>OX451740.1:174474661-175150283 GCA_948472305.1 Vicia faba | reverse complement strand
ATTTGTTTTATTATTTTTAATACATTATATTTTTAATTCTTATATTTATAATTTTTTTTTATAATAGTTTATTATTAGTTGCAATAATTATTATTATTAGTTTTATATTTAGTATTATTATTATATATTATTACTATTTATTATATCATGAAGATAAATTATTTTTACATCAAAATGGCATATATTATTTTATATATTTTTGCATTAAATACCTTTTTTTTAATCATGCATTAATCGGGAATTTTTGCAATTAATATTATTAAAAAACACAAACAAATCTCAAACAATTTTCACGAACAAATTAAGCTAATCAACAGTATTTTTTTGCAAATGAGGTTCAAACTAATTTTGGCTTAATGCGTACTCAGTCAAAATCTCCACAATCACTACTCCCGACCAAGTGCAAAGTGATTCAAAATATGTTTGCAGACTCCTGAAAGACACCAAACCCATACGAACTACGAATTGAGACTCTGATTCCTCGTAAGAGGATACGTAGGCACGCGATCTAAAATTGTGGCGAGTCTTGCTAATTAAAAACTTAAAAACACTGTTTACCCCAAACCTAAACCTATAGCTTAATGTCCTTGTGAACAAGGTGGATGAAAGGTGCCAAACACCTTCCTTTCGTCCAGTTGAGTCCGAAACCTAGAATCTTTGTCTGCGCATTAGGGTTTTCTATTAGGTTTCCCTTCCCTAGGATAAAAACTAATAGTGGCGACTCTTGATTAAAAAACCAGTTGCTACATAGGTTTTAACGAAGATGATTAGACCCAGACCCGACTTGACCAATTGAACCTGATTGATGAAAAAAGGCTTACGGCTTTCTGTCATGGTCAGATGTACCAAAAGCGTATGATTAAGGATTTTAACAAGAAGGTCAAACATTAGGTATATCAAGTTGGTGATCTGGTAATCAAACACAACATTATGCCGCAAGGTGATCCCATGGGGGCAAATGAACTCCCATTATACGGAGGGTTATTTGTAACCAAGAACATATTTTCTGGTGGAGCCATGATCTTAACCACTATGGACGATGACGACCCTTCATCACCCTGTGAATGCGAACATAGTTAAAAGATACTATGTGTAAATAAATAACCTGCTAGGTGAGTGGCCTAGGCAAATATAAGGGCATCCCGGCGAACCCAAAGGGTTCGAGCAAAAATTAGGGATAAATATAAAAAATTTGTATACCCCGGTAAAGTCGAAAAACCTGAAAAGGCGGCTTGAGCAAAAAAAGGTATCCCGGTGGACTGAAAACCCGAAAGGGCGGTCCAGGAAAAAGTTAGGGATTTAAAAGCATATAGCTATGTCCCGTTGGATCATCTTGCAACCAGACTTCAGTATCAACTATCAAGCTCAAACGGTCCCAATCAATCCAGTCAACTTCAGACAAGTAGCAAAGTGATGAGATGCTCGAGGACATAAGGTCAATAGCAGAATTGAAACTCAATGGAATATATTACACATAACTGTTTTCTCTTTGTACACTATTTTGTATAGTTTTCATTTTCACGACGGTATTCTCCTACTAGAATGTCAGTCTCTTTGTACAAAAAGCCTATTATAGGCAAACTTCAAAATCAATACAAATCATTTCTTTTGAAAGTACAAAACTTCTCGTTTTTTGTTTTTTGTTTTGTTTTGCAAAAAACTTCCAGTGATTATTTTTGACATATGCATTTGAATATGGTTACTGCTTACAAATACTTGCATAAAAAAACAGAAAGACAATTGCTAATGACTTTAAGAAATGGGACAAAGTATAAAAATCCATTTGTAGTCCCTGCAGTTACTTTATCTAGCAGGTACAGGGGCAGAGTCGTTCTACTACAAAGTCACTGCTACATCCTCAGCATACGTCCTAGTGATGTCTATGTCCCTGCAGAGTGAAAACAACCAAAGTTTTGACCTCTTCTTCCCCAAGCAGGAACTAACCTCCTCCAGCAAAGTTCCCTAGGAGAGCTGAAATCCATGTCTCCCCGGCTAAGTTTTTATAATCTCAAACAGTTTATAAAGCCTCATCCCCGTAGAGTTTATTCTCTCTAGCTACGGAAGTTTCATCCCCCAACAGAGTTTATTTCTCTACATTGGTAAAATCTTCTAACAAAGCATTGTCTCCCCGACGAAACATTCTCAAGCAGAAGTCAAAGATCCCCGACAGAGTACCCTCAAACAGAAAGAGTAAATCCCCGGCAAACCATCTCCATTCATCATCCCCAGCGGAAATGAAAGAATCACTTTCCTCATCTACCAAACAGTAGTCCGGGATTCAGCTTCCCAGTGTGCTCCAACAGTAGTCAGGGATTTATTTTCCCAGACTAGGAAATGTCACGACAACATTCCATGTTCATACATCATGGAATGCACATATATATATTGCATACAACACAATCTCATTTATTTTGAGAACATCATTACACAATGCATTTCATACATTATGACATTGCTATGACTATCTCTTCACCTTTTCAGGAATGATCAATCAACAAACATCACAAACTACTTATATGACCTGGCAATCTTTTCAAAGGCTAACTCTGACGAAAGGCTATTCCAGCATTTTCTTTAGAAGATCATATTCAAGACCTCTATTGGTTCAGTGTAAATTGACCAATGATTTATTCTGATCCATTTCTGGTGGATACTTTCTTTGGTTCAGTAAAATTGACCCTAAGATTTCTTGATTCTATTCCAGTTAAAGATAACTCAAGACCTCTGCTGGTTCAGTTTAAATCGACCAATGATTTATTCTGATTCTTTTCTGGTAGATACTTTCTCTGGTTCAGTCAAATCGACCCTAAGATTTTTCTGATTCTTATCCAGTTAAAGATAACTCAAGGCCTCTACTAGTTCAGTTTAAATCGACCAATGATTTATTCTAATTCATTTTTGTTGGATACTTTCTCTGGTTCAGTTAAATCGACTCTAAGATTTTTCTGATTCTTTATCCAGTTAAAGTTAATTCAATACCTTTCTTTAGTTCAGTCAAATTCACCCTAAGATTTCTCTGATTCTATTCCAGTTAAAGATAACTCAAGACCTTTGTTGGTTCAGTTTAAATCGACCACTAATTTATTCTAATTCTTTTCCGTTAAAGATACTGAAGCCTGGATACGACCAAATAACAGTTTAATGTCTACAGTTACTGCGAAGCCTGAAACCGACCAGATGGTAGTTAATTTCATATTCCCCAATAGGTCATTGTGAAACCTGAAATACGACCAGATAGTAGTCAGCCTTATTATCCTCAACAAGTCGTTGTGAAGCCTGGATCCCGACCAGATAACAGCTCGCATTTGTCTCTCCAGTCAAGAGATAACTCCCCAGTAGAGTAATGGACAACCGAAGCTCCTAGACTTTATCCCCCTAAAACATTCCCCAGCGGACTCCTCCTCAGACAGCAGGAACATGAATCCCCATAAAAAGACTTCTCATGAAGTCAGCATCTACTTTGGATGGCATATCTAAGCCCATCTCCGACGACTCTCCGTCATATTACTTGGATGGAATCTTTAAGCGCATCTTCAACGGTATTCTGTCATCTTTTCCCAATGTCATCGGTAAACCATTCTCGATATTATCCACCAACAGTATCACTTCAGACGAGTGCAAATTTCTGGGCACTCTAGTGTTCAATCATCTTCCACCTTCAAATCACGAAAGGTAGACCAGCCAATCTACACCCTCAGGTCTAAGAAGATTAAACAGGGGCAGTTGTTGTACCCCAAAATTTTCTCTCCCTTTTTACTCAACACATGCCCATTGAGTTCCCTAACTTGCCCAAGAATGACCAAGAATTGACCAGACAAATTCTCCTCCTAAGGCAATGAACCTCTAACTATGGTTTTAATTTTCATTAAGATATGAGAGCTCCAATGGTCTCAAATTCTTTCCATGGTCCTAATTTGAATTCAAGTTTGTCCACGACAAATTTTAATGCCTTGCACTGCAAGTTTGCTCAGTCAAATGCTCAAATGCCTGAAAATTAACTATATTAGGTCAAAAGTCAACAGTGGCCTATATGCAGTCAAACTTCAAGATCTTTGGTCAACATTAACATTTTAAAGTGATATCCATCATTTAATCAAGAGTTGATCACGATTCCTCAAGAAATGCTCCTAATTCATCAAAAGTCAAGAATTGCTAATTAGGGTTTCTATAGGAAAAGTCAACCAAACTTTGACCAGGCATAACTTTCACATACTTTATCCATTTTCCCCTAACCAAAGCTCATTTTGAGGGGAATCCAATTCCCTACAACTTCTCTTCATCCCTCAAGTTCAAGAGATTCACCATTTGAAATATACAAGCTCAAACATTACAAGTCATTTTTAGAAAGTCAACAAAAGCCACTTTTTTCCAAGACCTTTTACATCAAGACAACATCTTCAAATGTAAAACAGATCAAAAAAGGGATTGAATTACACATATTGGGATTTCCAAAAAGTCCAAGATCATCATCATGAGATAAATTTGAGCAAGTTATGGCTTTCCCAAGTTGGGAAAATTTTGGAAATTTTAAGAATCGTGCATTGAGCAAATTTGAATTTTTGAGTCAATGGCCTAACTTTTTAAGGTTCAAATATTTTCCTAAGTTTATAGAGGACTATAATCTTATTTTTGCATGGACTTGCATTTTCTACCTATTTTTTACATATTTATTTTAATTTGTTTCAAATAAATATAAAATAAATTATACAAAATAATTGGAAATGGGTTTTGAGCTTTGGGATGATGATTTGGCTTGCCTTATGGCCCATGATTTCGTGCACAAGTTTCCAGGTTCATTCAAGCATGGAAAGGGAAAGATTTTTAAGTTTTGGAAACTATTCAATTTGTTTGATTTTGACATAAAAGCATGGCATTATGGGCTGATTCTTTTCATTCAAGCTTGTCTCCTCCCTCTTCCCTATAAATATAACTCATGTGCAAGCCAAATGGACGGAAATGACAACCTGAAAACTCTACACGATTTTGCAAGAAAATATCAAAGTTATTAAACTAAAAAACACAGCTCTAGCCTCTTTCAACCCAAACAAAGGATCAAAACACACTCCCGGAGGTTCCCTGACACATTTCTTATCAAGCCTTGAAGCATTGCCAAAAGCATCAACCAACTCTCACGGTTTGCTTCATTTTCTAAATTCGTTTTATACAATTCACGTAATATCAATGTGTTTTGACCATGCATATTTAATCCTTTAAGTATTTGCAAGCTTTTGGTATAGCTGGATTGCAGTTTTGGTACAAGTATCATGATTGGTGTTGTACTCCAAAATTTTCCCTCTCATTTCATCAATATTTTCTCACCACAAGACTCTTGGAACTCAAGATCAAGTTAGGGTTTGCTCTGCTCAAGACCCCTCCTTGCACTGTTGACCCAAATTAGGGTTTGAGTTTGCACAGGGATGTTTTGACCTAACATGCCCAAAGTGACTTTCATGCTTCGTGTTGGACTTACAAGTTTATCCATACTAAGTTTCAAGCCTTGATTCCAATCTTTGCCCAGTCAATTGGACAGTTGACCTAGAAATCAGTTGTATTGGGGGAAAAGTCAACTGTGGCCAATTGACAGTCAAACTTCATGAGATTTGACCCACATCAACATTATGAACTCACATGAACCATTTGGTCAAGTTTGGATCACAATTCCACAAGAAATTTGATCAGATCACCCAAAGGGCAAAATGATTATTTTTAGGGTTTTGACTGCACAAAGGCAATTTTTGACTGTTTGACCTAACCAATGGCAAATCAAGCTCACACATGGACTCAAGGACTAAATGTCATTGTCTTGACACATTCAACAAGTTCAAAAGATCTCAAATTCATAGGATTGACAGATGAATTTTTCAGTCAACTGATCAAAATTTGACTGTATACTGAAAAGTCAAACTTTGACTTTTTGGTCAAAATCAAGTGCCAAGATTCATTTTTCATCAAGACATGTCAAATTATGAAACTTGTTCACCAAGAAACCCAAAATTGCAAATTAGGGTTTAAAATGAAAAAATTTCATAACTTAGAATTTTTCTAAGTTATGAAATTTCTTTATTTTTTCCTAACTTTGTCCCATTTTTCACCAAGATGCAAATGGATTCAAACAAAACCTGAAACATGAAAGTTGTAGTCCATTGCAAAATATACAACTTTGATTCACAAAGTTTTCTCAAAGAAAGGTTGTATCTCCGGTTATGATTTTTGGAACAAGGGTGCCAAACATTTTTAACTTAGAGAAATTTTGCCCTATTCTAGGCATGATTTTTGTCCAATTTCTTGGCCATTTTTCACATGGTTCCACTTGGAGTTTCAATTTGCATTACAAAGCTGGATTATAGTACACATTCCAAGCTTTCCAAATTATCCAAGAACTTCTCAAACATCCTTGTGGTTAGAGAGAATCGGATTTGCAAAGTTGGCCAAAACTCACTTTTGTTCATGGCCAAGGCTTGTGCATAACACTTGCATTTTCAAATCAGTTTGTGTATTGCTAGCTTGAAGGCCTCAAGACCAAGTTTACACTCCTTAATTTAATGCCTAACCATTGTGTTAAGGTGTTATTTCATTCATTTGGACAATACATGCTAAATTAATCCTTAATTGGAAAAAGCAAACTTGCCATTTTGGAAAAGTGATACTTTATGTCAAGTTCCAAATCCTTGAGGTACAGGCCAGATCTTTGAAGCAAAAGTTTGTACACAAATCCCATTTATCAAGGGCAAATGCTGCAGCATAGAGGGATAGAGTTTACAGGCTTGCATTGCAACTTGAACCTTCTTACTTCAAAAACAAGAAAGATAGCAAAAGATATGCAACTTTCACTTCCTGCAAACTAGAGCTTAAGAAAACCTTGTATACATCTTCCACACATCCCAACTGACCTAAAACACGACTCAACCATCCCTCATACCTCCTCATACACCAAAACACCACCTTGCTGCAAAAACAGGGCATCTGCTGCAGAATGAGGTCCACAACTCAATCCACTCGTGCGCTTTGGCTAAAACTTGTCCAAATACATTCCATACCATCCACTGAAACTATTCCAAGCCTTAGACTCAAGCTGTAACACCCCTAACCTCGTTTGCCATTTTCACTTTCAAGCTGTGCAGGTGAACTTCTATAGCACGACACAGGCTGTTTTAAAGCAAGCTAGGTACTTGAGAAGCTTCCTTGGACCCCAGGCAAGCTATACAGAAGCTCAAACTCCATTGAAGGTGGCATATTGCTCTACACGATCCAAGATGAAACAGGTAATCCATGGACTTCTATCTCTCAATCTAGGAAGAGTTAAGCTTAGGTTTGTGAATGAAACATGTCCTACTCATAGCCCTGAAGCCATACATGTGATCACTTTTCATTTATGTTAAGCGTGCTGTGAGAATTTTAGCCATGAAGATGAGGAAAAAATTAGGTTAAAATTTAGGGCCAGAGAAATTCTCTCTGGCCTTTGAGAGTTAATCCAAGTTTTTTACATATTTGAAATCGTGGCTTGATGCTCTACAATGTTTGTGTTATGAGTTTTGGCTAAAAATCAAGGAATCAAGAGATAGCAGGTGTAGAAGGAAGCGTGTGTTTTCTTGTTCAAACAAGTGCTGGAGGTTGAAGATGACTGGCTTGGGCTGGGCCTGAGTCAGTCTTGCTCTTTGCACCCCTTTTTTCCATTTGCACCCCCCTGGCCCATTGTGTGAAATATTTGACATTTTTGCATTTTTCTTTTTGATTCTGATTTTATATTTTTTGCTCAAACATAAAAAACACAAAAAATATTTTTCCATCCTTTTTTATATTTATTTGGCATTTATTTACTTTACTAAGCATATGTAGGTAAATAAATATAATTCCTTTTCATTTTAAAACCCTAAAAAAATAATATAAAAAATATTTATTTTTAGTTATTATTTTTTATTTACACTTTGAAAACATTTCCTAAAATATACATTTTTGTAAATAATCAATATTTTATTTTTGTACATATTTAGCACATTTAATATATAATATATAAATACTTGTATATTTTATTAGATAATTAGGGCAAAAAATACAAAAATAGTACTTTTATTTTTTATTTAATATTTGACACCAAAAATACTTTTTCTACAATATACTTCCTTTTTTTTTTATTTTTTGTATAAATTAATATATATTGTACATAGTTAATAAATAATACTATTTATTCAAAAATTAGGGTTTTGCCCTAAACAACAAAAATAATCAAAAATAGGACTTTTTTTATTTTGTTTATACTTCAAACATGAAAATCTTTTTACATACATGAAAAATCTTTTTTGCATAATACATTGCATTTTGATATTTATCTAAATTATATTTATGTTAAATATTTGTATATTCGATATGGTTGTAATAATTTAGATTTTATTTCCTTGTCAAATATCCCCCAAATTCAAACTTGTATCCCCATCCCCATAATCATGTTGTAATAGCTTAGCATTTAAATTTTCGCATTTAAAAGCTTTCAATTATGCTATGCTTAGACTTAGGATTTGTATGCAAATAAAATAAACAAGTAGTTTGACCTAAATCCAAGATAAAGATGCATGAAAAACAAACACAATGCACACTTACACCCCTAGGGTTACATCCACTTGTTGCCTTCAAAAATGGGCCATGTTTGCATGTCAAGTACTTTGGCAAAAACAAAACAAAACAAAACAAAAACAAACAAAATGATCATAGCCCCTCGATGACGCTATCTTGTTGCCTAAACAAAAATGATCATAGTCCCTCAAGAAAATTGCCAAAATACTTGACACTATTGCATTCATGGTCTAAACGATGACCCGCGCCCGTCCCGTTAACATCCTAACACAAGGTTGTTCACCAAATACAATGGTGAAACAACACTGTTAAAAGGGTTAAAACATGAGAAAGATCTTTGAGAAATTTAGAGTAGATAGCTCTTAGTTACTTGATCAAAAACTTGCAAAACATCCTTGCCATTTTCAAACATACACCACAACACAACTTCCAAACAACTTTCAAAAACATTGAATTATCTTTTCAAAAAGACAAACACCTTTGTAAAACATTCAAACGAATTGTTACAAAGGTTGCCTAGACAAGGCATCTTTTTCAAAACATTTTCAAAACCACACACACAAAGCACCATTTAAAACAATTGAAAAGCAAAGGCAAGTGATCTAAGCAAGTAACTAAGAGCCCATGGATAACCATGGATAGAAAGGGTGCTAATACCTTCCCTTTCTATAATCTACTCCCCGAACCAACGAAAACATCTCAAAGGTTTTTCCTATGCTTTTTAACCTTTCCTTAGGATAAAATAAAAAGTCGGTGGCGACTCTTGCTAAACCGAAACATTTGCGAAAACAAACGCAAAATCCCAAGTCAGTTCTCCCACCGTATCACAGAACTGGCGACTCTGTTGGGGAGTCTTTCTAAAAGTGGGGTTACCTTAGGGTTTTAGATCACCTTTACATGCTTGCTTTGATTGCTTTGATTTCTTTCCTTTTTGGGTTCCTTGCTTGGGTTTGTTTTAAATCCTACACCCGGATTTGGGGGCACCTTCTTAGGCAAATAGCAATAAACTGTGAGGGAACTGTGCGGGGTATACCGACATGATTGAAGCAGTATCTATGTTAGTGTGACATATTTGTGAGCACTGGTAGCCCTTGAGTAGTCAAGGAGAATACGGGGCCGCTGAGCAATGTCACGAAGCACTAACGAACTCTAGAACCTTACTTGACCATCTTGGCCTTTTTAGGGGTAGTGAGATGACCGACTTTGGTGCAGTCCGAAGTTGGTACATACTCGATACTACACTCATTGAGGATTGTTTTCTTGGAATATTTTGGTCGTCGGTTAAGTGGCTAAACCAAAACAATGAACATAGAAAATAATCCAATGATATTGAGCTCCTTAGAACCCGGTTTCTATTTTAGGACAGGATGAGCCAACTAACTTCAAGAGGGTACTTACCTACGAACCCCATGCAAGCCTAAACCTAAGGACTTGTTTGCTTTGTATGAATATCACTACCTGTATATACACTTACTTGCTTTTGCATACATGTACATAACATTATAACATCATACCATAGCATTTACAATAACCATTTCAAGGATCTCGAGGGTCTTTTGATGCAGGGTGACGTTGAACCGGACATCTACCAAAGGGTAAGAGGGTTCTCCTCTAAACAAACGCCGTCGAAGATCAAGTGCAACAACTTGAATTAGAGGCTATGACCCACTTGACATGGTGAGCTTGATTCTCGTGGAAAGACATCCACTGATACAAAGTTCTCCAATCAAAGATGTGGATCGAAGTTCAACCTCTAACATTTTCTTGTGTTTATCCCGAGAGATCCTTGAAAACATTGCATACATATATCATACATATCATTGCATAACAGGTCTCCCAATACAGGTCTCTCATGTTCTCGCTGTTTATTTCAGCAATGGCTTTCCAACCAGACAACCGAGATCTCCGGGCTCAAAACGCCCAACTTCAAGAGATGTTCTTGAACCTATCCAAGGGACAAGAAGAGGTCAAGGCGCTCCTCACCAGGGGTATGATCATGGGAAGTCCTGATGGAAACAAAGATGACCAGTTGGGAAGGCTACAAACTGAGATAGCCATAATGAAGGGACAGTTGGTGAGCCAGATGGCTCTTATCCAAAATCTGACACAAGGACAAGAGGAGCTCAGGGTTCTCGTCAACAAACTGCTTCGGGACAACCAAGTGGGGCAAACACCTAAGGTTGAAGAGAAAGTCATCATTCAACCCCCTTTGAGACAAGAAGACAAGGGAAAAGCTCCTCAACTTGCTTCAGGGTCACAAGCCCAGCAACAACCTCGCCAGCATCAACGGGGTAATCGGCGCCAGCGAAATGCATATGGAAGACATTTCTCTGAGACTGACATACCATCATCTTTGATACTGAAACGCCTGTTAGAGGTCAACCTGCTTACTTTAAAAGATCCTCCCAGGAATCCCAACACCTCTGCTCCTACCTATCACCCCAATAAAAGGTGTGCATACCACTCCCATGGTCCTGGACATGACACTGACGACTGTTGGACCCTGAAGAACAAGATCTAAGACTTGATTGAGGAAGGAGTGCTGGAATTCATGCCGGATGGTGAGATGAAAATCTTCCACTTTGGGTTCTCCACCTGAAATGACAAAGCTTGAACTGGGAGACTTTTGTTCCATTTGAATTTTCAAGTTGTAATTTCTTTTGTTATTCGAATAATTATCTATTAATGTCAAACTTTGTTTCATTAATGCATTGCATATGTTTGTCTTGATTCGATCCACTCATTTTAATTACATTTAAAACTATGCTTTTTACTCATTCAACTCTTGCTAAAAGTTACAAGCCTTTAGAGGGAGGATGACGAAACAATGCCATAATCTCATACGGTATGCTTTTGAACAGACCTTGCTGACGATGTACATGCGTTTCTTTCAAATCCTAAACACTGGAGTTATAAGGAAGATAATCCCTAGTCAACCCCTTAGAGCCAAAGAAGTAGGAGTTTCTTGTTCTAAACAAATTGAAACCTTTGATTTAAACCTGGGGCAGGGTAGTCTCTCAGTTAATTCGAAGAAAAAAAAAGGATGCGCATTGAAGTCGCAAACTCTCAGTTTGTAATACAACGAACGACATCAAAAAAAGAAGCATTCCTCTGGAATCAAAAGACAATGATGGTTCCTTATCTCATAGTCAGTCATTACCTCTCAAAAGAGAAAAGCCCACTAAGCCAAATCCTACAAAGGAGGCTTAAGAAAGCCGGGGCATCTCGCTGACTGTAACCTCGAAAACAGGAACAGTCAGACAAAAGTTAGGGATAATAAATCAAAAGAACGAGGTCATTACAAATCCCCAACAACATGAAAAATGGTGCAAAAAAAATGGAGATGATGACTGCCTTCCAAAATTCAACTGGTGTGAACCATCACCAAAAAGTCGTTCCAAACTCGATTAGAGTTCGACGCACAACTAACTGAGTTTAGGATTGAAGAACATCACGAAGAGCGGGTGGGTACAAATATACTTTGAGCCTTTATCCTTTGTTTCTTAAACCGTGAACCAAGCCACGTTACAACCCTTCAAAAGTCCTAATTGAAGCATGGGATAGTTCGAAAGCATACTGTTTCAAAAGGTATCCTGACTCCTGTAAGGCTTTGCCCTAAATCTTGTGTTGAATTTGTCTTATAAAAAGTTTTCTGCTAAAAAACGCATTTTTCAAAACTTCGAGACAAGCATAAAACTTTGCATTATTTGAATATCTTTGTTTGCACATGGTTTATTTGTTTAAACAGCAAAGAAATTCATACAATGAATGATCAGAGGAACGAAAGCTCTCTCAGTGAATGAAATCACTTCAAGTAGGATGACACTTCCATTGACAAATCTCCTATCAACAAGGGGGCATGACATGTCACTATCCAGCACACCTGGGGCAGTCCAGTCAAGATTTCAACAAATCTTTCAAAATTCAGTTAACCTGGGGCAGTCCAGTCAAGATTTCAACAAATCTTTCAAAATTCAGTTAACCTGGGGCAGTCCAGTCAAGATTTCAACAAATCTTTCAAAGTTCAGTTAACCTGGAGCAGTCCAGTCAAGATTTCAACAAATCCCTCAATTACAGTGAACCTAGGGCAGTCCAAGTGTCCTGGCAATATCACAAGCCATCTGATACTAGGGGCAGTGATGAAACCTCTCCGAAATCTTTCTGAAAAGACATTCAAGCGTCCTCAAGGAGTTCATCACCTCTCTAGAAGACTAGCAGTCATGGGTTTATTTCCCCAACATTTGTCAAGGATTTATTCTCCAAAACAAATTACATTTCAAATTGATCGGTCGTTCAAAATTTCCTTCATCACCTGCTGGAAGTTACGATCGTCATCAAAAGTTCCTTCATCACATGTTGGAAGTTACGGTCGTGAAAGATCAAATTCTCACGAAATTCAAGTTATGAAGCCCAGATTCGACCGGATAGTATCTTGATCTCTACAGCATATTGTGAAGCCCGGATTACGACCGAATAACAGTGTCAGACTACCGCGAAGCCTGGATTACGACCAGATAGTGGTATCTCCTAAGAGCAAGCTATAAAGCCCGGATTCGACCGGATAATAGTTTAATCCCCAACAAGTTATTGTGAAGCCTGGATTACGACCAGATGGCAATACAAGTTTATGTGAAGCCTGGATTACGACCAGACAGCAGCCAAGAATACTACGAAGCTTGGAGTCGACCATATAGTGGTATATCTTTAACACAAGCCGTGAAGCCCGGATTCGACCGGATAACAACTCAACAAGTTATTGTGAAGCCTGGATTACGACCAGATGGCAATACAAGTTTCTGTGAAGCCTGGATTACGACCAGACATCAGCCAAGAATACTACGAAGCCTGGAGTCGACCAGATAGTGGTATATCTTTAACACAAGCCGTGAAGCCCGGATTCGATCGGATAGCAGCTCAACAAGTTATTGTGAAGCCTGGATTACGACCAGATGGCAATACAAGTTTCTGTGAAGCCTGGATTACGACCAGACAGCAGCCAAGAATACTACGAAGCCTGGAGTCGACCAGATAGTGGTATATCTTTAACACAAGCCGTGAAGCCCGGATTCGACCGGATAGCAGCTCAACAAGTTATTATGAAGCCTGGATTATGACCAGATAGCAATACAAGTTTCTATGAAAGCCTGGAGATCAACCAGATAACAGTTAACCGTTAACAGAATGAAGATTCTCATCCTTGAAACCTCAGAAGATTGGTATACTACCAACCTCATGACTCTTAACAGAATGAAGATTCTCATCCTTGAAACCTCAGAAGATTGGTATACTCCCAACCTCCTGACCCTTAACAGAATGAAGATTCTCATCCTTGAAAACCCAGTAGATTGGCATACACCCAACCTCCTGACCCTTAACAGAATGAAGATTCTCATCCTTGAAAATCCAGTAGATTGGCATACACCCAATCTTCTGACCCAAGACCTGAATGAAGATTCTCAGTTTGGCCTCCCCAGCAGATTGGCATACACCCAACCTCCTGATATTCCCGACAGAATGAAGATTCTCATTTCTCAAAGTGGTATAACATCTGAATTTCTGGTATTCCCGACATAATGAAGATTCTCATTCTCAAAGTGGCAAACAACTTAAACTCCTGAACTTCTTCCAGACAGGAAAAAGCTTTTCAGAATCATGAGTTTTACTCTCCAACAGGATAGCTGCTTTTCAACAGTATGGCTATTCCCCACAGAATTCTTATCCCCCAAGCAGAATGAAGACTCTCATTCTCAATCCTTCACAGGATATTCAGATATTCCCCAGTGAAGATCTCCTCAAGACAGGAATCCCCAGTAGATTGGCATATAACACAAGCTCCTGATTCCCCAACAATAGTCCTAGAACTTCTCATTTTCAACGACCAAAGGATTTTCAATCCCCAACGGCAGTCAAGGATTTACTTTCCCCGGCAGCAGTCAAAGATTTCATTATCCAGGATTCATCTATCCTCAGCAAGACAGCTCATCAGCTTACATGCGCAT
Source organism: Vicia faba (assembly GCA_948472305.1). Taxonomy (NCBI): domain Eukaryota; kingdom Viridiplantae; phylum Streptophyta; class Magnoliopsida; order Fabales; family Fabaceae; genus Vicia; species Vicia faba. The sequence continues at coordinate 175,135,716 of OX451740.1, read as the reverse complement.
TCACTACATTCATATATCATAAACATTGATATAACATATATTGCATCATACATTTCATGCAACATAACTTTGTGTTTCAGCTAATATTTTACCCTTTTCAGGATAAGATTAATAAGCTTCAACTTCGACTTCTGAAAACAGTTTATGGATTCTCCAAACACGGATGTTAATCTATCGCTTGTTCAGAATCAACTTTTGAAAACAGTTTACAGACGCTTCCCAACATGGATGCTAATCTATTGCTTATTCAACTTTAAGACTCCTGAAAACAGTTCACGGATTCTCCAGATACGGATGTTAATCTATCACTTGTTCGGATTCAACTTTTGAAAACAGTTTACGGATGCTTCCAGATACGGATGTCAATCTATTGCTTATTCAAACCCCCAGCTCAGAGATGTTCCAAAACATGGACACATTTCTGATACTCATTTCTTTCACCTACAACAGACATTCCAGATGGCATCTCTAAGCCCATCCCCCGACAAGATTCTGTGACATCTCCAGATGGCATCTTTAAGCCCATCTCCAAATGGCATCTTTAAGCCCATTCCCTCAAACTAAGCTTTGACGAGTGCAAATTTTTTGGGCACTCTAGTGTCCAATCTCCTTTTACCTTCGAGTCGCGAACAACAAAACTGCCAATCTAACTCTTCAGGTTCAAGAAGATTGAACAGGGGCAACTGTTGTACCCCAAAATTCCCCCTCTCATTTCATCAACAATTTCTCACCACAAGACTCTTGGAACTCAAGATCAAGTTAGGGTTTGCTCTGCTCAAGACCCCTCCTTGCACTGTTGACCCAAATTAGGGTTTGAGTTTGCACAGGGATGTTTTGACCTAAAATGCCCAAAGTGACTTTCATGCTTCGTGTTGGACTTACAAGTTTATCCATACTAAGTTTCAAGCCTTGATTCCAATCTTTGCCCAGTCAATTGGACAATTGACCTAGAAATCAGCTGTATTGGGGAAAAAGTCAACTGTGGCCAATTGATAGTCAAACTTCATGAGATTTGACCCACATCAACATTATGAACTCACATGAACCATTTGGTCAAGTTTGGATCATAATTCCACAAGAAATTTGATCAGATCACCAAAAGGGCAAAATGGTCATTTTTAGGGTTTTGACTCCACAAAGGCAATTTTTGACTGTTTGACCTAACCAATGACAAATCAAGCTCACACATGGACTTAAGGATTCAATGGCATTGTCTTGACACATTCAAAAAGTTCAAAAGATCTCAAATGCATAGGATTGACAGATGAATTTTTTAGTCAACTGATCAAAATTTGACTGTATACTGAAAAGTCAAACTTTGACTTTTTGGTCAAAATCAAGTGCCAAGATTCATTTTTCATCAAGACATGTCAAATTATGAAACTTGTTCACCAAGAAACCCAAAATTGCAAATTAGGGTTTAAAATGAAAAAATTTCATAACTTAGAATTTTTCTAAGTTATGAAATTTCTTTATTTTTTCCTAACTTTGTCCCATTTTTCACCAAGATGCAAATAGATTCAAACAAAACTTGAAACATGAAAGTTGTAGTACATTGCAAAATCTACAACATTGATTCACAAAGTTTTCTCAAAGGAAGCTTGTATCTCAAGTTATGATTTTTGGAACAAGGGTGCCAAACATTTTTAACTTAGAGAAATTTTGCCTTATTCTAGGCATGATTTTTGTCCAATTTCTTGGCCATTTTTCACATGGTTCCACTTGGAGTTTCAATTTGCATTACAAATATGGATTGTATTACACATTCCAAGCTTTCCAAATTGTCCAAGAACTTCTCAAACACCCTTGTGGTTAGAGAGAATCGAATTTGCAAAGTTGACCAAAACTCACTTTTGTTCATGGCCAAGGCTTGTGCATAACACTTGCATTTTCAAATCAGTTTGTGTATTGCTAGCTTGCAGGCCTCAAGACCAAGTTTACACTCCTTAATTTAATGCCTAACCATTGTGTTAAGGTGTTGTTTCATTCATTTGGACAATACATGCTAAATTAATCCTTAATTGGAAAAAGCAAACTTGCCATTTTGGAAAAGTGATACTTTATGTCAAGTTCCAAATCCTTGAAGTACAAGCCAGATCTTTGAAGCAAAAGTTTGTACACAAATCCCATTTATCAAGGGCAAATGCTGCAGCATAGAGGGATAGAGTTCACAGGCCTGCATTGCAACTTGAACCTTCTTACTTCAAAAACAAGAAAGATAGCAAAAGATATGCAACTTTCACTTCCTGCAAACTAGAGCTTAAGAAAACCTTGTATACATCTTCCACACATCCCAACTGACCTAAAACATGACTCAACCATCCCTCATACCTCCTCATACACCAAAACACCACCTTGCTGCAAAAATAGGGCATCTGCTGCAAATTGAGGTCCACAACTCAATCCACTCGTGCGCTTTGGCTAAAACTTGTCCAAACACATTCCATACCATCCACTGAAACTATTCCAAGCCTTAGACTCAAGCTGTAACACCCCTAACCTCGTTTGCCATTTTCACTTTCAAGCTGTGCAGGTGAACTTCTATAGCACGACACAAGCTGTTTTAAAGCAAGCTAGGTACTTGAGAAGCTTCCTTGGACCTTAGGCAAGCTATACAGAAGCTCAAACTCCATTGAAGGTGGCCATATTGCTCTACACGATCCAAGATGAAACAGGTAATCCATGGACTTCTATCTCTCAATCTAGGAAGAGTTAATCTTAGGTTTGTGAATGAAATATGTCCTACTCATAGCCCTGAAGTCATACATGTGATCACTTTTCATTTATGTTAAGCGTGCTGTGAGAATTTTAGCCATGAACATGAGGAAAAAATTAGGTTAAAATTTAGGGCCAGAGAAATTCTCTCTGGCCTTTGAGAGTTAATCCAAGTTTTTTACATATTTGAAATCGTGGCTTGATGCTCTACAATGTTTGTGTTATGAGTTTTGGCTAAAAATCAAGGAATCAAGAGATAGCAGGTGTAGAAGGAAGCGCGCGTTTTCTTGTTCAAACAAGTGCTGGAGGTTGAAGATGACTGGCTTGGGCTGGGCCTGAGTCAGTCTTGCTCTTTGCATCCCTTTTTTCCATTTGCACCCCCCTGGCCCATTGTGTGAAATATTTGACATTTTTGCATTTTTCTTTTTGATTCTGATTTTATATTTTTTGCTCAAACATAAAAAACACAAAAAAATTTTTTCCATCCTTTTTTATATTTATTTGGCATTTATTTACTTTACTAAGCATATGTAGGTAAATAAATATAATTCCTTTTCATTTTAAAACACTAAAAAAATAATATAAAAAATATTTATTTTTAGTTATTATTTTTTATTTACACTTTGAAAACATTTCCTAAAATATACATTTTTGTAAATAATCAATATTTTATTTTTGTACATATTTAGCATATTTAATATATAATATATAAATACTTGTATATTTTATTAGATAATTAGGGGAAAAAATACAAAAATAGTACTTTTATTTTTTATTTAATATTTGACACCAAAAATAAATTTTCTACAATATACTTCCTTTTTTAATTATTTTTTGTATAAATTAATATATATTGTACATAGTTAATAAATAATACTATTTATTCAAAAATTAGGGTTTTGCCCTAAACAACAAAAATAATCAAAAATAGGACTTTTTTTATTTTGTTTATACTTCAAACATGAAAACCTTTTTACATACATGAAAAATCTTTTTTGCATAATACATTGCATTTTGATATTTATTTAAATTATATTTATGTTAAATATTTGTATATTCGATATGGTTGTAATAATTTAGATTTTATTTCCTTGTCAAATATCCCCCAAATTCAAACTTGTATCCCCATCCCCATAATCATGTTGTAATAGCTTAGCATTTAAATTTTCGCATTTAAAAGCTTTCAATTATGCTATGCTTAGACTTAGGATTTGTATGCAAATAAAATCAACAAGTAGTTTGACCTAAATCCAAGATAAACATGCATGAAAAACAAACACAATGCACACTTACACCCCTAGGGTTACATCCACTTGTTGCCTTCAAAAATGGGCCATGTTTGCATGTCAAGTACTTTGGAAAAAACAAAACAAAACAAAAACAAACAAAATGATCATAGCCCCTCGATGACGTTATCTTGTTGCCTAAACAAAAATGATCATAGTCCCTCAAGAAAATTGCCAAAATACTTGACACTATTGCATTCATGGTCTAAACGATGACCCACGCCCGTCCCGTTAACATCCTAACACAAGGTTGTTCACCAAATACAATGGTGAAACAACATTGTTAAAAGGGTTAAAACATGAGAAAGATCTTTGAGAAATTTAGAGTAGATAGCTCTTAGTTACTTGATCAAAAACTTGCAAAACATCCTTGCCATTTTCAAACATACACCACAACACAACTTCCAAACAACTTTCAAAAACATTGAATTATCTTTTCAAAAAGACAAACACCTTTGTAAAACATTCAAACGAATTGTTACAAAGGTTGCCTAGACAAGGCATCTTTTTCAAAACATTTTCAAAACCACACACACAAAGCACCATTTAAAATAATTGAAAAGCAAAGGCAAGTGATCTAAGCAAGTAACTAAGAGCCCATGGATAACCATAGATAGAAAAGGTGCTAATACCTTCCCTTTCTATAATCTACTCCCCGAACCCTCGAAAACATCTCAAAGGTTTTTCCTGTGCTTTTTAACCTTTCCTTAGGATAAAATAAAAAGTCGCTGGCGACTCTTGCTAAACCGAAACATTTGCAAAAACAAACGCAAAATCCCAAGTCAGTTCTCCCACCGTATCACAGAACTGGCGACTCTGCTGGGGAGTCTTTCTAAAAGTGGGGTTACCTTAGGGTTTTAGATCACCTTTACATGCTTGCTTTGATTGCTTTGATTTCTTTCCTTTTTGGGTTCCTTGCTTGGGTTTGTTTTAAATCCTACACCCGGATTTGGGGGCACCTTCTTAGGCAAATAACAATAAACTGTGAGGGAACTGTGCGGGGTATACCGACATGATTGAAGCAGTAGCTATGTTAGTGTGACATATTTGTGAGCACTGGTAGCCCTTGAGTAGTCAAGGAGAATACGGGGCCGCTGAGCAATGTCACGAAGCACTAACGAACTCTAGAACCTTACTTGACCATCTTGGCCTTTTTAGGGGTAGTGAGATGAACGACTTTGGTGCAGTTCGAAGTTGGTACATACTCGATACTACACTCATTGAGGATTGTTTTCTTGGAATATTTTGGTCGCCAGTTAAGTGGCTAAACCAAAACAATGAACATAGAAAATAATCCAATGATATTGAGCTCCTTAGAACCCGGTTTCTATTTTAGGACAGGATGAGCCAACTAACTTCAAGAGGGTACTTACCTACGAACCCCATGCAAGCCTAAACCTAAGGAATTGTTTGCTTTGTATGAATATGACTACCTGTATATACACTTACTTGCTTTTTCATACATGTACATAACATCATAACATCATACCATAGCATTTACAATAACCATTTCAAGGATCTCGAGGGTCTTTTGATGCAGGGTCACGTTGAACCAGACGTCTACCAAAGGGTAAGAGGGTTCTCCTCTAAACAAACGTCGTCGAAGATCAAGTGCAACAACTTGACTCAGAGGCTATGACCCACTTGACATGGTGAGCTTGATTCTCGTGGAAAGACATCCACTGATACAAAGTTCTCCAATCAAAGATGTGGATCGAAGTTCAACCTCTAACATTTTCTTGTGTTTACCCCGAGAGATCCTTGAAAACATTGCATACATATATCATACATATCATTGCATAACAGGTCTCCCAATACAGGTCTCTCTTGTTCTCGCTGTTTATTTCAGCAATGGCTTTCCAACCAGACAACCGAGATCTCCGGGCTCAAAACGCCCAACTTCAAGAGATGTTCTTGAACCTATCCAAGGGACAAGAAGAGGTCAAGGCGCTCCTCACCAGGGGTATGATCATGGGAAGTCCTGATGGAAACAAAGATGACCAGTTGGGAAGGCTACAAACTGAGATAGCCATAATGAAGGGACAGTTGGTGTGCCAGATGGCTCTTATCCAAAATCTGGCACAAGGACAAGAGGAGCTCAGGGTTCTCGTCAACAAACTGCTTCGGGACAACCAAGTGGGGCAAACACCTAAGGTTGAAGAGAAAGTCATCATTCAACCCCCTTTGAGACAAGAAGACAAGGGAAAAGCTCCTCAACTTGCTTCAGGGTCACAAGCCCAACAACAACCTCGCCAGCATCAACGGGGTAATCGGTGCCAGCGAAATGCATCTGGAAGACATTTCTCTGAGACTGACATACCATCATCTTTGATACTGAAACACCTGTTGGAGGTCAACCTGCTTACTTTAAAAGATACTCCCCGGAATCCCAACACCTCTGCTCCTACCTATCACCCCAATGAAAGGTGTGCATACCACTCTCATGGTCCTGGACATGACACTGACGACTGTTGGACCCTGAAGAACAAGATCCAAGACTTGATTGACGAAGGAGTGCTGGAATTCATGCCGGATGGTGAGATGAAAATCTTCCACTTTGGGTTCTCCACCTGAAATGACAAAGCTTGAACTGGGAGACTTTTGTTCCATTTGAATTTTCAAGTTGTAATTTCTTTTGTTATTCGAACAATTATCTATTAATGTCAAACTTTGTTTCATTAATGCATTGCATATGTTTGTCTTGATTTGATCCACTCATTTTAATTACATTTAAAACTATGCTTTTTACTCATTCAACTCTTGCTAAAAGTTACAAGCCTTTAGAGGGAGGATGACGAAACAATGCCATAATCTCATACGGTATGCTTTTGAGCAGACCTTGCTGACGATGTACAAGCGTTTCTTTCAAATCCTAAACACTGGAGTTATAAGGAAGATAATCCCTAGTCAACCCCTTCGAGCCAAAGAAGTAGGAGTTTCTTGTTCTAAACAAATTGAAACCTTTGATTTAAACCTGGGGCAGGGTAGTCTCTCAGTTAATTAAAAAAAAAAGGATGCGCATTGAAGTCGCAAACTCTCAGTTCGTAATACAACGAACGACATAAAAAAAAAGCATTCCTCTGGAATCAAAAGACAATGATGGTTCCTTATCTCATAGGCAGTCATGACCTCTCAAAAGAGAAAAGCCCACTAAGCCAAAACCTACAAAGGAGGCTTAAGAAAGCCGGGGCATCCCGCTGACTGTAACCTCGAAAACAGGAACAGTCAGGCAAAAGTTAGGGATAATAAATCAAAAGAACGAGGTCATTACAAATCCCCAACAACATGAAAAATGTTGTAAAAAAAAAGGAGATGATGACTGCCTTCCAAAATTCAACTGGTGTGAACCATCACCAAAAAGTCGTTCCAAACTCGATTAGAGTTTGACGCACAACTAACTGAGTTTAGGATTGAAGAACATCACGAAGAGCGGGTGGGTACAAATATACTTTGAGCCTTTATCCTTTGTTTCTTAAACCGTGAACCAAGCCACGTTACAACCCTTCAAAAGTCCTAATTGAAGCATGGGTTAGTTCGAAAGCATACTGTTTCAAAAGGTATCCTGACTCCTGTAAGGCTTTGCCCTAAATCTTGTGTTGAATTTGTCTTATAAAAAGTTTTCTGCTAAAAAACGCATTTTTCAAAACTTCGAGACAAGCATAAAACTTTGCATTATTTGAATATCTTTGTTTGCACATGGTTTATTTGTTTAAACAACAAAGAAATTCATACAGTGAATGATCAGAGGAACGAAAGCTCTCTCAGTGAATGAAATCACTTCAAGTAGGATGACACTTCCATTGACAGATCTCCTATCAACAAGGGGGCATGACATGTCACTATCCAGCACACCTGGGGCAGTCCAGTCAAGATTTCAACAAATCTTTCAAAATTCAATTAACCTGGGGCAGTCCAGTCAAGATTTCAACAAATCTTTCAAAATTCAGTTAACCTGGGGCAGTCCAGTCAAGATTTCAACAAATCTTTCAAAGTTCAGTTAACCTGGGGCAGTCCAGTCAAGATTTCAACAAATCCCTCAATTACAGTGAACCTAGGGCAGTCCAAGTGTCCTGGCAATATCACAAGCCATCTGATACTAGGGGCAGTGATGAAACCTCTCCGAAATCTTTCTGAAAAGACATTCAAGCGTCCTCAAGGAGTTCATCACCTCTCTAGCAGACCAGCAGTCATGGGTTTATTTCCCCAACATTTGTCAAGGATTTATTTTCCAAAACAAATTACATTTCAAATTGATCAGTCGTTCAAAATTTCATTCATCACCTGCTGGAAGTTACGATCGTCATCAAAAGTTCCTTCATCACCTGTTGGAAGTTACGGTCGTGAAAGATCAAATTCTCACGAAATTCAAGTTATGAAGCCCGGATTCGACCGGATAGTATCTTAATCTCTACAGCATATTGTGAAGCCCGGATTACGACCGAATAACAGTGTCAGACTACCGCGAAGCCTGGATTACGACCAGATAGTGGTATCTCCTAAGAGCAAGCTATGAAGCCCGGATTCGACCGGATAATAGTTTAATCCCCAACAAGTTATTGTGAAGCCTGGATTACGACCAGATGGCAATACAAGTTTCTGTGAAGCCTGGATTACCACCATACAGCAGCCAAGAATACTACGAAGCCTGGAGTCGACCAGATAGTGGTATATCTTTAACACAAGCCGTGAAGCCCGAATTCGACCGGATAGCAGCTCAACAAGTTATTGTGAAGCCTGGATTATGACCAGATGGCAATACAAGTTTCTGTGAAGCCTGGATTACGACCAAACAACAGCCAAGAATAATACGAAGCCTGGAGTCAACCAGATAGTGGTATATCTTTAACATAAGCCGTGAAGCTCGGATTCGACCGGATAACAGCTCAACAAGTTATTGTGAAGCCTGGATTATGACCAGATGGCAATACAAGTTTCTGTGAAGCCTTGATTACGACCAGACAGCAGCCAAGAATACTACGAAGCCTGGAGTAGACCAGATAGTGGTATATCTTTAACACAAGTCGTGAAGCCCGGATTCAACCGGATAGCAGCTCAACAAGTTATTGTGAAGCCTGGATTATGACCAGATAGCAATACAAGTTTCTGTGAAAGCCTGGAGATCAACCAGATAACAGTTAACTATTAACAGAATGAAGATTCTCATCCTTGAAACCTCAGAAGATTGGTATACTACCAACCTCATGACCCTTAACAGAATGAAGATTCTCATCCTTGAAACCTCAGAAGATTGGTATACTCCCAACCTCCTGGCCCTTAACAGAATGAAGATTCTCATCCTTGAAAACCCAGTAGATTGGCATACACCCAACCTCCTGACCCTTAACAGAATGAAGATTCTCATCCTTGAAAATCCAGTAGATTGGCATACACCCAATCTTCTGACCCAAGACCTGAATGAAGATTCTCAATTTGGCCTCCCCAGCAGATTGGCATACACCCAACCTCCTGATATTCCCGACAGAATGAAGATTCTCATTTCTCAAAGTGGTATAACATCTGAATTTCTGGTATTCCCGACAGAATGAAGATTCTCATTCTCAAAGTGGCAAACAACTTAAACTCCTGAACTTCTTCCAGACAAGAATAAGCTTTTCAGAATCCTGAGTTTTACTCTCCAACAGGATAGCTGCTTTTCAACAGTATGGCTATTCCCCACAGAATTCTTATCCCCCAAGCAGAATGAAGACTCTCATTCTCAATCCCTTACAGGATATTCAGATATTCCCCAGTGAAGATCTCCTCAAGACAGGAATCCCCAGTAGATTGGCATACAACCCAAGCTCCTGATTCCCCAACAGTGGTCCCGGGACTTCTCATTTTCAACGACCAAAGGATTTTCAATCCCCAGCGGCAGTCAAGGATTTACTTTCCCCGACAGCAGTCAAAGATTTCATTATCCAGGATTCATCTATCCTCAGCAAGACAGTTCATCAGCTTACATGCGCATTCACTACATTCATATATCATAAACATTGATATAACATATATTGCATCATACATTTCATGCAACATAACTTTGTGTTTCAGCTAATATTTTACCCTTTTCAAGATAAGATTAATAAGCTTCAACTTCGACTTCTGAAAATAGTTTATGGATTCTCCAAACACGGATGTTAATCTATCGCTTGTTCAGACTCAACTTTTGAAAACAGTTTACGGACGCTTCCCAACATGGATGTTAATCTATTGCTTATTCAACTTCAAGACTTCTGAAAACAGTTCACGGATTCTCCAGATACGGATGTTAATCTATCACTTGTTCGGATTCAACTTTTGAAAACAGTTTACGGATGCTTCCAGATACGGATGTCAATCTATTGCTTATTCAGACACCCAGCTCAGAGATGTTCCAAAACATGGACACCTTTCTGATACTCGTTTCTTTCACCTACAACAAACATTCCAGATGGCATCTCTAAGCCCATCCCCCGACAAGATTCTGTCACATCTCCAGATGGCATCATTAATCCCATCTCCAAATGGCATCTTTAATCCCATTCCCTCAAACTACGCTTTGACGAGTGCAAATTTTTTGGGCACTCTAGTGTCCAATCTCCTTTTACCTTCGAGTCGCGAACGACAAAACTGCCAATCTAACTCTTCAGGTTCAAGAACATTGAACAGGGGCAACTGTTGTACCCCAAAATTTTCCCTCTCATTTCATCAACATTTTCTCACCACAAGACTCTTGGAACTCAAGATCAAGTTAGGGTTTGCTCTGCTCAAGACCCCTCCTTGCACTGTTGACCCAAATTAGAGTTTGAGTTTGCACATGGATGTTTTGACCTAAAATGCCCAAAGTGACTTTCATGCTTCGTGTTGGACTTACAAGTTTATCCATACAATGTTTCAAGCCTTGATTCCAATCTTTGCCCAGTCAATTGGACAGTTGACCTAGAAATCAGCTGTATTGGGGAAAAAGTTAACTGTGGCCAATTGACAGTCAAACTTCATGAGATTTGACCCACATCAACATTATGAACTGACATGAACCATTTGGTCAAGTTTGGATCACAATTCCACAAGAAATTTGATCAGATCACCCAAAGGGCAAAATAGTCATTTTTAGGGTTTTGACTGCACAAAGGCAATTTTTGACTGTTTGACCTAACCAATGGCAAATCAAGATCACACATGGACTCAAGGATTAAATGAAATTGTCTTGACACATTCAACAAGTTCAAAAGATCTCAAATGCATAGGATTGACATATGAATTTTTCAGTCAACTGATCAAAATTTGACTGTATACTGAAAAGTCAAACTTTGACTTTTTGGTCAAAATCAAGTGCCAAGATTCATTTTTCATCAAGACATGTCAAATTATGAAACTTGTTCACCAAGAAACCCAAAATTGCAAATTAGGGTTTAAAATGAAAAAATTTCATAACTTAGAATATTTCTAAGTTATGAAATTTCTTTATTTTTTCCTAACTTTGTCCCATTTTTCACCAAGATGCAAATGGATTCAAACAAAACTTGAAACATGAAAGTTGTAGTCCATTGCAAAATCTACAACTTTGATTCACAAAGTTTTCTCAAAGGAATATTGTATCTCAAGTTATGATTTTTGGAACAAGGGTGCCAAACATTTTTAACTTAGAGAAAATTTTGCCCTATTCTAGGCAGGATTTTTGTCCAACTTCTTAGCCATTTTTCACATGGTTCCACTTGGAGTTTCAATTTGCATTACAAAGATAGATTGTATTACACATTCCAAGCTTTCCAAATTGTCCAAGAACTTATCAAACACCCTTGTGGTTAGAGAGAATCGAATTTGCAAAGTTGGCCAAAACTCACTTTTGTTCATGGCCAAGGCTTGTGCATAACACTTGCATTTTCAAATCAGTTTGTGTATTGCTAGCTTGCAGGCCTCAAGACCAAGTTTACACTCCTTAATTTAATGTCTAACCATTGTGTTAAGGTGTTATTTCATTCATTTGGACAATACATGCTAAATTAATCCTTAATTGGAAAAAGCAAACTTGCCATTTTGGAAAAGTGATACTTTATGTCAAGTTCCAAATCCTTGAGGTACAGGCCAGATCTTTGAAGCAAAAGTTTGTACACAAATCCCATTTATCAAGGGCAAATGCTGCAACATAGAGGGATAGAGTTCACAGGCCTGCATTGCAACTTAAACCTTCTTACTTCAAAAACAAAAAAGATAGCAAAAGATATGTGTGATACGGTGGGAAGAACTGACTTGTGTTTTGCGTTCGTATTCGCACTTGTGCGGTTAGCAAGAGTCGCCACCGACTTTTTATTTTATCCTAAAGGAAAGGTTAAAAAAGCACAGCAAAAACCTTTTGAGATGTTTCGTGGGTTCGGGGGGTAGATTATGAAAAGGGAAGGTATTAGCACCCTTTTCATCCATGGTTATCCATGGGCTCTTAGTTACTTGGTTTTTTAGATCACTTGCCTTGTTTTTCGATTGCTTTAAAAATGGTGTGTGTGTGGGTGCTTTTTGAAAATGTTTTGGAAAAAAGATGCCTTGTCTTAGGCAACTAATGTATTTGACTCGTGTTTGAGTGTTTTACAAAAGTGTGAATCTTTTCGAAAAGATGTTTTTAAATGTTTTTGAGAGTTTGTTTGAAAGTGTTGTGGATTGTGGTTTTTGAAAAGAAGGCAAGTGTTTTTGCAAGTTTGATCTCAAGTAACTAAGAGTCTTGTCTACCCTATGATGCGTGATGCAATGTATGTGACATCAATATTTATGAATGTGATGGATGCACATGTAAGCTGATGAGCTAATCTTGCCAAGGATACGTGATTCCGAGATGGCTGAAGATAAAAGCATCTTGACTGCTGCCGGGGAAAATAAATCCTTGGCTGTCGCCGGGGAAGAGAATTCATGATGACCTCTACTGGGGAGTCCCAAACTAGTAGACTCATGCCGGGGAGACCAGATTGAGAATCTTCGGTTTGATGGGAGGTAACCCTGGAGACTTCACTGGGGAACTCAAAAATTGCTTCCTCAAAACTCTGTGGGGAGAAGGTTTGAAAGTCTGACTCCGCTGGGGATTGAAGGAACTCCGCTGGGGATAGGGAGAATTTTGGCGAGCGCGATCTTCCGTGGTTGTTAGCTTTGAGAAGAATCTGAACAAGCGATAGGTTAACCTCCGTTTATTTGGAGAACCCGTGAACTGTTTTCAGAAATCTTGAGAAGAATCTGAACAAGTCGGTAGATTAGCGTCCGTTGTTGGGAAGAATCCGTAAACTGTTTTCAGAAATCTTGAGGTTGAATCAGCAATAGAGCCGCATCCGTTGTTGGGAAGCGTCCGTAAACTAAATTCAAAGGTTGCATATGAACAAGTTGATAGATTAACATCCGTTGTTGGGATGAATCCATGAACTGTTTTCAGAAGTCTTGATAAGAATCTGAACAAGTCGGTAGATTGGAGTCCGTTGTTGGGAAGAATCCGTAAACTTGTTTCAGAAGTCTTGAAGTTGAATCAGCAAAAGAGCCGCATCCGTTGTTGGGAAGCGTCCGTAAACTAAATTCAAAGGTTGCATCTGAACAAGTTGATAGATTAACATCCGTTGTTGGGATGAATCCATGAACTGTTTTCAGAAGTCTTGATAAGAATCTGAACAAGTCGGTAGATTGGCGTCCGTTGTTGGGAAGAATCCGTAAACTTGTTTCAGAAGTCTTGAAGTTGAATCAGCAATAGAGCCGCATCCGTTGTTGGGAAGCGTCCGTAAACTAAATTCAAAGGTTGCATCTGAACAAGTTGATAGATTAACATCCGTTGTTGGGATGAATCCATGAACTGTTTTCAGAAGTCTTGATAAGAATCTGAACAAGTCGGTAGATTGGCGTCCGTTGTTGGGAAGAATCCGTAAACTTGTTTCAGAAGTCTTGAAGGGGAACCGGTGTAGGGTTTCCTGATGATGAGCTTGTGTAAAACTGCATCGGGTTTTGAACACTTTTGACATTCGAATGCCCCAAGTGGTGATGTAGATAAATTCCTGGCTTATTACAGGTGTTGGTCTACAATCGGTCGTTCACAGATGTTTCCTGGGTTGTTGCAGGTGTTGATCTGGAATTCTTCAGACATGCCCTGGCTGGATACAGGAATCGAGTCTGGAAATGTTGTAGTTGATTTGTTGAACACCTTTTGACATTCGAATGCCCCAAGTGGTTGTGAAGGAGTCTTGAATCAGATTACTCTGCATATTGAGAGATTTCTTGAAATCTTGACTGGACTGCCCCAGGTTAATTGAACTTTGAAAGATCTGTTGGACCTTGACTGGACTGCCCCAGGATAATTGAATTGTGACATGTCATGCCCCTTGTTGATAGGAGATTTGATGGAAGCGTTATCCTCTTGAAGTGATTTTGACTTACCGAGAGAGTTTTCGTTCCTCCGAACATTCGCTGTATGAACTTCTTCGCTGTCAAACAAAAGGGGTTAAATGCAGACAGTGATATTCGAATAATGCAAAGTTTATGTTTGTCTTTGAAATTTTAAAAAATGCGTTTTTAGCAGAAAACTTTTCACAAGACAAGTTAACACAAGATTTAGAGCAAAGCCCTACAGGAGTCAGGATACCTTTTGTAACAGTATGCTTTCGAACTAAACCATGCTTCAATTAGGACTTTTGAAGGGTTGTAACGTGGCCTGGTTCACGGTTTAATAAACAAAGGATAAAAGGCTCAAAGTATATTTGTACCCACCCGCTCTTCGTGATGTCCTTCAACCTAAGCTCAGTTAATAGTGCGTCGCACTCTGTTTTGAGTTTGGAACGACTTTTGGGCGATGGTTCACCAGTTTGAATTTTCGGGAGACAGTCATCATCTCCTTTTTCTTTTTCAACACTTTTCATGTTGTTGAGGATTCTGTAATGACCTCACTATTTTGATTTTGATTTGTTATCCCTAACTTTTGCCTGACTGTTACCGTTTTCGGGATTACTGTCAGCGGGATGCCCCAGCTTTCTTAAGCCTCCTTCATAGGTTTTGGCTTGGTGGGCTTTTCTCTTTTGAGAGATTGACTGTCTACGTGATAGGGAACCACCCCGGTCTTTTGATTCCAAAGGAATGCTTTCTCTTTCGATGTCGTTCGCTGTATTACGAGCTGAGAGTTTGCGACTTCAATGCGCGTTCTCTTTTGAATTAACTGAGATACTACCCTGCCCCGGGTTTATATCAAAGGTTTTGATTGTATCAGAACAGGAAACTCCTACTTCTTTGGCTCGAAGGGGTTGACTAGGGATTAACTTCCTTATAACTCCAGTGTTTGGGAATTGAAAGAAATGCCTGTACATCATCAGCAAAGTCTGTTCAAAAGCATACTGTATAAGATCACGGTATTGTTTCGTCATCCTCCCTCTAAAGGCTTGCAGCTTTTTATCAAGAGTCAAATATCATAAAGAAAAGCATAAAAGTAGTGAAACGAATGGATGAATTCAAGACAAACATATGCAATGCATTAATGAAAACAAAGTTTAACATCAACAAATAATTGTTTGACAGCAAAAGAAATTACAACTTTGAAAATTCAAAAAGAAGCAAAAGTCTTTCAGCTTCGAGCCTCGTCACTTCAAGCAGAGAACCCTTTAACGGAAGATCTTCATCTCGCCGTCTGGCATGAATTCCAGCACCCCAATGTCAATCAGATCTTGAATCTTGTTCTTCAAGGCCCAACAGTCGTTGGTACTGTGCCCCGGGCTGCAGGAGTGGTAAACACAAAATTCGTCGGGATTAAAGCGAGGAGAGGAGATGTTGAGCTTCTGAAGAGGGTCCTTTACGGTGAGCAAGTTGACCTCCAACAGGCGCTTCAGTATGAAGAATGATGGTATTTCAGTCTCCGTAAACTGTCTTCCCGACTTTTCTTGTTTACGCCGATTGCCCCGTTGACGCTGGCGAGGTTGTTGATGAGTTTGTGACCCTGAAGCTAGCAAAGGAGCTTTCCCCTTGTCTTCTTGAGTGGATGGAGGCTGAGCGGTGACTTGCTCTTCAACCTCAGATGTTTGCCCCAGTTGGCTGCTTGGAAGCAGTTGGCGGACAAGAACTCTGAGTTCCTCTTGTCTTTGGGATAAGTCTTGGATGAGAGCCATCTGGCCCACCAACTGTCCCATCATTTGAGTCCTCAGTGTTGTCAGATCAAACTGCAGCTCCGCAATCTGATCGCTCCTAGCATTGTTGGAATTCCCCAAGCCTTTGGTGAGGAGAGCTTTCATCTCTTCTTGCCCCAGAGACAAGTTCAGGAACATCTCCTGCAGCTGAGCAGTCTGGTCTTGAATGTCTTTGACAGACCTTTCTAGAGCCATCTCTTGCTGAAATAAACAGCAAGAGAGTAAGGAAACCTGAAAAAGGAAAGATTGTCAAAATGCAATGCATGATATGTGGATGCATGCTTTCAAGGATCTCTTGGGGTAAACACAAGAAAATGTTAGAGGTTGAACCCTGCTCATGGATTGGGGATCTCTGCACTGACGGACGTCCTTCCGCGAGAATCAAGCTCACCATGTCGAGTGGGTCATAGCCACTGATTCAAGTTGTTGCACTTGAACTTTGTTTGGATTGGTTAGAGGAGAAACCCCCTTGCCCCTTGATAGATGTCTGGTTCGACGTAACCCTGCATCAACAGAACCCTCGAGATCCTTGAAATGGTTATTGAAAATGCTAAAATGCTATGGTATGATGTCATGATGTTATGTACATGTATGCACAAGCAAGTGAGTGTATATACAGGCAAACAATATTCACACAAAGCAAACAAGTCCTTAGGTTTAGGCTTGCATGAGGTTCAGGTACTACCCTCTTTCAGTTTGTTGGTTAAAACCTGTCCTATCAAAAGTAACCGGGTTCTAGAGGATCTCATATCATTGGCTACCCTCAATCGGTCATAACTCCAGCATCGCAACCTTTTCTCGCGGCCGGAACCATCTCGAGAGTTTAGCCTCAATGAGTGTAGCATACTGCTACTGTTCTAATGGCCAAGTTGGTCAATTAGGGTTCTAAGGTCGGTTGGTGCTTAATGACTCCTTAGAAGACCTATATTCTCCCCGTTGCAACACAAGGGATATAGGTATAGACTAAGACGCCACACCAACGTAGCCACTGCTTCACCCATGTCGGTCTACGCCGGACAGGTCCCTCACAGATTATGCTGCCTAAAAGGGTTTCCCCAGATCCGGGTTAGGATCTATAGAACTCCGATACAAAGCCCATAAATGTGAAGCAAACAAAGCAATCAATTGAAAGTAAAGGTGATCTAAACCCTAAGGTAACCCCACTTTTAAAAAGTCCCCAGCAGAGTCGCCAGTTCTGTGATACGGTGGGAAGAACTGACTTGTGTTTTGCGTTCGTATTCGCACTTGTGCGGTTAGCAAGAGTCGCCACCGACTTTTTATTTTATCCTAAAGGAAAGGTTAAAAAAGCACAGCAAAAACCTTTTGAGATGTTTCGTGGGTTCGGGGGGTAGATTATGAAAAGGGAAGGTATTAGCACCCTTTTCATCCATGGTTATCCATGGGCTCTTAGTTACTTGGTTTTTTAGATCACTTGCCTTGTTTTTCGATTGCTTTAAAAATGGTGTGTGTGTGGGTGCTTTTTGAAAATGTTTTGGAAAAAAGATGCCTTGTCTTAGGCAACTAATGTATTTGACTCGTGTTTGAGTGTTTTACAAAAGTGTGAATCTTTTCGAAAAGATGTTTTTAAATGTTTTTGAGAGTTTGTTTGAAAGTGTTGTGGATTGTGGTTTTTGAAAAGAAGGCAAGTGTTTTTGCAAGTTTGATCTCAAGTAACTAAGAGTCTTGTCTACCCTATTGTACTCAAAGGTTTTCGTCGTGTTTTAACCTCTTTTAGCAATTTTGTTCTACCATTGAAATTGGTAGACAATCTTGCGTTTAGGAAGTTTATTCGGGACGGGCGCGGGTCATCGTATGGACCACGAATGCAATGATGCCAAGTGTCTTTGGCAATTTGTTTTGAAGGGACCATGATCATTCCGTTTAGGCAACACTTTGAGACTTATGATCATTTGATTTTGTTTTGCCAAAGATACTCGACGTGCAAGCATGGCCCATTTTGGAAGGCAACATGTGGGATTACCCTAGGGGGTGCAAGTGTGATTGTGTATTGATTACATGTATTTGTCTTGTATTAGGTTATCTAGCGTTTGATTTTATGTACATACAAACCCTAGGTCTAACCATGGTATAATTGGAAAACTGTAAATTGCGGAATGTAAATCTACGCTATTACAAAATAATATCCGGGAGTGGGGGTATAAATGTACAAGGGGATGAGACTTATAGTACCCAATAATTTACAACCAAATCGAATGTGCGATCAAAACGAATATCAAATATAAATGTAAGATAAACATGTGTATAGGGTAATGTGTTGTGTAAGTGTACAAGTGTATATGTATTGTGTAAGTGTAAATATGTACAAGTGCAATAATGTGAAGTTGAAGCGTATTAGGGTTTGACCTAGAGAAATGTTTTTAAATGTATTTTTGATTTTGTATGTTTATGTACAAAAAGAGTTCAAGTTTTAAATTAAGAATGTTTCTTTATTTGCAAAAAAGTATTTTAACTAAATGTTTGGAAATTAAATATTAGAGAAAAAATGTATTGAATTGTTATGTACAAAAAGAATGTTAATTAAAAGTTGCAATTTTAAATTATGTATAAAAATGAGTATTTTGTTATTTTTGTATACAAATGTGTATTAATTAAAAGAAAATGTTTTCAGATTTAATTTATATGATACGTATAAAACTAATTTTTAATATAATATAAATGTATAAAATATCTATCTAAAAAATGTCTTAATTTTATGATAAAAAGTATTTTTAATTAAGATAAAAAAAGTAAACATTGTTTTGTAAAATAAAAAAGAGATTAGTGTTTTATAAAAAAAAGAATAAGTATTGTTTATAAAACAAAGTTAGTTTTTTATGAAAATGTTTTGTTAGAAAATGAAATGATTTTCGTTGGGCTTTAGAGGTGAATTAGAATCAGGTTAAGCCCATGTTGAACAAAGGCGAAATTAGGGTTAGGCAGTTTTGTTATTCAGAACGAGGGTTAGGGTTTTGAGACGGCGCCGTGTTCACTGAATTCGTCTTCTCCGATCAAACTTCACTTCCCTGAACGCTCGATTCCGGCCACCAGCTCCAATCCTGAAGCCTTTCTTCCCCCTATTGACGGGAGCCCAGCGTCATCGGTTTAAGGTTCGCTTTAGTGTTTATGTTCTGTTCTTTACGAATTTATGTTTTAGTGTGAGTCTTGATTCCTGAATTTGCATTATTATGAGCTAGTGAAGGGGAAATGGGAAGAATATAGACTACCTGACTTTGGGGATGGAGGAGAGGTGGAGGAGTGTGGTGCTTAGGAGGCCGGAGCGGCGTTTCTGTGACGAAGCTAGATGCTTGCTTTTGCCTTCCTGGTAACTTCGTTCTTTGCTATCTTTAGGGTTTGATGATGTATGCTGGATTTGCCTGAAAACCCTTCTTAAAATTCACTCTTTTTATCTTCTTCTTCCACTATGTGTTGCCCTTTGGATTTGTATGTTGCCTGAGATGCTGCCTTGAGCTTACCCCATGATGTGTTTCACTGAGTTCACCTCTTTCTTTTCTCTTGAGCACTGTATATTTTCTCGTATCACCCTGTGATGACCTCAAAGGTCTGAGGGTCTAGGTTGCCTACGTTGCCCTGACTATGCTTCTTGTTGTTGCCTTGGGAATTCTGTATGTTGCTTTTGCCTATGTTGATATTGCTTTATCTCCTTCTTCTGGTTGCCTCGCTTGCTTGCATTTTTTGATGATGAGTATGGTTGTTGGTACCTGTTTGAGAGGTTTGGTACTGGTATGACAGGATGTTGGTATTGAACTGTGTGTTTGATGGCTTTATTGACAGGCTTTGTGATTTTGGTTCATAGTTCTGAGATGTGTTATGTTGGTCTTTGTTTGCTTCAGCTTGATGGCTTTGGTTATGACAGTAATGGTTTGAGTTTGGTTCTTGGTAGTTCAATTTGTGTGTTTGTATGTTCCACAGGTTCAGGTTTTTGTGAGGTTAGGACAGGTTGCAAGTTATGGTTTTTATGAGGTTTGGGGATCTTTTTCTATTCTAAAACTCTTACCTCTTTGTATTAGCCTCTGTATATTTTATGCAGAGTTGTGTTGGATCCTCTGGTTATCAGTTTGCAGGTTCAGTTTTTATGGTCTTAGCAGGTTTTTGCAAGGTTCAGGTTTGATAGACTTTTTGTTCTCACTTTTGCTTCTGCTCCACTGGACTGTTTTGCATATTTTCTTTTCTATCTTAAACCTTCTTACTGTCTATTGGCTTGTGTATATCCTGTACTGAGGCAGAGTTGGCGTTTTGTATATTTTTTTCTCTGTATCTCCTGCCTACTGTCTGCTGTGTACTGAGCTTTGCTTGTGGGTTTGTATATCTTTTTCTGTCTTCCTGCTGCCTATGTTACTGAACTGTGCCTAATCCCTGCCTTGCTGCCTTTATCTCTCTTTACTCTCTCTTGAAGTACAGTTTAAGAATTTTATATGATTATTATTTGTACTTTTTCTGAAGGGGCCTACTCTTATGCTGGGAAATGATGATTCTAGATTGTTTGCATAACACATCTTCTGCATCTCCTTTTGACAGTTTGTGTGCTTTTTCTCTTCCTTGATATTCTGGCCAAAATCTTTTATGACAGCCTTGAGTACTTTCTTGATTTTCTTTGAGTGGACTTTGTTTTGGATGGAAAGTTTGGATTGAACTTTTTAGTTTAGTTTGGATTTTGGATTTTGAACTATATGGTTTGGAATTGGAAATTGAGATTCTTATGTAGCTTGAATTTTATAACTTATGCATTTGCATTTCATGAAATGAAAATCTTCCCTCTCTGTGAACCGGGAGAAATCCCGTGATTTGCAGAGAGGGCAACTGATCCCAGTCAGTGGCCCCTAATGATGAGCAACTTTTTATCTGTCCTTTCCAATTTAATGCTTTCTGACTTTTCTTGTTTCTTTTTGCAGATGAAAAAAGGAATACCGGAGCGGAGTGAAGAACGAAGAATATTTAGAAAATAGGATAGTTTTTCATTCTATGTAATATTTAAATTAAATGTAAATTATTGTCTGTAACAACAATTTGTAAATAATTCAAATATCAATAAAAAATCCAAATTATCCAATTGGTTCTAACTTTCTTTATTGCTTATTTATTTATTTAAAATTCTTAGAATTAAAACAATTGAAAAATAAATTCAATCATTTAATTTCAGAATAATAAATAACTAAAATAAAACAACATTGATCCAATAAACCTGTCTTATCCAACATCCAAAGCAAGGCAGCAATCAATCCAAGTAAACTGATCAAACACATAAACACTGTGAATTCAATACTGCATCCTGTATATGACTGGCCCAATCAAAACGTACTGAATTCAAACCACTGTCTCTTTTACTGATTAAACCAAGATAACGCGAATTTTAATCCGAATCTTGAAATAAACCGCAAAGTGCTGTGGAACTTAAATTCTTCTGAGAATATGCCCATAAAACCTTAATTCCCGATTAAATGCCAAATCCCGCTCGCTTGATCAAAATTGAGCCAAAAATCAACTAAACCCTAAGCCCACTGTATGAAATAATTCAGAGCTCTGAAAATTAGTAAAAACCCTAATTTTGCTTGACTGTCAAGAAAAGTCCGTTTGTCCGATTCTTGAGCCAGTTTGAAAAGTCAGGAAATGTTTGAAGCTGAGATTTCTTGTGGAAAAGCGCGAGGGCAAATTTTGGGGTACAACAATATGCAACTTTCACTTCCTGCAAACTAGAGCTTAAGAAAACCTTGTATACATCTTCCACACATCCCAAATGACCTAAAACACGACTCAACCATCCCTCATACCTCCTCATACACCAAAACACCACCTTGCTGCAAAAACAGGGCATCTGCTGCAGATTCAGGTCCACAACTCAATCCACTCGTGCGCTTTGGCTAAAACCTGTCCAAACACATTCCATACCATCCACTGAAACTATTCCAAGCCTTAGACTCAAGCTGTAACACCCCTAACCTCGTTTGCCATTTTCACTTTCAAGCTGTGCAGGTGAACTTCTATAGCACGACACAAGTTGTTTCAAAGCAAGTTAGGTACTTGAGAAGCTTCCTTGGACCTCAGGCAAGCTATACAAAAGCTCAAACTCCATTGAAGGTGGCCATATTGCTCTACACGATCCAAGCTGAAACACGTAATCCATGGACTTCTATCTCTCAATCTAGGAAGAGTTAAGCTTAGGTTTGTGAATGAAACATGTCTTACTCATAGCCCTGAAGCCATACATGTGATCACTTTTCATTTATGTTAAGCGTGTTGTGAGAATTTTAGCCATGAACATGAGGAAAAAATTAGGTTAAAATTTAGGGCCAGAGAAATTCTCTCTGGCCTTTGAGAGTTAATCCAAGTTTTTTACATATTTGAAATCGTGGCTTGATGCTCTACAATGTTTGTGTTATGAGTTTTGGCTAAAAATCAAGGAATCAAGAGATAGCAGGTGTAGAAGGAAGCACGCGTTTTCTTGTTCAAACAAGTGCTGGAGGTTGAAGATGACTGGCTTGGGCTGGGCCTGAGTCAGTCTTGCTCTTTGCACCCCTTTTTTCCATTTGCACCCCCCTGGCCCATTGTGTGAAATATTTGACATTTTTGCATTTTTCTTTTTGATTCTGATTTTAGATTTTTTGCTCAAACATAAAAAACACAAAAAATATTTTTCCATCCTTTTTTATATTTATTTGGCATTTATTTACTTTACTAAGCATATGTAGGTAAATAAATATAATTCCTTTTCATTTTAAAACCCTAAAAAAATAATATAAAAAATATTTATTTTTAGTTATTATTTTTTATTTACACTTTAAAAACATTTCCTAAAATATACATTTTTGTAAATAATCAATATTTTATTTTTGTACATATTTAGCATATTTAATATATAATATATAAATACTTGTATATTTTATTAGATAATTAGGGAAAAAAAAATACAAAAATAGTACTTTTATTTTTTATTTAATATTTGACACCAAAAATACTTTTTCTACAATATACTTCCTTTTTTTAATTATTTTTTGTATAAATTAATATATATTGTACATAGTCAATAAATAATACTATTTATTCAAAAATTAGGGTTTTGCCCTAAACAACAAAAATAATCAAAAATAAGACTTTTTTTATTTTGTTTATACTTCAAACATGAAAACCTTTTTACATACATGAAAAATCTTTTTTGCATAATACATTGCATTTTGATATTTATTTAAATTATATTTATGTTAAATATTTGTATATTCGATATGGTTGTAATAATTTAGATTTTATTTCCTTGTCAAATATCCCCCAAATTCAAACTTGTATCCCCATCCCCATAATCATGTTGTAATAGCTTAGCATTTAAATTTTCGCATTTAAAAGCTTTCAATTATGCCATGCTTAGACTTAGGATTTGTATGCAAATAAAATCAACAAGTAGTTTGACCTAAATCCAAGATAAACATGCATGAAAAACAAACACAATGCACACTTACACCCCTAGGGTTACATCCACTTGTTGCCTTAAAAAATGGGCCATGTTTGCATGTCAAGTACTTTGGCAAAAACAAAACAAAACAAAACAAAAACAAATAAAATGATCATAGCCCCTCGATGACGCTATCTTGTTGCCTAAACAAAAATGATCATAGTCCCTCAAGAAAATTGCCAAAATACTTGACACTATTGCATTCATGGTCTAAACGATGACCCGCGCCCGTCCCGTTAACATCCTAACACAAGATTGTTCACCAAATACAATGGTGAAACAATACTGTTAAAAGGGTTAAAACATGAGAAAGATCTTTGAGAAATTTAGAGTAGATAGCTCTTAGTTACTTGATCAAAAACTTGTAAAACATCCTTGCCATTTTCAAACATACACCACAACACAACTTCCAAACAACTTTCAAAAACATTAAATTATCTTTTCAAAAAGACAAACACCTTTGTAAAACATTCAAACGAATTGTTACAAAGGTTGCCTAGACAAGGCATCTTTTTCAAAACATTTTCAAAACCACACACACAAAGCACCATTTCAAATAATTGAAAAGCAAAGGAAAGTGATCTAAGCAAGTAACTAAGAGCCCATGGATAACCATGGATAGAAAGGGTGCTAATACCTTCCCTTTCTATAATCTACTCCCCGAACCCATGAAAACATCTCAAAGGTTTTTCCTGTGCTTTTTAACCTTTCCTTAGGATAAAATAAAAAGTCGGTGGCGACTCTTGCTAAACCGAAACATTTGCGAAAACAAACGCAAAATCCAAAGTCAGTTCTCCCACCGTATCACAATTGGCCATTTATAGGGTTTGAACCTTAGAATTGGGGTTTGTTGATCCAGTCAAAATTAGGCTTAAACAGGGCACCATCATGCTCACAAGAGTGAGGCCAGTCGATCCATGGCCTCATATACAATTTATATTGCGCATTTTGTTTATTTCAGGATGCAAAGGCTATAGTGACAAGCATAAAACTGTCACTATAGGTCTTGTTGTCTAATACGACAAAGGGAGGTAGAGGACGAAGTGTGGAAGTCCCTGATTGGACAGTTCAAATACTGCGCGCATATTTTTAAAATTCCAAATATTAGCTTTCTTTTGTATATAATATATTATTGGTATTATATGTATGAATGAATTGGAAACATGGTTGATAGTGAAGTGCGTTGGTGAAGGAAAGAACCTGGGTTCGAGTCCCAGGTCCAACATTTTCTTATTTTCCTATTATTTCAAGCAGGATTCAATACTCTTCAGGGTCTAATGCTCACCATATTCTAGCAATTCTCAACCACCAATTGTCTCCTGATTAGATCTAATGCATACAAATATGTAAGCACATCATGTACCCTAGAGACATGCCCATACAGGATTAGGCGCTTGGCTTGGGCCTTCATATTTTGAGCCTAACCAATTCAATTCCCACCCCCATTTGTTTCTTTCCAGCATTTAGGCCCGTTTGGACTTTTTTTTTATTGTTTTGTTTTTTTATTGTTTTATTTTCTTTTATTACTTAATTAAACAAATAAAAAAACTCACAAAAAAAATTAGGCTTAGACTTTTTTTTATTAATTAATTAATTAATTAAATTTTAACTACTTTCTTAATTCAAAATGAAGTAGAACTTAGGATTTAATTAGCTTTAATTATTTTCTTTTCATAATAAAAAAATCTTAGACTATTTTTCTTAATTAATTTTTATTTTCTAAAAAGACTTTAGGATGTTTAATTTAATTATTTTTCTTAAATAAAAAAAAACAAGCAAAAAGATTTTCATTCTTAAGATTTCTTAAACATTTCTTTAGTTCGCGCACGTTATTTATTTTTTTGCAATTCTTTTTATATTCATGTAACTCCTTATGGGATGTAATAGTCTAAGTTTAAATTCTGCATTTTACTTTCCTGTATCTTTTTATGTAACTGTCCCAAAGCGTTGTAATAGTTTAGGGTTTATGTTTCTGCTTTTATTTTTCGTACTTTACATTTCTTGTACGATATTATTGTTAGTAACTAGGATTGCATGGAAAGATTGAAAATAAACGTTAGCAAACCTTAATGCAAAAGATAAATAACTGAATTGAATCACTTGCACATGCGCATCTCTAGGGTATCTCCCACTTCGGTTGCCTTCGGAAAAACAGTCATGTCCCTCGAAACAGGGACGCTTTAGCAAAGACCCGTAAATCAAAAGATCATAGTCCCTCGATGACCCTACAATTGCCTTTCGATAAATGATCTAGTCCCTAAAAAAAATTGCTAAAGCGCCTCCACATGTTTCCTTTATGACTATAAACGTCCCTTCGATAGTCCATCAACATCTAACGATACGACTACCTACTCACTAATAGTAGGATAACACTATCTAAAGGAAAGGAGGAAAAGAACGCCTTTTTCGAGCAGGTAGATAATTGTTAGGTACTTGCTCAAAAATAACCTTTTTCATACTACACTTTTAAAACCATTTTCAAAAACGCTTTATTAACACTCTTGAGGATTGATACAAGAGTTAGCATAAAGCAAACTTTTTTTTTCAAAACACACAAACACGGAAGCAATTTTCAGAAATGAGCAAGTACCTAAGAGCCCGTGGAAAACCACGGATGGAAAGGGTGCTAATACCTTCCCTTTCAATAATCTACCCCCCTTACTAAAAAACTCTCGAAAAAGGTCTTTTATGTTCTTTTCACCCTTTCCTTTGTTAGATAAAAGAAAAGTCGATGGCGACTCTTGCTTACCGCACATTTGCGAATACAAAATGCAAACCAGTATAACATTCGGTTCTGTCACCGTATCACAGTTACGAGAAAGAAATATTTTGATGGCGTTCACATCTATGAGTTGGTCTGGATTAGGGAATAACACCAAACCATATATCAACAAAGCTAAGATTTCTTCGAAAGCTTGAAAACTCATAGCATCCAAAAACAGTCGAGCCTTCTCTAACAAAAATTTAGCTAGAAAACCCTTGACTCCACTCCTTGTTTCCCAATTAGGTACAATGTCGAACCACTTCAGATGTAAGGCTGCTGCAATTTCTTCAAGCTGTGGATCTTTCTCTAAACTAGTGAAAGGTGTTTGATCAAGAACATGTATTCCCAGTAGCTTAGAGAACTCTTCTATTGTGTTTAGCTGATAATCCGGAAAGGTGAAATAGTGATGTGCAGGATCAAAAAACTGGAATAAAACACTCATCACGTCTTCTTCAAAACCTGAGGTAACCAAACTGAGTAGATGACCATGCCTTTTGGTGAATTGGGAGCTTTTCAAAAAAATTTAGACTAACTCCTTAAGTTAAGAAGGTATCCTCACAAAACTGATCCGGATAGTATTTCTGCGAGTAAAGGCCATAACCTACAACAAAGAATGAAGAGAAATCCATAGGTCCTTGAAATGGTTAGTGAAAATGATATGTGTAATGATGTCATGATGTCTTGTTAGCACAAATTTAATCAAACACAAACAAGAAACACCAGGCCTTAGGTCCATACTTGCATGGAGTTTATAGATAAGTACCCTCTTGAGTTTAGTTGGCCCAACCTGTCCTAAAAGAAGTAATCGGGTTCTAGGAATCTCATATCACTGATTTTTCTCTGACATTATTTCAGCTCAAGCATCTGAATTGCGGCAGAAATATCCTGAGCGTCCAATCTTAATGAGTGTAGCATCGAGTATTAACCAACTTTAGTCTGCACCAAAGCCGGCCATCTCATTACTTTCTTATGGCTAAGTTGTGTAAACTAAGGTTCTAAGGTCAGTTAGTGCTTATGACACCACGCGGTAGCCCATCATTCTCCTTGACTGACTCAAGGGACACCGGCACAAACCAATGTGTTACACTAACATAGCCATCATTTCAACCATATCGGTCTACACCGTATAATTTTCACGATCTATTGCTGCTTACCTAAAATGCCCTCAGATCCGGGTATAGGATCTATACAAGAAATAAACCCAATCATATCCCGAAATATAAAGCATACAAAGTAAGCAAGTAAAGCAATAAAGGTGAACTAGCTCTAAAGGTAACCCCACTTTTGATTTTGTCCCCAGCAGAGTCGCCAACTCTGTAATACGGTCGGAGAACTGACTTTTGGATTTTTCATTTTATTGCAAATGTTGCGGGTAGCAAGAGTCGCCATTGGCTTTTCTTTTATCCAATAAAGGAAAGGGTGAGAAGAACAGGAAAGACCTTTTGAGAATTTTCTGAGTAAGAGGGGTAGATTATCAAAAGGGAAGGTGTTAGCACCCTTTTCATCCGTAGTTATCTACGGGCTCTTAATCGCTAGCTCACTTTTTCGAAATACTTTGTGCTTGTGTATGTTTGAAAATATTTTGAAAATGCCTAAGTGAGGCAATTTTGTAATGATTCTCGTATCATTGAGAATGTATATAAAATGTTTATTTTTGAAAATATTTGTGAAATAAAGTGTTATTTTGTTAAAAGATGTTTTGTTTTGAAAAGTTTGTGAGCAAGCGACTACGAGCGTTCTACCTACTAAAAAAAGTCTTTGTTATTTTCCTCCTCCTTTAGATAGTGCTACCCTACTATTAGTTAGTAGGAAGCCCTATCGTTGGATGTGAGGGACAAGCGCAGGTCATCGTACAACCATATAAGGAAACTTGTAGGACGCTTTAGCAATTTTCATAAGGGACTAAGATCGTTTACTGGAGGAAGCATCGAAGGGTCATCGAGGGACTACGATCTTTTAACCGAGGGTCTTTTCTAAAGCATCCCACGTTCGATGGACATGACTGTATTTTATCCGAGGCAACAAGTGAGGGTCACCCTAGAGGTGCGCGTGTGTGAAGTGTGTTAGGTTTCAGCTATTAGTCTTGAGATTAGTTTATCTAACATTGTTTTTTACGTCTTGCCATGCACGCCTAATTAATCTAGCAGTTAAATATATCCAAGTGAGGAAAATAAAAAATGTAGGAAATAATCTACACTATTACATCGCTTCGGGGATGGGGAGTACAAACCATAAACCGGGGAGGAAAGCAATAAACCCTAATTATCTATTACAAACTTTCAAACAATTACAATATTGGGAAATAATGCGAAAAAGTAATTGAGCGCACGGAGATTGAAAAGGGAAAAGATGGTAAAAAAACCCTTAATATTCCTAAGCGTTAAAGAAAATATTTTAGATGTTTTTGTGTTTTAGAAATATATTTGAAGTGTGGAATAATAAGTAAACCCTAATTCTAATTGATTTATTAGTTAATTAATAAATAAAGACAAAATATGATTAAGTTAAATTAATTTTAATTATCAAAAATTAAATTAATTAATTAAAAACCTAGATCTAAAGTTTTTATGATTTTATGATTTTTTTTATATAAAAAATGATTAAATAAATAAATAAATAATTAAAATAAAACAAAAGAAAAAGAAATTAAAAGGGCCTTGTGATACGGTGGGAGAACTGGCTTGGGTGTTTTACATTTTATTGCAAATGTTGCGGTTAGCAAGAGTCACCACCGACTTTTCTTTTATCCAAAAGGAAAGGTAAAAAAGCACATGAAAGACCTTTAAGATGTTTTCTTGAGTTCAGGAGGTAGATTATGAAAAGGGAAGGTATTAGCACCCTTTTCATCCATGGTTTTCCATGGGCTCTTAGTTACTTGCTAGATCACTTTCTTTTGTTTGAAATTGTGCTTTGTATGGTTTTTGAAAGTATTTTGTAAATAGGCCATTGTTTAGGAAAACTTTTGTAATGATTCTCGTTCTTAAGAATGTATATAAAGGTGTTTATCTTTTTGAAAATGTTTTCAAATTTTGAAATATGTTTTGAAAGTGTTGGTGTGATGCGGTGGGAGAACTGACTTGAGGTTTTGCGTTTGTGTTCGCAAATGTTGCGGTTAGCAAGAGTCGCCACCGACTTTTCTTTTATCCAAAAGGAAAGGTGAAAAAGCACAGGAAAGACCTTTGAGATGTTTTCTTGAGTTCGGGGGGTAGATTATGAAAAGGGAAGGTGCTAGCACCCTTTTCATCCATGGTTTTCTATGGGCTCTTAGTTACTTGCTTAGATCACTTGCTTTGGTTTGTTTGAAATGGTGTTTGGTGTGATTTTGAAAGTATTTTGTAAAAGAGGTCATTCGCTTAGGAAATATTTATAATGATTCTCGTTCGTAAGAATGTATACAAAGATGTTTGTCTTTTGAAAATGTTTTCAATGTTTGTAAGATATTTTTGAAATGTGTATGTGTTTGTTTTGAAAATAGAAAGGATTGTTGTTTGAAATGGAGCAAGTAACTAGAAGCTATCTACCTACTCAAATGTCTTTCTTATGCATTTTCTATTCCTTTGACATTGTTGACTTACCATTGATTTGGTAAGCAACCCTATCTTTGGATGTAAACGGGACGGACGTGGGTCATCGTATAACCATGATAGCAATATTGCCAAGTATCTTAGCATTTTTGAGGGACCAAGATCATTTTGTAAGGCAACTTTTGAATAGCGTCATCGAGGGGCTATGATCTTATATTTGTTTTGTTTTGCCAAGATACTTCGCATGCGTAACATGGCCATTTGTTTTAGGCAACCAAGTGGGAGAAACCCTAAGGGTGCTTGTGTGAAAAGTATATCATTTTCATGCTTTTGATCTTGCATTTAGGGTTTTCTATTTGTTTTGTTTCGTTCTTGTCATACAAACCCTAATTACTAATCATGGCATATGAAAGCAATTAATTGCGTAATGTAAATATACTAAGCTATTACAACAATTTTATGGGGGGGGGGGGGGGGGGGGGGGGGGGGGGGGAATACAAGTTTGAATGTGGATTTGCACAAATATAAAGCTAAATATATTATTACAACCAAATCGAATTTGCGCGAATCAAAATAAATATAATACAATATTTAAAATGTAATGCAATGTATATGTAAAGAAAAGATGTTTTATGTCTTGCTTTTTTGTAAAAGAATATTTAAATTAAACCTAAAAAATATATTAAAAAAAAGATTTAATTTTTGAAAGGGGTTAAACCCTAATTTTTTACTTAAAAGAAAATAATGTTTCTATATTATTATTTTGTGCATTTTTGTATAGAAAATAATAAATAATATTGTATATAAATATTACAAATTAAATATGTGCAAAAAATAAGTATTTGTAAATAGGAAATGTAAAATAAAAATATTAAGTATATTTAATTATATTTATGAGTTTATTAAGAAAATAAATTACATTTTATCAAAATAAATTAAATTTTTATGTGAGAAATAATAAAAAATAAAATAAAAGTGTAAAAATAAATAAATTATTTTTTAGGATTTTTTATCATTAAAGAAAATAATTAAAAGTATTAAATATAAAAATGAAAAAAAGAAAATATGAAAGAGTTAGCAGGGGGTGTAATAGCAAATCAGTGGTAGTGTTTAGCAAAAACAAAAAAAAGCCCAAGAAGCATAAAAGCCCAAACAGACTCATCCCTGTCCTGTCTTCCTCTTCCTCACGCCATGGCCAGTTCAACCTGTAACTTCCTCATGCTTGCATAAAAATGAAAACTTATAACATGAAAAATGTAGCATTTGAACTCACGATTCAAACCATATAAATTATGTAATCTAACTATCAAAGATCAGAGAGAATTTTAATATCCCTAATTTCTAACCTAAAATTTTTAGATATTTCAACTTCCAAATTCTCTTAGCACAAGTAATATAAATGCAAGATAATGATATGTATAGCTTCGTTAGGATGAGAACTACATTTTTTATTCACAGATCGTGGCTTGAGGTTTCCTGTACAAGGAGATAGAGTTTGAAAAATTACCTCCTTCAGCTGGAATCGTGTATGGAAATGCAGGGACTTTAATGGAAGCCTGATGATTGTTTGAGCTTCCTTGAGATTCCCTAAATCTATTCCAACCCTTACCTTGCTCTGAAGATGGCTAGAACTCCCTGACCAAGTCCAACTGCAAGCTTCAAAGTTAACAATGGCAGGTGGTGAAACAGAGGTTACAGAACAGGGATGATGGTTTGGATGAGTTTGATATCAAGTATGTAAGATGTTTGAGTGATCTAAACACAAAACGCACGAGCCAAATGAGAGTTGGATGTGTTTGTGCAGAAACTGTGTGTTTTGGACAGATTTTGGTGCTTTACTGCTTGAGAGAGTTTCAAGTCCTTGCCAAGCGTCTTATTTGTTGTATATTGTTTGCATATTAGTATAGAAATGATCTAAAGTCAGCTCTCTATCAGCTGTACAAGCCCTAGCCTTTTTGCAACTTTTCTTGTACTTGAAGCAAAGTGATAAGACCAAACCCACATGCTTGTACCAGCTTGATTTAGGGTTGGTATGAGTTTGTACAAGTTGCTTGAGACCTGTGTGGTTTGTATGCATCAAGGGGACATGTTCAAAGCTCCAAGTTGAAAAGTTTGCAAAAGTGATTCTTTATGAAAATGGCAATGGAACCTTTTTGCCATAAGTGGAATTATCAATTGGATAAAGGTTCAAAAGCATAGATAGAGGCTTTGTCAACTGAGTATGCATTTGATTAAGGAGTGTATATCAAGTTTTGGACCTGTAAATCATGAAATAGCCAGCATAGGTTTGATTTGCAACTTGGTTCTTCATGAAAATGGCTTGAACAAAAAGTGAGAAAATGCCAACTTCCTCTCTTCGATTCTCCCTACTCAAAAATGATCTTGGAGATTTATTTGACATTTTGGAAATCTTGCAATGTGCTCTATAATCCATATTTGAAATGCATTTTGAGATAGCTCTTGGAACTAGGCGAAAAATTGCCATGAAGTTGGGTCTAAAACCTGCCTAAATTAGGGCAAAATTTCACTAAGTTAAGAAGTTCATGACCATGTATTCACAAATTTATAACTTGAGATAAAAGCATCCTTAGAGAAAAGTTTATGAATAAAAGTTGTAGATTTCATGGGGGTCTACAACTTTCATGTTGGGGACTTTCCTTGAATCAACATGCATCATGGTGAAAAAGTGGTGAAAATTTGAGAAAAAATAAGAAAATTTTTATACTTAGAAAATTTCTAAGTTATGAAAATTTTCAAATTCAAACCCTAATTTTAAAATTTGGTTTTCTTGGTGAACAAGTTTCATATTTTGACATATCTTGATGAATTATGACTCTTGGTACTTGATTTTGACCAAAAAGTCAAAGTTTGACTTTTTAGTATACAGTTGACTTTTGATCAATTAACTACAAATTTCATTTGTCAATCCAATGAACTTGAGGTGTTTTGAACCATGTAATTAGGTCAAGATGATGCCATTGAATCCTTGAAATTATGCTTGAACTCAATTGGTCACTTTCTAGGTTAAAAATAAAAAATTACCCTTCCTCAGTCAAAACCCTAATTTTGACCATTTTGCCCTTTTGATGATTTGATCAAATTTCTTGAGGAGTTGTGATCCAAACTTGATCAAATGGTACATATGAGTCTAAAATATTGATGTGGATAAAAAATTATGAAGTTTGACTGTAAATTGGCCATGGTTAACTTTTTCCCCAATACAACTGATTTTTAGGTCAACTGTCCAATTGACTGATCAAAAATGTGGTTCAAGGCTTGAAACTTATCATGAGCAATATTAGGGGTCCAAAAGGATGTATGAAAGTCACATGAAGAATTGGTTGTCCAAAAATCCTTGTGCAAACTAAAACCCTAATTTTGGGTTATCAGTGCAAGACGAGATGTCTTGAGCTGACCAAACCCTAATCTTGTCTTGAGTCAAAGAAGTCTTGTGAGAAATGCTTGATAAATGAGAGGGAAAATTTTGGGGTACAACAGTTGGTGTTTTTTTTGAAAATAGCAAGGATGTTTTTATTTTGAAATGGAGCAAGTGACTAGGAACATTCTACCTACTCAAAAGTCTTTCATGTTCATTTCCTCTTTTCTTTGACATTGTTATCTTACCATTAATTTGGTAAGTAACCCTATCATTGGATGTAAGCGGTACGGGCGTGGGTCATCGTATAACCATGATTAGCAATGTTGCAAGGTATCTTAGCATCTTTCTTTAGGGACTAAGATCATTTTGAAAAGGCAACATAAATAGCGTCATCGAGGGACTATGATCTTGTATTTTTTGCTTGTTGTTGCTAAGATACCTCACATGTGTAATATGGCCATTTTTATAAGGCAACCAAGTGGATTTTACCCTAGGGGTCCTTGTGTGCAAATGTATTGATTTTCATGCTCTGTTTAGTCTTTTATTAGGGTTTACTACTCGTTAATTTTATCTTCTCATACAAACCCTAATTACTAGCATTTATATAAAGCGATAAATTGAGAAAAGTAAAATTACAATATTATTACATCATTAGAGGAGGGGGGTATACAAATTTACAAATGAGGATTGCAAGAAAATTAAACCTAATTATCTATTACAGCCATATTGAATATTGTACAAAATTGAAAATAAAATGCAAGAATATAAATGGAAAAAGAAATGATTTTTCTTGTTTTTTATGAAAGGGTTTTTTGTCTTGACCTAATTAAAGAAAATGATTAATTAAAATTAACTTAAGTTAATTAAGTAAAGAAATTAACTTGAAAATGATTTTTAGGGTTTTTTATGAAAAGGTTTTAAATTAATGAAAATAAAATGAAGATTAATTAATTAAAATAAATCTAAGTTCTAAATTAATTTTAACTAAGAATATAAAATAATATATTAATTTATCCTAAGTCTAAAAATTAATTATTTAAGAAAAAAAGAAATTAATATGTTTAAGAAAATGTTTTTTAATCTTTTTGTTTTATAGAGAAAATAAATATATAAGTATGACTAATAAAAATATTTTTAGATTTTTATATGATTTATGAAAAAATAATAATAGTAATAATAATAATAACAATAGTATTAATAACAATAATAAATAAAATAAAAAAATGAAATAAAAATAAAAATAAGTCATGGATGTGGATTAGTAATGCAAGAGGTGTTATGAAGAAAAAAAAAAGATTAGGCCCACATGAAAGCTCAGGCGCTGCCAAAAAAAGCACAAAAAGTCAGAAAATAGTGGAAAAAAATAACAAAAGGTCACGTTGGGGCTAGAACCCAGGACCTAAAGGTGACAGGCGCGCGCTTTAACCACTGGGGTGATGATACATCCGTTAACTTGTGTGAAAGGATGAATACATAACACAAAACATGCACTGTTTACACTTCATCTTCAACCTCCAGCCAAAGGATCTGTAACTTCTTCATCTCTCAACAAAAATGAAAAGTTCAAACATGAAAGTTGTGGCATTTCTTCCCATGAATCCAACCATGTAAATAAATTAAGCCAACAGTCAAAGATGAATGAGAATTTTTCTGGCCCTAATTTAAAACCTAAAAATTTTAGAAAACTTCAACTCTAAAATTTTCTAAGCTCAGGCCATATAAATGCAAACTATGGATATGTACAGCTTCGTAGTAATGGTATCTACATTTTATCTTCACAAATCAAAATCAAATGATGCTTGTATGAAGATATAGAAGTTTAAAAACTTACCTCTTGTAGCTGGAGTCGTGTATGGAGTTTGAGCAACCTTTGTGATGGCCTGATGATTTCTGTAGCTTGCCTGGACCTCCTTGAGTGTGTTTCAGCTCCTACTTTACTTTGAGGATGGCTTAAACTCCCAACTCAAGTCAAGTTGCAAGCTTTAAATTTGGAAATGATGGATAGTGATTGAGGAGTTACAGTCAAGAAACAAGGGTCTGGATCACTTTGATATGATGTATATTAAATGTTTGGATGGTTAAAACTCAATACGCACGAGTGGATTTAGAGATGGCTATGCGAGGTTTAAAACTGTCAAGTTATGGCAGATTCTAAGTTGCAGAGTGCTTTGGAGTGTTTTGGGGTCTTAGCATTTCTTGTGTTATGTTGTAATAGACTTTTGTATATGTATGGAAAAGATTAGAGATCAAATGCACTCAAGGTTTCTGAGTTCTAGCCTTTTGGCTCTATGACTTGCTTTTGAAGAAAAGTGAGAAAACAAATCTCAAAGTGTTGTACAAGCATATTCTGAGTTCCAAGAGGCTTTAGACACATTGCTTTTGGTTTATAAGAGTTGTGTGTGCATAAAGAATAAGTGCAAAGCTCAAGGAGTTGACAATTGCA
This sequence comes from Vicia faba, assembly GCA_948472305.1. NCBI lineage: Eukaryota > Viridiplantae > Streptophyta > Magnoliopsida > Fabales > Fabaceae > Vicia > Vicia faba. Next base: position 175,100,045 of record OX451740.1, on the reverse strand, counting down.
AAAGTAGTGCTATATCAAAATGGAAATGGCAACTTTGTGCCATAAATGGAAATGTAACTTGGATAAAGGCTCAAGTGCTTGGATTAAAGCTCTATTAGTTGTGTAAAAATTTAATTATGGAGTGAAAAACAAGTTTGAGGCCTGCAAAGCAAAGATTATGCAACCCATGCTTGGGTTTGAATTTTTGTTTATAATGAAATGGCTTGTAATTTAAGTTTGAAAACCCTAACTTCATCTCTTCGATTCTCCTTGCTCACAAATGATCTCAATGAGTTCTTGGACATTTTTGAAAGCTTGTAATTTGATCTACAAACCCTCTTCGAGTCACTTTTGAAATTTCCCTTTGGAACTATATGAAAAAGTGCCATGAAGTTAGGTCAAAATCCTGACCAAAACTAGGGCAAAATTTCACTAAGTGTTCAATTTCAAGACCATGACTTTATGAATTAATAACTTGAGATCCAAGCATTTTTAGGAGAAGCTATTTAAGGCAATGTTGTAGATATCATGGATATCTACAACTTTCATGTTGAAAGTTTCTTTTGAATCATCTTGCATCATGGTGAAAAATTGGCTCAAAGTTATGAAAAAATATGAAGTTTTAAACACTTAGAAAATTTTCTAAGTTAGAAAACTTTGACTTTTCAAAATGAAATCTTGACTTTTTGATTTCTTGATGAATAGTTTTAATATTTTGACATGTTTTGATAAATTATGATCTTTGACATTGGATTTTGACCAAAAAGTCAAAGTTTGACTTTTCAGTGTATAGTTGACTTTTGATCAGTTGACTGAAAATTCACTATCAATCCAATTGATCTTGAGCAATGTTTTAGATCATGCAATTAGGTAAAAATGATGCAATTTAACTCTTGATATCATGCTTCAAACCAATTGATCATTTTCTAGGTCAAAAATCAGAAATTGCCCTTTCTTAGTCAAAACCCTAATTTTGACCATTTTGCCCTTTTGATGATTTGATCAAATTTCTTGAGGAATTGTGGTCCAAACTTGATCAAATGATACATATGATTTTATAATGCTGATGTGGATAAAAAATTATGAAGTTTTACTGTAAATTGGCCATAGTTAACTTTTTCCTCAATATAGTTGATTTTTAGGTCAACTGCTCAATTGACTGAGCAAAAGTGTGATCCAAGGCTTGAAACTTGACATGAGTAATCTTGGGGGTCCATAATGATCCATGAAAGTCATATGAAGCATTGAAAGTTCAATTATCCTTGTGCAATCTCAAACCCTAATTTTAGTCATCGGTGCTTAAGAAGGTGTCTTGAGCTGGTCAACCCTAGTGCAGTCTTGAACCAAGAGAGATCTTTGTGAGAAAATATTTGATAAGTGAGAGGGAAAATTTTGGGGTACGACAGCTTCCCCTGTTCAATCTTCTTTAACCTGAAGAGTTAGATTGGCGGATTTTCCATTCGTGACTTGAAGGTGGAAGATGATTGGACACTAGAGTGCCCAGAAATTTTCACTTGAGGATGTGATGGTTGATGGTATAGGGAATGGGCTTAAAGATGACATTTAGAGAGGAGATGAGAAGTTGTCGAAGATGGGCTTGAAGATTCCATCGAAAATGACTGAGGGACTATATTTGAAAGAGAATTTGAACGAGTATGAGAATGACGTCCGTGTCTGGAGCGTATCTGAACTATATCTGAGAGAGAATCTGAATGAGTATCAGAATGGCATCCGTGTCTGGAGCGTATCTGAACTATATCTGAGAGCTGAATCTGAATGAGTATCAGAATGGCGTCTGTGTCTGGGGCGTATATGAGAGCTGAATCTGAATGAGTATCAGAATGGCGTCCGTGTCTGAAGCGTATCTGAACTGTATCTGAGAGCTGAATCTAAATGAGTATCAGAATGGCATCCGTGTCTGTAGAGTATCTGAACTGTATCTGAGAGCTGAATCTGAATGAGTATCAAAATGGCATGCGTGTCTGGAGCGTATCCGAACTATATCTGAAAGTTGAATCGTGTAGGATTGCTTCAGTTGGTCGTGTAGATAATTGTCCCGACTTGTCTCAGGTATCAATCTCTGACCTTTGTAAATTGTTGATGATAGCCATCTGTTGACTGATCTTTCCTGAAAATATGAAAGATTAGTTGTATGCAATGTCATGACGTTTAAAATGCATTGCATAATGATGTTCTCAATAAAAATGAATGAGATTATGTTGTATGCATTCGTGTTGTCAATGTCATGACGTAAGGATGCGATGTATAGGCCTATAAGCTATGTTGCTGTAACATTGTTGGATTAGAAAAATAAATCCCTGACTATTGTTAGGGACGTGGAATGTAAGTCTTTATGTTTTGAAGTGTTGATGAGTTGATGAGCTCATATTTGTTAGAGAAATAAACTCTATTGTAAGGGAAACTCCGTGTATGGCTTTGTTGAAATCCTATTTGGGGAATCCTGAGAAATTCGGCGACTTCTACAAGGGAGTGATAATTGGAAATTTTGTTCCGCTGGGGATACGGGAGAGCTTGGTATCATTAAGCTGCACATTGTGGGGGATTTCAAGGAATAGCCTAAAGATATTATCCTATTCTTTAAAGACATTAGTGATTGTCTTCTATTTTTGCTCATTTGTAAACAGTAGTTATGTTCAAATGCATATGCTTAAAAATAAATCATTGGACGTTTTTGTAAACAAAACACATAAATTAACGAAAAACAGATAATTTTTCACTTTCAAAGGAGTATCTTTGTATTAACTTGAGTAAGTATTTTGTACAATGAGATGAACATCCTAGTAAGAGAACGTCGTCGTAAAGTATGAACATTTGATACAAATAAAATATAGCTATGTGCAATAATCCCATGGGGTTCCTATTCTGCTATAGCCCCGGTGTCTCTGAGCGTCTTGTCCACTTGCTTCCTTGTCCGAAGTTGATTGGATTGATTAGAACCGTTGAGTTTGTCAGTTGAAGCCAAAGGTTGTCTGCAAGGTGATTCAACGGGACATAGTCGTACGCTTAGATTCCATAACTTTTGCCTGGACCGCCCTTTTGGGTTTTCAGTCCACCGGGATACCCTTTTTTGCCCAAGTCGCCCTTTCGGATTTTCAACTTGTCGGGTGTACAATTTTTTTTGTTTTTATCCCTAATTTTTGCCCGAACCTTTTGGTTTGTCGGGATGCCCTTGTTTTGCCTAGGTGTGTCAACCTAGAGGGTCTCTTATGCATAGTATTTTTTGACTATGACTGCATTCACAGGGTGCGGCAGGTCATCACCATCCATAGTGGTCAAGATCATTGCTCCACCAGAGAATATGCTTTTGATTACAAATGGTCATTCATACGTAGGAGTCCATTTACCCCTGGGATCACCTTGCGGCAGTATGATGCGCTTGATCACCAAATCCCCGACTTGATATACTTGGCGTCTGACCTTTTTGTTGAAAGCCTTAATCATCTGTTTTTAATACATTTGACCATGACAGACAATAATAAGTCTTTTTTCATCAATTAATTTCAGTTGATCAAGTCGATTTTGGATCCAATCGTCTTCATTCAACCCTGCATCCTTCATAATTCTCAGAGAGGGGATCTGGACCTCAATAGGCGAGACAACCACCATGCTGTATACCAGAGAGTAGGGTGTTGCCCAGGTTGATGTGCGTGTCGTGGTACGATAACCGTGGAGAGCGAATGGTAGCATCTCATGCCAGTCTTTATACGTGACTGTCATTTTTTGTATGATCTTTTTTATGTTCTTATTTGCGGCTTAGACAACACCATTCATCTTTGGCCGGTAAGGGGAAGAATTGTGGTGCTGGATCTTGAATTGTGCACATAGTGCGGTGATCATAGTGTTGTTGAGATTTGTACCATTGTCAGTGATGATTTTCTCTGGGATACCATACCGACAAATGAGATTCTGTTTGATGAACCAGGCTACAACATTCTTGGTAACGGAAGCGAAGGAAGTCGCCTCAACCCACTTCGTGAAATAGTCAATGGCCACCAAGATGAAGCGGTGTCCATTAGAGGTTGTTGGCTTGATTTCACCAATCATATTGATGCCCCACATAGCAAAGGGCCAAGAAGCCATCAAGACATTCAAGGGAACCGGAGGTACGTGCACCTTATCAGCATAGATCTGACACTTATGACAAGTTCGAGAGTGTTGATAGCAATCTGTTTCCATGATAGACCAGTAATAACCTGCCCGTAGGATTTTCTTTTCCATCGTATGCCCACTGGAATGGGTGCCAAAAGTGCCCTCATGTAGATCAACCATGATCTTTTATGCTTCAACCTTGTCTACGCAATGGAGCAAAACAAAGTCATGGTTGCGTTTGTAGAGAACGTCATTACTAAGGAAGAACTTAGCGAAGAATCTCCTTAAGAACTTCTTATCATTGACTGAAGCTCCTTTCGGATATTCTTGAACCTCGAGATACCTTTTGACTTCGTGAAACCAAGGCTGGTGCACTACTTCTTCAGTGTTAATCTAATGACAGTGAGATGGTTTATCCATTCGCTCAATGGTGATCTGGGGAGCCTCGTTATCCCATTTAAGTTTAAACATGGATGACATTGTGGCTAGCGCGTCTGCTAGCTGATTTTCTTCTCGCGGGAATTGCTCAAAGGTAATCTTCTCAAAATGTGGGATCAATGTCAACACATGTTCTTTGTAGTGGATAAGGTTAGGGTGTTTTGTGTCCCATTCCCCTTTGATATGGCTTATGACCAAAGATGAATCTCCGAATACATTTAAGGATTTGATCCCCAAATCTATGGCAGCTTTGAGACGAAAAACGCACGCTTCATATCCCGCCATGTTATTTGTACAGTTGAAGCAGAGTCTTGCGGTAAAGGGAGCATGACATCCTTCCGGTGATATGAGTACAACACCTATACCATTGCCGAGTGCGTTGGATGCCCCATCAAAAACCAGGGTCCATCGGGATCCTTGTTCAGGTCCGTCATATGGTCTGAATTCTTCACAGTTGTTTACCATCATGATTTCTTCATCTGGGAATTCAAACTTCATGGACTGGTAGTCATCCACAGCTTGATGAGCAAGGTGATCAGCTAGTATACTGCCCTTTATTGCTTTTTGGGTAGTATACTGTATGTCATATTCTGTCAGGATCATCTGCCATCTCGCTATTCTCCCAGAAAGGGCAGGCTTCTCGAAGAAGTATTTTATGGAATCCATTTTAGATATTAATATAGTAGTATGGGTCAACATATACTGTCTTAGTCGGCGAGCAGCCCATTCCAGAGCGCAATAAGTTTTCTCGAGCAGTGAATATCTTGTTTCACAGTCGATAAAATTTTTGCTTAAGTAATAAATATCTTGCTCTTTTCGGCCAGACTCGTCATGCTGCCCCATCACACACCCCTTTGAATTTTCCAAAACAGTTAGATACATGATCAAGGGTCTTCCATCGACTGGTGGCATTAAAACAGGAGGTTCTTGCAGGTACTCTTTGATCTTGTCGAAGGCAGTTTGGCACTCATCATTCCATTTCACTATTTGATCTTTCTTCAAAAATTTGAAGATTGGTTCACAAGTAGCTGTTAGGTGAGAAATGAATCTGGCAATGTAGTTTAAACGTCCCAAGAATCCTCTGACTTCCTTCTCGGTGCGGGGAGCAGGCATTTCTTGTATAGCTTTCACCTTGGCAGGATCCACTTTGATACCTTTACCGCTGTCGATAAAGCCTAGGAGTTTACCAGGCCTCACCCCAAATGTGCATTTATTCGGGTTCAACCTCAGCTTGTATTTCTTTAGTCTCTCAAACAGTTTTTGTAAATGATCAAGATGTTCTTCTTCTGTTTAAGATTTGGATATCATATCGTCCACATAAACCTCTATTTCGTGATGTATCATGTCGTTAAATAGAGCTACCATGGCACACTGATAGGTTTCCCCAGCGTTCTTCAATCTGAATGGCATAACCTTGTAACAGAATGTGCCCCATTGTGTGACAAAGGTTGTTTTCTCCACATCCTCAAGCGCCATTTTGATTTGGTTGTAGCCTGAGAAACCATCCATGAAGGAAAACACCTTAAATTGTGCTGTATTGTCAACCAAAATATCAATGTGGGGAAGTGGGAAATCATCCTTAGGGCTTTCCCTATTCAAATCTCTGTAGTCCATGCACATTCACACTTTGCTGTCCTTTTTAGGCATGAGAACAACATTGGCGACCCATTGTGGATAGGAGGTGACGGCCAAGAATCTGGCTTTGAATTGTTTCATGACTTTAGCCTTAATCTTCTCTGACATGTCGGGTCGCATACGATGGACCTTTTGTTTTACCAGAGGGCAGTCTTCTTTTGTTGGTAGACGATGTACCACGATATCAGCATCAAGTCCTGGCATGTCTTTGTACGACCAAGAAAAGACATCGACATAATCATCTAGTAACTAAGTCAGACACTTCTTGATATTGGGTTCCAGATTGGCACCCACCTTGACTTCTTTCTTGTCCTCCTCGGTTCCTAGGTTAACCGTGTCCACTGGTTCTTCGTGGGGCTGAATGATCCTCTCTTCTTGTTGTAGTAACCTTGCTATTTCCCCTGACACTTCACAATCTTCCTCACCTTCGTCTTCGGCTTGGTAGATTAGATTTTCAGAGTCACAAAAGGCCATAACAGAATCGTTACCCATGGGATCCCGAATGGATGTAGATCTGCATTTTGAATGTGAGTGTGTGTAAGAGTATAACTATCTTTGAAAGAAATAAAAAAATGTAAAAAAAGAAAGACAAAGAACACAAAGTTTGTATGTAAAAACGTCCATGATTCATTGATGACATATAAAAATGAGATAACAACCCTTACAAATGGACCATTGTGCCTCGGGTAAGACACAAGGCTTAAAAAGTCTGAATTGTTTAATTATTACAGATCTGACAAAATTAAAAGACAATTATTGTTGGATAAAAGTAATTGGGACAAAATCTTTAGCTTCTCAATTGTCGAGTCCTCCATTGACAGTTGGGAAAATCCATTCCTCCAGGTCATAATTGTCCTCATCATCCTCCACTGTGTTGACTCAGTGGTTGCTGATCTTCAAAGGGGGTCCCCCGACGCGAGCACGACGTACAACTTTCTGGGCTCTTGAAGTGAAACCCAAACCAAATTTATCAGACTTGTATGGGATATCTGGGAGTTGGCCCCAAATAGTGCACCCACCTTCTTCTATCACTGCCTTGGCATCTTTTAGAGATAACATCTTTAGCGGAGGTCTTTTAATATTTGGGATTTGGGAAACAACTTTGGTTACTGCCACGGTTGGTGGGACTTCCGAGAAATGCTGAAATGGAGTTTCAATGAATTCTCCATCCAATTCCACATATCCGAAGGAGTTTAAATGGCTGACCATATATTCCTCTTCTCCATGGACAATAATGATCTTCCCTTTGGTGGGATATTTCAGCATTTGATGTGATATAGAGGTGACAGCACCAGCATTGTGAATCCATGGTCGGCCCAATAAGCAGGAGTAGGAAGGGCGAATGTCCATCACGTAAAAAGTTGAATCAAAGGTTTGGGTTCCAACTTTTATGGGGATGTCCACCTCCCCGTGCACCATTCTTTTTGAACCGTCAAAGGCCCTTACCACTATATTGCTAGGTTTTAAGGTCAAACCTTCACAGTCAAGTCTATCAAGAGCCTTCTTAGGCAGCACATTCAAAGACAAACCGGTATCCACCAAGACATAGGCTAAAGTTGTACCCTGGAACTCGACAAGGACATGCAATGCCTCGTTATGCTTCCTCCCTCTAGGTGTCAAGTTAGCATCAGAAAAGCCTAAACCATTGTCTGTGGTCAAGCTGGACACACAGTCTTGGAACTGATCAGCAGAGGTTTCTTGTGGTACATGGGCAGTTTTAAGGAATTTCACCAAGGCCTTTGCATGAGCCTCGGAACACAATAATAAAGCCAACATGGAAATCTTTGATGGAGTCTGCCCTAGCTGTTCGACTACGTCATAGTCGCTTCTCTTTATAATCTTCAGAATTTCTTCCATCTCTTTTTTGGAGGTCTCGGGGATGGATACTGTTTGCGCCTTCATCTAGACAGGCTCAACTAGAATACCTTTTCCCCGAGTCTCGGTTGACTCGGCGGTAGGAGTGTCAGTAGGTGTAACTATAGGAACTGTAGTAGTATTAGTAGTGTTAACAGGGGTAACCAAAGGGATTGTTGTAGTAGTAGTGTTAGCAGGAACAAGAACCTGGATGATCACAGGACTGGTGATAGTCTTCGGAGGAGTAATCTCTGGAGAGAAAATTCTTTCGCTTCGAGTTATCTGGCTGGTTCCCGCAATATTACTGATGTCAGGGTTATCTTCCTCAAAAATTAAGTCTTCAACAACCAGACAATCTTTCTTGACACCGTGATAATAGACATTGCTCCCATAATTCCATGGGACAGTCTTATCTAGTGAGTACGGGATTGGCCCAAGCATAATAATTATTAATGGAGCTACTTTAGGAACTTATGTAATCCTAACGGGTCTTTTGGTGGAGACCCTAGAAGGATAGGCGGAAATGCTTATTATTGAAACATATTTATAAGAAACAGTTGGAACAGGAGTCTTTTCGAACAAAATCTCTTTGTCATCCATCAGGCGTTGAACACCTGCTTTCAATAAATGACAACTAGTTGGTCGGGATAAACAGAAGTGGCAGCCTTCATCATAACCCGGAAATAAATCGGCCTTTAATAGGTTCTTCTTGATGGTTAAGAGAGGAGTAACAAGTTCATCAACAGTAGAATCAAACATATTATCTTTGACAACGTTAACACCACGACCATGCTTGGGCATAGGAGCGGTAATAACATTCGGGATCTCGGGGGCATCAAACTCAATTTCTTTGGCTTCAAGGGGGTCTTGTACTTTGTTTTTCAAATACCAATAGTTGTTAGTATCATGGCTGAGGCTTTCTGAATGGTATGCACAACGAGAATTAGGATGGTAATGAGGAGATATTGTGTTAGGATTCTTAAGAGCTTCTTTCAAAATTACCAGGTTGGATCTCAACAAATATGGTAGGACTTGAGATAGTGTCATGTTAATCTGAGTAAATTGTCTTACTGGTCTTTCTGTTCTAGACTGATCGTTCCTTTGTTGAGTAGGCACATGCTTAGGGATCATGACAACCCCCACCATTGGACAATGTTCAGTTCTTTCTTGATTCCTTTGAGGATACACGGCACCAGCTTCTTTCTTCCCAATAAATGGTTTTCTTACAGCGGTGGAGGATGCATCTTTCTGGATCTTCCCACTCTTAATCCCGACTTTAACTCTTTCTCCGATCAGGATTAATTCCGTGAAGGCTGCTGAGGGGCTTTCAATTAAATGTTTAAAGAAAGGACCGGACAGGGTTCCCAAAAACATGTCTACTAGTTCTCTTTCAGAAAGGGGAGGCTGGACTCTTCCCGCTAAATCCCTCCATTTTTGAGCGTAGTCTTTGAAACCTTCATTTGAAACCATAGCCATACTCTGGAGTTGAGTACGGGTAGGAGAAATGTCTGCGTTGTACTGATATTATTTATAGAAAGCAGCGACAAGGTCTTCCCAGTTGTAGATATTGGCCATTTCCAATTGATAGAACCAATCAAGTTGAGTTCCAGATAGTCTGTCTTGGAAAAAGTGGACCCATAAATCTCTGTCCGCAGTGTGAGGTTGTATCTTCCTTACATAGGATCAGAGATGCATTTTGGGGCACGAAACTCCATCGTATTTAGCAAATATCGGTGCCTTGAATTTTGGTGGAATGATAATCCCAGACACCAAGCCTAGATCTTTAAAGTCTAGCCCAGGTACTTTCTGGATTTCCATTGTGCTTAGTCGTTCTTCCAGATGCTTGTACTTGTCATCGCCCGGGGGATACTGCTCTTCCGAGTAATCCTCTTCCTCTTCCTCTTCAGACTCTTGCTGGACAACTGCTTCCTTGCCTTTCCCATCTTGATTGTCTTTTTCACCAGATGACGTTGCAAAGTCTAGGGTCCTTCTTGCTTGTCCTTGGAATCTTCTTCCCATATTCAGAACTCCAGTTACTTTCTTTTTCTTCTTCTTTTCTTCAATCAGCAAAGTTTTAAGATCTTCTTGTCCTTTGGCTAGATTCAAGAACATATGCTGAAACTGAGCATTATATGCTTGGAGGTCTTTCACTGTCTACTCGATATCCATCTTACTGAAATAAACAGTAAAAAGATGAGGAGACTTATTGTGAGAAAACCTGCTTATGTTATGATGAATGGTAAATGCATATGCAAATATTTCAAGGAAATTAGAGATTTAAAATTGCTTTAGACCAAAAAGGAAGACACATTATATTAATAAATCAGAGCTTGAGTAAATCATGCCTCTTTTGGGCTTACAAAGCAGTACAAAAACTCTAAGATGAAAAAGTTGTACACATCCTCTTTGGTGCGATATAGGCATTCAGGCTCCGCTCCTCATGAAGTTGCTTAGTGAGTTCCAAAACCTTCTTCTCGCCGGCGTAGAATTGGGCTTCGAAAGTGTCTCGTTCACCCTTAAGCTGTATCCAATCCCTTTGTAAGTCTTCAAGAGAGGTGGGCATGCCAGGATGTAGGATAGTGTATGGGACATCTTCTTCCACAACAGGCTCTATAATTACCGGGAGAATGGAGGGGTAAGGCATCATAAGACATTGAGCACGAGTTTGTACCCATTTGAGGTAAGGCTCAAGAGGGATGGAATTATTATGCCCCAATGTCTTGCTATCTACCTTGTTCAACATCCTTCAAGCTCGGATAAATCTATGGCGATGACCTTGATCGTCGTTCTCGTAGTCAAATACCAAACCTTGGATGAGTATCTCATGTGGGCCATCCCTTCGGGCATAACCAAACTGTCTTAAGGCTAAGCAGGGGTTGTAGGTGATACCTCCTCTAATGCCAAGTAAAGGGACATTATGGAATTCTCCATAACGGTGGACAACAGTAACATTCTCTATGGATCGGGAACACCAATTAATGTCTGAATGTTTGAGCGTCATCAACCTATGTGACCACCTTGAACCTTGCTCGTTCTTTAATACAGATTGGGGAAGATGCGAAATAAACCATCTTGCCAAGAGAGGAGTACAACACATAAGGATACCTCTTTTCCTCTTAGTGTGAGTGTGAAAGGAATGTAGGATGTCCCCTAGAAAAGTAGGCATCGGGTTATGAGACATAAAGATTTTGACGGCGTTCACATCTATGAGTTGGTCAGGATTTGGAAACAAAACCATCCCATAGATGAGGAGAGCCACAATTTCCTCAAAGGCTTGCAAATCTAAAGAGTTCCAACAGTTTTGGGCTTTCTCGAACAAGAACTTTGCTAGGAAACCTTTGACACCACTCCTTGTTTCCCAATTAGTTGTGATATCAGATGGTTGCAAGTGTAGAGCTTGAGCAATCTCTTCTGGCTTTGGATATCTTTCTGTACCGTTGAAAGGTAGTTGATTAAGAATGGGAATCCTCAAGAGTTGTGAGAATTCTTCCAAAGTTGGCACAAGTTGATAATCGGGAAATGTAAAGCAATGGTGTAAAGGATCAAAGAACTGAAAGAACACCTTCATCATGTCTTCATCAGTGTTGGAGGTGACCAAGTTTAGTAGGCGACCATGTCTTTCGGTAAATGTAGAATTTTCAGGAATCCTTGATGTTAGCTCTTTAAGTTGTTGAGGGATCCTTACAAGATTGACTTGAGTGGTTTTCCTGCGAATAGAATCCATGTCCTACAAAACAGAACAAAGATAAATCCTAAGATCCTTGAAATGGTTAGTGAGTACGAGTATGATGTTATGATGTTTATGATGTTATGTACAAGTATATACAAACAAAGCAAACAAGTCCTTAGGTTTAGGCTTGCATGGAGTCTCATAGGTAAGTACCCTCTTGAAGTTTAGTTGGCTCAAACCTGTCCTAGTAATAGTAACCGGGTTCTAAGGAGCTCAATATCACTGATTTGTTTCTTTGGTCATTGTTTCAACACAAGCCTCTTTAATGGCGACCGAAATATCTCAAAAAACCAAACCTCAATGAGTGTAGTATCGAGTATCTACCAACTTCAGACTGCACCAAAGCCGGTCATCTCACTACGTCCTAATGGCCAAGTTGGTCAAGTAAAGGTTCTAAAAGTTCATTAGTGCTTCATGACATCACTCAGCGGCCCCGTATTCTCCTTGACTACTCAAGGGCTACGGGTACCCACAAATATGTTGCACTAACATAGCTATTGCTTATACCATGTCGGTATACCCCGTACAATTTCCATAATGTATTACTACTTACCTATAAGGTATCCCAAACCCGGGTAGAGGATTCAAACCCAAACAAAGAACCATAATGTAAAGCATACAAGTCAAACAAAAAAAGCAAGTACATGTGATCTAACTCTAAGGTAACCCCACTTTTATATTTCCCCCCAGCAAAGTCCACATTTCTATGATACAGTGGGAGAACTGACTTGGGTGTTTTGCGTTTTATCGCAAATGTTGCGGTTAGTAAGAGTCACCATCGATTTTTATTTTATCTAAAAGGAAAGTTGAAAAAGCACAGGAAAGACCTTTGAGGTGTTTTCTTGAGTTCGGGAGGTAGATTATGAAAAGGGAAGGTATTAGCACCCTTTTCATCCATGGTTTTCCATGGGCTCTTAGTTACTTGCTAGATCACTTGCTTTTGTTTGAAATTGTACTTTGTGTGGTTTTTGAAAGTATTTTGTAAAGAGGCCATTGTTTAGGCAAACTTTTGTAATGATTCTCGTTCGTAAGAATGTATACAAAGGTGTTGATCTTTTTGAAAATGTTTTCAAAATTTGAAAGATGTTTTGAAAGTGTTGGTGTTTGTTTTGAAAATAGCAAGGATGTTTTTGTTTTGAAATGGAGCAAGTGACTAGGAACATTCTACCTACTCAATAGTATTTCCTGTTCATTTACTATTTTCTTTGACATTGTTATCTTACCATTAATTTGGGAAGTAACCCTATCTTTGGATGTAAACGAGATAGGCGTAGGTCATCGTATAACCATGATTAGCAATGTTGAAAGGTATCTTACCATCTTTCTTTAGGGACTAAGATCATTTTGAAAAGGCGACATAGATAACGTCATCGAGGGACTATGATCTTGTATTTTTGCTTGTTTTTGCTAAGATACCTCACATGCGTAATATGTCCATTTTTATAAGGCAACCAAGTGGATTTTACCCTAGGGGTGCTTGTGTGCAAATGTATTGATTTTCATGCTTTGTTTAGTCTTTGATTAGGGTTTGCTACTCGTTGACTTTATCTTCTCATACAAACCCTAATTACTAGCATTTATATAAAGCGATAAATTGCGAAAAGTAAAATTACTACGCTATTACATCATTAGGGGGGTATACAAATTTACAAATGGGGATTGCAAGAAAATTAAACCCAATTATCTATTACAACCATATTGAGTATTGTACAAAATTGAAAATAAAATGCAAGAATATAAATGGAAAAAGAAATGATTTTTGTTGTTTTTTATGAAAGGGGTTTTTGTCTTGACCTAATTAAAGAAAATGATTAATTAAAATTAAATTAAATTAAATTAAGCTAATTAAGAAAAGAAATTAACTTGAAAAGGATTTTTAGGGTCCTTTATGAAAAAGTTTTAAATTAATGAAAATAAAATGAAGATTAATTAATTAAAATAAACCTAAGTTCTAAATTAATTTTAACTAAGAAAATAAAATAATATACTAATTTATCCTAAGTCTAAAAATTAATTATTTAAGAAAAAAAAGAAATTAATTTTTTAAGAAAATGTTTTTTAATCTTTTTGTTTTATAGAGAAAATAAATATATAACTATGACTAATAAAAATATTTTTAGATTTTTATATGATTTATGAAAAAATAATAATAGTAATAATAATAATAACAATAGTATTAATAACAATAATAAATAAAATAAAATAAAAAAAGAAATAAAAATAAAAATAAGTCGGGGAGGTGGATTAGTAATCAAGAGGTGTTGTGAAGAAAAAAAAAAGATTAGGCCCACATGAAAGCCCAGGCGCTGCCAAAAAAAGCACAAAAAGTCAGAAAATAGTGGGAAAAAAAAAATAAAAGGTCACGCTGGGGCTTGAACCCAGGACCTAAAGGTGACATGCGCGCGCTTTAACCACTGGGGTGGTGATACATCCGTTAACTTGTGTGAAAGGATAAATACATAACACAAAACACGTCTTGATTACACTTCATCTTAACCTCCAGCCAAAGGATCTGTAACTTCTTCATCACTCAACAAAAATGAAAAGTTCAAACATGAAAGTTGTGGCATTTCTTCCCACGAATCCAACCATGTAAATAACTTAAGCTAACAGTCAAAGATTAACGAGAATTTTTCTGGCCCTAATTTAAAACCTAAATTTTTTAGAAAACTTCAACTCTAAAATTCTCTAAGCCTAGGCCATATAAATGCAAACTATGGATATGTACAGCTTCGTAGCAATGGTATCTACATTTTATCTTCACAAATCAAAATCAAATGATGCTTGTATGAAGAGATAGAAGTTTGAAAACTTACCTCTTACAACTGGAGTTGTGTATGGAGTTTGAGCAACCTTTGTGATGGCCTGATGATTTCTGTAGCTTGCCTGGACCTCCTTGAGTGTGTTCCAGCTCCTACTTTGCTTTGAGGATGGCTGAAACTCCCAACTCAAGTCAAGTTGCAAGATTCAAATTTGGAAATGGTGGATAGTGATGGAGGAGTTACAGTCAAGAAACATGGGCCTGGATCACTTTGATATGATGTATATTAAGTGTTTGGATGGTTAAAACTCAATACGCACGAGTGGATTTGGAGATGGCTATGTGAGGTTCAAAATTGTCAAGTTATGGCAGATTCTGAGTTGCAGAGTGCTTTGGAGTGTTTTGGGGTCTTAGCATTCGTGTGTTATGTTGCAATAGACTTGTGTATATGTATGGAAAAGATTAGAGATCAAATGCACTCAAGGTTTCTGAGTTCTAGCCTTTTGGCTCCATGACTTGCTTTTGAAGAAAAGTGAGAAGACAAATCTCAAAGTGTTGTACAAGCATATTCTGAGTTCCAAGAGGATTTAGACACATTGATTTTGGTTTGTAGGGGTTGTGTGTGCAGAAAGAACAAGTGCAAATCTCAAGGAGTTGACAATTGCAAAAGTAGTGGTGCTTTATCAAAATGGAAATGGCAACTTTGTGCCATAAATGGAAATGTAACTTGGATAAAGGCTCCAGTGCTTGGATTAAAGCTCTATCAGCTGTGTAAACATTTAATTATGGAGTGAAAAACAAGTTTGAGGCCTGAAAAGCTAAGATTATGCAACCTAGGCTTGGGTTTGAATTTTTGTTCATCACGAAATGGCTTGTAATTTAAGTTTGAAAATCCTAACTTCATCTCTTCGATTCTCCTTGCTCACAAATGATCTCAAGGAGTTATTGGACATTTTGGAAATCTTGTAATGTTCTCTAAAACCCCTCTTTGAATCACTTTTGAAAGTTACCTTTAGAACTATATGAAAAAGTTCCATGAAGTTAGGTCAAAATCCTGATCAAAACTAGGGCAAAATTTCACCAAGTGTTCAATTTCAAGACCATGACTTTATAAATTAATAACTTGAGATACAAGAATTTTTAGGAGAAGTTATGTAAATCAATGTTATAGATATCACGGAGATCCACAACTTTCATGTTGAAAGTTTCTTTTGAATCATCTTGCATCATGGTGAAAAATTGGCTCAAAGTTATGAAAAAACATGAAGTTTTAAACACTTAGAAAAATTTCTAAGTTAGAAAACTTTGACTTTTCAAAATGAAATCTTGACTTTTTAATTTCTTGATGAATAAGTTTCATATTTTGACATGTTTTTATGAATTGTGATCTTTGACATTGGATTTTGACCAAAAAGTCAAAGTTTGACTTTTCAGTGTATAGTTGACTTTTGATTAGTTGACTAAAAATTCACTATCAATCCAATTGATCTTGAGCAATGTTTTGAGTCTTGCCATTAGGTCAAAATGATGCAATTGAACTCTTGAGATCATGCTTCAAGCCAATTGATCATTTTCTAGGTCAAAAATCAGAAGTTGTCCTTTCTCAGTCAAAACCCTAATTTTGACCATTTTGCCCTTTTGATGATTTGATCAAATTTCTTGAGGAATTGTGGTCCAAACTTTATCAAATGATACATATGAGTTTATAATATTGATGTGGATAAAAAATTGTGAAGTTTTACTGTAAATTGGCCATAGTTGACTTTTTCCCCAATACAACTGATTTTTAGGTCAACTGCTCAATTGACTGAGCAAAAGTGTGATCCAAGGCTTGAAACTTGACATGAGTAATCTTGGGGATCCATAATGATCCATGAAAGTCATATGAAGCATTGAAAGTTCAATTATCCTTGTGCAATCTCAAACCCTAATTTTGCTCATCAGTGCTTAAGGAGGTGTCTTGAGCTGATCAACCCTAGTGCAGTCTTGAACCAAGAGAGATCTTTGTGAGAAAATATTTAACAAGTGAGAGGGCAAATTTTGGGGTACAACAGGCCTGATGTTGCAAAAGGAAACTGGGGGTATGAATTTGAATTTGTCAAGCCCAAAACTGGCCAAAGCCCAATACTGTGCTGAATTCACTATGGACAATTCCTTGGAGTGCGCCATAGGCGTGCTGATTTGGGAATGCTGGATCAAGATAGTTGGGATCTGATGGTGTGGAGTTGAGGTACACCATGCGCATGTTGGGATTGCTTGTACCTGATTTGCAAGGAAAATGTTAGAAAATAAAATGCCATAGGCTAGGTTCGAACCCCTGCCTTGGCCCATCAAAGCCTTGCACGCTTCCTCCTACCGTTGGGACAACTGTTTCATCCGTTTATGAAAGAACAGCCAATAAATATATTATAAGCCAAGTAATGAAAAATTGAAAATGCTAGTAACTCATATTCTTCTTCCTCTCACACTAACAATAACGACAACAACATAATTTCCATTCTTTGTTTTTCGAAAATGCTCATTTCTCAACCAAATTGAAAGATGTAAACATCAAACTTGCTTAATTTTTTACAAGAAATTCAAGCATTTATTTTTTAAAAGCTACAAACCAATGGTTAGGACGAATTTTGTTTGGTACCAAACTGAAACCCTAACATTTCAGAAAACTCAGTTCCAAAATTCACATCACACAATCAATTAAAATGAGATTTAAAGACATGGTTAGCTTCATAGACATGATATCTACATTTTTCCTTTAAAATGTATATGAAAATGATGCTTAAATAAAGAATTCAAACTTTTAAATTTATACCAAGTTGGAGAAGGTCCAACGCTTCTTCAAGCACTTCCATAAGTAAAATGATGATTTCTTTAGCTTGCTGGGACCTTGGTGAATGTATTGCAATCCTTACTTTGCTTTGAGAGTGGCTGGAGTGCTCTGTCCAAGTCAAGTTGTAAGGATGGACATTGAAAATGGTGAATGATGATAATGGAGTTACAGAAGTGAAACAAGTGTTTGATTTACTTCTATATGGTGTATTGATGATGATTTGGTGGCTGGTTTGCAAATATATTGCAAGAACTGTGAGTTTCAAAGTTTTAGACTTTGAAGCTCAAGAATGGAGGTTTTATGGACAATTTTGGTGTTGTACCCCAAAATTTTCCCTCTCTTTTCTCAAGACATTTTCTAACAAGGATTTTCAAAAGTCCAAGTTTGCATAAACACAATTGGATTTTTGATGCCCCATATAGTTTCCATGGATCACATTGGGCCTTCAGGCATCAAATCGAAGAAAAAGTAAGCTTGCTTCGAATTCCCAAGATTCGACTAGAATTTGGCCTCCTTCAAGTTTGCTTCGATTTCCCAAGTTTCAACTGGACTTTGGCCTCCTTCCAGTTTGCTTCGATTTCCCAAGCTTCGACTGGACTTTGGCCTCCTTTAACTTTCCTGCGATCCATAAGGAAAAGGCTTCCTCTGTGTTTGCCTTTGATCCACAAGGCAAAGGCTTCCTCTGTGCTTGCCTTTGATCCACAAGGAAAAGGCTTCCTCTGTGCTTGTCTTTGATCCACAAGGCGAATACTTCCTCTTCATACTTGCTCTTGATTCACAAGGCAAGTACTTCCTTCGTGCCTGATTCGATTAACTAGGCAAAATACTTACTTTATGCCTGCCTTCGATTCACAAGGCAAGTACATCCTTCAGGCTTGCCTTCGATTCACAAGGCAAGTACATCCTTCAGGTTTGCTTTCGATTCATAAGGCAAGTACATCCTTCAAGCTTGTTTTTGATTCACAAGGCAAGTACATCCTTAAGGCTTATTTTTGATTCACAAGGCAAGAAATTTTTTCATGCATGCTTCGATTCACAAAGCAGTGGCTTCCCTCATGCTAGCTTTGACTCCACCTCTAAACCCTTCAACACACAGTTTCTACACTATGACACACAATATGGTCCATTTGAAGAAACATTCAAAAGGTTCATTTGAAGAAAATGAATTTGGTGGACACACATTGGTGGCCCATTCGAAGGACATAAATTGGTGGGTTTTAAGGGCATACATTAGTGTCCTATTCGAAGAACACACAAGTGGTGCCTTCGAAGGACATACAATTGGTCCATTCAAAGGACACACAATTATTGGAAACAAGTTTTGTTTTGTATTTTGACGAGTCTGGTTCAAGATGCTTGTTGGCTAAAGTCCTACATATTGCCAAGCCTAAGCCTCCTACACAATTACATTCGAAGGAAATAACAAAAGAAGCTTCAACTGGCCAGAATAAAGTGTTCGATTGGGCTAATAAGATAATTTTCTAGGTCAAACAACCAACATAGATGGACCCAATCAAAAGAGCCATAAGGATGAAACCGTGAGAAAATTGAAGGAAGCCACTCAGAGCCAATCGAAGAACAGGGCTTGAGGGAATTCAAAGGAGTCAAGGAGTGAAACCTATCCAGGTTCATTCAAAACCCAAAAGGGTAGAAAATCTAAAAAAAGGTAACCTTTTTAAGGCTTTCGATTCTGCCTTCAAAGCCTGATTAATGGCTGTTTCTTGCCATTTCCATTCACCACAACCCTCTATAAATACATAGCTAAAGACACATTGCCATGGCCGGAGAAAAAAACCATTGGGAGACAAAAACATTGCCATGAAAACATTTTTGCCTACACACGCATTTCCTTAAAACAACCACAGGAATTTTCAAAGTTCCAAAATTTTGAAAATTCAAAACTCACAGTCCAAACTTCCTCGTGCAAAACAAACCTCACCACTCCATCCCTGAGGTTCCCAGGAAGGTGTCCAGACCATTCACAAGGCGTGCAATACCTTGGGTCACGTCCTCTAAACATCACCGGTTGGCAAGGTCTTTAAACTTTGAAACTGAACATACATGCCATTTTGTTAACTCTAACTGTTTGGTTTGTGTTTAGGGACACAATTAGTGCAGATCAAACGTGAAATATGTAGGTTTAAGAACTTAAATAAGATCGTGCCATTACTAGGAACGATCTGTATTCTTCTTCGAATATCAAAATCCAGGATGTTTCAGACCAAACAGATTGCAGATTCGGACTCAGGGGGTTCGAATTAGGGGGATAGGGTAGGCTTTGATCATTGAGTTTTGTTATTTTTGCACGATCCTATTGCGCAACAAATCGCTGTCGTTGAAGACGAGTAGAGATGAACTAGAATGCGACAGTGATGATATGATAAGAAATGTAGCGATAAAGATTTGAGAATAAGCCATTAATTGACTTATATCGACACAATGAAGTCGCCACCGCACTTTATTATTTCCAAAGGGAAATGGGAAAAAAGCGAACAAAACCCAAAAAGATCAGAGATCGAGGTACGGGGGTCGGTTATGCAAAGGGAAGGTATTAGCACCCTAAGCATCTACGGTACTCCGCAGGATCCACTCTGTTTGGTTTCTTTTAAAAGGAGTGTTATTTAAAGGTTTACTTGCTAAAGGAAAAGAATGAATGAGTATTTGCAAATAAGAGAAAATGAAATGTTTTTTTATTATTTTTATTGCTCGCCTTGGGTCATAAGACTTAGTGCCTACGTACCCCCTCGTGCAATGGGAAAGTCAGAGCATCGTAGTTTGGCTAGAAAAGACTTGTCTGTTGACTGATTTTAAACAAGGATATAAGTCATCATTGTTAGGAGAGAAATCTTGACTAGCGCCCACAAGGTGTGGGAAAGAGGGACCCTGCGTCACCAAGAGTGAGGGTTTGAGAACTCCTCTAGCACTCAAGTTGAAAGTCGTCACCTTTATAACCATGGGGATAGAAGAATGTTGCTCGACTATCAATGAATCATGTCTAATCTTGAAAAAAGCTTTGACGGGTAAAAGTGCTCGAGCGCATAAAAGGGTTTGAATGAGTTGAATTGTTTTTGTTAATTTTGAAAGATGTCGAAGTATGATTAAGCGAATTGAAGTTTGTTTAAAGAAAAGAAGTTTTAAAAGAAAAGGCACTCGTCAAAGTCGAGGTTTATTATGAAAGTGGTTTGTGTTTATAAACAAAGAAGATTTTGAAAAAGATGAGAAGATTTGGAAAATTAAATAATATGGGAGGAGATGAAGGGACTATCCTAAAGCATGAGGTAAAAGCTAGGGAGAGAACCGTCTAACCAATAAGAAGCCAACACTTGACATTATGAGTCAAGATGGAATTTCCATTTTTGGATTGAAACCAAGCAAGCAAAGATACTAGACCTCTTGAGAGAACCAAACTTCAAGTGTATTAAGTCTTCACAAAAAATTGGGCAGAGTAACGGCTGCATACAGGTGAATTCCAGATTACAAACAAAGTATGTAATCACAATAATCTGCATACAAAACAAACAAATAACCCAATGTCTCGAGGTAAACCTCAAGAGCTCCATACAAAATATCCATTAAGGTCACAAGGTATCCAACATAATCCAAGGTCTCCTACATATGATCAAGGTCTTTAATCCTAAGTCCAAGAAGTCTAATACTCCATAATTCCAAGGGTAGTAACCAAAGAGTCCAAGTATCATTAATGTCTTTTATGGTTCGCGTTGATTATTAAGTGTCTTTAAAAGGAAAAGAAAAGCTCAAGTGAGTAAAATAAAAATGACATAAAAGTAAATGCTCAAGTGAGCAAAGATGAAAATATCATGAAATGTAAATGCTAAAGTAAATGGTATATAAAGTAAAAAGCATAAAATAAAAGCATAAAATAAAGTCAATTGTTAGAAATTAGTGGTTAGTTGGATGACCATCTTGAAACTTGCATTTGGAACTCATTAGAGGATTAGTAGAACCAAAGCCTCTCAGCAACAAGTTGCATTTGCTTTTTGTCAAGTATATCATCCATTTAAAGAAACCTCAAGGCAACATTTAATGATCAACGATGTTTAAGTGATTCACATTGATCAAAATTGATGAAGATCCATTGGAGGATTGGTAGAACTAAAGCCTCCTAACAATAAATCTCAAGGTTATTGGATCAAAGGGATCAAATTAACATGCTTGGGCTTACAAACATGGGTTTGGGCCACGAATGATCATTTATTCGAATTGGGACAAAATTTAGTGTTATGTTAAGCAATCGTAAATGGACTTATGTAGAAGTCGTACCTATTTTAAGGTCGGTCAATAATAATCTATGTACTTCATGTTTGGATAAATGATATAGAGATTATCATCCCTTAACATATAGCACAATTAAAAAAAGAAAGGGATAAGATGAAGAGGGAGGGGAATGATTAGCTAATTTGGATCACTACCTCAAATTTATTTCATCTTTAAATTCAATCACTCATCTAGATGGATTAAAGCACTAAACGTATCATTAATCAAAAGCACCAAAAATGAATTAAATAATTCACTCTTTGGTAGATTTGAATTGATGAACATTTATCTAACTTCATCTACACCTCAAAGTCCATTGAATTTAAAGAGAAATTGGACATTAAAATTGCAATCCAAATCAACAATCAAAAGGAGTGAGTAAAAAAAGCATTTTGGATCAAAGCTGCCCCAAAACAAGGCAAAAAATGCATTCTATTTATGTGCAAATCGATTTCACTACAATGCAAATCGATTTGAACAGTGAAGTTTTCAAAAATTTATGTGAAATTCACTTAGTGCAATCGATTGCACTCTGGGAGCAATCGATTGCTCACTGTGAAAAACAAAAAATCATCAATTTCAAAAGGCCAAATTCTTGTTCAAACTTTCTATCAAACACCTTATGATCATGAATCCATTTGAGCATGAAAATTCCATCAAATTATGAGAAAATAACACCATTGGAATCACAAAATAATGCTCAATGAATCAAACCCAAATATCAACAAGAGATCACATCGTGAAATATGAATAATCCAACTTACCAAAGGTAGATCTAGAGAATTATCAAAACAACTTCAAGAATTTACTTCAAGTCAGCCCCAAGAACCAATTTCCAAAGCTTGGATGTAGAGAATTGATGAACAAAAAGTGTTTGGATGAAGGTTTAGCTCAAAGATTAGTAACCTTCAATGCAAAGCTTACTAACTTTTTGAAAATGGAGCTTTGAGTGGATTCGGTAAATGGAGAGAATTGAGAGATTTTTTAGAAAAGTGATTTTGGCTATCAAAAGCTTGAGATTTGAATGAATGAGGGCTCTATTTATAGAGTTTAGGCTTGAGATTAGTGGTAATTTGTTAATTGATTCTTGGAGCCAAATTTTGAATTAATGATATATCTTTCAAAAATTGGAACCAAAATTTAAATTAATGAATATTTTAAAAAATAAAAAATTGACACCAAAATTTGAATTAATGATATATATTTCAAAAGTTGAAGCCAAAATTGACAAACTTGAAATTGCTGATTTTTTTCAAATTTTCACTCTGTGCAATCGATTGTATCAGTGTATTTTTTTCAAAAATTGCGTAAAATGCACTTTGTGCAATCGATTGCACCTTAAGAGAAATCAATTGTACAGTGAAAAAAATGAAATTTTTTAAAATTATTTTCTTTGCAAATAGAGATTTTAGGGAAATAATACCGGAAAACCTTATTTGTCAGATGCTTTGACTCGTTACTGTTGTACCCCAAAATTTTCCCTCCCATATTTCTCAATACATTTCAAGTGAGGGCCTCAAATTGCTCAAGGAAGTCCAAGAGTTGACCAGACAAACTCTCTCCTAAAGGCAGTCTACCTCAAATTAGGGTTTCATTTTGCATCAAGATGTTTGATTACAAAGGGTCCCAAATGCTCATCATTGTCCTAATATGTTCTCAAGATCATCCATGTCAAGTTTCAAGCCTTGCAGAGGAAGTTTGCTCAGTCAATTGCTCAAAAGCTTAAAAATCGACTGTGCAAGGGCAAAAGTCAAATGTGGCCCACATACAGTCAAACTTCAAGATTTTTGGTCAACATCCTAATTTTGAAGCATTATTCGTCATTTGATCATGGGTTGATCATGATTCCTCAAGGATTGCTCACAATTCATCAAAACCTAAAAGTTGCTAGATTAGGGTTTTGCAGGAAAAGTCGACTCAACTTTGACCAAGCATAACTTTCTCATACTTTATCAAAAATGACCCATACAAAGCTCATTTTAAAGAGGATTCAATTCCATACAATTCATCTTCAGCTCCCAAGTTCAAGATATGAACTCACAAGAAGATATGAATTTTGACATTATAGGTTATTTTGGAAAGTCAACAAAAACACCTTTTTTGTCAAAGCTTCATACATGAACATGGAAGACTCAATTGAGATGAGACCAAAAGGGTTGCTTAGAGGACATATTAAGCTTTCTAAAAAGTCCAAGATCACATCTCTAAGGTCAAAATTGAAGGAGTTATGCATTGGCAAAGTTGACCTTTTTTGCAAAATTGCCAAAAGTCAAAAGTGGCCAAAATTGCAATTTTTGTCAAATGGGCCCAACTTTTTATGCTTGCATTGAGTTTGTAATATGATCCACGACCCATGATCCTTCCCACTTGTATTTATTTTGTTTTTGTCATTTATTTTGATTTTTATTTCGACTAAATCAAATAAAATCAAAATAAAATCAAAATAAAATCATGAAAATATCAAAATTAATCAAAGCTTGAGATTCTGTGCATGTTTAGGTCTCTTATATAGATGGAAAGAGAATCAAATCGTACAAGCTTCAAATGGACACAAAAAGATTGGATTTTCTCAATTTGGAAAGATTTGCACAAAGGATCAAATCTTGAATCAATGATCATTATTGGAGAAGATTTGAAACTAAATTGCAACCCTAATTCATTCTAGGGTACATATAGAACAGGTGCAGACCAAAAGCAGGGAGATTGGAGGCGTGAAAACAAGAGAGCAAGTTTCAATAAATTGGAAAAAGTGGCACACTAATTTCTAAGTTGCAGGCCAATTCAAAGCATTCTAAGCATCCCAAACGTTTACTGGACATCCCAGGAACGTGTTCCAACCATTAGCAAGCCCCATAACATCCAAAAACGCACTGTAAGAGCCCCACGACTTCCATGTTTTTTTGAATTCGTATATTATGATTCTGGCATCTTTAGCACGAAAAATTTACATATTCTTAATCCTGGAATCATTTGCAAGCTAATGGTTGTATTTAATTGAATTTTTATTGACTGCACACCAAGATGCCATGATTAGGGTTCGAGCTTTGTTTTTAGGGGTTTTTCATACATGAATAATTGGCCCTAATGGAGGAGACCATTGTGATCAGCGGGTCAAACCCAGTTGATCCATGGTCTTGAATTTTATTTATATTGCTTGTATGCAATTTCTGAAATGCATAGGGTTATAGCTACAGCGCCACGCTTGTAGGTAAAGGTTCAGAGTTTTAAACAATAGATCCATAGAAGAAGATGATGGCGTGTCATGACTTTACTGGCCGATATAAATTCTGGCGCGTTTATTATGGCCAGAAGCCTGTAGCTCTGATCTATTTGTTTGTTTATATTGTATTGATAAACTAACACCCAACGCAGTTGGTCAGAAGAAGGAAGTCAGAAGCTCATGATTCTGGATTCGATCCCAGGCGTGAGCTTTTGGCATTTTTCCCCTTTGTTTTCACCAGATCCAGTGCTTACATCCTCTGAGGGTCATCTTCTGGTTTCATCAACCAAGACCAGGCCAAATATCCTTTGATCATCTTCTGGCTTCATCAACCAGGACTGGATCAAGCATCATCTGGTCATAATCTGCTGAATCCACCAGCCAGGAGAAGGCCCAGTATTATCATCCTCTGGACCACCATCCTCTGGACCATCATCTTTTGGACCATCATCCTCTAGACCATCATCCTCTAGACCACCATCCTCTGGACCATCATCCTCTGATCAGAGCCGCTGACAACAGACCCTTGGGTTACTTCTTATTTTTCTTTAATTTTCCTTTCTTTAGTTATTCTATTTTTTTTATCAACACCAAATTACCCTTTTTTAATAACCAACAAAAAAGTCACAAAAAAAGAAGACTTGTTTCCTTGATAAGCGTTTTTTTAATGAATTAGTTTAAATTAATTTAAGGCAATTCTAATTTCTTTCGCAACTAAAATTAATTAAAATTTAGGATTTTCTTTTTTAATTCAATTATTTCATTACTCTCCTAAATAATAAAAAATGACAAAAAATATGTTTACTTTGATCAATTACAATTAGGTTCAGTCAAGGGTCAAAACCCTAGTCGCTTCGTATTTAACTCGCCGCGCACTGATTATATATCTTTACAATATTGTTATAATTGTTCCTGGTTTGTAATAGTTTAATTAGGATTTCCTTTTATTTATCATTTTACGGGTTTTTGGCTATGTAATTAATCCCCCTCGCCGAAGCCTTGTAATAGCGTAGTTTTATTTCTCGCATTTTAAATTTCGCAAATATTAACTGTTAGATGTATGATAATAGGATTGCATGACAAGACTGTATGTTAATTTTAAAATGGCTAGCAAACCCTAAATGTGCAAAGATAATAACTGAAATCAAATCACTCGCACATGCGCACTCCTAGGGTATACTCTCACTTCGGTTGCCTTCGGTAAACGATCATTAGGTATAAGGTGTTTTAGTGGTTTCCCTCTTGTCTAAACAAAGATCAAATGTTGCCTCGGAAATGTTGCCTCGAAAATGTTGCCTCAGAAAGGTTGCCTCGGAAATATTGCCTCGAATATGATCTTAAGACACTAGGGTTATTACTAAGACATCCTAACATTGCTTTAGTGATTGTACGTCTCTTTCGAGTTGACCCTTACAACTCCAATGACAGTGCTACCTACTCCTTAATAGTAGGATAACGTGGTCTAAAGGAAACAAGAACAAAAACATTCTTTTTTCGAGTAGGTAGATGCTAGTAGGTACTTGCTCAAAATAATCTTTTCCACACTTACACTTTTCAAACTAAGTTTTCAAAAACACTTCGTAACACTCTTGAAGACAGAAGCAAGGGTTAAAACGAAGTAAAACAAAAACTTTTCAAAACATACAAACATGGAAGCAATTTTTAAAATGATGAGAAAGTACCTAAGAGCCCGTGGAAAACCACAGATAGAAAGGATGCTAATACCTTCCCTTTCTATAATCTACCCTGTGATCGGTGAATCTGGAACTGACTGTTTAACGCTGGTTCGCGAAATGTCGCGGAAGCAAGAGTCGCCACCGTCTTTTATTTTCTCCAAATGGAAAGGACAAAAGCACAGAAAAATTCCTTAAAGAGATTGCTCTCGGTTCGGGAGGTAGGTTATAGAAAGGGAAGGTGTTAGCACCCTTTCTATCCATGGTTATCCATGGGCTCTTAGATACTTGCTCATTTGTGTTTTCAAAAATGATTTGTTTGCTTTTCAACTGTGGGTTTAAAAAAGTTTCTTTGAAAAATTTCAGATCGACTCGTACGTCAGAGTGTTTGAAAAGTTTGTTTTGAAAGCTTTTGAAAAGTGTCAGTGTGAAAAGTCTTTTTGAGTTTGTTTTGAAGAGAGCAAGTATCCTTGAGAACCTACCTACCCTAAGGAATTCGTCTGTGTAAATATCCTTTAAAGTAGTGCCATCCCACCATTGAGAGGTAGGTAGCACCACCGTTGGAGGTGTTCGGGTCAATTCGAGTTTTAGGGACATGGTGATCACCGGAGCAATAGGAAGACACCTTAGAAGCTACCCTCATGCCAGGTTCCCGGATCATGAGGACTTACTAAGACGTCCTCTACTCGACGACCACCTTTCGAAAGGCAACAGTGAGGCGTACCCTAGGGGTGGGGTGTGCGATTCGTGTGTCGTTTTCATTTGCATTTGTCTTGTCATGTTTATTTGTGTTCTACGCTTGATTTTAATTAGGGCCATTCATTCTTGCATGCATATTTAACAGGTATAAAGTTTGCGAAAAATAAATCTAAGGCTATTACAAATGGCGCGGGTCCACATCGCCAAAATTAAACCGGACCCGATTTGACGGAAAAATAAATAAAGCAGAAAAATAAAGTGCGAGAAATTTAAATTACAATGCTTTGGGAGAGATACAAAATTATAATAAATGACATAAAATAAATGCGCAAATTAAATAATTAAAACAATGGGCGTTGGACCCTTTTGCAAGATATTAAAGTTAATGAAGAAGTAAAATTAAAAAATTAAATGTTTTTGGTATTTTGTGTTTTTTAGCTTTAAAAGAAAAAAAGAAGGAATTAATTATAATTGACTAACCCTAATTCTATTGTTTTTTAAGTTTATTGTAAAAATGTTATATTAATCTAAATTAAACCCTAATTTTTATTTATGTACATTTAATTATAAAAATAGAATAAATAAATAAATAATATTGTGATAAAAAAGGGAAAACTAAAAGGTATAAAAATTATCAATTAACCTAATTCTATATTTTTGGATTTTTATTATTAAAAGGATTAAAATTATGACCTAATTAAAACTAAATTTATTTACATGCCAAAATTACAGAAAATAAATACAATAAATATTTTTTATGTTTTTATCCTTTTTCTGATTTTTTGTAATGTTTTTATATTTTGTTAGAAAAAATAATTAATTAAATAAACAGTAATAAAAATAATAATTAAAACAAGAATAAAAATAAAAATAAAAATAGAAAGAAAGAGAAGGCAAACCAAGGGGGGGGGGGGGGGGGGGGGGGGGGTAGCCCCAATTTGTGAGGTACAGGCCTAGCATTCTGGCCCATTAAGCATTGGAATTTGTTGACCTTTCTGGATCCTATGTGATACGCTTGACCAGGTGCAGCGTGTCCCTTGAATCTATGCCTTTGATTTGATCGTTTAGGACGCGTGGACGATAGATGAGGAGGACGTATGGTGGTCCTTAAGAGCGTGCCTGCATAGGAATGAGTATGGAAAAATATTATGGAGATTTGTACAGACCTGGGACTTGAACCCAGGTCTTGGAGGTTGCATGTATTTGTACCTGCCAGCTGAGCCATCACGTTTCATTTAATATATTATATCAAATAAACAACAAAAAGCAAAACCAACGCATAGTAATTAAAAACGCGCGCAATTCAAACTAGCGAATCACGCTTCGCCACCACATCATCTTCCTCAATGTTTTTATTTTTTCTGAAAAGCACAAGCCTATGGAAACGGTTTTCTGGGCGTGGTCTAAGGCAGCTTTCAAGAAAATAGCGATTAGGCTATTCTTGAACATAAATTCATCGCGACTATTGGGATCTCTTCGTCCAGTTGAGCTGAGTTTGATAGTGGTGATTTTGAGTCCTAATTTCACTTGGTTATGAAAGCCCCAATCTGGAAAACCTGTAACCCTAATATTTAACAATGGCAAAAACGCATATATGGCACAAAAACATAATTGAATATGTTGGTCAGCTTAGAAACATCATTATGAGCAAGAATCCATAAAGAAAAATGCAAAAGGATGCTTGAATTATGCTATGCGATTTCAAAAATTTTGCTTCACAGTTTGAGTTATAGATACCACTTCTTTGCGTTTTGGTTGATGTTAATGATTGAGAATCGTTCAATGATGTTTCAGGATGATGATAGAACAAGAATTGAGGCTTGAATCGAACTAGAAACTGGTTTTCAGTATTGACCTTTTTTGAGAATTTTTCAACTTTGTATATGGTTTCTGAGCGCAGCTGAGAGTGTCAAGGCAATTAGGTTTGTGATTCTGATCATATAGTGAACATATTAGGTCAACAAAACTTGACAAAATCCAAAGCATTCATTGTTTTACATATTTGATTTTATGAAATCTTTTTTTGAATCTTTTTCATGTATTTTTTGTTCAATCAGCTCAAATCACACCAAAACTTGCCTAATTAAGATGTGCACGAAATCTTGAGTCTAGAATGTGCATAAAAAGATTTTTTAGGTCAAGCTTTATATTTTTCATGTATTAAAATAATTTAAATGAATTAATATTAATATAAATTCAAATAAATAATTAAAAAATGAGAAAATACTTCCCTTTGGGCCTAATGGTCGTGCATAGGCTTGGCATGAAGAAACTTGGAAGAAAAATGGGCCCATTTGCATTTTTGGATCATTTGCACCATTGTTGACTTTTCAAAATTCCCAAAAATTTCCCAACTTCCACAAGGCATAACTTGCTCAATTTTTAAGCTTTTCACATGTTCTTGGACATTTTGGAAAGGTCTTTGAGTCCTCTAACCAATGCCTTTAGTCCCATGTCATTTTGATTTACCAATCTCAAGTTATGGCCTTTGACTTAAAGTCCCTTTTTGTTGACTTTTGAAAATGACCTATAATGTTGAAATTGATAACTTTTTGTGAGAGCATTTCTTGGACTTGGAATATGAAGATGAGTTGTAGGAAATGTCTTTCTATTCAAAATGAGCTTTGGATGGAATTTTTCTGATAATCCATGTGAAAGTTATGCCCTGGTCAATTTCAGTTGACTTTTTCAGCTGTCCAAATATAGTAACTTTTGCATCTTTGATGATTTCTGAGCCAAACCTTGAGAATCATGATCAAGCATTGATCAAATGATGTTTGTGGCTTCAAAATGATATGTTGACCAAAAATTTGAACTTTTGACTGTCAAATGACCATTTTGCCCCTACAGTTGACTGTAGTGCAATCTAGGGTTTTGACTGTGCAATTTTGAGCTGAATGCCTTGAAACTTGATATGAGGGTACTTGACCATCTTTGTAGGCATATGAGACTTGATTGGGCCCCTGAAACCTTCAATTTCTTGATCAGAACACAAACCCTAGTTTTGACTGTATAGGAGACAGTTGAGCTGCACAACCCTTGGGGAATTTTGTGACCTTGACTTGACAAATCTTGATGAATATGGGAGGGCAGATTTTGGGGTACAACATACCCCCATACTCAAAATCTCGAAAAAGGAATTTTTCTGTGCTTTTGTCCTTTCCTGTTGGATAAAATAAAAGTCGGTGGCGACTCTTACTTACCGCGACATTTTGCAAACGCAAACGCAAAACGCAAACCAGTATTTTCCAAAAACAGTCCGGTTCTGCCACCGTATCACAGGTACCTACAAAACACAAATATGCAAAGACAAATATAATTTTTTTTATAAATATTTTGATTAGAAGTTAGTCAACAATGGAAGAGTAAACTTAAAGATAGGATGCAAATGTGATGAATGAAGCTATTTATTCATGATTGTGACCAAATGAGAAAATATGATATGAAAGTGCGACTGAAAAAATTAGGGGCGAAATTTAGGGTACAACACTTGCCCCTATTTAATTATCTTTTTGCCAAATAGGCAGAAAGTAATTAAATACAAACAGTCATGAATTTTGTCCCTGATGAGATGATAGCATATGTTATGAATGAATGCATGAACTCTTTTTTAGCATATATTTTTTTGAATGATGTATGAGATGAGACAAACTCTGTGGGAATATGGAAAGACCTGAAACTGGAAACTTATGTTATTTCAGATGAAATGACGTGGAAAGACACACTAGGGAAACAACAAGATATTTTTGGATATTTGTCAGGGTGACAAAGAGTAACCATCAATACTTGGAAAAAAGAGATAAAACCCGAGAAGGCAAGCTGCGACATCCAAGAATGGCATTGAATGAGACGAGCAACTCTCAGGAAAAGACAATCAGAAGCATATAGAAGAATAATAGATATGGGATGAGACTAAATCTGAAGCTACATCAGAGTCGTCCAGGAAAGACGCTGGACGGAAAAGAAACACGACATCCAATATTGGCTTTGAATAAAGGTAAAGATCAATGTTTAATAATGGCTTTAGATGAGGGAAAAGATCACAACATCCAATACTGGCTTTGGATGAATGGAAAACTCAACATATAATAATGGCTTTAGACGAGAGAAAATATCACAACATCCAATACTGGCTTTAAATGAACAGAAAGCTCAACGTTTAATAATGGCTTTAGACAAGGGAAAAGATCACAACATCCAATACTGGCTTTGGATGAATGGAAAACTCCACGTCTAATAATGGCTTTAGACAAGAGAAAAGATCACAACATCCAATACTGGCTTTGAATGAAGGGAAAGCTCAACGTCTAATAATGGCTTTAGACGAGAGAAAATACCACAACATCCAATATTGGATTTGAATCAAGGGAAAGCTCAACGTCTAATAATGTCTTTAGATGAGAGAAAAGATCACAACATCCAATACTCACTTTGGATGAATGGAAAACTCAACGTCTAATAATGGCTTTAGACGAGAGAAAAGATCACAACATTCAATATTGGCTTTGAATAAAGGGAAAGCTCAACGTTTAATAATGACTTTAGAAGAGAGAAAAGATTACAACATCCAATATTGGATTTGGATGGAAGAAAAGATGACAACATCCAATATTGGCTTTGGATGTAAGAAAAGGTAACAACATCCAATATTGGCTTTAGACGGCAATAAAAGATAGAAACATCCAATATTGGCTTTGGATGGAAACAAAAGATAGCGACATCCAATATTGGCTTTGGATGGAAGAAAGGATAACAACATCCAATATTGGCTTTGGATGAATGGAAAATCTCAACGTCTAATAATGGCTTTAGACGAGAGAAAATATCACAACATCTAATATTGGCTTTGAATGAGGTGAGACATATCATGGAATCCAATAATGGCTTTGGACAACAACAAAGATAACAACATCCAATATTGGCTTTGGACAGAAACAAAAGATAGCAACATCCAATATTGGCTTTGGATGGAAACAAAAGATTCTGACATTCAATATTGGCTTTGAATGAAAGAAAAGATGGTGGTATCCAATATTGGCTTTGGATGGAAGAAAAGGTAACGACATCTAATATTGGCTTTGGACGGTAACAAAAGATAACAACATCCAATATTTTCTTTGGATGGAAACAAAAGATCATGACATCCAATATTGGCTTTGGACGGCATAGGGAAACACGATACCCAAGATTAGCATTGGTTGAAAGAGAGAAACAACTCATACAAGATTAGCATTGGAAGAAAGAGAGAAATAGTTGAACTGACATCTGCTTTGGTAGGTTCCAAGTAAGTTGGACTTTGATCTCAAGGTGACATGTCAACTGCAACAAGACCTCGGGAAATGAAAATGAGGATGAAACACTCTTGTTATACATTATGTATGAATTTTGTTATACATGATATGTGAATGATCTATACATGTAATGCAGACGTTTATGACAATGGAGTTTGACTCTTTTGTGGAGGTAAGATTGGAAGTTCGATTCCTCACCACGAAGAACTCCGCCAAATTTGTTTGGAAAGAAAATGCCTTGAACCCACATTTGTCACACTTGTAAATTGTATTAAACTGATGATCTTCTGAGGAAATACATGGAGAGATGCTTGGGGATTTGTCCTAGATTAGCTGACTGTTAAAGATAAACTGATCATGGCTTCAGTCGAAAGTTGCTGGAAATAAGCTGATCATGGCTTTAACTCTGAAATGATTGTTGAAGATAAACTAATCGTGGCTTCAGCTCTTAAGATGTTTGTTGGAATAAATTGATCATGGATACAGTTCTTGAAATGACTGTTAGAAAGGAATGCCCCAGTATGAGTCTTGAAAATGATCTTCTGGCTAACCAATTCTAAGAAAACTTGCACTGAGCAACAAATCTTGAACTGATTCGCAACTGGATCTGAAAGATACTTGCCCCTGATAGGGTCTGTGATACGGTGGGAGAACTGACTTGGGATTTTGCGTTTGCATTCGCAAATGTTTCGGTTTAGCAAGAGTCGCCACCGACTTTTTATTTTATCCTAAGGAAAGGTCAAAAAGCACAGGAAAGACCTTTGAGATGTTTTCTTGGGTTCGGGGAGTAGATTATAGAAAGGATAGGTATTAGCACCCTTTCTATCCATGGTTATCCATGGTATCTTAGTTACTTGCTTAGATCACTTGCTTTGCTTTTCAATTGTTTGAAATGGTGCTCTTCAATTGTTTGAAATGGTGTTTTGTGTGTGATTTTGAAAGATGTTTTGAAAAGAGGCCATCGTTGTGGCAACCTTTGTAATGATTCTTGTTTGAATGTATACAAAGGTGTTTTTGTCTTTTGAAAAGTTTTCAATGTTTGAAAGTGGGGTTTTGAAATTGTGTTGTGAAGTGAGTTTTGAAGATAACAAGGATATTTTTGCAAGTTTTGATCAAGTAACTAAGAGTTGTCTACCCTATTTTACTCAAAGGTCTTTCTTATGTTTTTAACCCTTTTAACAGTGTTGTTTCACCATTGTATTTGATGAACAACCTTGTGTTAGGTTGTTAAACGGGACATGCGCGGGTCATCGTATAGACCATGATAACAATTGTGTCAAGTATTTTTGGCAATTTTCTTGAGGGACTTGATCATTTTGTTTAGGCAACTCAGATAGCGTTATCGAGGGACCATGATCTTTTGTTTTGCCAAAGTACTTGACATGCATACCATGGCCCATTTTTGAAGGCAACAAGTGGATTGAAACCCTAGGGGTGCAAGTGTGTATTGTGTTTGTTTTTTCATGCATATTTGTCTTTGATTAGGTCAAGCTACTTGTTGGTTTTGATTTTTGCATACAAACCCTAAGTCTAATCATGGCATAATTGAAAGCATTTAAAGGTGCGAAAATTTAAATTCTACACTATTACAACATGATATAGGGAGGGGGTACAAATTTGAATAGGGGATTATTTTGCAAGAAATATAAAACCCTAATTACTATTACATCCAAATTGATATATATATATATATATATATATATATATATATATATATATATATATATATATATATACTAAATATGTTAAATAGGTAAAAAATAAAATAAATTATTTACAAAAATAAAATATATTCAAGAAAATGTTTTCAATGTGAATAAAAATAAGAAATGGAATAAAAGTATTATTTTCAATATTTTTAAATTTAAACAAAATAATATAAAAGTATATAAAATGTTTTTATGCTAGTAAAAATAAAAATAAAAACCAAATAAATGTAAAAAATTATGAAAATATTTTTGGATCATTTTTTATGTTTGAAAATAAAATATAAGAGTCAGAAATGAAATAAAAATGTAAAAATAACAAAGATACAAGAAATGGGCCAGGGGGTGTGAAGCTGAAAAATGGGGTGTGAAAAGCAGGAATTAACCAGGCCCAGCCCAGCTACTTCATCTTCTTCCTCTGTCCACAGAAATTTGAAAAAAACACGCGCTAGCTACACAGACCTGTATCTCCTGTATTTGGGATCCTTTAACAAAACTCAAAACATTAAACTTGTAGAGCATCAAACAACGAATTTAACCATATAAAAAACTCAAGCTAACTCTCAAAGACCAGAGAGAATTTCTCTGGCCCTAATTTCTAACCTAGTTTTTTAAGAAAGTTCATGGATGAAATTCTCCTAGCATGGTTAATATAAATGAAAACTGAGCACATGTATGGTTTCGGGGCTATGAATACAACATCTTTCATTCACAAACCTAAGTCTAACTATTCCTAAATAGAGAGATAGAAGTTCATGAAATACCTGTTTCAGTTGAGTTCGAGCTGGACAATGCAACAACTTCCAATGACGCTTGAGGTTCTTTTGAGCTTGCCTGATGTCCACTGAAGCTTTCCCAATGCTTAGTTTGTTTTGAAGTGGCCTGAATCATGCTATAGAACTCAACCTGCAAAGCTTCCAAACAAAAACGACAATGTGTGTTAATGGAGTTACAACAACTTGTGAATGGTCTGGACAACTTAGGTATATAGTTTGGAATGTGTTTGAAGTGCTTTTGGACAAAACGCACGAGGGAATTTGAATGTGGCTTGCAATATGCAGAACTGGCCGTGTTTTGCAAGAAAATGGAGATTTTGAGTATGAGGAGGTTTGAGTGATGAAAGGCTTGTCTTTCTGACTTGCAAGGGTGTATGAAACTTGTTTGATAACTTTGCTTGAGTTAGTTTTATCAGATATGTGAGATGCCTTGTGTTTGACAAGTTTCTTCTTTTTGAAGCAAGAAAGTGGAAGTGAGGTTACAGGCCATCTTATCACCATTCATACTACCCTCTTGGCCCCTATAATTAGTGGATTTGTTTTGCTGCAAGAGATTTGTCTCTATGCTCAGGGATTAATGGTTTGACATAAAGCAACCTTTTGCAAAAATGGAAATGTGCCTTTTACCATTTAGGGATTAAACTTATGTACAATACCCTAATGATCAAGACAATGCATTGGCTCAATGGATTTGCATTAAATTATGGAGTACAAACTGGTTTAGAGGCCTGTAATTGTGTGTGATCGGTGGATCTGGAACTGACTGTTTAATGCTGGTTTCGCGAAATGTCGCGGAAGCAAGAGTCGCCACCGTCTTTTATTTTCTCCAAATGGAAAGGACAAAAGCACAGAAAAATTCCTTATAGAGATTGCTCTCGGTTCGGGAGGTAGATTTATAGAAAGGGAAGGTGTTAGAACCCTTTCTATCCATGGTTATCCATGGGCTCTTAGATACTTGCTCATTTGTGTTTTCAAAATTGTTTGTTTGCTTTTCAAGGTGAGTGGGTTTGAAAAAAAGTTTCTTTGAAAATTTCAGTTCGACTCTTGTATCAGTCCTCAAGAGTGTTTGAAAAGTTGCTTTTGAAAGCTTTTTGAAAGGTGTCGGTGTGAAAAGAAGATTTTGATTTGTTTTTTTAAATTAGAGCAAATCTAGAGTCATCTACCTACCCTAAGGAATTCGTCTGTGTAGATGTCCTTAAAGTAGTGCCATCCCACCATTGAGAGGTAGGTAGCACCACCGTTAGAGGTGTTCGGGTCAATTCGAAGGTTCGGGACATGGTGATCACCAGAGCAATAGGAAGACACCTTAGAAGCTACCCTCATGCCAGGTTCCTGGATCATGAGGACTTACTAAAACGTCCTCTACTCGACGATCACCTTTCGAGGGGCAAGGCAACAATGAGGCGTACCCTAGGGGTGGTGTGTGATTTGTGTGTCGTTTTCAGATATTTTTGTCTTGTCATGTATTGGCGATATACGCGTTATTTTTATTTTGACATTCATTCTTTCATGCATTTTAATTAACAGTTTAAAAGTTGCGAGAAATAAAAGTCCTACGCTATTACAAAGGCGCGGGTCCACATCGCCAAATTTAATCCAGGACCCGATTTGAAAATAAAGTGCGAGAAATAAAACCCTAATTGATCTATTACATAGCTTTGGGAGAATTACATTATATTCACAAAAAGAAATAAAAAAATGCGAAGAGAATTAAAATCGGGAATGCGAGGGCGTTAGACCCTTTTTTAGGAAATTAAATTACGATTAACAAATTAATTAAGTTAAAATAAAAAGAAAATATTTTTTGGAGTTTTTTTGCATTTATGGACTTTTAGTAAGAATTAAGGGAATTTAAACCTAATTCTAGCTATTTTTAATTTATTAAAAATATGTTAAAATTGGATCTAAAATTAACCTAATTAATTAATAAAATTTTATTTACAAAAAAATAATAATTAATAATTAATATGGTGAAAAAGAAAAAAAGGATAAAAGGTGTTTAAACCCTAATTCTACAATTTTTTAAGTTTATTAAGAAAATGTTAAAATTAATCCTAGAATTAAAAACTAAATTAATTGATAACATTTATTTACAAAATAACATTTAAATAAAATATATTTTATTTTATGACTTTCTGATTTTTTTTTATTGATTATATTTAAAAGATCAATTTTATGGAATTAAATAGAGAAAAGAATTAAAATAACTAATAAAAAAGCATAAAAGAAATAGAGAAAAGAAGGCAAACATGGGGGGTTTGTAGGCCCATTTGGAGGTATGCTGGTAGCAATCAGGCCCAATTGATTCCTGGCCTTGTTGACTTTTGGCAATCACGTGTGGATTCGTTGACTGAATCCCATGGTGTCTTTCAAACCATGACCTTTGGATTAGGATCATTGGGCGCGTGGCAAGCTTGGACTATGGGTGTATAATGAACCCCTGGAGTATGCGCTGCATAGGAAGATGGAAAAGAAAATAATATGAGAAAGGGAGGGGACCTGGGAATCGAACCCATGTCCCGTTGCTTACCAAATCATGTGCCTGCCAACTGAGCTGTTAATGCGCTTTGTTTATAATATAACCAATAATCAATATAACGTAAAACAATGGTTAGTGGGATATTTTCGCGCGAAATTCAAACGCACCACTCGTTGGCCTACACATCACCATCTTCTCCAATTGTTTGCTGTACCTGAAACAAAAGCAAACTGAATAGCGGGGGTTTTAAACCCCCACTAAATAACAAGCATAAAAATAGCGATTAGCACCCTGTTGATCATAAATTGATCGCGAGCTATGGGAAAGATTCACGTGAAGCTTCTGAATCCAATAGCCTTGGTCTCGTGGTCTAATTTTTCTGGATAAGAGAAACCCCAAATTTGAAGTCATGAAACCCTAGCAAGCTTCAATGGTAACTTCATGTATAACGCACGAAAATTCAATTAAATTACATGGTTAGCTTTATAATGAATAGATTAACACAAATCAATCATTGGAAATTGAAAACAATGCATGAATCGTGAGATACGAATATGCAAAAAGCTTAACACAGTTTGATCTCCATGTACCGACTCTTGATGCTATGGGCGTGGAAAAGTATCCAGTCAGGTTCAGTAATGCCTTAGGAAGCTTTTG
The DNA here is from genome assembly GCA_948472305.1 of Vicia faba. Classification (NCBI taxonomy): domain Eukaryota; kingdom Viridiplantae; phylum Streptophyta; class Magnoliopsida; order Fabales; family Fabaceae; genus Vicia; species Vicia faba. The sequence continues at coordinate 175,061,932 of OX451740.1, read as the reverse complement.
GGATCAATATCTTCCTTTGAATCGTCCTCCAAGGCAGTTTTCAGTTTTTGATTTTTTTGACAAAAATGCAAACTTGGTTCTTGAGATGGGGCGCAGCTTTCAGGTCCCTGTGCATTAGGTTTTGATCAGTATATGTATGGGATGGATTTAGGGTTGAAATTTGAGTCCACAAATCCTTGTAATCATGAATCAAATATTGGATTTTAATGGCATATTTCTTCAAATCTTTTCCATGTGTTTTGATGCAAATCATGACCAAATCACCTTGATTCTTTCCATATCAGATAGTGCACGAAATCTTGAAGGTATTCTATGCACAGAAAGATTTAAAAACCTTGTTTTAGTATTTTTGTCATATTTTATTTTATTAAATGAATTAATAGTAATTAAAAATTCAAATAAATAAATAAAAATGATGAAATAAATCCCCTTTGGGCCAAATGGTCGTTCATGGTCTTTGGATGATGCATCTTGGAAGAAAATGTGGCCCATTAGCAAATTTGAGGCATTTGAAGTAAAGTTGACTTTTCAAAATTCCCAAAAATTTCCCAACTTCCACAAGGCATATCTTGCTCAATTTTTAAGCTTTGATCATGTTCTTGGACATTTTGGAAAGGTCTTGAAGTCCTATAACCAATGCCTTTTGTCCCATGTCATTTTGATTTACCAATCTCAAGTTATGGTCTTTGACTTAAAGTCCCTTTTTGTTGACTTTTGAAAATGACCTATAATGTTGAAATTGATAACTTTTTGTGAGAGCATTTCTTGGACTTGAAGTGTGAAGAGGAGTTGTAGGAAATTTCTTTATCTTCAAAATGAGCTTTGGATGGAATTTTTCTGATAAACCATGTGGAAGTTATGCCTTGGTCAATTTGCAGTTGACTTTTTCAACTGTCCAAAAATAGAAACTTTTGCATCTTGAGACTTTTTGAGCCAAGCTTTGAAAATCATGATCAAGAATTGATCAAATGATGTTTGTGGCTTCAAAATGAGATGTTGATCAAAAATTTGAACTTTTGACTGTCAAATGACCATTTTGCCCCTGCAGTTGACTGTAGTGCAATTAGGGTTTTTGACTGTGCAATTTTGTGCTGTAAGTCTTTAAACTTGGTATGATGATGCTTGACCATGTTTGTAGGCAAGTGGGACTTGATTGGACCCTTGGAAACTTCATTTTCTATGTCAGAACCAAAACCCTAGTTTTTGACTGTTAGGAGGCCCTTGAACTGTGCAACCCTTGGGGAGATTTTGAAGCATGCTCTTTGCAATTCTTGAAGAATATGGGAGGGCAAATTTTGGGGTACAACAGTTACCCCTGTTCAATCTTCTTAGACCTGAGGATGCAGATTGGCTGACGTGCCTTTCGTAATCCGAGGGTGGAAGATGATTGAACACTAGAGTGCCCAGAAATTTGCGCTCACATAGTAGTGTGATGTGGGGAATGGGCTTACAGATGCCATTTGGAGATTGATGAATAGGATGATGGGCTTATAGATGTCATGCTAAGAGATGATGGGTAGGCTGATGGGCTTATAGATGCCATCTGGATGTCGATCGCGTAAGAGATTCCTTAGCGAGAACTTGCGTACCTGAAAAAGAAAAATGATTACCCGGCCTGTTGCAAGAGCTGGTTTTCAAATTCTTTGTGCAGATGTATCCTGACTGGTTGCAGGAATTGAATCTGGAGCTTCAGAAGGTGATGAATGAACCAGGGATGGTTACTACCTCAACGGGAACGGTGAGAGAACCTTGGATGATTACTACCTCAACAGGAACGCTGAGAGAATCTGGGGACGATTACTACCTCAACAGGAACGCTGAGAGAACCTTGGACGATTACTACCTCAACAGTAACGCTGAGAGAATCTTGGGCGACTTCAACCTCAACAGTATCGCTGAGAGAATCTTGGGCGACTTCAACCTCAACAGTAATGTTGAGAGAATCTTGGGCGACTTCAACCTCAACAGTAACGCTGAGAGAATCTAGGGATGATTACTACCTCAACAGGAACGCTGAGAGAATCTTGGATGAGTTCAACCTCAACAGTAACGCTGGGAGAATCTTGGGCGACTTCAATCTCAACAGTAACGTTGAGAGAATCTTGGAATCTTCAACTGGATAAGAAACAGGGAGATCTTAGGGTCGATCTGACTGAACCAGAGAAGGCCTTGGACTGGATAAGAAACAGAAAAATCTTAGGGTCGATTTAACTGAACCGATCTAGGTCTTGAAATCTTCAACTGGATAAGAAACAGGGAGATCTTAGGGTCGATCTGACTGAACCAGAGAAGGCCTTGGACTGGATAAGAAACAGAAAAATCTTAGGGTCGATTTAACTGAACCGGTCTAGGTCTTGAAATGTCTTCAACTGGATAAGAATCAGGGAGATCTTAGGGTCGATCTGACTGAACCAGAGAAGGCCTTGGACTGGATAAGAAATAGAAAAATCTTAGGGTCGATTTAACTGAACCGGTCTAGGTCTTGAAATCTTCAACTGGATAAGAAACAGGGAGATCTTAGGGTCGATCTGACTGAACCAGAGAAGGCCTTGGACTGGATAAGAAACAGAAAAATCTTAGGGTCGATTTAACTGAACCGGTCTAGGTCTTGAAATGTCTTCAACTGGATAAGAATCAGGGAGATCTTAGGGTCGATCTGACTGAACCAGAGAAGGCCTTGGACTGGATAAGAAACAGAAAAATCTTAGGGTCGATTTAACTGAACCGGTCTAGGTCTTGAAATGTCCCCAACTGGATAAGAATCAGGGAGATCTTAGGGTCGATCTGACTGAACCAGAGAAGGCCTTGAATATAGCCGAGAACTTAACTGGATCTTTCCTAAAAGGTAAAGGTCAGTCATATGCCCTGCATGATATGGATCAAGCAATGATGTTCTCAACATAAATGAGATTTGTAAGATATGATGCGTATATGCATGCTATAATGTATGAAGATGTGATGTTTATGAATGTATCTTTTCATCCAGGAAAGTAAATCCTTGACGGGTGCCGGGAAGTCACTCCTGGGCTGATGTTGAAGAATAGATCTTTGCTTCCGCTGGGGATGATAGTTGCAAGAATACCGGTAGGAGAAGATAACTCCGTTGGGGAACAAACTTGGCGAATGGATTACTCTTCGGGGAGAAAAGTACTCTAGCGATCTTGTTGGGAGACAATACTCTGTGGGGAGAGAGATACTTTGCTGAAATGTTAATGGTAACTTCGCTGGGGATACCGTTATTATGTTGGAAGTGTTAATAGACTTCACTGGGGATAAGAAGACTTCGCCGAGAACGATCTTTCCGTGGCTTTTGGCTGAGGATAACCCAGTTATATCCTGGTAAGGAAATAACTCTTTGAATAAAGCCGGGGAACGCGTTCGTGCTCCGCAAGGATAAGCTTCCAGAATCTACTGGGGATAAGCTTACTGCTTGGGGATATGAATTCCAACTTTCCTGGGGAAACTGGATTGGACTCTCCTGGGGAAGTTTTGGACTGTACCGGGGAAATGACTCCATTGAATGTTTGATATACCGCCGGGGAATAATCTTTAGACCAAGACTGCCGGGGATGCTTGTTAAGAATGCATATATTGCTGGAGAATGTTGAGATCTGCTGGAGGATACCCAACTTCCTTAAGGCTGACTGTAACTTTGCTTGGGGTGAGTATACTGTCTTGCTGACTCACTCTTTGGGGAATTAAGATATACTGGTTGTGTTCTTCAGCTGAACCTACCTTGGTACCTTGGTGGACGGAACAATTAGATCGCTTAGACAACTCTTTATTGCCCCTGTTTCTAATGTTACCTGTAATTAATCCTTTGTTTCGTATACAAATATTCATGAGTTTAGCAAATTATTGGCAATGCATATATCACAAATTGAACCTTGGACGTTCTTCGCAAAACAAAACAGAAAAGGAAAAACAAATGGCAATTTAAGCTGAAAAGTGATTTTTTTATTGATTTTTTTGAATTTGCCTGTAAATAGGCGTTTATGTACAAGAGGCTGACGTCCTAGTAAGAGAACGCCGCCGAACAAAAGAGTTTATACAAATTTGTACAAGAGAAAATAAAACAGCTGTGTGAAATGAATGATCCACTGGGTTTCAACTCTACTATTGCCTTTATATCTCCGAGCGTCTCATCACTTGATGACCTTAGTTGAAAATGAAGCTGACTGATCGATGCCGTCTGATCTTGATGTAGATACCGGATTCTGGATGCAAAGTGATCCAATGAGACATAGTATTACGCTTTATCCCTAACTTTTGCCTGGACCGCCCTTTCGGGTTTTCAGTCCACCGGGATACCCATTTTTGCCCAAGCCGCCTTTTCAGGTTTTCGACTTGCCGGGTGTACAGATTTTTTTATTTCATCCCTTCATTTTGCCCGAACCCTTTTGGTTCGCCGGGAAGCCCTAATTTTTGCCTAGGCATGTCAGCCTAGCGGGTCTTTTTTCATGCGTAGTATCTTTTTACTATGTCTGCATTGGCGGGGTGAGGAAGGTCGTCACCATCCATGTTGGTTAGAATCATGGCTCCTCCTGAGAACACATGTTTAACCATAAATGGCCCTTCGTACGTGGGGGTCCATTTTCCCCTTGGATCACTCTGAGGAAGGATGATTCGCTTGATTACCAGATCCCCAACTTGATACTCTTGTGGTCTGACCTTTTTGTTAAATGCCCTGATCATCCGTTTTTGGTACGTCTGACCATGACAGATAGCAGCGAGTCTCTTTTCATCAATAAGGTTTAGCTGATCAAGTCGTGTCTGGATCCAATCATCTTCGTTCAGATTTGCATCCTTCATTATCCGGAGAGAGGGTATTTGCACTTCGATCAGTAAGACTGCCTCCATGCCGTAGACCAAGGAGAAAGGAGTTGCCCCGGTTGACGTCCTGGCTGAGGTACGGTACCCATGTAGAGCAAACAGTAACATCTCGTGCCAATCTTTATAAGTCACTGTCATCTTCTGCACGATTTTCTTAATGTTCTTATTTGCTGCTTCTACAACCCCATTCATCTTCGGTCGATAAGGAGAAGAGTTGTGGTGCTGTATCTTAAACTGTTCGCAGAGCTCAGTGATCATCTTGTTATTAAGATTGGTACCGTTGTCTGTAATGATCCTTTCTGGGACGCCGTATCGACAGATCAGGTTATGCCGAATGAACCGTGCCACAACAGTCTTGGTTACCGTAGTGTAGGATACTGCTTCAACCCACTTCGTAAAGTAATCAATTGCTACCAGGATGAAGCGGTGCCCGTTGGATGCCGTTGGTTTAATCTCACCGATCATATCTATGCCCCACATTGCAAACGGCCAAGGCGCAGTCAGAATATTTAGAGGAACTGGAGGAACATGCACCTTGTCTGCATATATCTGGCACTTATGGCATGTCCGAGAATGTTGGTAGCAGTCGGCTTCCATTGTGGACCAAAAATACCCTGCCCGAAGAATTTTCTTTGCCATAGTGTGTCCACTGGAGTGTGTACCAAAGGTCCCTTCATGTAGCTCTTCCATGATCCTTTCTGCTTCAGTCTTGTCCACACAACGCAGTAAGGTCGAATCATGGTTTCGCTTATACAGGATGTCGTTGCTAAGAAATAATTTCGCTGCGAACCTCCTCAGAAACTTCTTATCGTTGACAGACGCACCTTCATGGTATTCCTGAGCTTCCAAATATCTCTTCACCTCATGGTACCAAGGCTTCTCAGTTACCAATTCAGTCTCGAGATCACAATAATATGCCGGTTCATCCAGTTTCCAGATGATGATCCGGGGAGCCTCATTGTCCCATTTGACCTTGAACATAGAAGACATCGTAGCTAACGCGTCCGCCAGCTGATTCTCCTCTCTCGGGAAGTGTTCAAAGGTTATCTCTGTGAAGTGGGGAATCAAGGTCAACACACATTCTCTGTAAGGAATAAGATTCGGATGTTTCGTATCCCACTCTCCTTTGATCTGATTGATCACGAGAGAAGAATCTCCGAAGACACTCAGATACTTGATCCTTAGGTCGATCGCAGCTTGAAGACCCATGATGCATGCCTCATACTCCGCCATGTTGTTGGTGCAGTTGAAACATAGCCGGGCAGTGAGTGGAGTATGAGTGCCTTGAGGGGATATGATTACAGCGCCGATGTCGTTACCCAAAGCATTGGAGGCTCCGTCAAAGTGCATAGACCATCGGGATCCTTCCTCAGGTCCTTCATCCGGTCCAGGTACTTCACAATCAGTCACTATCATGATGCTCTCGTCTGGAAACTCGAAATTCATTGACTGATAGTCGTCTACTGCCTGATGTGCCAAGTGATCTGCCAATACACTTCCTTTGATGGCTTTCTGGGTCGTATACTGAATGTCGTATTCCGTTAAGATCATTTGCCATCTTGCTATTCTCCCAGACAGAGCAGGCTTTTCAAATATGTACTTTATAGGATCCATCTTTGAGATCAACAAGGTAGTGTGAGTCAGCATATACTGTCTCAGCCGGCGAGCAGCCCATACCAAAGCGCAACAAGTTTTCTCAAGCAGTGAGTATCGGGTCTCATAGTCGGTAAACTTTTTGCTAAGGTAATAAATGGCATGCTCTTTTCGGCCAGACTCGTCATGCTGCCCCAGCACACACCCCATTGAGTTGTCAAGTACTGTCAGGTATAGTATTAGAGGTCTCCCTTCAACTGGTGGCATAAGGATGGGTGGTTCTTAGAGATACTCTTTGATTCTGTCAAAAGCAGCCTGACATTCATCATTCCAACGTACTACCTGATCCTTCTTCAGCAGCTTGAAGATTGGCTCACATGTAGCAGTCAGGTGCGAGATGAATCGAGCAATGTAATTTAGGCGTCCTAGAAAGCCTCTGACCTCCTTCTCTGTCTTAGGAACTGGCATCTCTTGAATAGCTTTAACCTTGGCAGGGTCCACTTGAATACCCTTATCACTTACAACGAAGCCTAGCAACTTCCCAGATCTTACCCCGAAGGTGCACTTGTTCGGGTTCAACCTCAGCTTGTACAACTTCAGTCGGTCAAACAATTTCTGCAGATGATTTAGGTGTTCTTCCTCAGTCTGGGACCTTGCGATCATGTCGTCAACATACACTTCTATCTCATGATGGATCATGTCATGAAATAAAGCAACCATGGCACGTTGGTAGGTTGCCCCAGCATTTTTCAGTCCAAAAGGCATGACCTTGTAGCAGAAGGTTCCCCACTGAGTAACAAAGGTAGTCTTTTCCATGTCTTCCAGAGCCATCTTGATCTGATTATACCCTGAAAAATCATCCATGAAAGAGAACACTTTGTGCTGAGCAGTATTGTCAACCAGGACATCAATGTGAGGTAGAGGGAAGTCATCTTTGGGGCTGGCCCTGTTCAGATCCCTGTAGTCGACACACATTCTGACCTTACCATCCTTCTTTGGTACTGGTACTACATTAGCAACCCACTGAGGGTAAGAAGTCACTGCGAGAAAACTGGCGTCAAATTGCTTCATAACCTCAGCTTTGATCTTCTCAGACATCTCTGGACGCATACGGCGGACCTTTTGCTTAACCGGAGGGCAGTCTTCCTTGGTAGGCAAGTGATGGACCACAATATCGGTATCCAACCCGGGCATGTCTTCGTAGGACCAGGCAAAGATCTCCATATAATCATGTAACATTTGAGTCAACCGTTGCTTCTCGCTGAGCTCTAGGTTGGCACCAATCTTTACCCCCTTCCTGTCCGTCTCAGTACCTAGATTTATTGTTTCCACTAGCTCTTCATGTGGTTGAATTTCCCTCTCTTCCTGGAGTAACAGTCTTGCAAGCTCGCCAGGCACTTCGCAATCATCTTCACCTTCGTCTTCGGCTAAGTTGATCGGATTTTCGAAGTCATAACTGGCAGTAGCAGAGTCGTTACCAGTGAGATCCAGAGTGGATTGAAACCTGTATGAGTGAGTGTGTGTAAATACAGCTGTTTTGCAATATATAAAGAAAGGAAAGAAAGAAAAGGAGCATAAGATTTGAAATGCGAGAAAACGTCCAAGATCTTTATTCATGATATATGAAATGACAATTTATATGCCCTCACAAATGAAGCCAACGGTGCCTCGGGTAAGACACCGGGCCATAGAGTTTTAATTGTTTATTACAAATAACAAAAACAAAGAAGTTTATTACTGCGTAACAAAAGTAACAGGAGTATGATCCTTAGCAGTCCAATTGGTCAATCCACCGTCAGTCGTCGGGTAGATCCAGCTTTCAAACTCTGACTCTTCCACTTCAACTTCGTCCCCAACAACATTCACTCCTGGATGGGTAATGAGCACAGGAGGTCTTCTGATCTTTGCCTTGCGTATAGCCTTCTGACCCTCTGCAGTAAAACCCAGTCCAAACTTGTCAGTTTTCTGTGTAAAGTCAGGGAGCCTGCCCCAGTTAGCACATTCACCTTTCTTGACCACAGCCCGGGCATCCTTCAAGGAAGCCATCTTCAAAGGAACATCCTCTTCGACCACTGTTTCTGCTGCTGCCAAAGTTGGAGGTACCTCTTCGAAATGCTGAAAGGGGGTTTCAATAAACTCCCCGTCCATTTCAATATACCTGAAGGAATTCAAATGGCTCACCATATACTCCTCCTCTCCCTGCACGGTGACAATCTTCCCTCTGACGGGGTACTTGAGCTTCTGGTGCAAGGTAGAGGTCACTGCCCCAGCTTTGTGGATCCAAGGTCGACCCAGTAGAAAAGAATACGATGGACGGATATCCATCACATAGAAAGTAGAGTCGAAAACTTGAGAGCCCACACGAATAGGAATGTCTACCTCTCCATGAACCATCCTCTTAGAACCGTCAAAGGCTCTGACGATGATGTTGCTAGGTTTCAGCTTCAGGCCTTCACAATCCAAACGGTCTAAGGCTTTCTTGGGTAGCACATTTAGGGAAGAACCAGTGCCCACCAACACGTACGCAAGAGTAGTGCCCCTGCATTCAATAGAGACATGCAGGGTATCATTGTGGTCCCTTCCCTTAGCAGTAAGGTCAGCATTTGAGAAACCCAAACCATTGTCTGCTGTCAGATTGGCTACGCAATCAGTAAACTGGACTGCAGATGTCTCCTGTGGCACATGGGCCGTCTTGAGGAATGAAATCAAGGCCTTAGCGTGGGCCTCGGAGCACAGTAGTAAGGAGAGCATTGAAATCTTGGAGGGGGTATGCCCCAGCTGCTCGACAACATTGAAGTCACTCTTCTTGATTATTTTTAGAATTTCCTCCATCTCTTGTTGGGAGGCCTCAGCATTCACAGATTTTGGCGCCTCCATCCGGGCAGGCTCATCTTCAATCCCTTTGCCCCGAGCATTAGATGACACGGCGGCAGGGGAAGCAACTTGATCAGAACTGGGAACATGTACATTTGTAGGTGTTATAGTGAGGGGTCTTCGAATAGTTGGTGGTGCAATGTCAGGCGAGAAGAGCCTGCCACTGCGGGTAACTTTTGCTGGACTAGTGATATTGCTGACGCTGGTGCCAGTGTTGAACTCTTGCTTGATTCCATGTACATACACGTCTGCCCCATAGTGCCAGGGGACAGCCTTATCAGATTCGTAGGGGAGAGGCCCCAGAACAGTAATAACAACAGGTGCGACAGTCATGATTTGAACCGGCTTCCTTGGGAGAGCCTTGATTGGATTATTAAAGATTGTAACAACAGAAACTTCTTCTATCGGAACAAACTGAACAACAGACTTCTTGAACAGAATCTCTTTGCTGTCCATTAGGCTTTGGATGCCCAATTTCAGCAAAGGACAACCAGAAAGGGAAACAGCACAGAAAAGGCAACCTTCACTACAACCCGGAAATAAACCGGCCAGCAGTAGGTTCTTCTTGACAGTCTTCAAGGGAGTAGCTACATCATTCACAGAAACGGCATATACCTCTTCATCAACGGCATTTACTCCATGCTGGGGCATAGGAGCAGTCACCATATTTGGCCTCTCAGGCGCTTCAAACTGTATCTCTTTTGCATCGATAAGGTCTTGCACCTTATTCCTTAAGGCCCAACAGTCATCAGTGGAATGCCCCGGGCTATCGGAGTGATAAGCACAGCGGGCATTTGGATTGTATTTCGGAGAGGCAGTGTTTACAACCTTCGGGGCCTCTCTGACAGTCACTAGGTTGGTGGACAACAACTGCGGCAGGATTTGTGATAGAGTCATGCTTAAACGGGTAAACTCTCTCCTGGGTCTTTCGGCCCTTTGAGGATTGGTTTGCCGAGGAGCGGCATCAGGCTTAGCAATCATCACCGCGTTGATAGATTGGCGGCGCTCAGGTTGCTCTTGCCTTCTAGACCCATATACAGCACTGGCCTCCTTCTTAAAGGGCTTCTTCTCAGAACTTGCAGATGCACCCTTCTGAATTTTACCAGACTTCATCCCAGCCTCTATTCTCTCTCCAGTCAGAATAAGATCAGTAAACCCTGCAGATGAGTTACCGATAAGATGGTTGAAAAATGGCCCAGATAGGGTCCCCAAGAACATGTCTACCAACTCCCGGTCAGTCAACGGAGGCTGCACCCTGCCAGCCAGATCCCTCCACTTCTGTGCGTACTCTTTAAAACCTTCGCTTGACCCTAGCGACATACCCTGGAGTTGGGTACGCGTAGGAGCAAGGTCGGCATTATATTGATACTGCTTGTAAAAAGCAGTAGCCAACTCCTACCAGTTACGAACTTTGGTCCCATCCAGCTGATAGAACCATTCGAGATGAGTCCCTGAAAGACTCTCCTGGAAGAAGTGGATCCACAAGTTTTTGTCCACTGAGTACGGCTGAATCTTCCGCACGTAAGATCTGAGATGCAGCTTGGGACAAAACGCCCCGTCATACTTGGTAAAAGATGGTGCTTTGAACTTGTGAGGAATAATCACACCAGTAGATAAGCCCAAGTCTCCAAAATCCAGCCCAGGCACTTGTTGGATCTCCATAGCATTCAGTCTGTCCTCCAACTGCTTGTACCGGTCTTCAGCCGGAGGATACCGTTCCTCATCAAAATCAGTCTCGTTGTCAGAGACTACCGGACTAGGACCTTTTCCCCCTTGGGGACTACTCTTGCCTATAGAAGAACCAGCCTCTTCATTCTGCAGAGTGTTGACAAACCTTCGGCCCGAGTTGAAAAGAACAGTTCTCTTCTTCTTCTTCTTCTTCTCCTTCTTCAGGAGCAGAGCCTTCAGCTCTTCTTGGCCCTGAGCCAAACCCATGATTAGTTCCTGAAATTGCGTGTTCTGCGCCTGAAGAGCCTTGATGGACATCTCGGTTGATGATGAGTCAGGATTCATGATGCTGAAATAAACAGCGAAGAACAGTGAGCAACCTGAAAAGAAGAAAACCTGCTATGCACATGATGAATGATATGTGTTTATGCAATGCATTCAAGGGTTCGAAAGTTCAAATTTGTTGTAGACAAAAAGGAACACACGTTATTATTAAGGAAACAATTGTTCAGTACATCAAAGCCTCATGGGCACAAATTACAAAGCAAATCAATCCCAAAAGACACTACGCATCCTCTTTGGAGCTATGTAGGTGTTGAGATTCCTCTCCTCGTGCAGTAGGCGGGTGAGCTCCAAGACCTTCTTTTCACTAGCATGTAGACTGGTCTCAAGAGAATTCCGTTCTTCCTTAAGCTGGATCCAGCTTTTCTGCATCTCTTCCCAGGACGTGGGCATATCAGGATGCTGAATGGTGTAGGACACTTCTCCTTCCAAGACTGGCTCTTTGATCACAGGGAGCATATGAGGATAAGGCATTACTAACTTCTGGGAGCGGGCGCGTACCCACTTGAGATAAGGTTCCAACGGGATGGAGTTCCTGTGCCCCAGTGTCTTACTGTCTATCCTACTTGGCATCCTCCAAGCCCTGATAAATCTCTGGCGAAGTCCTTGTGCATCGTTGTCGAAGTCAAAAACTATGTCAGGAATTAACATGTCATGAGGGCCATCCCTCCGAGCATAACCAAACTGTCTCCAAGCCAGGCATGGGTTGTAAGTAATACCTCCTCTGATTCCAAGTAAAGGAACATTAGGGTAGTCCCCGCAACGATCAATGATAGTGACATCCTCTCTGGACCGAGGGCACCAATGTATATCTGCATGTGTAAGAGTCATCAATCGTTGTGACCATCTCAAACCCCGCTCGTTCTTCAAAGCTGATTGTGGAAGGTGCGAAATAAACCACCTTCCCAGGAGGGGAGTGCAGCACATAAGGACACCTCTTTTTCTCATGGTTCGAGTGTAACATGAGTGAAGGATGTCCCCCATCAACGTAGGTATAGGATTCCTGGACATGAAGATCTGGACAGCACTGATATCTATAAGCTGATCTGGGTTAGGGAACAACACCAAACCATAGACAAGGAGGGCCACAACTTCTTCAAAATCTTGTAAGTCAAGGGAGTTCCAACATTCATGGGCCTTTTCAAACAGAAACCTGGCTAAGAACCCTTTGATACCACTTCTAACTTCCCAATGTCCCTTGAGGTCAGATGATTGTAGGTGTAAGGCTTTAGCAATCTCTTCAAGCTTGGGTTCCTTTTCTGTACCGTTGTAGGGTAGTTGATCAAGGATAGGGATCTTCAGAAGCCGGGAGAACTCCTCCAATGTAGGTACCAGCTGATAATCCAGGAAAGTGAAACAGTGATGCAAAGGGTCAAAGAACTGGAACAGGACCTTTATCATATCTTCCTCAATGTTGGTATTGACCAAGCTGATGAGTCTTCCATGTCTTTCACTGAATGAAGAGCTCTCGGGAATCCTGGATATAAGTTCCTTAAGCTGAGGAGGGATCCTTACAAGGCTGATTTGAATTGTCTTTCTGCGAACAATTTCCATGTCCTACAAAACAAGAACAAAGATGAAGATTCGAACCCCTGAAATGGTTAGTCAATGCATATGATGCTGGATGATGTCATGATGCTATGATTAACCACACCACAGATATTTACAAAGGCAAACATGTAAGGCACACAAGTCACACAAGACAAGCCCTTAGAGTTTAGGCCAACATGGGGTTTGGGTATTACCCTCTTGAAGTTGGTGGGTTCAACCTGTCCTATTAGAAGTAACCGGGTTCTAAGGGTCCCAACATCACTGGATTGCTTTCATTGTTCATCGTTTCGATTTAGCCACTGAACTGGCGACCGAAATATTCCAGGAAAGCAACCCTCAATTGAGTGTAGTATCGAGTATCAACCAACCTCAGACTGCACCAAAGTCAGTTATCTCACTACCCTAAAGAGGCCAAGATAGTTCAATTAAGGTTCCTAAGGTCTGTTGATGCTTCACGACACCACGCGGAGGCCCCGTACTCTCCTTGACTGAACTCAAGGGTTACCGGTACACACCAAAGTGCCACATCAACGTAGCAGACTGCTTCAACCATGTCGGTATACCCCGCACAGTTCCCTCACAGCCTTGTTGCTACTTTCTAAGAAGGTATCCCCAGATCCGGGTTAGGATCTATAGAACTCCCAAGACAATACCCACAATTTAAAGCAAACAATTCAAACAATTGAAAACACAAGTGATCTTAGTCCTAAGGTACACCTCACTTTAAAATAAATCCCCAGCAGAGTCGCCAGTTCTGTGATCGGTGGATCTGGAACTGACTGTTTAACGCTGGTTTCGCGAAATATCACGGAAGCAAGAGTCGCCACCATCTTTTATTTTCTCCAAATGGAAAGGACAAAAGCACAGAAAAATTCCTTATAGAGATTGCTCTCGGTTCGGGAGGTAGATTTATAGAAAGGGAAGGTGTTAGCACCCTTTCTATCCATGGTTATCCATGGGCTCTTAGATACTTGCTCATTTGTGTTTTCAAAATTGTTTGTTTGCTTTTCAAGGTGAGTGGGTTTGAAAAAAAGTTTCTTTGAAAATTTCAGTTCGACTCTTGTATCAGTCCTCAAGAGTGTTTGAAAAGTTGCTTTTGAAAGCTTTTTGAAAGGTGTCGGTGTGAAAAGAAGATTTTGATTTGTTTTTTTAAATTAGAGCAAATCTAGAGTCGTCTACGTACGCTAAGGAATTCGTCTGTGTAGATGTCCTTAAAGTAGTGCCATCCCACCATTGAGAGGTAGGTAGCACCACCGTTGGAGGTGTTCGGGTCAATTCGAAGGTTCGGGACATGGTGATCACCAGAGCAATAGGAAGACACCTTAGAAGCTACCCTCATGCCAGGTTCCTGGATAATGAGGACTTACTAAAACGTCCTCTACTCGACGATCACCTTTCGAGGGGCAAGGCAACAATGAGGCGTACCCTAGGGGTGGTGTGTGATTTGTGTGTCGTTTTCAGATATTTTTGTCTTGTCATGTATTGGCGATCTACGCGTTATTTTTATTTTGACATTCATTCTTTCATGCATTTTAATTAACAGTTTAAAAGTTGCGAGAAATAAAAGTCCTACGCTATTACAAAGGCGCGGGTCCATATCGCCAAATTTAATCCAGGACCCGATTTGAAAATAAAGTGCGAGAAATAAAACCCTAATTGATCTATTACATAACTTTGGGAGAATTACATTATATTCACAAAAAGAAATAAAAAAATGCGAAGAGAATTAAAATCGGGAATGCGAGGGCGTTGGACCCTTTTTTAGGAAATTAAATTACGATTAACAAATTAATTAAGTTAAAATAAAAAGAAAATTTTTTTTGGAGTTTTTTTGCATTTATGGACTTTTAGTAAGAATTAAGGGAATTTAAACCTAATTCTAGCTATTTTTAATTTATTAAAAATATGTTAAAATTGGATCTAAAATTAACCTAATTAATTAATAAAATTTTATTTACAAAAAAATAATAATTAATAATTAATATGGTGAAAAAGAAAAAAAGGATAAAAAGTGTTTAAACCCTAATTCTACAATTTTTTAAGTTTATTAAGAAAATGTTAAAATTAATCCTAGAATTAAAAACTAAATTAATTGATAACATTTATTTACAAAATAACATTTAAATAAAATATATTTTATTTTATGAATTTCTGATTTTTTTTTATTGTTTATATTTAAAAGATCAATTTTATGGAATTAAATAGAGAAAAGAATTAAAATAACTAATAAAAAAGCATAAAAGAAATAGAGAAAAGAAGGCAAACATGGGGGGTTTGTAGGCCCATTTAGAGGTATGCTGGTAGCAATCAGGCCCAATTGATTCCTGGCCTTGTTGACGATCCCATCGACCAACCCCAGTTCTTCAAAGTCTAAACCAGGTACCCTCTGCAACTCCATGGCTGCCAGTCTATCCTCAAGATTCTTGTATTTATCATCCGCCGGGGGATATTGTTGTTCGGAGTAATCTTCGTCTTCTTCCTCTTCAACTTCAGATTCAGAAGGAACGCGAGGAGGTATGGAGGTAACCATGACTACCCCTAATAAAAGGCCAAGATGGTCAAGTAAGGTTCTAAGAGTTCATTAGTGCTTTATGACATCACTCAGCGGCCATGTATTCTCTTTGATTGACTCAAAGGCTACCAGTACTCATAAATATGTCGCACTAATATAGCTATTGCTTTAACCATGTCGGTATACCCCGCACAGTTTCCACAACATATTGCTATTTACCTATGAATGTTTCCCAAATCCGGGTAGAGGATTTCAAGCCCAAACAAGAGAACCAAATGTAAAGCAATCAAAGCAAACAATATAATCATGCAAAGGGTGATCTAAGCCCTAAGGTTACTCCACTTTTAAAGTTTTCCCCAGCAGAGTCTCCAGTTCTGTGATACGGTGGGAGAACTGACTTGGGATTTTGCGTTTGCGTTTGCAAATGTTCCGGTTTAGCAAGAGTCGCCACCGACTTTTTATTTTATCCTAAGGAAAGGTCAAAAAGCACAGGAAATACCTTTGAGATGTTTTCTTGGGTTCGGGGAGTAGATTATAGAAAGGGAAGGTATTAGCACCCTTTCTATCCATGGTATCCATGGGCTCTTAGTTACTTGCTTAAATCACTTGCTTTGATTTTCAATTATTTTAAATGGTGCTCTTCGATTGTTTGAAATGGTGCTTTGTGTGTGATTTTGAAAGATGTTTTGAAAACAGGCCATCGTTGTGGCAACCTTTGTAATGATTCTTGTTTGAATTTATACAAAGGTGTTTTTGTCTTTTGAAAAGTTTTCAATGTTTGAAAGTGGGGTTTTGAAATTGTGTTGTGAAGTGTGTTTTGAAGATAGCAAGGATGTTTTTGCAAGTTTTGATCAAGTAACTAAGAGTTGTCTACCCTATTTTACTCAAAGGTCTTTCTTATGTTTTTAACCCTTTTAACAGTGTTGTTTCACCATTGTATTTGGGGAACAACCTTGTGTTAGGATGTTAAACGGGACAGGCGCGGGTAATCGTATAGACCATGATAGCAATTGTGTCAAGTACTTTTGGCAATTTTCTCGAGGGACTTGATCATTTTGTTTAGGCAACTCAGATAGCGTCATCGAGGGACTATGATCTTTTGTTTTTGCTTTTGTTTTGCCAAAGTACTTGACATGCATACCATGGCCCATTTTTGAAGGCAACAAGTGGATTGAAACCCTAGGGGTGCAAGTGTGCATTGTGTTTGTTTTTTCATGCATCTTTGTCTTTGATTAGGTCAAGCTACTTGTTGGTTTTGATTTTTGCATACAAACCCTAAGTCTAATCATGGCATAACTGAAAGCATTTAAAGGTGCGAGAATTTAAATTCTACACTATTACAACATGATATAGGGAGGGGGGGTACAAATTTGAATAGGGGATTATTTTGCAAGAAATATAAAATCCTAATTACTATTACATCCAAATTGAATTTGCAAGGCATAATATTTAAATGCGCAATATTTAAATAAATATAATAAATAAATATTAAATAAAATATATTATGCAAAATAAGTTTTTATTTGTTCATGTATGCAAAAAGTATTTTTTATGTAAAGAAATTTAAAGAACTAAATAAAAAGTTAATTTATTTGTTTTTAGGGCAAAAAACCCTAATTTCTTAAGAAAATAAATATAATGTATTATTTATGTACAAAAATGTATTAGCATGTATAAAAATGAAATATATCCAAAAAATGTATTTTTTAATATAAATAATAATAAAAATAAAAGATAATATTTTTGTGTTTTTATTTCTAAGTTTTTAATAAAACAAAAGTATATGTGTATATATATATATACTAAATATGTTAAATAGGTAAAAAATAAAATAAATTATTTACAAAAATAAAATATATTCAAGAAAATGTTTTCAATGTGAATAAAAATAAGAAATGGAATAAAAGTATTATTTTCAATATTTTTAAATTTAAACAAAATAATATAAAAGTATATAAAATGTTTTTATGCTAGTAAAAATAAAAATAAAAACCAAATAAATGTAAAAAATTATGAAAATATTTTTGGATCATTTTTTATGTTTGAAAATAAAATATAAGAGTCAGAAATGAAATAAAAATGTAAAAATAACAAAAATACAAGAAATGGGCCAGGGGGTGTCAAGCTGAAAAATGGGGTGTGAAAAGCAGGTAGTAACCAGGCCCAACCCAGCTACTTCATCTTCTTCCTCTGTCCATAAAAATTTGAAAAAAACGCGCGCTAGCTACACAGACCTGTATATCTTGTATTTGTGATCCTTTGACAAAACTCAAAACATGAAACTTGTAGAGCATCAAACAACGAATCTAACCATATAAAAAACTCAAGCTAACTCTCAAAGACCAGAGAGAATTTCTCTGGCCCTAATTTCTAACCTAGTTTTTTCAGAAAGTTCATGGATGAAATTCTCCTAGCATGGTTAATATAAATGAAAACTGAGCACATGTATGGTTTCGGGGCTATGAATACAACATCTTTCATTCACAAACCTAAGTCTAACTATTCCTAAATAGAGAGATATAAGTTCATGAAATACCTGTTTCAGTTGAGTTCGAGCTGGACAATGCAACAACTTCCAATGGCGCTTGAGGTTCTTTTGAGCTTGCCTGATGTCCACTGAAGCTTTCCCAATGCTTAGTTTGTTTTGAAGTGGCCTGAATCGTGCTATAGAACTCAACATGCAAAGCTTCCAAACAAAAACGGCAATGTGTGTTAATGGAGTTACAGCAACTTGTGAATGGTCTGGACAACTTAGGTATATAGTTGGGAATGTGTTTGAAGTGCTTTTGGACAAAACGCACGAGGGAATTTGAATGTGGCTTGCAATATGCAGAACTGGCCCTATTTTGCAAGAAAATGGAGATTTTGAGTATGAGGAGGTTTGAGTGATGAAAGGCTTGTGTTTCTGACTTGCAAGGGTGTATGAAACTTGTTTGATAACTTTGCTTGAGTTAGTTTTATTAGATATGTGAGATGCCTTGTGTTTGACAAGTTTCTTCTTTTTGAAGCAAGAAAGTGGAAGTGAGGTTACAGGCTTGTACATGCCATCTTATCACCCTGAATACTACCCTCTTGGCCCCTCTAATTAGTGGATTTGTTTTGCTGCAAGAGATTTGGCTCTATGCTCAAGGATTAATGGTTTGACATAAAGCAACCTTTTGCAAAAATGGAAATGTGCCTTTTACCATTTAGGGATTAAACTTGTGTATAATACCCTAATGATCAAGACAATGCATTGGCTCAATGGATTTGCATTAAATTATGGAGTACAAACTGGTTTAGAGGCCTGCAATTGTGTAATAAGCTAGCTTGGTCAGACTTGGCAAGTGGTATGAACATGTATTGGCCATGGTCACAAAGTGAGTTTTTGCCAACTTCAAGCATTCGATTCTCCCTAACCACAAAGGTGTTTGAGGAGTTCTTGGACAATTTGGAAAGCTCGCAATATGTACTATAATCCATATATGAAATGCAACTTTAAAATCTAAGTGGAACTATGTGAAAAATGTCCAAGAAGATGTGTCAAAATCCTGCCTAAACTAGGGCAAAATTTCTCTAAGTTAAAAGTTTTAGGTACCCTTGTTCCAAAAAATCATAACTTGAGATACAAGCTTCTTTTGAGAAAACTTTGTGAATCAAAGTTGTAGACTTTGTGATGTACTACAACTTTAATGTTATAAGTTTTGTTTGAATCCATTTTCATCTTGGTGAAAATGTGGGGTAAAGTTAGGAAAAAATAAGAAAATTTCATAACTTAGAAAATTTCTAAGTTATGAAATTTTTCCATTTTAAACCCTAATTTTCATTTTTGGGTTTCTTGATGAACAAGTTTCATAATTTGACGTGTCTTGATGAAAAATGACCCTTGGCACTTGATTTTGACCAAAAAGTCAATGTTTGACTTTTCAGTATACAGTCAAATTTTGATCAGTTGACTGAAAAATTCATCTGTCAATCCTATGCATTTGAGATCTTTTGAACTTTTTGAGTGGGTCAAGACAATGTCATTGAGTCCTTGTGTCCATGGTTGAACTTGATTTGCCATTGGCTAGGTCAAACAGTCAAAAATTGCCCTTGTACAGTCAAAACCCTAAAAATGACCATTTTGCCCTTTTGGTGATCTGATCAAATTTCTTGTGGAATTGTGATCCAAACTTGATCAAATGGTTCATATGAGTTCATTATGTTGATGTGGGTAAAATTTCATGAGGTTTGACTGTCAATTGGCCACAATTGACTTTTTCCCCAATACAGCTGATTTCTTGGTCAACTATCCAATTGACTGGGCAAAAATTTGAATCAAGGCTTGAAACTTGGTATGGAAAAACTTGTGAATTCAACATGAAGTATGAAAGTCACTTTGGGAATTGTAGGTCAAAACATCCCTGTGCAAACTCAAACCCTAATTTAGGTCAACAATGCAAGGATGTGTCTTGAGCAGAGCAACCATAGCTTGATCTTGAATTTCAAGAGTCTTGTGATGAGAAATGTTGATAAAATGAGAGGGCAAATTTTGGGGTACAACAGGGTCACTGACCAAGTTTCCCAGCTGTTTGAAATTCCTTGACGAGGAAATCTTGTTTGCAAGGAAAATTATTTATTCAAACATGTTAATTTTAATGCAAAGTTCATGCAAAAGTTTTTGAATTCAAAAATCATTTTTGAAATGATATTATTGGTGTATAAAAAATGCATCACTGGTTAAAACATAATGGTTTATACTTTTAAAGTGAAATCAAAGGTATGATACCAAAATAAATGGTTAGCAAAATATCTTAGGAGTCAGTTTACGCAATCTTGCGGTAGTATGCTTTCAAAAGAAACTGGCTTCAATTAGGTCTTTTGAGGGTTTTAACATGGTCTGGTTCACGATTTAAGAAATAAAGGATAAATGCTCAAAGTTTACTTGTACCCAACCTAATCTTCTTTATGTTCTTCAGTCTTACGTTCAGTTAATTCAGACTATGCATTCAGGTTCCAAGAGATTCTAAAATTGCACTGATGGTAGAAATGACGATGGTTCAGAAGCTAAGGGATTCTTGAGAATGACAGTCACTTCTTCTTACATAAATTTGTTGTTTTGAGGACTTTTGTCAACTCTGGTGGAGAATTTTGAGGATTTGAAGACCTCTTCTGATTGAATTTATTATTCCCAACTTTTGCCTGAACTGTTTCATTTGGAATTACAGTCAGCGGGATGCCCCAGTTTTTTTTTGCCTAAGTCTCCTTCAGAGGTTTTGACTTAGCAATTTTTTTTCTTTTGATTTTTCTTTTCATCTCATTTTTCTTTTTGGAAAGATAATGATTGCCTTGCTCAATGATTACGAGGAACCATCTTTTTCATTTTT
This sequence comes from Vicia faba, assembly GCA_948472305.1. Taxonomy (NCBI): domain Eukaryota; kingdom Viridiplantae; phylum Streptophyta; class Magnoliopsida; order Fabales; family Fabaceae; genus Vicia; species Vicia faba. The sequence goes on along the minus strand of OX451740.1, from coordinate 175,041,211 downwards.
GGTTTGGGCGCATCTTTGACACTTCTTGTTGTGTGCAAAGGAAAGCTTGATCGCAACCTTTATTGAAAGGTGTCTTGCACGATTTCTCTTGTAATTGAATGCACATCCAAATTAACTGAGAACTACCCCTCCCTAGGTTAAGATTGCGGGTTTTTTCGTATAGAAAGAAACTTCAACTTCTAGGCTCAAAGGGGTGAACGGGGGATTAACTACCTTATTTCTCCGGTGTTTGGGAGTTGAAAACAATGCCTGTATATCCCCAACAAATTTTTATTCGAAAGCATACCAATAACAATTATGGGTATTTCGTTTTCATCATCCTCCCTCAAATCTTTGCATAAACAAAAGCTTGATACAGGGAGTAAACAAGAGAAATATATTTAAAAGCAGTAAATGAAAATGATTTGAATCAAAATATTGCAATGTTCATTTCATTATAATTAACATGAAAGTATAAACAGTATTTGAAAGCAACAATTTTAACATAAACAAGGGAAAAATGCAAACAGAAAGAAAGATGACCTAGTGACTAATCAGTAACAAGGATGAGTTGTCCTGTCTGAAACACTGGCTTTAGGAAGTGACTTGAGGGTACCCCGACTCAGTATTTAGCCATTTTGTTTTGGCAAAGGATTGTTGATAACATTAGGACTTGCCTCTTTGAAAGTGAGAATATTTTCTTTCACCAATTCTTACACTCTGTTTTTCAATGCATAACAACTCTCTAAATCATAACCGACAGCTCCCTGATGAAATTCATAGTCAAGGTCATATCTGAACCGGGCTGGAGGAGGATTTCGAGGAATAAGAGGCCTAGTTGTAATCAATCCCTTCTGTACCAATGCAGGATACAATTCAGTGTACGTCATAGGGATGAGATCAAATTGAGCCCTATTCTGATTCTGATTCTGCATAATATTCTGTTGTTGGGGAGCCTGAACTGGTTGAGCATTGACTGCAGGAGTAACAGCCGCTACTTATGATTGATCAATGTATTGAGGCCTACAGCAAGGCCCTCTTCTCTCAGCCGAGACAACATTTGCTTCTACCCCTTTCTTTTTATGAAAGTTCCCAAGGTATTTCTTTGCACCATTAGAAGATTCAGCAGCTTTAGACACTTTACCGTTCTTGATTCCTTCTTTTAATCTTTGGCCAATTATCACCAGGTCTTTGAAGCTGGAGGACACATTACCAATCATATTCTCCCAAAATAAAGGGGACAAAGTATCCATGAACAAACCAATAAGCTCTTTCTCTACTAGAGGTGGTTCAACTTGAGATGCCAATTCTCTCCATCATTGAGTATACTCCTTGAAAGATTCTTTCTCGTTCTGAAACATATTTTGTAGTTGGCGACAATCAGGTGCCATGTAAAGGTTGTATTTTTATTACTTTATGAAAGCATCAACAAGATCTTGGAAGCATTGGATACGGCCTTTCTCAAGTCCTATATACCATTTCAGTGAAGCCCCACTCAGACTATCTTGGAAACAATGGATAAACAACTTGTCATTCTTTGTGTAAGCAGACATCTTTCGAAAGTACATCACCAAATGACTTCTTGGACAAGTGTGCCCTTTGTATTTCTCAAACTCGGGAGTCTTGAACTTAGCAGGCATAACCAAATCAGAAACTAGGCACATATTTTCAGTAGTAATACTGAAGACATCATTACCTTCCATAGCTCGAAGTCTCTTCTCTAAAGTCTGATATTGTTCTTTGAATTCTTCCAACTCACCAAAGTCTCCCTGACTCACACTTCAAGGACTGACATCATGGTACTCAAAGAGAGGGTTCCCAAAAGCAGCTTGTGCAACAGGTTGACGAGATGCAGTATGAACGATTGGCTGAGGTTCAGTGAAAACTGAAGCCTGAAAGACTGGTCGGGCAGACTGGCCAACCATTGAAGTAATTGCAACATGCGGAGAGTAGTTATGAGGTAACCTAAACTCTGGCCATGTAGTAGATGTATGCTGGATAGGTTGAGTGTCAATAGCTGCATTTGGGATTTCAGATATCACAGTCCTTTGAGGTGGCTCTCCTCTAGAAATCAAAACTTGCATCATCTCAATAAGTTTGGCCATGCCTGACTTCAACTCGTCGATTTCCATTATGACTTCCATGTTGTATTGTTCTTGGTTTTCCATTCTCAATCCGACAACAGCTCTAGTCCCGTAGTTGTGTTGAGGAATCAACTTGATGATAGACGACTAACTGGAAGAAAGAAGCAACTAGGAATAAGATCATGAACAACCTGGATGTATGCAGAATGATGCAGAGGATGCAAATGATATGCAATGTTATGCAATGTACTGCACAGTAACAGGATCACACGGTTCAAAGTCATGAGCCTGAAGTCAAAGGTACAACCCATAAGGTATGGACTAACGGTTATCACCTGCCAGACAAGGGTTCTAAGAGGTTTCTAGAGTCTACATCCTTCCTTCGGATATTACCAATGTCCCAATTAACTCGGTAATTAGCAATATTCTCAGGATAAACTCGTATGAGCATAGTATCGCGTGACAACTATTTCTGGATTACTCCGTCATAGCTTCCGCACTACACCTAAAAGGCCAAGATGGGTTAGGTAATCTATGGTCCTCAGCTTCAGCAGGCTCCCAGGTCGAAAGCAATACATCTTCCCAATTACTCGGTAAATGAGACTACAATCAAAGGGGCCTCCACTGAGTGGGGGATCTCATGTCTCCTTTTTTGGGATTAATCCCTCAAAGTTAACATGACTATACCGCCCGTCCTATCTTAAGTTTTCCCAAAGTCCAGGTAGAAGACTTATAAGAAATCACCAAGCCCCTGAAAACCAGGAAAATCCAAACAAACATATATACAACATAATGGGAAGTAATAAACAGCAAGTAAAACAATATATACACAGTCATAGAAAAGAAACAAACAAATCTAGGATTTACCCACTTAGGAATGGACCAGCAATAGGTCAATCTGTCCCCATTGAAGTCGCCACTTTTCTCCTGTCGTGCAGCAAATCGCTGTTGTCGAAGACGAGTAGAGATGAACTAGATTGCGACACTAATAATATGATAAGAAATGTAGTGGTGAAGATTTGAGATTAAGCCATCAATTGACTTATCTCAACACAATGAAGTCGCCACCGCACTTCATTATTTCCAAAGGGAAATGGGAAAAAAACGAACAAAACCCAAAAAGATCAGAGATCGAGGTACGAGGGTCGGTTATGCAAAGGGAAGGTATTAGCACCCTAAGCATCTACGGTACTCCGCAGGATCCACTTTCTTTGGTTTCTTTTAAAAGGAGTGTTATGTAAAGGTTTACTTGCTACAGGAAAAGAATGAATGAGTATTTGCAAACAAAAGAAAATGAAATGTTTTTTTATTATTTTTGTTGCTCGCCTTGGGTCGTAAGACTTAGTGCCTATGTACTCCCTCGTGCAATGGGAAAGTTAGAGCACCGTATACTTGTTTGTTGACTGGTTTTAAACAAGGAGACAAGTCGTCATTGTTAGGAGAAAAATCTTGACTAACGCCCACAAGGTGTGGGAAAGATGGACCCTGCGTGAGCAAGAGTGAGGGTTTGAGAATGCCTCTAGCACTCAAGTGGAAAATTCGACACCTTTATAACCATAGGGATAGGAGAATGTTACTTGACTATCAATGAATCATGTCTCATCTTGAAAAAAGTTTTGACGGGTAAAAGTGCTCAAGCGCACAAAAGGGTTTGAATGATTTGAATTATTTTTGTTAATTTTGAAATATGTCAAAGTATAATTAAGTGAATTGAATTTTGTTTAAAGAAAAGAATTTTTAAAAGAACATACACTCTACAAAGTCGAGGTTTATTATGAAAGCGGTTTGTGTTTATAACCAAGGAAGATTTTGAAAAATATGAGAAGATTTTGAAAATTAAAGAAGATGGGAGGAGATGAAAAGACTATCCTAAAGCATAAGGTAAAATCTAGGGAGAGAACCGTCTAACCAATAAGAAGCCAACACTTGACATTATGAGTCAAGATGGAATTCTCATTCTTTAGATTGAAACAAAGAAAGCAAAGATACTAGACCTCTTGAGAGAACCAAACTTCAAGTGTATTAAGTATTCACAAAAAATTGGGCAGAGTAACAACTGTATACAAGTGAATTCCAAATTACAAACAAAGTATGTAATCACAATAACCTGCACACAAAACAAACAAATAACCCAATGTCTTGAGGTAAACCGAAAGAGCTCCAGACAAAATATCCATTAAGGTCACAAGGTATCCAACATAAGCCAAGGTATCCAACATATGATCAAGGTCTTTAATCCTAAGTCCAAGAAGTCCAATACTCCATAATGCCAAGGATAGTAGCCAAATAGTCCAAGTATCATTAATGTCTTTTATGGTTCATGTTGATTATTAAGTGTCTTTAAAAGGAAAAGAAAAGCTCAAGTGAGCATAATAAAAAAGACATAAAAGTAAATGCTCATGTGAGAAAAGATGAAATAGCATGAAATGTAAATGCTAAAGTAAATGGTACATAAAGTAAAGAGCATAAAATAAAAGCATAAAATTAAGTCAGTTGTTAGAAATTAGTCGTTAGTTGGATGACCATCTTGAAACTTGCATTTGGAACTCATTAGAGGATTTGTAGAACCAAAGCCTATCAACAACAAGTTGAATTTGCTTTTTGTCAAGTATATCATCCATTTAAAGAAACCTCAAGGCAACATTTAATGATCAACTATGTTTAAGTGATTCGTGTTGACCAAAATTGATGAAGATCCATTGGAGGATTGGTAGAACTAAAGCCTCCTAACAATGAATCTCAAGGTTATTAGATCAAAGGGATCAAATTAACAGACTTGGGCTTGCAAACATAGGTTTGGTCCACAAATGATCATTTATTCGAATCGGGACAAAATTTAGCACTATGTTAAGCAATCGTAAGTGAACTTATGTAGAAGTCACACCTATTTTAAGGTCGGTCAATAGCAATCTATGTACTTCATGTTTGGATAAATAATATAGATATCATCATCCCTTAACATGTAGTACAATTAAAAAAGAAAGGGATAAGATGAAGAGGGATGGGAATGATAAGCTAATTTGGATCACTACCTTAAATTTCTTTCATCTTTAAATTCAATCACTCATCTAGATGGATTAAAGCGCTAAACGTATCATTAATCCAAAGCACCAAAAATGAATTAAATAATTCACTCTTTGGTAGATTTGAATTGATGGACATTTATCCAACTTCATCTACACCCTAAAGTCCATTAAATTTAAAGAGAAATTGGACATTTAAAATTGCAATCTAAATCAATAATCAAAAGGAGTGAGTAGAAAAAGCATTTTAGATCAAAGATGCCCCAAAACAAGACAAAAAAATGCATTTTGTTTCTGTGCAAATCGATTTGCACAGTGAAGTTTTCAAAAATTTGCATGAAATTCATTTAGTGCAATCGATTGCACTCTGGGAGCAATTGATTGCTCACTATGGAAAAACAGAAAATCAGCATTTTAAAAGGTCAAATTCTTGTTAAAACTTTCCATCAAACACCTTATGATCATGGATCCAATTGAGCACGAAAATTCCATTAGATTATAAGAAAATAGCACCATTGAAATAAAAAAATAATGCTCAATGAATCAAACCCAAAGATCAACAAGAGATCACATTGTAAAAGATGAATAATCCAACTTACCAATGGTAGATCTAGAGAATCATCAAAACAACTTCAAGAATTTGCTTCAATTCATCCCCAAGAATCAATTTCCCATGCTTGGATGTAGATAATTGATGAACAAAAAGTGTTTGGATGAAGGTTTACCTGAAAGATTAGTAAGCTTCAATGCAAAGCTTACTAACTTTTTGAAAATGGAGCTTTGAGTGAATTTGGTAGATGGAGAGAATTGAGAGATTTTTTTAGCAAAATGATTTTGGCTATCAAAAGCTTGAGATTTAAATGAAATGAGGGTTCTATTTATAGAGTTTAGGCTTGGGATTAGTGGTAATTTGGTAATTGATTCTTGGAGCCAAAATTTGAATTAATGATATATCTTTCAAAAATTGGAGCCAAAATTTGAATTAATGAATATTTTAAAAATAAAAAATTGGCACCAAAATTTGAATTAATGATATATATTTCAAAAAATGAAGAAAAAATTGGAGTCAAAATTGACAAACTTGAAATTGCTATTTTTTTTTTCAAATTTCCACTCTGTACAATCGATAGCACTCTGGGAGCAATCGATTGTGTCAGTGTATTTTTTCAAAAATGGCGCAAAATGCACTTTATGCAATCGATTGCACCCTAAGAGAAATCAATTGTGCAGTGAAAAAAAAAGAATTTTTTTAAATTATTTTCTTTGCAAATAGAGATTTTAGGGAAATAATACCGGAAAACCTTATTTGTCAGATGCTTTAACTCGGTACCTACAAAAGACAAATATGCAAAGACAAAACTATTTTTTTTTTAAATATTTTGATTAGAAGTTAGTCAACAACATAAGAGTAAAGTTAAAGATAGGATGCAAATGTGATGAATGAAGCTATTTATCAATGATTGTGACCAAATGAGAAAACATGATATGAAAGTGCGACTGAAAAAATTAGGGGCGAAATTAACTTAATTAAACTTAATTTTTGTAAATTAACTTATTTTATTATTTTGACTTTTCTTATTTCAAAAATCAATTAGAATTAAGACTAATTAATTTCAATTCTTTTTATAAATAAAAAATGCCAAAAATGTTAGACTTATTTTTTTAAATTAATAATTTTCTTTTTTAATTGATTAGATTTAATGTGATTTAATATTCTTTCCCAAATAAAACAAAATGACAAAAAAGATTTTCTTTTAACTTAGAAGTACCTTAGGGTGTTAGACGTTATTTTCAATTGCGCGCATTTATTGCTTCATTACTATTTTTCATATTATTGTACTTGCTTATGGGATGTAATGGATTTAAACTAGGATATTTACTGCTTTATCTCCCTTATTTTTGGACTTGTAATTAACTCCCCTCCTCGAAGCCTTGTAATAATTAGGATTTTACATTTCTGCACTTTAAATTCCCGCACACTATTAACTGTCTAGATGCATGACTAATAGGATTGTATGGCAAGAACATAATAATCAAACGCTAGCAAACCTAAATGCAAAGATAAATAACTGAATACAACACAATTGCACATGTACACCTCTAGGGTATCCCACTTTGGTTACCTTCGAAAAATAGTTACAACTCTCGAAAGGTAAGAGATTTTAGTGGCTACTCTCTGGTTTAAAAAGATCACAAGTCCCTCGATGACCCTCTCCATGTTGCCTCGGTAAAAATGATCTTAAAACCCTAGGGTAGTTACTAAGATTTCTTGCCAAGTTGCCTTCGTGACTATAAAACGTCCATTCGAATGTCCCTCAAACATCCAAATGACTAGGGCTACCTACTCACTAATAGTAGGATAGCACTGTCTAAAGGAAAGGAGGAAAAGGACGAACCTTTCGAGTAAAGTAGATAGTTCCTAGATGCTATGCTCAAAAACAAACTTTTACACATACACAAAATTGTTTCAAATTTTTTTTTCAAAAACGCTTTATCAACACTCTTAAGGACTGATACAAGAGTTATCATAAAGCAAACTGCCTCACTATTTACATTTCAAAATACTTTTCAAAAACACACAAAAGCGCAAAGTATTTCAAAAAATGAGCTAAGCATCTAAGAGCCCGTAGATAACTACGGATGGAAAGGGTGCTAACACTTTCCCTTTCCATAATCTACCCCCTTACTCAGAAATAATCTCTAAAGGTCTTTTTCTGTTCTTTTCACCCTTTCCTTTGTTGGATAAAAGAAAATTCAGTGGCGACTCTTGCTTACCGCAACATTTGCAAACACTAACACAAAACCAGTATAACAGTCAGTTCTCCCACCGTATTACATCTGGTTTTTGAGAGTATAAGGGGTTTTGAGGGCTTGTCAATTGGTTCCTTGTCTATCAGGTGACCATACTATTTATAGGCAAAAGGTTTGAGAAGTTGAAGTAACTAGATTTGCAAGATAACAAGTTATGGCTTGGTTGGATGTAACTTGTGATTTTATGATAAATCAAAGTTCCAATGCATAGTACCATGCTTCATGGGAACAAGTGATATGCTCAACGAGAGTTGACAAATTCATAAAGCAAGTTTTATCAAAATGGAAGTCTTGCCTTTCTTCTCAAAATAGCAAAATGTTTTGGTTAAAGCTTGAACCAATTGGATAATAGTCATAAAGAATTTGTAATCTTCTGATTATGGAGAGATTTGTGGGTTTAGAGGCATGCAAAGCGAGGTTACAAGGCATGGCATGAAGATTTTGTCTTATGGCTATCATAGAAATGTCCTCTAATTCAAGCAAAAATGACCAACTTTTTCTCTTCGAAACTCTCAGCTCAAACATGATCTTTTCATACTCTTGGATCTTTTGGAAAGCTTGAATCAAGATCTTCAACTTTCATGTTGACCATTTTGGCTAAAACAAAAGGTAAATTAGTGAAAAATGGCTAAGAAGTTGAGATAAAAAATCAATCAAAAATATCACAACTTCATGGGCCCATATCTCTTAATTCAAGCACTTTTTGAGGATCATCCCACATTAACAAAGTTATAGAATTCCTTAATACCTACAACTTTCATGTTGAAAGTTTTCCTTGAATCCGTTTGTATCTTGAGGAAAGTTTCTTGTGAAGTTAGGTTTTCAAGCACAAAATACTTGAATTTTTTCCAAGTGTTTGAAAATATTCAATTTTGACTTTTGTTGACTTTCTTGATTCTCTTAATTCTTTATGATAAAGTTTGATAGTTTTGAATATTTTGATGATTCTTGATTTTTGAATTCTAATGTTGACCAAAAAGTCAAAGTTTGACTTTTGTGTGACTGTTGACTTTTTATCAATTGATGCAATTCTTCAATTATCAATCACTTGTATCTTTGGAAATGTCTTGAGCCATGTAATTAGGCCAAGATGTTGTATTTGAGCCGTTGAGATCATGATTTAAGCCATTATGTCATGCACTAGGCCAAAAGTCAATGATCAACCATCTTCAATCAAAACCCTAATTTGGCAATTTTTGACCTTTGATGATTTGAGGGTTTTCATTGAGGAATCATGATAAACACTTAATCAAATGATGAATATTACCTTAAAATGTTGATGTTGACAAAAAATCTTGAAGTTTGACTGTATGTTGACCATAGTGGACTTTTTACCTAATACAAGTGACTTTCAATCTTCTGAGTCATTGACTGAACAAACATGTGATGCAAGACTTGGAGCTTGACATAAGAATTATTGAGGAGCCATGATGAACCATGAAATTAATTTGAGACCCTTGCAACCTAATCTCACTTGTGAAGCATAAAACCCTAGCTATAGACCCTTGCTTAGGAGGAGGTTTGACCAGTCAACTCTTGAGTAGCTTTGAGTATTTAAGACCTTTGTGAGCATGTTTTGAAGAAAATGGGAGGGAAAATTTTGGGGTATGTAATACGGTGGGAGAACTGACTTGAGGTTTTGCGTTTTATCGCAAATGTTGCGGATAGCAAGAGTCGCCACATACTTTTCTTTTATCCAATAAAGGAAAGGGTGAAAAGAACAGGAAAGACCTTTGAGAATTTTTCTTGAGTTCAGGGGGTAGGTTATGAAAAGGGAAGGTGTTAGCACCCTTTTCATCTATAGTTATCTACGGGCTCTTAATTGCTAGCTCACTTTGAAATAATGCTCCGTGTTTGTGTATGTTTGAAAATGTTTTGAAAATGCCTAAGTGCGGCAATTTTGTAATGATTCTCGTATCGTTGAGAATGTATACAAAATGTTAGTTTTGAAAATATTTATTGGATGAAAGTGTTACTTTTAGAAAGGTGTTTTGAAAATTCCAATGTAAGGCAATTTGCTTTATAATAACCCTTGTATCAGTCCTCAAGAGTGTTTATAAAGCGTTTTAAAGTGGAAGGTGTTAAAAATTGTTTTAGTTTGTGAGCAAGCGATTACGAGTGATCTACCTACTCAAAAAGTCTTTGTTCTTTTCCTACTCCTTTAGATAGTTCTATCCTACCATTAGTTAGCAGGAAGCCATATCATTGGATGTGAGAGACAGACGCAGATCACCGTATAGTCATAGAAGGCAACTTGTATTATGTTTTAGCAATTGTCGTAAAGGACTAAGATCGTTTACCGAAGGTAGCATCGAAGGGTCATCGAGGGACTACGATCTTTTAACCGAGAGTCTTTGCTAAAGCATCTCACGTTTGAGGGACATGACTATTTATATCTTGGGCAACAAGTGAGGTTAACCCTAAAGGTGCATGTGTGCGAAGTGTTTTAATTTCAAGTATTTGTCTTTGATATTAGGTTATCTAATGTTTGTTCTTTATCTTTCCATACAAACCCTAATTACTAACAGTAATAAGGAAAGCAGTAAATTGCGAAAATTAAATGTCCTACGCTATTACAATGCTTTAGGGATGGGGGTACAATTTTATGAATGGGGGAGGAAAGAAATAAACCCTAATTTGTTTATTACAAGTGTTGAGCAATTACAATAGTTGGGAAATAAAGGCGAAAGATAAAATGCGCGAAGATGGTAAAAAGGGGGGAATATTTAAGAAACCTTAAAAATATCTCTAAGTGTTAAGAAAAGATTTTTATTGTTTTTGTTTAGAAAAATATTTTGGAGTGTGAAAGAAAAGTTTAGATATAATCCTAATTTAATTTGCAATTTAATTGTTTAAGATAAAGTAAAGTGTGATTAGATTAAGTAATATTTATTATCAAAAATTAATTTAATTAAAATCTAAAGAATTCTAAGTATTAGAAAATATTTTGGTGTTTTATTTAGAAAAATATTTGATAGTATAAAAATAACAAAACCTAATTCTATTTGTTTTTACAAATTAATTAATAAAATAAAGTAAAGTGATTAAATGAAATTAATTTTTTATTTGTCAAAAATTAAATTAACTAATTAAAAACCTAACTCTAATTTTTTTAATCGTTTTTTATTATTTTATCTGATTTTAAATAAAATTATTTAAAGAAAAGAAAAATAGTTAATTAAAAACAAAATTAAAAAAGAATTTAATGGGCCTGAACTGTAAAAGCAAATGGGGGGTGAGAAGTAGCAAAAAAATTCCAGGCCCAAGATAGAGAACCCATGCGCTGTTTGGATCTGGTGTGGCCAATCCTTGATGGTTCATGGTGGAAAGGCACATTTGAACATCCAGATCAGGCTTGATGAGATCTAATGGTGTTGATGAAGGAGTGTATCACGCGCGCTTGTGACTTGCATGTACCTGATTAACAAAGAAAACATTGAAAAATAAAATGCTAGAGGCAGGGGTCGAACCCCTGCCCTGGCATACTAACACTGTACACACACACACACACGCTTGCTACTTGGGTGGCTGTTTCATCCAGTCATAATACCACTTGCACTAAATATATTATAAACTCATTTTCAAATTTTTGAATTCCCACTTTTTCTTCTTCCTCGCGCCAGCAACAACAACAACATTTTTGAACTTTGTAAAAGCTTCATTTCTCAACAAAACACGAAAGTATAAACATGAAACTTGCTCAGAATTTCCTCACGAATTCAACCATATAACTTTCAAAAGCTATAGATTAATGGTTAGGATGAATTTTTCTTGGTACCAAACTGAACCCTAATTTCTTAGAAACTTCAAATCCAAAATTCACATCGCACAGACAATATAAATGAAAACCAAGGACATGGTTAGTTTCAGGGGCATGTTCTGTACCCCAAAATTTGCCCTCTCATTTATCAAATATTTTCTCACAAGATCTCCTTGGGTTCCAGACTGCACAAGGATTGATCAGCTCAAGACACCTCCTTAAGCACTGATGACTGAAATTAGGGTTTGAGATTGCACGAGGATAATTGAAATTTCAATGCCTAATATGACTTTAATGGATCATTATGGACCCCTAAGATTACTCATGTCAAGTTTCAAGCCTTGGATCACATTTTTGCTAAGTCAATTAGGCAGTTGACCTAAAAATCAGCTGTATTGGGTAAAAAGTCAATTGTTGTCAATTTACAGTCAAACTTCATAATTTTTTATCCACGTCAACATTATAAACTCATATGTATCATTTGATCAAGTTTGGACCATAATTCCTCAAGAAATTTGATCAAATCATCAAAAGGGCAAAATGGTCAAAATTAGGGTTTTGATTAAGAAAGAGCAATTTCTAATTTTTGACCTAGCAAATGGTTAATTGGTTTGAGGCATGACCTCAAGAGTTCAATTGCATCATTTTGAACTAATGGCATGACTAAAAACATTGCTCAAGATCAATTGATTGATAGTTGATTTTCAGTCAATTGATCAAAAGTCAACTGTATACTGAAAAGTCAAACTTTGACTTTTTGATCAAAATCAAGTGTCAAAGATCCCAATTCATCAATTATGTCAAAATATGAAACTTGTTCATAAAGAAATCAAAAAGTCAAGATTTCATTTTGAAAAGTCCAAGTTTTCAAACTTAGAAATTTTTCTAAGTGTTGAAAAATTCATATTTTTCACAACTTTGAGCCAATTTTTCACCATGATGCAAGATGATTCAAAAGAAACTTCTAACATATAAGTTGTATATCTCCATAAGATATACAACTTTGCTTTACATAACTTATCATAGAAATGCTTGGATCTTAAGTTATTAATCCATGAAGTCATGGTCATGAAACTAAAACACTTAGTGAAATTTTGAACATTTTAGGTCAGGATTTTGACCTAACTTCTGACCCAAGTTTCACATAGTTCCATTTTGATTTTGCAAAAGTGATTCAAAGAGGGGATGTAGATCATATTACAATATTTCCAAAATGTCCAAGAACTCATTGAGATTATTTGTGAGCAAGGAGAATCGAAGGTCATAAGTTGGAGTTTCAAGTTGTTTTACAAGGCAAATTTTGTGATGAACAAAATTCAAATCTCAAACCTATGCTGCACAATCTTGCTTTGCAGGCCTCTAAACCTCAAGATCTCTCCATAATCATAAGATTACACTTGCTTTTGAGCTATTATCCACTTGATTCAAGCTTTATCTAATTTAATTTTCCATTAATGGCACAAAGGCACCATTGCCATTTACATAAAGCAAGCTTTATGCAAAGTCAACTTGCATTGAGCTTTGCACTTGCTCCTTCTGCACAAAATTCCTCTACAAAGTTAGATAAGTTTGTTTAAAGTTGGTAACCACTCTAGATAGCTTTGTACTATGCATTGAAACCATGTTTGTCAACCTTACTTCAAAAATAAGTCAAGAAGCCAAAACATGTGATCTTGTACTTCTGACCACCTCAATTCTCCAAACCTTTTCCATACACAAACACAAGTCATTTGCAAGAAAACACACACATGCTCAAGCCCTAAAACTCCCTAAAACACATAATCACCAAAAAAAATCTCAAAACTTACCATTTGAGTTTTGAATCTCATCTCTAAATTTGCTCGTGCATTTCTTGGCCTTTTACTTTCAAAAGCTTCTAAATAACATATACAAACAATTCCAACACCTGCAACACGACTGTAACACCTCCATCACCATCCACCATTTTCAAAAACAATACCTTGCACCTTGACTTCTCCAGAACTCCTCAGCCACTTTTAGCTCAAGCCAAGCATCACATTAGCTTCCTGGGAACTTGAGGAAGCTAACCCAATCACTGAAACTCCTCAAAAACTGCTCAAACTCAAAACACGATACCCTCTTGCAAGGTGAGTTTTCTGACTTTTGAAATCTTCATACAAGCATTATTAATGGTTTATTTGTGAATAAGAAATGTAGACATCATTGCCCTGAAGCTATACATATCCTTATTTTTCATTTACACGGCTTGAGCTTAGAGAATTTTAAGTTTGAAGTTTCTGAAAAAATTAGGGTTCAAATTAGAGCCAGAGAAATTCTCATTAATCTTTGATCTATAGCTTTAGTTGTCTACATGGTTAGATTCGTGAGGAAAAATAGCATAATTTTCATGTTTACATTTTCCATTTTTGTTGAGAAATGAATGAGTTACAGAGGGTCTGGCTGGCTGAAGGTTGAAGACGAAGTACAGGTCATGGAGATGTTTTATATTATGTATTTGTTCTTTCACATAAGTTAAGGGATGTACAGCCACCCCAGTAGTAAGGCAACCCGCGTTATTGGTAGAGGTCATGGGTTCGAACCTCAGCGCGCTGCCTTTTGCAATTTTTTACTTTTTTTGACATTTTTTTTTTGTTTCAGGAAGCGCTTGGGCCTCCATCCTATAAGCCTGACCTTTTTTTCTTAACAATACTCCCTGTTTCACTTATCAACCTCCTTGACTTTATTTTGTTATTTTATTTTATTTTATTTTATTTATTTATTTATATTATTATTAATATTATTATTATTATTATTATTATTATTATTATTATTATTTTCATTAATAGAGAAATCCAAAAAATATTTATATTTTATTATTTATATTTATTTAGTTTATTTTTCTTCATAAAAAAAACAAAAGAACAAAAACATTTTTTTTATAAATTAATTTCCCTTTTTTTAATACTTAGATAATAAATTTTTAATTATTATTATATTATTTTCTTGTAAATTAAAATCAATTTAGAACTTAGGATCTTTTATTTAATTAATTTTATTTACTAGTTTAATTAAATTCACAAAAACCCTAAAAAAACTTATTTTCTTTAAATTAATTTATTTTACTAACTTAATCTTAATTTTATTATTTTTAGTTAATTATTTTTATTTTAATTAATTAATTCAAAAACCCTTTTCATGAAAAACCAAACAAAAATCACATTTCTTTTTACATTTACATTCTTGCATTTTTACTTATTTAATTTTGTACATTTATTCAAATTCAATATGGTTGTAATAATTATTTAGATTTAATTTCTTGTAATTCCCCATTTGTAATTTGTACACCCCCTCCCCTAAATGATGTAATAACTTAGTATTTTTATTTTCCGCAATTTAAATGCTTTATATACAAAATGCTAGTAATTAGGGTTTTGTATGGAAAGATTAAAACCAACAAATAGCAAACCCTAATCAAAGACAAATCAAGCATGTAAATCAATACACTTGCACACTTACACCCTTAGGGTAAATCCACTTGGTTGTCTTACAAAAATGACTATATTATGCATGTGAGGTATCTTAGCAAAAACAAACAAAATACAAGATCATAGTCCCTCGATGACGCTATCCATGTTGCCTTTCAAAAATGATCTTAGTCCCTAAAGAGAATGCTAAGATATCTTACAACATTGCTAATCATGGTTATACGATGACCCACATCCGTCTCTTTTACATCCAAAGATAGTGTTACTTACCAAATCAAGGGTAAGATAACAATGTCAAAAGAAAGAGGAAATGAACATGAAAGACTTTTGAGTAGGTAGAATTTTCCTAGTTACTTGCTCAATTTCAAAACAAAAACATCCTTGCTATTCTCAAAACAAACACCAACACTTTCAAAAGCATCTTTCAAACTTAAAAACATTTTCAAAAGATCAAACACTTTGTATACATTCTTACGAACGAGAATTATTACAAAGTTTTGCCTAAAACAATGGCACCTTTTCAAAATACTTTCAAAAATCACACAAAGCATATTTTCAAACAAAAGCAAGTGATCTAGCAAGTAACTAAGAGCCCATGGAAAACCATGGATAAAAAGGGTGATAATACCTTCCCTTTTTATAATCTACCCCCCAGAACTCAAGAAAACATCTCAAAGGTATTTCCTGTTATTTTCAGCCTTTCCTTTTGGATAAAAGAAAAGTCAATGGCGACTCTTGCTAACCGCAACATTTACGATCAAACGCAAAACGACCAAGTCAGTTCTTCCACCGCGTTAAAGACTTGGCGACTATGCTGGGGAAAATTCTAAAAGTTGGGTTACCTTAGGGCTAGATCACATTTATTTGCTTTCATTGGGATGGTTTTGTTTCCAAATCCTGACCAACTCATAGATGTGAACACCGTCAAAATCTTCATGTCTCGTAACCCGGTGCCTACTTTGTTAGGGGACATCCTACATTCTTTTCACACTGGCACTATGAGGAAAAGAGGTATCCTTATGTGTTGTACTCCTCTTTTGGCAAGATGGTTTATTTCGCATCTTCCCTAATTTGTATTTAAGAACGAGCAAGGTTCAAGGTGGTCACATAGGTTGATGATGCTCAAACATTCAGACATTCATTGGTGTTCCCGATCTATAGAGAATGTTACTATCATCGACCGTTGTGGAGAATTACCTAATGTCCCTTTACTTGGCATTAGAGGAGGTATCACTTATAACCCCTGTTTAGCCTTAAGACAGTTTGGCTACGCCCGAAGGGATGGCCCATATGAGATGCTTATTCAAGGGTTGGTATTTGACTACGAGAATGACGATCAAGGTCACCGGCAGAGATTTATCCGAGCTTGGAGGATGTTGAACAAGGTAGATAGAAAGAAATTGGGGCACAAGAATTCCATCCATCTTGAACCTTACCTCAAATGGGTACGAGATCATGTTCAAAGTCTTATGATGCCTTACCCCTCCATTCTCCCGGTTATCATAGAGCCTGTTGTGGAAGGAGATGTTCCATACACTATCCTGCATCCTGACATACCCACCTCTCTTGAAGACTTGAAAATGGATTGGATATAACTTAAGGTGGGGAGAGAGACACTTTCGAGGCCCAATTCTACACCAGCGAGAAGAAGGTTCTGGAACTCACCAAGCAACTTCATGAGGAGCGGAGTCTGAACGCCTACATCGCACCAAAGAGGATGCGTACAACTTTTTCATCTTAGAGTTTTTTGTATTTCTTTGTAAGCCCAAAGAGGCATGATGTACTCTGTTGTACCCCAAAATTTTCCCTCCCATTTCATCAACATTTCTCATCACAAGACTCTTGGAATTCAAGATCAAGCTAGGGTTTGCTCTGCTCAAGACACCTCCTTGCACTGTTGACCTAAATTAGGGTTTGAGTTTGCACAGGGATATTTTGACCTAAAATGCCCAAGATGACTTTCATGCTTCATGTTGGACTCACAAGTTTGTCCATACCAAGTTTCAAGCCTTGATTCAAATTTTTGCCCAGTCAATTGGACAGTTGACCTATAAATCAGCTGTATTGGGGAAAAAGTCAACTGTGGCCAATTGACATTCAAACCTCATGAAATTTGACCCACATCAACATTACGAACTCATATGAACCATTTGATCAAGTTTGGATCACAATTCCACAAGAAATTTGATCAGATCACCCAAAGGGCAAAATGGTCATTTTTAGGGTTTTGACTGTACAAAGACAATTTTTGACTGTTTGACCTAGCCAATGGCAAATAAAGCTCACACATGGACTCAAGGACTCAATGACATTGTCTTGACCCATTCAACAAGTTCAAAAGATCTCAAATGCATAGGATTGACAAATGAATTTTTCAGTCAACTGATCAAAATTTGACTATACACTGAAAAGTCAAACTTTGACTTTTTGGTCAAAATCAAGTGCCAAGAGTCATTTTTCACCAAGACATGTCAAATTATGAAACTTGTTCATCAAGAAACCCAAAAATGAAAATTAAGGTTTAAAATGGAAAATTTTCATAACTTAGAAATTTTCTAAGTTATGAAATTTTCTTATTTTTTCCTAACTTTGTCCCATTTTTTCACCAAGATGCAAATGGATTCATACAAAACTTGCAACATGAAAGTTGTATTCCATCACAAAGTCTATAACTTTGATTCACAAAGTTTTCTCAAAAGAGGCTTGTATCTCAAGTTATGATTTTTGGAACAAGGGTATCTAAAACTTTTAACTTAGAAAAATTTTGCCCTAATTTAGGCCGGATTTTGACCCATCTTCTTGGCCATTTTACACATAGTTACACTTGGAGTTTAAAGTTAAATTTCAAATATGGATTATAGTACATGTTCCAAGCTTTCCAAATTGTCCAAGAACTCCTCAAACACCCTTGTGGTTAGAGAGAATCGAATGCTTGAAGTTGGCAAAAACTCACTTTGATCCTTGGCCAATACATGTTCATACCAAATTGCAAATCTGATCTAGCTAGCTTGGTTCACAATTACAGGCCTCAAAAATAGTTTATACTCCATAATATAATGCATATCCATTGAGCTAAGGTATTGTCTTGGTCATTAGGGCATTATACACTAGATTAAGCCTTAAATGGAAAAAAGTAACAATGCCATTTTTGCTTAAACTTCACTTTATGTCAAAACAAGATCCTTGAGGCATGGGGCCAGATCTCTGAGGCAAGATCAAATCTACCAATTCCAGTAACCAAGAGAAAAATGTGCAGCATGATATAGGACTTGTACAGGCCTGCATTGAACAGATAGACACTCTTGTTTCAAGAAGAAGAAAAGTTGCAAACCACAAGCCATCTCTCACATCTGTTAAAACCAACTTACACAAACATTGAAAACAAGTTTGATACCTCCTAACAAACCAGAAACACGACCCCTTTGCCTCTCAAAACTCCTAGTGCACAAATTCCCCATTTTCTTGCAAAACAGGGCCAGTTCTGCATTTTGCAAGCCATCTTCAAATTCCATCGTGCGTTTTGCCTAGAGATACTTCAAACACCTTCCAACCAACATACCTAAGCTATCCAGATCATCCATTGCTAGCTGTAACACCCTTAACGCACATTTCCATTTTTGTTTCAAAGCTTTGCAGGTTGAGTTCTGTAGCACGATTCAGGCTATTTCAAAACAAGCCAAGCATTGGAAAAGCTTCAATGGACCTCAGGCAAGCTCAAAAGAAGCTCAAGCACCCTTGGAAGTTGCTGCATTGCCCAGCTCGAAGTCAACTGAAACAGGTATTTCATGAACTTCTATCTCTCTATTTAGGAATAGTTAGACTTAGGTTTGTGAATGAAAGATGTTGTATTCATAGCCCTGAAGCCATACATATGCTTAGTTTTCATTTATATTAATCGTGCTAGGAGAATTTCATCCATGAACTTTCTGAAAAAACTAGGTTAGAAATTAGGGCCAGAGAAATTCTCTCTGGTCTTTGAGAGTTAGCTTAAGTTTTTTATATGGTTGGATTCGTTGTTTGATGCTCTACAAGTTTCATGTTATGAGTTTTGTCAAAAAATCAAGGAATCAGGAGATATCATCTGTGTACAGAAGCGCGCGTATTTTTTTTCAAAGGAAGAAGATGAAGTTGGTTTGGGCTGGGCCTGTACATGCTTGCTTTTGGCACCCTCCTCTTTTCTTTTTACACCCCCTGGCCCATTTCTTGTACATTTGTTATTTTTGCATTTTTGTTTCATTTCTGATGTTGATATTTTATTTTCTAATATAAAAAATACTTAAAAATTATTTTCATAAATTTTTGTATTTATTTGGAATTTATTTTAATTATTACTAGTATAAATATATAAATAATTTATTTTCTTTTTTTATTAAAACTCAAAGAATAATGTAAAAAAATATGTTTATTTTTATTTGTTATTTTTATACACACTTAAAAACATTTTCTTGAATATACACATTTTTTGTAAATAATTAATTTTAATTTTTATATATTTAATATGTTTAATAATATATATATATACTTATATACTTTATTTTATTAAATAATTAGGACAAAAATACAAAAATATTACATTTTCATTTTTATTAACATTTTATACTAAAAATATCATTTTACAATATACTTTTATTTTTTGTATAAATCAATATATTATTGCATATAAGTAATAAATAATACTATTTATTTAAAAATTAGGGTTTTTGCCCTAAATAATAAAATAATTAAAATTGACCCCTTTTATTATTATTCATTTCACATTAAAAAAAATACTTTTTACATACATAAAAACTTTTTGCATAATACATTTTATCTAACATTTATTTGTTGTATTTTATTTAATTATTGCACATTTAAATATTATCTTATACATTTGATTTGGTTGTAATAATTTAGAATTTAATTTCTTGTAAAATACCCCCAATTCAAATTTGTACCCCCTCCCTATATCATGTTGTAATAGTGTAGGCTTTAAATTCTCGCACATTTAAATGCTTTCAATTATGCCATGGTTAGACCTAGGGTTTGTATGCAAAAATCAAATTAACAAGTAGCTCGACCTAATTCAAAGATAACCATGCATGAAAAAACAAACACAATGCACACTTGCACCCCTAGGGTTTCAATCCACTTGTTGCCTTAAAAAATGGGCCATGATTGCATGTCAAGTACTTTGGCAAAACAAAAACAAAACAAAAGATCATAGTCCCTCGAGGACGCTATCTGAGTTGCCTAAACAAAATGATCAAGCCCCTTAAGAAAATTGCCAAAAATACTTGACACAATTGCTATCATGGTCTATACGATGACCCGCGCCTGTCCCGTTTAACATCCTAAAACAAGGTTGTTCACAAAATACAATGGTGAAACAACACTATTAAAAGGGTTAAAAACAAAAGAAAAATCTTTGAGTAAAATAGGGTAGATAGCTCTTAGTTACTTGATCAAGCTTGTAAAAACATCCTTGCTATTTTTCAAAACACACTTCACAACACAATTTCAAAACCCTACTTTCAAACATTGAAAACTTTTCAAAAGAAAAAAACACCTTTGTATATATTCAAACAAGAATCATTATAAAGGTTGCCACAACAATGGCCTCTTTTCAAAACATCTTTCAAAATCACACTCAAAGCACCATTCCAAACAATTGAAAAGCACCATTTCAAACAATTGAAAAGCAAAGCAAGTGATCTAAGCAAGTAACTAAGAGCCCATGGATAGAAAGGGTGCTAATACCTTCCCTTTCTATAATCTACTCCCCGAACCCAAGAAAACATCTCAAAGGTCTTTCCTGTGCTTTTTGGCCTTTCCTTAGGATAAAATAAAAAGTCGGTGGCGACTCTTGCTAAATCGAAACATTTGCAAACAAAAACGCAAAATACCAAGTCAGTTCTCCCACCGTATCACAGAACTGGCGACTCTGCTGGGGAATATTTTAAAAGTGGAGTAACCTTAGGGCTTTAGATCACCCTTTGCATGATTATATTGTTTGCTTTGATTGCTTTACATTTGATTCTTTTGTTTGGGCTTGAAATCCTCTACCCGGATTTGGGAAACATTCATAGGTAAATAGCAATACATTGTGGAAACTGTGCGGGGTATACCGACATGGTTGAAGCAATAGCTATATTAGTGCGACATATTTGTGAGTACCGGTAGCCTTTGAGTCAATCAAAGAGAATACGGGGCCACTGAGTGATGTCATGAAGCACTAATGAACTCTTAGAATCTTACTTGACCATCTTGGCCTTTTTTAGGGGTAGTGAGATGACCGGCTTTGGTGCAGTCTGAAGTTGGTAGATACTCGATACTACACTCATTGAGGGTTGTTTTCTTGGAATATTTTGGTCGCTAGTTAAGTGGCTAAACCAAAACAATGAACATAAAAAACAATCCAATGATATTTAGCTCCTTAGAACCCAATTACTATTTATAGGACATGTTTGAGCCAACTAAACTCAAAAGGGTACTTACCTATGAAACCTCGTGCAAGCCTGAAACTAGGGTTTTGTGTGACTTGCTTGTACATGTGTTTGTGCATACATCATGAACATCATAAAACATCATATGCATCCACTAACCATTTCAAGGGTTTGGATCTTCATCTTTGTTCTTGTTTTGTAGGTCATGGAATCTCTTCGCAGGAAAACAATTCAAGTCAACCTTGTGAGAATCCCTCCTCAACTCAAGGATCTTACTTCCAGGATTCCAGAGAATTCTATCTTCAGTGAAAGACATGGTAGACTCCTCAACTTGGTCAACACCAACATTAAAGAAGACATGGTGAAAGTTATCTTCTAGTTCTTTGACCCCCTACACAACTGTTTCACATTCCCTGATTACCAGTTAGTGCCTACTTTGGAGGAATTTTCTCAACTCTTGAGAATTCCTATTCTTAATCAACTACCCTACAACGGTACGGAAAAAGAACCAAAGCCTAAAGATGTTGCTCAAGCATTACACTTGCAACCATCTGACATCAAGGGGCATTGGGAAACCAGAAGTGATGTCAAAGGTTTCTTGGCAAAGTTTCTGTTTGAGAAGGCACAAGACTGCTGGAATTCTCTTGATCTACAAGCCTTTGAAGAGATTGTGGCACTCCTCATCTATGGGTTGGTCTTGTTCCCAAACCCTGATCAGCTTATAGATGTGAATGCTGTCAAGATTTTCATATCCAGGAACCCTATACCTACATTGCTTGGGGACATCCTACACTCATTTTACACACGAACAATGAGGAAAAAAGCTGTTCTCATGTGTTGTACTTCTCTCCTGGCAAGGTGGTTTATTTTTCACCTTCCACAATCAGTTTTGAAGAATGAGCAGGGTTTAAGGTGGTCACAACGATTGATGACCCTCACGCATTCTGATGTACATTGGTGTTCTCGGTCCAGAGAAAATGTCATCATCATTGATCGTTGTGGGGAATTCCATAATGTCCCACTACTTGGCATTAGGGGAGGCATCACCTACAACCCCTGTCTAGCTTTGAGATAATTTGGATATGCTCAGAGGGATGGTCCTCATGACATGCTGATTCCTGACCTAGTTTTTGACTTCAACAACGATGCGCAAGGACTTCGACAAAGGTTCATCAAAGCTTGGAGGATGCCCAATAAAGTGGATAGTAAGACACTGAGGCACAAGAATTCCATCCCCCTTGAGCCTTACCTCAAGTGGGTACGAACCCGCTCCCAGAATCTTATGATGCCATACCTTCACATTCTCCCCTTGATCAAAGAGCCTGTTATGGAAGGAGAGGTTCCATAAACCATCCTGCATCCTGACATGCCAACGTCATGGGAAGAAATGCAAAAGAGTTGGATCCAACTCAAGGAAGAACGGGATACTTTTGAAGCCAACTTCTATGCCAGTGAGAAGAAGGTTTTAGAGCTTACCCGCCGACTCCACGAGGAGGAAACTCTCAAAACTTACATCGCGCCAAAGAGGATGCGCAATGCCTTTTTACATTAAGAATTTTGTAATATTTCGCCCATGGGGCACTTATGTACTAACAAATTTCTTCTTAATATGACGTGCGTTCTTCTTGTTTGCAACAAATTTGAATTTCTGAACCCTTGAATGCATTATATGAATAACATACCATTCATCATATGCATAAACAGGTCTTCACGCTAGGTTTCCTTATCTTTCTGCTGTTTATTTCAGCAAGATGGATTTGGAGCAGACGGTAAAGGATCTGCAGGCACAAAATTCATAGTTCCAGCAACTCCTCATGACCTTGGCAAAGGGTTAAGAGGACCTCAAAGTTTTGTTGGAGAAGAATAAAGAGAAAAAGAAAAAGAGACCTGGGGTGGCCACTTTTGGAAGAAGGTTTGAGAGCAATACTAGGAAGGTTCTTGAGTTCCCCTCAACGTCTGACGAAGGGGCAGTAAAGGGAAAGGGATTGCTGTGCCTTCTGAATCCGAGGTTGAAGAGGAGGAAGAGGAAGAAGACGAAGACTACTCCGAACAACAATATCCACCAGCGGATGATAAATATAAGAATCTTGAAGATAGACTGGCAGCTATGGAGTTGCAGAGGGTTCCCGGATTGGATTTTGAAGAACTAGGGCTGGTAGCTGGGATTGTTATCCCTCCCAAGTTCAAGGTGCCAACATTTGCCAAGTATGACGGTCTGTCATGCCCAAAGATGCACCTGAGGTCGTATGTCAGAAAAATCCAACCCCACTCGTCCGATAAAGACCTTTGGGTACACTTTTTCCAAGACAACTTGTCTGGCACGCAGTTAGACTGATTTTATCAACTCGAGAGATCAGAGGTTCACAATTGGGAAGACTTGGCAGCTGCTTTTTATCGTCAGTATCAATACAATGCTGATTTGGCGCCCACTCGTACTCAGTTACAAAGTATGGGGATGGCTTCCAATGAAGGGTTTAAAGAGTACGCCCAGAAGTGGCGTGATCTGGCTGGAAGGGTGCAGCCACCGCTATCAGATAGGGAGTTAGTTGATATGTTTCTGGGGACCCTGTTTGGACCCTTCTTCAACCATCTAATCGGGAGTTCTTCCGCGGGATTTACTGAACTGATTTTGACCGGCGAAAGGGTTGAGGATGGTATTAAGAGTGGAAAGATTCAAAAGGATGCTTCCGCATCCACGGCTGTTAAGAAACCCTTCCCAGCCAAGAAGGAAGCATCTGTTGTGTATTCTCAGAAGGGACAGGGAAGAACTGAGCGCCAGCCGACTGTAGGGGCTGTGATGATTCAAAACTCATCAAATGATCAACCTCGTAACAATCAGTCGAGACTTAATCAATAACGGGTGGAAAGGCTGCAACGACAGTTCACCCGTATCAACATGACGCCTGCTCAGGTACTTCCTCATTTCTTGAAGCTGAATCTGACCAGTTTGAAGGAAGCTCCAAAGAACCCTAACACCTTCTCTCCATACTACCACTCCAATGCCAAGTGTGCTTACCATTCCGACAGTGCTGAGAAGGATACCAATAATTGTTGGGCGCTTAAGAACAAAATCCAGGATCTGATTGATGCTAAGGAAGTAGAATTTGATGCACTTGAGAAGCCCAATGTTATATCTGCTCCGATGCCCAAGCACGACCACAATATTCATGCTGTTGTGGAGGACCTTCATGTTACTGATGTTATTGATCTGTTGACGGCGTTACGTGTGATTAAAGAAAATATGTTGAGAGCTAGGATCTTTCCTGGTTGTGGTAAGGACTGCTATTTTTGTTTGAACATACGAGGTGATTGCCCAATGTTGAAGTCAGGTGTCCAACGCCTGATGGATACCCAAGAGATACTTTTCCAGAAAACCCCTGTTGATACCTTCAATCCTGTTACTCCTGATACTTTTGCTACTTCAACCAACAATATTGCAATCATAACCATTTCCGATAATCCTCCCAAGGCTTGCAAAAGGCCTGTCAGGATTACACCCAACTCTGAATGTGTACCTTTAAAGATCACCATGTCGGGACCTGTCCCATACCGATCCAACAAAACGATACCATGGAACTATGGGGGAGAAATCTTCTACCATGGTATCAAACAAATCGAAACAGTCCAAGAGATTTCTGAAGAAGAAAGCCCTGATATAGGGAAAATTGCGGGTACAAGTAAGATAACCCGCAACGGCCGGATCTTTTCTCCGGAGATTGCTCCCCCTTGAGCAGTTTTCGGATCCTTGAAGGCTTCTGTACCTGTTGGACCATCTGTGCAAGGCCCGATGATTGAAGAATTGGATACTCCTGAAGTAAGACCATCTGCTGATACTACCGACAAGGGTAAGGGGATACTGGAAGTGCCTGTCAGGACGAAGGCTCATGCTGTGGTTATCCCCGAAACCACTCAGAAAGAAATGGATGAAATCTTGAAAATAATCAGAAAAAGTGACTACGACATTGTGGAACAGTTAGGGCAAACCCCTTCTAAAATTTCAATGTTGGCTCTTCTGCTCTGTTCTGAGGCCCATGCTAAGGCCCTAATCAAATTCTTGAAGGTGACACATGTACCCCAAGAGACTTCGACTGACCAGTTCCAAGAGTGTGTGGCCAGTCTTACTGCTGATAATGGCCTTGGCTTTTCCGATGCTGACTTAACTCCCAAAGGAAGAAAACACAACGACGCACTACATGTCTCATTTGAATGCAGGGGAACCACCCTCGCCCATGTCTTAGTTGATACTGGTTCTTCCTTGAATGTGTTGCCGAAGAAAGCCTTAGACCGTTTGGACTGCGAAGGGCTAACTCTCAAACCTAGTAACATCGTTGTTAGGGCTTTTGATGGTTCCAAAAGAATGGTTCATGGAGAGGTTGATATTCCTATCAAAGTAGGCACAAAAGATTTCAACTCCACCTTCTACGTGATGGACATCTGCCCGTCATATTCGTGTTTTCTAGGGAGACTGTGGATCCATTATGCCGGGGCAGTTACCTCCTCTTTGAACCAAATGCTGAAATATCCTGTTAAGGGTAAGATTATAATAGTGCACGGCGAGGAAGAATACATGATAAGTCATCTCAATTCCTTCCGCTATGTGGAGTTGGATGGCGAGTTCATCGAAACGCCTTTCCAGCATTTCGAGGAAGTGTCTCCTGAGGTAGTAGTGGCGAAGACAATGGTTGAGGTGCCTATCATTCCCAAGCATGTATCTAGGATGGCATCTCTCAAGGACGCAGAGGCGGTGATCAAAGAAGGGAAGAGTACAGTATGGGGACAATTGCCCGACTTTCCCCATAAGAAAGACAAGTTTGGGTTAGGGTTTACTGCTGCAGGACAAAAGGCTATGCGTCGCTCCAAGGTTGGGGGACCACCCGTCAAGATCTCACACCATGGAATAAATGTTGTAGAAGATGAAGATGAAAAGAGCCACTTTGAAGATTGGATCTTTCCGACTGTCAAAGGGGGTTTGAGCAACTGGGAAGCAAAGGATTTTGTTCCCATCACCTTTATCAACCAGTAATTTTTACCTTTGAACAATTTCCCATTTTTATGGTCTGTAATAACTAAAACAATTCGCACACTATTTTCACCTCATGCCTTGTGTTGTACCCCAAAATTTTCCCTCCTATATTCTTCAAAGTTTTGACAAGCATCATCTCAATTTGCTCAAGTCTACTCAAGGGTTGCACAGTTCAAACACCCTCCTAAGCCAGTCAAATTAGGGTTTTGGTTCTTGCAAGGAAGTTGAGGTTTTCAAGGGCTCAATCAAGTCCCATATGCCTATATACATTGTCAAGCATCCACATGCCAAGTTTCAAGGCTCACAGGGTCAAGTTGCACAGTCAAAAACCCTAGTTGCTCCACAATCAACTGTAGGGTTAAAATGGTCATTTGACAGTCAAAAGTCAAAATTTTTGGTCAACATCTTATTTTGAAGCCACAATCATCATTTGATCAAGTCTTGATCATGATTCCACAAGAATGGCTCAAAAATCATCAAGATGCAAAAGTTTCTATTTTTGGACAGCTAAAAAGTCGACTGTAACTTGACCAAGGCATAACTTTTTCATGGTTCATCATAAAAATCCCATCTAATGCTCATTTTGAAGGGGATGACATTTCCTACAACTCATCTTCACATTCCAAGTCCAAGAAATGCTCTCACAAAAAGTTATCAATTTCAACATTATAGGTCATTTTCAAAAGTCAACAAAAGGGCACTTTAAGTCAAAGACCATAACTTTAGATTGGTAAATCAAAATGACATGGGACCAAAGGCATTGGTTAGATGACTTCAAGACCTTTCCAAAATGTCAAAGAACATGTTCATATGATCAAAAATGAGCAAAATATGCATTGGAGAAGTTGGGAAATTTTTGTGAAATGGCCAAAGTCAACTATCCTTGAAACTTCAATTTTTGACAAAAGGGCCCACTTTTTTCCACTTGGTTCAGCCTTGTCATACCACCCACGTGTCCCATGATTAATTTCAGGATTAAACATTAATTTTTCTATTTTTTATTTAATTTTATTGATTTAATTCATTTTAAATCCATAAAATTCAAATAAAAATCAAAAAAATTAATTCAATGATATCTTGTGGTTTGAATGACCTTCATGAAGCATAATGCACCTACCAAATTCGTGTAAGGTCCATTTTAAGTATAAAATTCAAATTTTGAACAAAATTGGCAAGTTCCTTTAATGGTGGTTATGGAGAAATCCAAAGTTTAATTGCAATGGTTAAGAGCTCATAATAGTGACTGATTCTCACTCATTACTATATATACAAGCCTTGCAAGCCTCATTCAAAAACGAAAAAAGTGCACAAACGGCCAGAGAAAAGTTTAAAATTTGTCAAAAAAAGTGTGAGATCAAAAGGAGTTTTGCAAGCATTTTCAGGCCAAAAGGAGAACGTGACTCTCTTCTTTGCCATACCCTGAAGCTAAAGCAACCCTTGCCACGTACTAAGGTCCATTATCAAGCACTATAAGTATTCCCAGGTCCCCTCAAAATCCCATATTATTTTTTCTTACATACTTGTGTGCAGGCTTCAAAGAAGGCTTATCATGCGCCTCACAAATCCAAAGCGCCAAGTGTCTCCAAGTGCAAATCCAATGGCCACAAGGGAAGGAGCATCATGTTCTCAGGTCAACACAGGCACAGGCAATCTCCAAAATCAAACAAAGCTGGTTTCTTGATGGGTTTCAGATTCCAATCAAAACACCCCAATCTGGCCCAAAACCCCCCTTGGGTTTGCAATTTTTATTATCATTTTTATATTTTGTTTGTCTTATTTTATTTTTTCCCTTTTATTAACTATTAACATAACTAACTATTTTTCATAAAAAATCAAAAAAAGAACTAATATTATTATTATCATTAATTTCATTTTATTTTTGTAAATAAATACTAATAAATTGAATTAATTGTAATTAGGCAAACTTTAACCTTTTTTCTTAATAATTAAAATAAATTTAGAATTAGGTTTATTAAATTTTAATTTTAATTCCTTTATTTTATTTTCATTAAAAATATAAAAACGCAAAAACATTTTTTCTTTTAATAAATTAATTAATTAATTTAATCATTAGTTTTAATCTAATTTAATCACAAAAAGGACAAAAAATTCATTTCTTTTCTTAAAAGGGTCAAAACCCTTAAGACGTTCCCGATTTAATTCTCGCGCGCATTTATTTTGATTATTTATGTAACTGTCTCCAGATATGTAATAGTTAAATAGGTTTTTACCGCTTTATTTAATTTCTCGTACTTATTTACCAAAACGGGTTTTTGTCTTTGGCGATGTATAGACCCGCGCCTTGTAATAGTTAGAATTTACATTTCTGCAATTTACTTTCCGCACCCCTAACCGTTAAATGCATGAAAGAATGTATGTAAATAAAATTAATCCGTAGCTCATAAATAACATGTACAAGATAACATTAACATGAAAACAACACACATGCACATACCACCCCTAGGGTACGCTTCACTCGTTGCCTCGAAACGTGGTCGTCAAGTATAGGGTATTTTAGCGGTCGCCCTTTTGTCTAAAGATCCAGTTGCCTCGAAACGGTTGCCTCGGATACAAAGGATCTAGGACAATAGGGTTACTTCTAAGGTGTCCTACCATTGCTTTGGTGACCACACTGTCCCTAATAATCGAATTGACCCGAATAACTCCAACGATGGTGCTACCTACCTCTCAATGGTGGGATAGCACTATCTAAAGGAATCTTACACAGCTTAATTCCTTAGAGTAGGTAGATTCTCCTGGGTACTTGCTCTTTTCAAAACAAACAAAAACATCTTTTCACACCTACACTTTCAAAAGTTTCCAAACAAATTTTTCATACACTCTTGAGGACAGATACAAGAGTTACTTAGAAATTTTTCAAACGAAACTTTTCCAAAACCCACACACACTTGAAAAGCAAACAAATTTTGAAAACATAAGAGCAAGTACCTAAGAGCCCGTGGATAACCACAGATAGAAAGGGTGTTAACACCTTCCCTTTCTATAAATCTACCTCCCGAACCGAGAGACATCTCGAATAAGGAATTTTGCTGTGCTTTTGTCCTTTCCATATTGGAGAACATAAAAGACGGTGGCGACTCTTGCTTACCGCGACCTTTCGCGAACTAGCTTAAAAAACAGTCAGTTCTATTTCCACCGATCACAGAACTGGCGACTCTGCTGGGGATTGTAAAAGTTAGGTGTACCTTAGGATTAGATTATACTTATGTTTTCAATTGCTTTGCTTTGATTGCTTTATATTTGTGGGCTTTGCATCGGAGTTTCATAGATCCTAACACGGATCTGGGGATACCCTTTTAGGTAGCATAAGCTGTGAGGGACCTGTCCGACGTAGACCGACACGGGTGAAGCAGTGGCTACGTTGGAATGGCACCTTGGTCTGTACCGATATCCCTTGTGTTACAACGAGGAGAATATGGGTCTTCTGAGGAGTCATTAAGCACCAACCGACCTTAGAACCCTAATGTGACCCAACTTGGCCATAGAACAGTAGGAGTATGCTACACCCATTGAGGCTAAACTCTCGCGATGGTTCTGGCCGCAAGAAAAGGTTGCGACGCTGGAGTTATGATCGATTGAGGGTAGTCAGTGATATTGGGATCCTCTAGAACCCGGTTACTTTTGATAGGACAGGTCTTAACCAACGAAACTGAAAGAGGGTAGTACCTAAACTTCATGTTGGCCTAAACTCTAAGGGCTCTTTTGTGTGACTTGTGTGCCTTCATACTTGAACTACTTGCATACTTGTTATCTAACAACACGGGTTCCTTGCAGGTTTTGTTTACAGTCCTTAATTGGGACTCATTACAGGGCCTACTTACATCACTCCATGCATAGGATAACATCATACCATTGCATGCATCTTGCATAAAAACTAATCCATTTCAAGGATCTCAAGGGCTTGTGATGCAGGTCATGATGAATCAAAGTGTCTAGCAAAGGGAAAAGGGGATTTATTTTCCTCTAGCCGAAGTTGTCAGGGGCTATGACCCACTCGATATGGTGAGCCTTGACTCTTGAAGAAGGACTCTCAGCAACATGAAGTTCCTTCAATCAAGCTACAAAATTCAAGTTCTAACAATCTTTCTTGTTTATCCCGCGAGATCCTTGAAAACATCGCATGCATACATACATATCATTGCATTACAGGTACTCTGTTCTACATGTTGCTTAATCTTCTTCGCTGTTTATTTCAGCCATCATCATGAATCCTGAATCATCTAATGAACAAGCTATCAAGGCCCTCCAGGCCCAGAACGCCCAGTTCCAGGAGCTGCTCATGAGCTTAGCCCAAGGACAACAGGAATTGAAGACTCTGCTTTTGAAGAAAAAGAAGAAGAGGACTGTTTTGTTCAACCCTAGACGCAGATCTGGGAATACACTGCAGAATGAAGCTGAGCGGACTACTCCATCTGTTGGGGAAGGCAGTCACCAAGAGGGAAGGATTCCTAGTCCCGTAGTCTCTGACACCGAGATAGATTTCAATGATGAACATTACCCTCCTGCTGAGAACAGGTACAAACAGCTGGAGGACCGACTAAATGCCATGGAGATTCAACAGGTGCCCGGGTTGGACTTTGGAGACCTAGGCTTATCTTCTGGGGTGGTGATCCCTCACAAGTTCAAGGCACCTGCCTTTGCAAAATACGATGGGGCTTCCTGTCCTAGATTGCACCTCCGTTCATACGCAAGAAAGATCCAGCCCTACACGGCAGACAAGAATCTATGGATACCTTTCTTCCAAGAAAGTCTTTCAGGGACTCAACTCGAATGGTTCTATCAGCTGGATGGAGCCAACATTCGTAGCTGGGAGGACTTGGCTACTGCGTTCTACAAGCAGTATCAGTATAATGCCGACCTCGCTTCTACGCGTACCCAACTCCAGGGTATGTCACTAGGGACGGGTGAAGGTTTTAAAGAGTATGCACAAAAGTGGAGGGACCTTGCTGGAAGGGTGCAACCACCTCTGACTGACCGGGAACTCGTTGACATGTTCTTGGGGACCCTGTCTGGGCCGTTCTTCAACCATCTGATTGGGAATTCTTCTGCCGGATTCACAGATCTGATCTTGACTGGGGAAAGAATAGAAGCCGGCATCAAGTCTGGGAAGATACCAAAGGGTGACTCCTCGAACACTGAGAAGAAGCCATTCAAGAAAGAATCCAGTGCTGAACACCGCCAAGCTGTCAACGCAGTAGTTATCTCAAAACCGGCCGGTGCTCCTCAACATCGCTACCAACAAAGGGAAGAGAGACCTAAAAGGCAATTCACTCCCCTCGGCATGACCTTGTCCCAGATATTGCCACAGCTGCTGGAGACCAAGTTGGTAACTCTAAGGGACCCTCCTAAGAATCCCAACAGGACACCTTCAAGGTATAACCCCAACGTTCGCTGCGCTTATCATTCTGACAGCCCGGGGCATGCTACAGATGATTGTTGGACTTTAAGAAACAAGGTTCAGGATCTGATCGATGCAAAGGAAGTCCAGTTCGACTCTCCAGAGACTCCCAATGTGATCACTGCTCCCTTGCCAAAACGTGGCTAGGATTAGAAATTTTTTTGTTCATTCGAATGTTCAAGTTGTATTTTTTCTTTGATTGTTCAAACATTATATTAATGTCAAACATTGTTATTTCATTAATGCATTACACATGTATGTTTTGAAGTAATTATTTCGTATTTACTATACGCAAACTGTTTTCATATTTTTGTGATGATCAACTCTTGATTGAAAAATTCTAAGCCTCTTGAGGGAGGATGACGAAAACGATACCACAATCTACAGTATGCTTTTAAACAAACCCCACTGATGAGGTACATGCATTGTTTCAATTCCTAAACACTGGAGTTATAAGGATGATAATCCCTCGTCAACCCCTTTAAGCCAAAGAAGTAGGAGTTTTCCTTTCGAAAATTAAAATCCTTAATCATAACCTGGGACAGGGTAGTTCTCTCAGTTGATCCAAGTGCACAACGAATGACATCAAAGGAGTCCTTCCGTAAAAAGACCGCGATGGTTCCGAATGATCATAAAGACAGGCAGTCATCATTTCTCAAAATAAAAGCCCAACAAGTCAAAACCTATGAAGGAGACTTACAAAACTGGGGCATCCCGCTGACTGTAATCACAAAAAGGAACAGTTCAGGCAAAAAACAGGGATAACGAAATCAAAAAAAAAGAAAAGAGGTCCTACAAACCCTCGACAAAAAATGACTGCCTATTCAAAATAAATTGTCAACATCCGAACCATCACTGGAATATCCGAGCAAAGACTCAAACAAGGTCTAACGCACGATCAACTGAGTTTAGGTTTGAAGAACATCACGAAGAGCGGGTGGGTACAAATAAAATTTGAGCCTTTATCCTTTGTTTCTTAAACCGTGAACCAGGCCACGCTACAACCCTTAAAAGTCCTAGCTGAAGCATGGGTTAGTTCGAAAGCATACTGTTACGAAAGGTATCCTGACTCCTTAAGGCTTGCGGTAAAATAACGAGTTGACATCACAATTTACAAAATTCACTTGTTTTTACTGAAAAATACATTTGCAAAAAAACTTCGAGACAGACATACGCTTTGCATTCTTAAAAATAATATTGTTTGCATATGACTATTTGTTCAACAGCAGAGAAATTCGCACGAAGAATATCTAGTGAACAAAAGCACTCCCAACCAAGGGGCAGGGCATGATCATTGTCCATCATCTGGGGCAGTTAAGTCAAGATTCTGAGAATCTCTCAAAAGGCCAACCAGCTAGGGGCAAATCTCCGTCTGGATCACTTGAGGCATTGGACGATCAAACGAAGATCTTCTGGTGGCATGGTAACACTGCACTACTGACAATGACAACTCCTGGCATCCTGAGAGCACGGACATAGTCGGAAAAAAAAACACTACGCATAAGCAAAGACCTGCTAGGTTGACACACCTAGGCAAAAATAAGGGATGAAATGAAAAAAAATCTGTACACCCGGCAAGTCGAAAACCTGAAAAGGCGGCTTGGGCAAAAATGGGTATCCCGGTGGACTGAAAACCCGAAGGGCGGTCCAGGCAAAAGTTAGGGATCAAAAGCGTACGACTATGTTCCGTCATCTCGTCACTTGCCTACCAGAAGAAGATTTGTCAACCGGCAGTCATCAAGCGCCTCCACAGGTATCTTCTCCCACAGAAACAGGGGCAGTAATGAGTTGTCTAAGCGATCTAGTTGCTCTGTCCACCAAGGTACCAAGGTAGGTTCGGCTGAAGAACGTAACCAGGATACCTTCACTCCCCGTTAAGTAAGACAAGATTCAACAACTCTCCCCAAGCATAGTTGGTCTCCCATCAACCCTGAAAAGGCACAACATCTCCAGCAAGTCAGCAACACTCTCCCCAAGCAGAGTTAGCCTTAAGGAAGTTGGGTATCTCCAGAAAATCTCAATATTCCCCAGCGGAGTATACAGATTATTCCTCAGCAAGCATCCCCAGCAGTCTTAATATAAGATTGTTCCCCGGCGGAATACAGACATCCAGTGGGGCCATTCCCCAGTACAGTCCAAAAGTCTCCCCAGGAAAGTTGAATCAATCTCCCCAGTAGATTCTGGAAGCTTATCCCCAGTAGATTCTGGAAGCTAATCTCCTACAGAGCGCAAAATCATCTCCCCGGCTTTATTCAAAGGTCATTCTCCACCAGAGCCTATAACTGGGTTATCCTCAGCTAATTACCACGGAAAGATCGTCCTCGGCGAAGTTCTTCCTATCCCCAGCGGAGTTCATCAAATTCCTCAACATAACTTCTCAATGGAATCCCCAGCGAAGTTATCACCAAATCTCAGCAAAGTATCTCTTCCCACAGAGTAATTCCCCGCAGAGTAATCTCTTCAACAAGTTTATTCCCCAACGGAGTCGTCTTCTCCTACCGGTTTATTCTTGTAATCATCATCCCCAGCGGAAACGAAGAACTCTGTTCTTCAACATCAGCCCAGGATTCAACTTCCCGGCATGCGTCAAGGATTTACTTTCCCAGACGAAGATACATTCATAAACATCACGTCATGCATATGCGCATCATGTCATACAATCTCGTTTAGGTCGAGAACATCATTGCTTGATCCATATCATGCATTGCATACGACTGACCTTTACCTTTCAGGAAGGATACAGTTAAATAATCAGCTACGTCAAAGTAGACAAATACAGTCAAAAGAGACCAATCCAGTCAAAGAAGACAAATCCAGTCAAAGAAGACAAGTCCAGTTAAATCCCAAAGGTTTTTCTGATGCTCATCCAGTCAAAGAAGATAGGTCCAGTTAAATTACTTCCTAAAGTCAAAGAAGACAACCCGTCATTATAGACACCCGTCATTATAGACAACTCGTCATTTAAGACAAATCGTCATTGAAGACAACTCGTCATTGAAGACAACCCGTCATTGAAGACAACTCGTCATTGAAGATAACCCGTCGTTATAGACACCCGTCATTATAGACAACTCGTCATTGAAGACAACCCGTCATTATAGACAACTCGTCATTTAAGACAACTCGTCATTGAAGACAACTCGTCACTTAAGACAACTCGTCATTTAAGACAACTCGTCATTGAAGACAACTCGTCATTTAAGACAACTCGTCATTGAAGACAACCCGTCATTATAGACAACTCGTCATTTAAGACAACTCGTCATTGAAGACAACTCGTCATTGAAGACAACTCGTCATTAAAGACAACTCGTCATTGAAGACAACTCGTCATTGAAGACAACTCGTCATTGAAGACAACTCGTCATTGAAGATAACTCGTCATTGAAGACAACTCGTCATTGAAGACAACTCGTCATTGAAGACAACTCGTCATTGAAGACAACTCGTCATTGAAGACAACTCGTCATTTAAGACAACTCGTCATTAAAGACAACTCGTCATTTAAGACAACTCGTCATTGAAGACGACTCGTCATTGAAGACAACTCGTCATTGAAGACAACTCGTCATTTAAGACAACTCGTCATTGAAGACGACTCGTCATTGAAGACAACTCGTCATTGAAGACAACTCGTCATTGAAGACAACTCGTCATTGAAGACAACTCGTCATTGAAGACGACTCGTCATTGAAGACGACTCGTCATTGAAGATCACTCGTCGTTGAAGACAACCCGTCCATGAAGACAACCCGTCCAAAGAGACAACTCGTCAAGAAAGACAAAACCTCCTCTGGTTCAGTTAAATCCTAAAGATTTTTCTGAGATAACATGTCAGTAGAGACAACCCGTCAACCTTTTGAAGTTCCAGATTCGATACCTATATCTAGCCAGGGCATGTCTGTGAGCGACTGAGTGAGGATAAACACCTGTAACAGGCCAGGAAATTATCTTTCTCAGGTACGCAAGTTCTCGCTAAGGAATCTCTTACGCGATCGACACCTAGATGGCATCTATAAGCCCATCCACATACCAACAGTCTCCAAATGGCATCTATAAGCCCATTCCCGACAAGATTCTGTCACATCACCAGATGGCATCTATAAGCCCATCCTCCTATCCACCATCTCTCCAAATGGCATCTGTAAGCCCATTCCCGACATCACACTGTTGAAACTCTACTATGTGAGTGCAAATTTCTGGGCACTCTAGTGTTCAATCATCTTCCACCCTCGGATCACGAAAGGCACACAAGCCAATCTACATCCTCAGGTATAAGAAGATTGAACAGGGGCAACTGTTGTACCCCAAAATTTGCCCTCTTATATTCTTCAAAGTTTTGACAAGCATCATCTCAATTTGCTCAAGTCTACTCAAGGGTTGCACAGTTCAAACACCCTCCTAAGCCAGTCAAATTAGGGTTTTGGTTCTTGCAAGGAAGTTGAGGTTTTCAAGGGCTCAATCAAGTCCCATATGCCTATATACATTGTCAAGCATCTACATGCCAAGTTTCAAGGCTCACAGGGTCAAGTTGCACAGTCAAAAACCCTAGTTGCTCCACAATCAACTGTAGGGGTAAAATGGTCATTTGACAGTCAAAAGTCAAAATTTTTGGTTAACATCTTATTTTGAAGCCACAATCATCATTTGATCAAGTCTTGATCATGATTCCACAAGAATGGCTCAAAAATCATCAAGATGCAAAAGTTTCCATTTTTGGACAGCTGAAAAGTCGACTGTAACTTGACCAAGGCATAACTTTTTCATGGTTCATCAGAAAAATCCCATCCAATTCTCATTTTGAAGGGGATGACATTTCCTACAACTCATCTTCACATTCCAAGTCCAAGAAATGCTCTCACAAAAAGTTATCAATTTCAACATTATAGGTCATTTTCAAAAGTCAACAAAAGGGCACTTTAAGTCAAAGACCATAACTTTAGATTGGTAAATCAAAATGACATGGGACCAAAGGCATTGGTTATAGGACTTCATGACCTTTCCAAAATGTCCAAGAACATGTTCATATAATCAAAATTGAGCAAGATATGCATTGGAGAAGTTGGGAAAT
Source organism: Vicia faba (assembly GCA_948472305.1). Taxonomy (NCBI): domain Eukaryota; kingdom Viridiplantae; phylum Streptophyta; class Magnoliopsida; order Fabales; family Fabaceae; genus Vicia; species Vicia faba. The sequence continues at coordinate 175,004,173 of OX451740.1, read as the reverse complement.
TTTTGTGAAATGGCCAAAGTCAACTATCCTTGAAACTTCAATTTTTGACAAAAGGGCGCACTTTTTTCCACTTGGTTCAGCCTTGTCATTCCACCCACGTGTCCCATGATTAATTTCAGGATTAAACATTAATTTTTCTATTTTTTATTTAATTTTATTGATTTAATTCATTTTAAATCCATAAAATTCAAATAAAAATAAAAAAAATTAATTCAATGATATCTTGTGGTTTGAATGACCTTGATGAAGCATAATGCACCTACCAAATTCGTGTAAGGTCCATTTTAAGTATAAAATTCAAATTTTGAACAAAATTGGCAAGTTCCTTTAATGGTGGTTATGGAGAAATCCAAAGTTTAATTGCAATGGTTAAGAGCTCATAATAGTGACTGATTCTCACTCATTACTATATATACAAGCCTTGCAAGCCTCATTCAAAAATGAAAAAAAAGTGCACAAACGGCCAGAGCAAAGTTCAAAATTTGTCAAAAAAAGTGTGAGATCAAAAGGAGTTTTGCAAGCATTTTCAGGCCAAAAGGAGAACGTGACTCTCTTCTTTGCCATACCCTGAAGCTAAAGCAACCCTTGCCACGTCCTAAGGTCCATTATCAAGCACTGTAAGTATTCCCAGGTCCCCTCAAAATCCCATATTATTTTTTCTTACATACTTGTGTGCAGGCTTCAAAGAAGGCTTATCATGCGCCTCACAAATCCAAAGCGCCAAGTGTCTCCAAGTGCAAATCCAATGGCCACAAGGGAAGGAGCATCATGTTCTCAGGTCAACACAGGCACAGGAAATCTCTAAAGTCAAACAAAGCTGGTTTCTTGATGGGTTTCAGATTCCAATCAAAACACCCCAATCTGGCCCAAAACCCCCCTTGGATTTGCAATTTTTATTTTGTCATTTTTATATTTTGTTTGTCTTATTTTATTTTTTCCCTTTTATTATCTATTAACATAACTAACTATTTTTCATAAAAAATCAAAAAAAGAACTAATATTATTATTATCATTAATTTCATTTTATTTTTGTAAATAAATACTAATAAATTGAATTAATTGTAATTAGGCAAACTTTAACCTTTTTTCTTAATAATTAAAATAAATTTAGAATTAGGTTTATTAACTTTTAATTTAATTCCTTTATTTTATTTTCATTAAAAACATAAAAACGCAAAAACATTTTTTCTTTTAATAAATTAATTAATTAATTTAATCCTTAGTTTTAATCTCATTTAATCACAAAAAGGACAAAAAATTCATTTCTTTTCTTAAAAGGGTCAAAACCCTTAAGACGTTCCCGATTTAATTCTCGCGCGCATTTATTTTGATTATTTATGTAACTGTCTCCAGATATGTAATAGTTAAATAGGTTTTTACCGCTTTTTTTAATTTCTCGTACTTATTTACCAAAACAGGTTTTTGTCTTTGGCAATGTATAGACCCGCGCCTTGTAATAGTTAGAATTTACATTTCTGCAATTTACTTTCCGCACCCCTAACCGTTAAATGCATGAAAGAATGTATGTAAATAAAATTAATCCGTAGCTCACAAATAACATGTACAAGATAACTTTAACATGAAAACAACACACATGCACATACCACCCCTAGGGTATGCTTCACTCGTTGCCTCGAAACGTGGTCGTCAAGTATAGGGTATTTTAGCGGTCGCCCTTTTGTCTAAAGATCCAGTTGCCTCGAAACGGTTGCCTCGGATACAAAGGATATAAGACAATAGGGTTACTTCTAAGGTGTCCTACCATTGCTTTGGTGACCACACTGTCCCTAATAATCGAATTGACCCGAATAACTCCAACGATGGTGCTACCTACCTCTCAATGGTGGGATAGCACTATCTAAAGGACTCTTACACAGCTTAATTCCTTAGAGTAGGTAGATTCTCCTGGGTACTTGCTCTTTTCAAAACAAACAAAAACATCTTTTCACACCTACACTTTCAAAAGTTTTCAAACAAATTTTTCATACACTCTTGAGGACAGATACAAGAGTTACTTAGAAATTTTTCAAACGAAACTTTTCCAAAACCCACACACACTTGAAAAGCAAACAAATTTTGAAAACATAAGAGCAAGTACCTAAGAGCGCGTGGATAACCACGGATAGAAAGGGTGCTAACACCTTCCCTTTCTATAAATCTACCTCCCGAACCGAGAGACATCTCGAATAAGGAATTTTGCTGTGCTTTTGTCCTTTCCATATTAGAGAACATAAAAGACGGTGGCGACTCTTGCTTACCGCGACATTTCGCGAAACCAGCTTAAAAAACAGTCAGTTCTATTTCCACCGATCACACCTTGCCCGGGGGAAGTAGGTCCATTTGTAAGGGCTTGATGTTCTTCATAATCATATGCCATGTTTTAGTGAATCATTGGACGTTTTTCATCTATAAACTGTTGTGTTCATTTTCTTTCCTTTTGCATTTTTGTTTGTTTAAGGATGGCTATCCCTTACACACACCCACACTCCCAAATGCAGGTACCCATCCATTCCGGATTCCATGGGTGACTATTCTGCTTTAGCCTTCGATAACTCTGAAGATTTGGTTAATCATGCTGAGTACGAAGTTGATAAAGATTGTGAAGTGCCAGGAGAGTTAGCCAGACTTTTACAGCAAGAAGAGAGGGCCATTCTGCCTCATGAAGAGTTGCTAGAAACCATCAACTTAGGGATAGAGGAAGACAGGAAGGAAGTAAAAGTGGGCGCCAACCTGGAACCAAGTGTCAAGGAGCGCTTAGTGCGGTTGTTGAATGAATATGTTGAAATCTTCGCCTGGTCTTATGAAGACATGCCAGGGTTAGACACAAATATTGTGGTTCACCGTCTCCCTACAAGAGAAGACTGTCCACCGATCAAGCAAAAGGTTCGCCGAATGAGGCCTGACATGTCTGAGAAGATTAAGGCTGAGGTAATGAAGCAATTCAACGCTGGCTTTCTGGCTGTTACTTCCTATCCATAATGGGTTGCTAACATTGTGCCCGTGCCTAAGAAGGACGACAAAGTCAGAATGTGTGTGGACTATCGGGATTTGAACAGGGCTAGCCCAAAGATGATTTTCCGCTACCGCATATCGACATCTTGGTTGACAACACAGCTCAGCACAAGGTGTTTTCCTTCATGGATGAATTCTCGGGATATAACCAGATCAAAATGGCCCCCGAGGACATGGAGAAAACTACTTTCATCACGCAATGGGGTACCTTCTGCTACAAAGTGATGCCATTCGGACTGAAGAATGCAAGGGCAACTTATCAACACGCCATGGTAGCTTTGTTTCATGATATGATACATCATGAGATCGAAGTTTACGTAGACGATATGATAGCTCAATCACAGACAGAAGAAGAACACCTTGGTCATTTGCAAAAGCTGTTTGTCAGGTTGAAGGAGTATAAGCTCAGTCTGAACCCAAGCAAGTGCACTTTTGGAGTTAGGTCTGGTAAACTTTTGGGATTTATTGGCAGCAACAAAGGCATTGATGTTGATCCAGCTAAAGTGAAGGCTATACAAGAAATGCCTGCCCCCCGTACTGAAAAGGAGGTTAGAGGATTCTTGGGATGCTTGAATTATATTACGAGGTTCATCTCTCACCTGACATCTACCTGTGAGCCAATTTTCAAACTGTTGAAGAAAGATCAGGTAGTTGAATGGAGCAATGATTGTCAAGTTGCTTTTGATAAAATCAAGGAGTATTTACTAGAACCTCCTATTTTGATGCCACACGTCGAAGGAAGGCCGTTAATCATGTATCTGACTGTTTTGGATAACTCAATGGGGTGTGTGCTGGGCCAACATGACGAGTCTGGCCGAAAAGAGCATGCCATTTATTATCTTAGCAAAAAGTTTACCGACTGTGAGACTCGTTACTCACTGCTCAAGAAAACTTGTTGCGCTTTGGTATGGGCTGCTCGCCGGCTAAGGCAGTATATGTTGACTCACACCACTTTGTTGATTTCCAAAATGGATCTGATCAAGTATATCTTCGAGAAGCCTGCTTTATCTGGAAGAATCGCTAGATGGAAAATGATCCTGACTGAGTATGATATCCAGTATACTACCCAAAAAGCTATAAAGGGGAGTGTACTAGCCGACCATCTAGCTCATCAAGCCGTCGAAGATTATCAATCTATGAGATTCGACTTCCCTAACGAGGACATCATGACTTTGGACAACATCGAAGGTAACGAACCGTATGACGGACCTAAACAAGGATCCTGATGGACCCTATACTTTGATGGTGCTTCAAATGCACTTGGCAACGACATCGGTGCGATGCTCATTTCTCCTGAAGGTTGCCACACACCCTTCACTGCCCGACTTTGTTTCAGTTGTACCAATAACATGGCCGAATATGAAGCTTGCACCTTTGGTCTCAAGGCTGCTATAGACTTGGGAATCAAATCTTTGGTCGTATTTAGGGACTCGGCTTTGGTTATCAGTCATGTCAAAGGAGAGTGGGACACTAAACATCCTAATCTTATCCCATACAAAGAACATGTCCTGACGTTGTTGCCTCATTTCGAGCAGATTACCTTCGAGCATTTCCCGCGAGAAGAAAATCAGTTAGCCGATGCTCTGGCTACAATGTCTTCCATGTTTAAACTCAACTGGGATAACGAGGCTCCCCAAATTACCATCGAGCGAATGGATGAACCCGCACACTGTCATGAGATTAATACCGAAGAAGTAGTGGAACAACCCTGGTTTCATGAAATCAAAAGGTATCTCCAGACTAGAGAATATCCTGAAGGAGCTTCCGTCAATGACATAAAGTTCTTAAGGAGATTTGCTGCCAAGTTCTTCCTAAGCAATGGAATCCTTTATAAGCGCAACCATGATTGTGTTCTACTTCGTTGTGTGGACAAAGCTGAAGCAAAGTTGATCATGACTGAGATACACAGTGGCACATTTGGCACCCACTTGAGCGGACATACGATGGCTAAAAAGATTCTAAGGGCAGGCTACTATTGGTCTACCATGGAAGCTGATTGTCACCAACATTCCCGTACTTGCCACAAGTGCCAAGTCTATGCTGACAAGGTACATATTCCTCCTGTTCCTCTCAATGTTCTGACAGCTCCTTGGCCATTCGCAATGTGGGGCATTGACATGATTGGAGAGATCAAGCCCACGTCATCCAATGGACATCGCTTCATCTTGGTCGCTATCGATTATTTTACCAAGTGGGTCGAAGCAGCTTCCTTTGCCTCTGTTACAAAGAATGTGGTTGCCCGCTTTATCAAGTAGAACCTCATATGCCGGTACGGTATCCCTGACAGGATCATCACAGACAACGGTGAGAATTTGAACAACACTATGATCACCACTCTATGCGAACAGTTCAAGATTTATCATCACAATTCATCTCCCTATCGTCCAAAGATGAACGGTGCTGTTGAAGCCGCGAACAAAAATATCAAGAAGATCATTCAAAAGATGACAGTCACCTACAAGGACTGGCACGAGATGTTACCGTTTGCTCTACATGGATACCGTACCATGACACGTACTTCAACAGGGGCAACCCCATTTTCTTTGGTGTATGGTATGGAAGCTGTGTTACCTATGGAGGTTCAGATTCCTTCCTTAAGGATTATGAAGGACGCTGATCTGAGTGAAGACGATTGGATTCAGACCTGGCTTGACCAACTCAATTTGATCGACGAGAAGCGACTTACCGCTGTTTGTCATGGTCAGACGTATCAAAAACGGATGATCAAGGATTTCAACAAGAAAGTTAGACGTCAAGTATATCAAGTCGGGGATCTTGTAATCAAGCAGATCATCTTGCCGCAAAGTGATCCCAGGGGCAAATGGACTCCTACCTACGAAGGACCATTTATGATCAAGAGCATCTTCTCTGGTGGGGCCATGATTCTGACCACCATGGACGACAACGACTTTCCGCATCCTGCGAACGCAGACATAGTCAAAAGATACTACGCATAAAACGACCCGACAAGTTGAAAACCCGAAAGGGCGACTTGGGCAAAAATGGGCATCCCGGTGAATCGAAAACCCGAAAGGGCGGTTCAGGCAAAAATTAGAAACAAAAAAAATCTGTACACCCGACAAGTTGAAAACCCGAAAGGGCGACTTGGGCAAAAAAGGGTTTCCCGGTGGATCGAAAACCCGAAAGGGCGGTCCAGGAAAAAGTTAGGGAATTAAAGCGTTTGACTATGTCTCGTCGGATCACTTTAAGAATAATCTCTTCACCAACAAGCTCCAAGCTTCTGATCAACCCAGTCATCTACGGACGAAGCAGCAAATGGACAAGATATTCAGAGTTGTGAAGGCTATAGCAGAATGGGAATCCCATGGAATTGTTACACATAGCCATCTTTATTTTGTATAATTTTTTTCAATTTTTACGACAACATTCTCTTACTAGGATGTCTGTCTCTTTTGTACAAAAATACTCACAAAAGTTAATACAAAAATACTTCAAAGTGCAGAAATTCGCTTGCCTTTCTTTTCTTTTTTACACTTATGTTTTATTTGAAAACGTCCAATGTTTTGTTAAATAGGCATATGCATTTGAATATAATCACTGCTTACAAATAAAACGAAATTGAAAAAGGATAATTACTGATAGGTTGAAGGAGTAGGAAGAAATCTTTATGCCATTCCAGAAGAAATCCCCTACGATACATCATTCAGATCCTCAACAAGGCTAAATTTGGAGTATATTTCCCCAGCGAAATTAAGCTTCAAGATCCGCAGCGGAGCCAGTGCAGTCTAAAACTTGATTCCCCAGCCGATTTAAGTTTCAAAATCCCCATCAGAGTTAAGATTAGAGATCCCCAGCGGAGCCCGAAAACCCTGAAAAATCCTATCCCCAGCGGAGCCAGAATAGTGAACATTTCCCCCACAGAGTCACCTTCCAAAAAATTGAAGATTTCCGGTCTCATTTCTCCAAGCGGAAGCCTCCAAGGTTTCAATTCCCCAATAGAGATCATCAGAGTTTTCCTCATTCCCCAGGAAAGTCAGGAAGGATTCTCACATCCCTGCAGGAGTTGTCAAAGGCCTTGTTAATCCCCACAAATTACCGATGATTTTCCATCTCCAGCAGTGGTCCCAGGATTTCCCCTTCTCAGCAATCAGAGATCTTTAATCCCCAATCAGTCAGTAGCCAGCAAGGATTTCTCATCTTCAGTAATCAAAGATTTCTTGGAATCCCCAGCATTGGTCAAGGATTTACTTTCCCCGACAACAATCAAAGATTTCATTATCTCCAGTTATCAAGAATTTATTTTCCTCAGCAAGACAGCTACTCAGCTTACATGCACATCCATTACATTCATATATCATGAATGTGATACGGTGGGAGAACTGACTATGGTTTTGCGTTTGTATTCGCAAATGTTTCGGTTGAGCAAGAGTCGCCACCGACTTTTTATTTTATCCTAAGGAAAGGTTAAAAAGCACAGCAAAAACCTTTGAGATGTTTTCTTGGGTTCGGGGAGTAGTTTATAGAAAGGGAAGGTATTAGCACCCTTTCTATCCATGGTTATCCATGGGCTCTTAGTTACTTGCTTAGATCAACTTGCCTTAATTTTCAATTGTTTGAAATGGTGCTTTGTGTGTGTGGGTTTGAAAATGTTTTGAAAAGAGGCCAATGTGGTGGCAACCTTTGTAATGATCCATGTTGGGATGTATACAAAGGTGTATGTCTTTTGAAAAGGTTTTCATTTGTTTTTGAAAAGAGTTTTGAAAGTGTAGTGATGTGTGGTTTAGAAAATAGGCAAGTGTTTTGTTTTGCAAGTTTGTTTCAAGTAACTAAGAGGTTGTCTACTCCTAAATTTCTCAAAGATTTTCTCCTATGTTTTTAACCCTTTTAACAATTTTGTTCCACCATTGCATTTGGTGGACAATCTTGTGTTAGGATGTGAAAGGGACGGGCGCGGGTCATCGTTTAGACCATAATTGCAATGGTGCAAAGTATCTTTGGGCAATTTTTCCTTTAAGGGACTTGATCATTTTTTTAGGCAACTTTCGAAAGCGTCATCGTGGGACTATGATCATTTGAATTGTTTTGTTTTGCCCAAAGAGACCTAACATGCAATATGGCTCATTATTGAAGGCAACAAGTGGAATACCCTAGGGGTGCAAGTGTGATTGGTGTTGTCCATTTTCATGCTTGTTTATCTTGAAATTAGGTCAAACTATTTTTGTTGTTTTTGATTCGTATACAAACCCTAATTCTAACATGGCATAATTAGAAAGCATTAAAGTGCGAAAAATAAAGTTCCTAAGTTATTACAACACAATATGGGAAGGGGGGTACAAATGTTCAAATGGGGGTATTTTGACAAGGAATTTAAACCTAGACTATTACATCAATTTGGAATTATACAAGGTAATTAATATACAACAATTAAATAAAATGGAATAAATATGCAAGATGCAAAAAATGTTTTTATATGTATGAAAAAAAAGTGTTTTTATGTATGTCAAATAAACAAAATAAAAAGTATTATTTTTGGAGTTTTTTTTTATGTATTTAGGGCAAAACCCTAATTTATTAAATAAAAGGTATTAATTATTTAATATATACAATATTTAATAATTATGTACAAAAATAAAATAAAAATGAAGTGTATTTGTCAAAAAGGTATTTTTAATATTAAATATTAATAAAAATAAAAATGTGTATATTTTGTATTTTTAACCTAAATATACTAATATATATGTAAATATTTATATTATTTATCAAATATATTAAATATGTGCAAAATAATAATATTTAATATTTATAAAAAAAAGTATATTTTATATAAAATATTTTCAGAAGATAAAATAAAATAAAAATGGAAAATAAAATGTGTTTGCATTATTTTTAGTATTTTTAAATAAAAGTGTTTATGTATTTATTTATGTACAAAACATTAATTTAAACAAATAAATACCTAATAAATATAAAAATGGTGTGAAAAATATTTTTTATATTTTTAATATTGTGAGGAAAAATAAATAAGTCATAACAAAAAAGAAAAGATCAAAAAATCATAAAAATAAGCATAATGGGCCAGGGGGGTTCAAAAGTAACAAAAGGGTGCAAAAAGAAATATGAAACAGAGCCCAGCCCAAGAAGTCCTTCTTCAACCTCCAGACTGTATGAACAACAATGAACACGCGTTTTCTATCTTCCAATTCCTGGACTTTCAAGCAAAACTCACAACATGAAAAATGTAGGGCATTAAGAGACGAATCCAGACATATAAAGAACTTGACTTAACTCTCTAAGATGAGAGAGAATTTCTTCTCCCCCAATTCCTGACCTAGTTTTTGTTCCATGTTCAGACATTAAATTCTCACAGCACACATAATATAAATGAAAACTAATTACATGGGTATGTTCAGGGCTATGAATGTGACATATTTTCTTCACAAACCTAAAGCTAACAATGCTTGGATAGAGAGATACGAGTTCATGAACTTACCTGTTCAGTTGGAGTTGTATCTGGTGATGGAGGTACTTTCAGTGCAAGGTAATGATTGGTACAACTTCCTTGATGTCCAGGGATGCTATTCCAAGTTTTACTTTGCTTTGAAACTAGCTGAATCGAGTTATAGAACTCCACCTGCAAAACAGAAAAATGAAAATGGTGATGTTGAATGGGAGTGTTACAGGTCGTGTTTGAGGTTTGGAATAGCTTCAAGGGATGTTGTGGGATGTGTTTGAAGTGTTTTTAGCAAGAATGCATGAAAGGATTGAGCTATGGAACTCAATCTGCAGCAGGTGCTCTGTTTGGGCAGTTTGAGGGTGATTCTGTGTTTTAGAAGGCAATGGAGGTGGTTGACTCGTGTTCTAGCTCATAATGGATGTTTAGAAAGTGTACAAAGTCTTTGCTTAAACTTGTGTTAGCTGAGATAAAAGTTGTGTTATGTTATGCTAGCTTTCTTCAACTTTAAGCAACAAAGTTCAAGTTGAGTTTCTAGACTGATAGAGGCCCCCCTAATGTGCTGCAAACCTTGGCCTTGATCAGTGCAATTAGCTCATAAACTTGTGCCAAAGAGATTTGCACTGTACTTGCTTGGATTGTTAATTGACATAAAGTGCAACTTTTCTAAAATGGATATAATGCTTTATCTAAAAATGACTTAATCTTGCATACAATGTCCAAACTCATAGAACAACACCTTGGCACAAAGGATTGGCATTAAATTATGGAGTGTAGATGAGATAAAAGACCTGTAATCTAGCTTAAGGCATGCTGAGTTAAAAAATGCAAGGTTATGGACATGTAACTTGGTCATGAACAAAGTGAGTTTTTTCCCAACTTGCCAAATTCGATTCTCCCTAACCATGAGGTTGTTTGATGAGTTCTTGGACATTTTGGAAAGCTTGGAATGTGTACTACAATCCATCTTTGAAATGCAAATTGAAATTCCAAGTGGAAGTATGTGAAAAATGGTCTTGAAGTTAGGTAAAAACCTTGCCTAAAATAGGTCAAATTTTCTCTAAGTTAAGAATGGTTTGGTACCCTTGTTCCAAAAATTGTAACTTGAGCTACAAGCTTCTTTTGGGAAAACTTTGTGAATCAAAGTTGTAGATGTTTCAATAGGCTACAACTTTCATTTTTTGACTTTTTCTTGAATCCAAATGAATCTTGGTGAGAAAGTGGGACAAAGTTAGGAAAAAATTAGGGTTTTTCATAACTTAGAAAAATTCTAAGTTATGAAAAATCTTCATTTCAAACCCTAATTTGCAATTCTTGATTTCTTGATGAACAAGTTTCATAATTTGGCATGTTTTGATGAAAAATGAATCTTGACACTTGATTTTGACCAAAAAGTCAAAGTTTGACTTTTCAGTATACAGTCAAAATTGATCAATTGACTAGGAAATTCAATTGTCAATCTTGTGCATTTGGGATCTTTTGAACTTGTTGAGCATGTCAAAATAATTCCATTGGGTCCTTGAGTCCATATGTGAGCTTGATTTGCCATTGGCTAGGTCAAACAGTCAAAAATTGCCTTTGTGCAGTCAAAACCCTAAAAATGACCATTTTGCCCTTTTGGTGATCTGATCAAATTTCTTGTGGAATTGTGATCCAAAATTGATCAAATGGTCCATGTGAGTTCATAATGTTGATGTGGGTCAATTTTCATGAGATTTGACTGTCAATTGGCCACAGTTGACTTTTTCCCCAATACAGCTGATTTCTAGGTCAACTGTCCAATTGACCGGGCAAAATTTGGAATCAAGACTTGAAACTTGGTATGGATAAACTTGGGAGTCCAACATGAAGCATGAAAGTCATATTAGGCATTTTAGGTCAAAATATCTTGGTGCAAACACAAACCCTAATTTGGGTCAACAGTGCAAGGAGAAGTCTTGAGTAGAGGAAAACCTAACTGGATCTTGAGCTCCAAGGGTCTTGTGATGAGAAAATGTTGAGGAAATGGGAGGGAAAATTTTGGGGTACAACAGTTGCCCCTGTTCAATCTTCTTGAACCTGAAGAGTTAGATTGGCAAGTTTGCCTTTCGTGACTCGAGGGTAAAAGGAGATTGGACACTAGAGTGCCCGGAAATTTGCACTCGCATGTTGGAGTATCAGCAATGTAATGTCGGGAATGGGCTTATAGATGCCATTTGGAGAGATGGTGGATAGGGAGATGGGCTTACAGATGCCATCTGGAGACGTGACAGAACCTTGTCGGGAATGGTCTTATAGATGCCATTTGGAAGTGTTGATCGCATAAGAGATTCCTTAGCGAGAACTTGTGTATTTTGAGAAAGACAGATGTTTTCCTGGCTTGTTACAGGTGTTGATCTTCAATCTTTTCATGCAGATATGCCCTGTCTAGATACATGTGTCGAATCTACAATCGGTTGCTCACAGATATGCCCTGGCTGGATACAGGTATCGAATCTGGAATTGTTGTCAACAGACATGCCCTGGCTGGATACAGGAATCGAATCTGGAATTGTTGTCAACAGATATGCCCTGGCTGGATACAGGAATCGAATCTTCAAACTCTTCAGATGTGCCCTGGCTAGATACAAGAATCGAATATGGAATTGTTGTCAACAGATATGCCCTGGCTGGATACAGGAATCGAATCTGGAATTGTGATAGTTGGTAGATATGCCCTGGCTGGATACAGGAATCGAATCTTCAAACTCTTCAGACGTGCCCTGGCTAGATACAGGAATCGAGTCTGGAAATAGTCGTCAACAGATATGCTCTGGCTGGATACAGGAATCGAATCTTTAAACTCTTCAGACGTGCCCTGGCTAGATACAGGAATCGAGTCTGGAAATAGTCGTCAACAAATATGCCCTGGCTGGATACAGGAATCGAATCTTCAAACTCTTCAGACGTGCCCTGGCTGGATACAGGAATCGAGTCTAGAATTATGACAGTTGATAGATATGCCCTGGCTGGATACAGGAATCAAATCTTCAAACTCTTCAGACGTGCCCTGGCTGGATACAGGAATCGAGTCTGGAAACTGATCACTCACAGATGTTCCCTGGCTAGATACAAGAATCAAATCTGGAAACTGTGACAGTTGTAGGTAGTTGTCTTTTTCCCTGAAAAGGCAAAACATCAGTTGTATGTAATGTCATGATGTATGAAATGCATGATGTCATGATGTTCAAAATGAGATAGTGTCGTATGCACTTTATCATGTATGTAAGCAAGATGTATGAAATGCGAAATGTTTATGAATGTATTTTCGTCTAGGAAAATAAATCCTTGACGATCGGCCGTGGAATTAAATCTTGGGCTGACGTTGAAGAGCAGAGCTCTTCATTTCTGCTGGGGATGACGGTTGCAAGAATATACCGGTAGGAGAAGATGACTCCGTTGGGGAATAAACTTGTTGGAGAGATTACTCTGCGGGGAATTGCTCTGTGGAAGAGATACCTTGCTGAAGTTTTGACGAGAGCTCCACTGAGGATTTCAATGATGGACTCCGCTGGGGATAACAATGATAAACTCCGCTGGGGATAGGAAGAACTTTGCCGAGGGCGATCTTCCGTGGTAATTAGCTGAGGATAACCCAGTTATAAGCCCTTGTGAGGAATAACTTTGAATAAAGCTCGGGAGAGACGTCCGAACTCTGCAGGGGATAAGCTTCAAGACCTGCCGGGGATAAGAATTCCACCTTCCTGGGGAAACTTTTCAGACTGTACTGGGGTGTTGATATTCCGCCGGGGAACAATCTTAGGTCAAGACCGCCGGGGATGCTTGCTGATGAATTCCTATACTCTGTGGGGAGTTGAGATAACTTGATCACATACTTCAGTTAAATCTACCTTGGTACCTTGGCGGACAGAGCAACTAGACTACCTGGACAACACTACATTGCCCCTGTTTCTGATGTTACCTGTAATTAGTCTTTTGTTTCATATGCAAATATTTATGAATTAGAAATTTAATGTCAAATGCATATATCAAAAATGAACATTGGACGTTCTTCGCAAGACAAAACAGAAAAAAGGAAAACAATTGGCAATTTGTTTGGAAAACTGAATCTGTATTGATTTTGAAATTTGCCTGTAAATAGGCGTTTTTTTGTACAAGAGGCTGACGTCCTAGTAAGAGAACGCCGCCAAACAACATAAAGTTTATACAATTTTGAAAAGGAAACAAAACAGCTATGTGCACAATATTCCCACTGGGTTCCAACTCCGCTATCGCCTTTATGTCTTCAAGCGTCTCATCACTTTGCTGCTTAGTTGAAGATGAAGTTGATTGATCGATGCCGAAGTCTGAGCCAGATAGTTGATGCCGAATTCTGGATGCAAGGTGATCCAATGAGACATAGTGTTACGCTTTATCCCTAACTTTTGCCTGGACCGCCCTTTCGGGTTTTCAGTCCACCGGGATACCCATTTTTGCCCAAGCCGCCTTTTCAGGTTTTCGACTTGCCGGGTGTACAAATTTTTTTCATTTCATCCCTTATTTTTGCCCGAACCCTTTTGGTTCGCCGGGAAGCCCTTATTTTTGCCTAGGTATGTCAACCTAGCGGGTCTTTTATTCATGCGTAGTATCTTTTTACTATGTCTGCATTGGCGGGGTGAGGAAGGTCGTCACCATCCATGGTGGTTAGAATCATGGCTCCTCCTGAGAACACATGTTTAACCACAATTGGCCCTTCGTATGTAGGGGTCCATTTGCCCCGGGGATCACTTTGAGGAAGGATGATGCGTTTGATTACCAGGTCCCCAACTTGATACTCTTGTGGTCTGACTTTCTTGTTAAATGCCCTGATCATCCGTTTTTGATACGTTTGACCATGACAGATAGCAGTAAGTCTCTTTTCATCGATTAGGTTTAATTGATCAAGTCGAGTCTGGATCCAGTCATCTTCACTCAAGTCTGCATCCTTCATTATCCGGACAGAGGGTATCTGGACTTCAATTGGCAAGACTGCCTCCATGCCATAGACCAAGGAAAAAGGAGTTGCCCCAGTTGACGTCCTTGCTGAGGTACGGTACCCATGAAGAGCAAACAGTAGCATCTCGTGCCAATCTTTATAGGTCACTGTCATCTTCTGCACAATTTTCTTGATGTTCTTATTAGCTACTTCTACGGCCCCATTCATCTTCGGCCGATAAGGAGAAGAGTTGTGGTGCTGTATCTTAAATTGCTCGCAGAGTTCAGTGATCATCTTGTTGTTAAGATTGGTACCATTGTCCGTAATGATCCTTTCTGGGACGCCATACCGACAGATCAGGTTATGCCGAATGAAGCGGGCTACGACGCTCTTGGTTACCGTGGCGTAGGAAGATGCCTCAACCCACTTTGTGAAGTAATCAATCGCTACCAGGATGAAGCGTTGCCCGTTGGATGCCGTCGGTCGGATTTCGCCGATCATATCGATGCCCCACATTGCAAAAGGCCAAGGTGCCGTCAGGACGTTCAGAGGAACCGGAGGGATATGCACTTTATCAGCATAGATCTGGCATTTGTGACAAGTTCGAGAATGTTGGTAACAGTCGGCTTCCATTGTGGACCAGAAATATCCTGCCCGAAGGATTTTCTTTGCCATGGTATGTCCACTGGAATGTGTTCCGAATGTACCTTCATGCAGTTCTATCATGATCTTCTCTGCTTCAGCCCTATCCACACAACGCAGTAGAGTTGAATCATGATTCCGTTTGTAGAGAATGCCGTTGCTGAGGAACAATTTTGCCGCAAACCTTCTCATGAACTTCTTGTCGTTGACAGATGCACCTTCAGGGTATTCCTGAGCTTCCAAGTATCTCTTCACCTCATGATACCAGGGTTTTTCAGTCACCTTTTCGGCCTCAAGATCGCAGCAGTATGTAGGTTCGTCCAACTTCCAGATAATGATCCGGGGAGCCTCATTGTCCCATTTGACTTTGAACATTGAAGACATCGTAGCTAGTGCGTCCGCTAACTGATTCTCTTCTCTTGGGAAGTGCTCAAAAGTTATCTCTTCAAAGTGGGGAAGCAAAGTCAACACATACTCCTTGTAAGGAATAAGTTTGGGTGTTTCGTATCCCACTCGCCTTTGATCTGATTGATCATGAGAGCGGAATCTCCGAAGACACTCAGAAACTTGATCCTTAAGTCGATTGCAGCTTGAAGACCCATGATACATGCCTCATATTCTGCCATGTTGTTGGTGCAGTTGAAACACAGCCGGGCAGTTAGTGGAGTATGAGTTCCTTTGGGGGATATGATCACAGCGCCAATACCATAACCCAAAGCGTTGGAGGCTCCGTCAAAATGCATAGACCATCGGGATCCTTCCTCAGGTCCTTCATCCGGTCCAGGCACTTCACAATCAGTTACCACCATGATATCTTCGTCCGGAAATTCAAAGTTCAATGATTGGTAATCGTCCACAGGTTGGTGTGCCAAATGATCTGCCAATACACTTCCCTTGATTGCTTTCTGAGTTGTATATTGGATATCATATTCTGTCAAGATCATTTGCCATCTTGCTATTCTTCCAGACAGAGCAGGCTTTTCGAATATGTACTTGATGGGATCCATCTTTGAAATCAACAAAGTGGTGTGAGTCAGCATATACTGTCTCAGTCGGCGAGCAGCCCATACCAGAGCGCAGCAAGTTTTCTCGAGCAGTGAGTACCGAGACTCACAGTCGGTAAACTTTTTGCTCAAGTAATAAATAGCATGCTCTTTTCGGCCAGACTCGTCATGCTGCCCCAGCACACACCCCATTGAGTTGTAAAGTACTGTCAAGTATAGTATTAGAGGCCTCCCTTCTACTGGTGGCATAAGAATGGGCGGCTCTTGGAGATACTCTTTTATCTTTTCAAAAGCGGCCTGACATTCATCGTTCCAACGGACTACTTGATCTTTCTTCAGTAATTTGAAGATTGGCTCACAGGTAGCAGTTAGATGTGAGATGAATCGGGAAATGTAATTTAGTCGTCCCAGAAAGCCTCTGACTTCTTTCTCTGTCTTAGGAGTAGGCATCTCTTGTATGGCTTTCACCTTGGCAGGGTCCACCTGGATACCTTTATCGCTTACAATGAAACCTAGCAATTTTCCGGACCTCACCCCAAAGGTGCATTTGTTGGGATTCAACCTCAGCTTGTATAACTTCAGTCGGTCAAACAACTTCCGCAGATGGTCAAGGTGTTCCTCCTTAGTTTGGGACCTTGCAATCATGTCATCAACGTATACCTCAATCTCATGATGGATCATATCATGAAATAAAGCAACCATGGCACGTTGGTAGGTTGCCCCAGCATTTTTCAACCCGAATGGCATGACCTTGTAGCAGAAGGTGCCCCACTGAGTCACAAAGGTAGTCTTTTCCATATCTTCCGGAGCCATCTTGATCTGATTATACCCTGAAAAACCATCCATGAAGGAGAACACCTTGTGCTGAGCAGTATTGTCAACAAGAACGTCGATGTGAGGTAGAGGGAAGTCATCCTTGGGGCTTGCCCTGTTTAGATCCCTGTAATTGACACACATTCTGACCTTACCGTCCTTCTTCGGCACTGGCACCACTATGGCAACCCACTGAGGGTAAGAGGTCACTGCTAGAAACCCGGCGTCGAATTGCTTCATAACCTCAGCTTTGATCTTTTCGGACATCTCTGGGCGCATACGACAAACCTTTTGTTTTACCGGAGGGCAGTCTTCCTTGGTAGGCAGGTGATGAACCACAATGTCGACATCCAAACCAGGCATGTCCTCGTAGGACCAAGCAAAGATTTCCATGTAGTCACGCAGCATCTGGATCAATCGTTGCTTCACGCTGAGCTCTAGATTGGACCGATCTTGACTTCTTTTCTATCTGTCTCAGTACCCAGGTTAATCGTTTCCACCGGCTCTTCATGCGGCTGAATGGCCCTCTCTTCCTGGAGTAGCAGTCTTGCGAGTTCACCAGGCACTTCGCAATCATCTTCACCTTCGTCTTTGGCCAAGTTGATCGGATTCTCGAAGTCATAAATGGTGGTAGCAGAGCCGTTACCAGTGAGATCCAGAGTGGATTGAAACCTGTATAAGTGAGTGTGTATAAATATAGCTGTTTTGCAATATATAACACAGAAAGAAAGAGAGCACAAGATTTGAAATGCAACAAACGTCTAATGTTTTGGTTAATGATATATGGAAATGTCATACAAAAAGCCCTCACAAATGGAGCTACGGTGCCCCGGGTAGGACACCGAGCCAATAAAAGTTTCAACATTGTTTGTTACAAATTGAAAATCAAAAGAGTTAATTACTGCGTGACAAATGTGATAGGTGTAAAATCCTTTGCCATCCAGTTGCTTGGTCCGTTGCTGGTGGTTGGATAGATCCAACTGTCAAACTCCGCTTCCTCTACGTCCTCCTCAATAGCATTCACCCTTGGGTTGGTGATAAACACCGGAGCCTTTCTGATCCTTTCTTTGCGTACAGCCCTCTGAGCCTCTGCAGTGAAGCCCAACCCAAACTTGTCGGTCTTTTGAGTGAAGTCAGGAAGCTGACCCCAGTTTGCACATTTGCCTTTCTCGATTACAGCCCGGGCATCCTTCAGGGAAGCCATCTTCAGAGGAAAATCTTCTTCAACCACTGCTTCAGCTGACGCCAATGTTAGAGGTACCTCCTCAAAATGTTGAAAGGGGGTTTCAATAAACTCCCCGTCCATCTCGATATACCGGAATGAATTCAAGTGACTTACCATGTATTCCTCCTCACCCTGCACAGTAACAATCTTCCCTTTGACAGGGTATTTGAGCTTTTGGTGTAGAGTGGATGTTACTGCCCCAGCCTTGTGAATCCAGGGTCAACCCAACAAGCAGGAATAAGATGGACGAATATCCATTACATAGAACGTTGAGTCGAAGACTTGGGAACCCACACGAATAGGAATGTCTACCTCACCGTGCACCATCCTCTTAGAACCGTCGAAGGCTCTAACAATGATGTTACTAGGTTTCAATTCTAGGCCCTCACAATCCAATCGATCCAAGGCCTTCTTGGGCAAAACATTCAGGGAAGAACCGGTATCCACCAACACGTGTGCGAGAGTAGTGCCCCTGCATTCTATAGAGACGTGCAGGGCATCATTGTGATTTTTCCCTTTGGCGGTAAGGTCAGCATCCGAGAACCCCAAACCATTGTCAGCTGTCAAATTAGCCACACAGTCAGTGAATTGATCTGCAGAGGTCTCTTGCGGCACATGGGCCGTTTTCAGAAATGAAATCAGGGCCTTTGCGTGGGCCTCTGAGCATAGCAGCAATGATAGCATAGAGATTTTGGAGGGGGTATGCCCCAGCTGTTCAACAACATTGAAGTCACTCTTTTTAATAATTTTAAGGATTTCCTCCATCTCTTGTTGGGAGGCTTCAACAGCAGTCTTTTTTGGTGCCTCCGTCCTGGCAGGCAAATCGGTAGCAACTTCTTTGCCCCGAGCATCAGAGGACTCGGCGGCAGTAGTAGACACAGGAACTTGATTTGGGACATGCACACTTGCGGGTGTGATGATAAGAGGTTTTCGGATAACTGGTGGTGCAATGTCAGGCGAGAAGAGCCTACCACTGCGAGTAATCTTGGCGGGACCAGTGATGTTACTGATACTGGTACTGGTGTTGAACTCCTGCTTCACCCCAAGCACATACACGTCTGCCCTATAGTGCCATGGGACAGCCCTGTTAGATTCATAGGGGAGAGGCCCCGGAACAGTAATAGTAATGGGTGCAACAGACATAATTTGGACTGGTTTCCTTGGGAGAGCCTTGGTAGGATTGTTGAAAATTGTGACGACAGATACTTCTTCAGCGGAAACAAACGGAACAGCAGTTTTCTTGAACAGAATCTCCTTGCTATCCATCAGGCCCTGGATGCCTGACTTCAGTAGCGGACAACCGGTAGGGATAACAACACACAGGAGGCAACCCTTGCTACAACCCGAAAATAAACCGGCTAGTAGTAAGTTCCTCTTAACAGTCAAAAGAGGGGTAGCAACATCATCCACCGAAACAGCATACAAATCTTCCTCGACGGCATTTACTCTATGCTGGGGCATAGGAGCAGTTACAACATTTGGCCTCTCAGGCGCCTCAAACTGAATTTCCTTCGCATCGATAAGGTCTTGAACTTTGTTTCTCAGGGACCAGCAATCATCAGTAGTATACCCGGGGCTATCGGAATGATAAGCACAACGGGCATTTGGGTTATACTTAGGAGATGCAGTATTCACGACCTTCGGAGCCTCTTTGATGGTTACCAAGTTGGTTGATAACAGTTGCGGTAAGATTTGTGACAAGGTCATACTCAGCCGAGTATACTGCCTCTCGGGCCTTTCACCTCTTTGTTGATTATACTGCTGAGGAGCAGCAACAGGCTTTGAAATGACTAAGGCATTGACGGCTTGGCGGCTTTCTGGCTTGACTTGTCTTCTAGGACCATAAACGGCACTTGCTTCTTTCTTGAAAGGCCTCTTCTCAGTACTTGCGGAGGCAGCTTTTTGTATCTTTCCTGACCTGATGCCAACTTCTATCCTTTCACCCGTAAGAATCAAATCCGTAAACCCAGTTGAGGAATTGCCAACCAGATGATTGAAAAATGGACCAGACAAGGTCCCTAGAAACATATCAACCAGCTCACGATCAGTCAATGGAGGCTGCACCCTGCCAGCCAAATCTCTCCATTTTTGTGCATATTCTTTGAACCCTTCGCCCGTTCCTAGAGACATACCCTGAAGTTGGGTACGCGTAGGAGCGAGGTCAGAATTGTATTGATATTGTCTATAAAATGCGGTTGCCAAATCTTCCCAATGTCGGATACTAGTTCCATCTAGTTGATAGAACCACTCAAGCTGTGACCCCGAAAGGCTATCTTGGAAGAAGTGAATCCAAAGATTTTTATCTGCCGTGTAAGGTTGGATCTTCCTTACGTACGACCTGAGATGCAGCTTTGGACAGGAGGCCCCGTCATATTTGGCAAAGGTAGGCGCCTTAAACTTGTGTGGGATTACCACCCCAGAAGATAACCCCAAATCTCCGAAATCCAGCCCCGGCACATTCTGAATTTCCATGGCACTCAAGCGGTCTTCTAATTGCTTGTATCTGTCAGCAGCGGGAGGGTATTGTTCGTCATTGTAGTCCGTCTCGTTGTTAGAGACTGCAGGACTAGGAGCTCCTCCCCCTGGGGACTGTCTTTGTCTGCAGAGGAAGTAGTTGGATCAGCCTCGTTATGGAGTGTGTTCCCAAACCTGCGTCCAGTGTTGAATAATGCAGTTCTCTTCTTCTTCTTCTTCTTCTTTAGGAGCAGATCCTTCAACTCTTGCTGACCTTGGGCCAGGCTTAGGACCATCTCTTGAAATTGGGCACTTTGGGCCTGAAGGGCCTTGATTGCTTGCTCACTGGATGAGTCTGGATTCATGATGACTGTTCCAAATAAACAGCGAAGAAGATTAAGCAACCTGTGGAAAAAGGGTACCTGTTATGCACATGATGCATGAGATGCTATCTATGCAATGCATTCAAGGATTTTAGAAATTCAAAATTGTTGCAGACAAAAAAGAACGCATGTCATATTAATAAGAAGCAATTTGTTAGTACATAAGTGCCCCATGGTCCAAATATTACAAAATCAACTTCTCAAGGTAAAAATATGTTTCGCATCCTCTTTGGCGCAATGTAGGTGTTGAGGGCCTCTTGCTCATGGAGTCGGCGGGTGAGCTCTAAAACCTTCTTCTCGCTGGCGTAGAAGCTGGCTCCAAAAGTGTTCCGTTCCTCCTTGAGCTGGATCCAACTCTTCTACATCTCCTCCCACGATGTAGGCATGTCAGGATGTAGGATGGTGTAGGGAACCTCTCCTTCCTTGACGGGCTCTTTAATCACAGGGAGAACATGAGGATAAGGCATCATTAGACTCTGGGCTCGGGCTCGTATCCACTTGAGATAAGGTTCAAGAGGGATGGAGTTCTTGTGTCCCAGTGTCTTGCTATCAACCTTGTTGGGCCTCCCCCAAGCTCTGATGAATCTTTGGCGAAGTCCTTGCGCATCGTTGTTGAAGTCAAAAACTAGGTCAGGAATCAACATGTCGTGAGGGTCATCTCTTCGTGCATATCCAAATTGCCTCAAAGCTAGGCAAGGGTTGTAGGTGATACCTCCTCTGATTCCAAGTAAAGGAACATTAGGAAACTCTCCACAACGATCGATGATGATGATATTTTCTCTGGACCGAGAACACCAATGTACATCAGAGTGAGTAAGAGTCATCAACCGTTGGGACCACCTTGAACCTTGGTCATTCTTTAAGACAGATTGTGGAAGGTGCGAAATAAACCACCTTGCAAGGAGAGGAGTACAGCACATGAGAACACCCCTCTTTCTCATTGTTCGTGTGTAAAATGAGTGAAGGATGTCCCCAAGCAATGTTGGTATTGGATTTCTGGACAAGAAGATTTTGACGGCGTTGACATCTACCAATTGGTCAGAATTTGGGAACAAGACCAACCCATAGATAAGGAGTGCCACAATCTCTTCAAAGGCTTGTAGGTCCAATGAATTCCAACATTCTTGTGCCTTCTCAAACAAGAATTTTTCTAAGAAGCCTTTGACACCGCTTCTAGTTTCCCAATGCCCCTTGATGTCAGAAGGCTGTAGATGTAATGCTCGAGCAACATCTTCCGGCTTTGGTTCCTTTTCCGTACCGTTGAAAGGTAGTTGATTGAGGATAGGAATTCTCAGGAGTTGAGAAAATTCCTCCAAAGTGGGTACCAACTGATAGTCAGGGAAAGTGAAACAGTGGTGAAGAGGGTCAAAGAACTGGAATAGCACCTTCATCATGTCTTCTTCAATGTTGGTGTTGACTAAGCTGAGCAGTCTACCATGTCTTTCACTGAAGGATGAGCTTTCTGGAATTCTTAAGGTGAGCTCCTTGAGTTGAGGAGAGATTCTCACAAGGTTGACTTGGATGGTTTTTCTGTGAGGAATTTCCATGACCTACAAATCAAGAACAAAGATGAAGATCTAAACCCTTGAAATGGTTAGTGAATGCATATGATGCTTTATGATGTTCATGATGTATGCACAAACATATGTACAAGCAAATCACACCAAACCCTAGTTTCAGGCTTGCACGGGGTTTCATAGGTAAGTACCCTCTTGAGTGTAGTTGGCTTAAAAACCTGTCCTATAAATAGTAACCGGGTTCTAAGGAGCTCAATATCATTGGATTGTTTTCATCGTTCATTGTTTTGGTTTAGCCACTTAACTAGCGACCAAAATATTCCAAGAAAACAACCCTCAATGAGTGTAGTATCGAGTATCTACCAACTTCGGACTGCACCAAAGCCGGTCATCTCACTACTCCTAACAAAAGGCCAAGATGGTCAAGTAAGGTTCTAGGTCATTAGTGCTTAGTGACATCACTCAGCGGCCCCGTACTCTCCTTGATTGAACTCAAGGGTTACTGGTACTCACAAATATGTAGCACTAATATAGCTATTGCTTCAACCGTGTCGGTATACCCCGCACAGTTTCCACAATGTATTGCTATCTATGAATGTTTCCCAAAATCCGGGTGTAGGATTGCAAACCCAAACAAGAGAGCCAAGATATAAAGCAATCAAATCAAACAATTAGTCATGCAAGAGGGTGATCTAAGCCCTAAGGTTACTCCACTTTAAAGTTTTCCCCAGCAGAGTCGCCAGTTCTGTGATACGGTGGGAGAACTGACTATGGTTTTGCCTTTGTATTCGCAAATGTTTCGGTTGAGCAAGAATCGCCACCGACTTTTTATTTTATCCTAAGGAAAGGTTAAAAAGCACAGCAAAAACCTTTGAGATGTTTTCTTGGGTTCGGGGAGTAGTTTATAGAAAGGGAAGGTATTAGCACCCTTTCTATCCATGGTTATCCATGGGCTCTTAGTTACTTGCTTAGATCAACTTGCCTTAATTTTCAATTGTTTGAAATGGTGCTTTGTGTGTGTGGGTTTGAAAATGTTTTGAAAAGAGGCCAATGTGGTGGCAACCTTTGTAATGATCCATGTTGGGATGTATACAAAGGTGTATGTCTTTTGAAAAGGTTTTCATTTGTTTTTGAAAAAAGTTTTGAAAGTGTAGTGATGTGTGGTTTAGAAAATAGGCAAGTGTTTTGTTTTGCAAGTTTGATTCAAGTAACTAAGAGGTTGTCTACTCCTAAATTTCTCAAAGATTTTCTCCTATGTTTTTAACCCTTTTAACAATTTTGTTCCACCATTGCATTTGGTGGACAATCTTGTGTTAGGATGTGAAAGGGACGGGCGCGGGTCATCGTTTAGACCATAATTGCAATGGTGCAAAGTATCTTTGGGCAATTTTTCCTTTAAGGGACTTGATCATTTTTTTAGGCAACTTTCGAAAGCGTCATCGTAGGACTATGATCATTTGAATTGTTTTGTTTTGCCCAAAGAGACCTAACATGCAATATGGCTCATTATTGAAGGCAACAAGTGGAATACCCTAGGGGTGCAAGTGTGATTGGTGTTGTCCATTTTCATGCTTGTTTATCTTGAAATTAGGTCAAACTATTTTTGTTGTTTTTGATTCGCATACAAACCCTAATTCTAACATGGCATAATTAGAAAGAATTAAAGTGCGAAAAATAAAGTTCCTAAGTTATTACAACACAATATGGGAAGGGGGGTACAAATGTTCAAATGGGGGTATTTTGACAAGGAATTTAAACCTAGACTATTACATCAATTTGGAATTATACAAGGTAATTAATATACAACAATTAAATAAAATGGAATAAATATGCAAGATGCAAAAAATGTTTTTATATGTATGAAAAAAAAGTGTTTTTATGTATGTCAAATAAACAAAATAAAAAGTATTATTTTTGGAGTTTTTTTTATGTATTTAGGGCAAAACCCTAATTTATTAAATAAAAGGTATTAATTATTTAATATATACAATATTTAATAATTATGTACAAAAATAAAATAAAAATGAAGTGTATTTGTCAAAAAGGTATTTTTAATATTAAATATTAATAAAAATAAAAATGTGTATATTTTGTATTTTTAACCTAAATATACTAATATATATGTAAATATTTATATTATTTATCAAATATATTAAATATGTGCAAAATAATAATATTTAATATTTATAAAAAAAAAGTATATTTTATATAAAATATTTTCAGAAGATAAAATAAAATGTGTTTGCATTATTTTTAGTATTTTTAAATAAAAGTGTTTATGTATTTATTTATGTACAAAACATTAATTTAAACAAATAAATACCTAATAAATATAAAAATGGTGTGAAAAATATTTTTTATATTTTTAATATTGTGAGGAAAAATAAATAAGTCATAACAAAAAAGAAAAGATCAAAAAATCATAAAAATAAGCATAATGGGCCATGGGGGTTCAAAAGTAACAAAAGGGTGCAAAAAGAAATATGAAACAGAGCCTAGCCCAAGAAGTCCTTCTTCAACCTCCAGACTGTATGAACAACAATGAACACGCGTTTTCTATCTTCCAATTCCTGGACTTTCAAGCAAAACTCACAACATGAAAAATGTAGGGCATTAAGAGACGAATCCAGACATATAAAGAACTTGACTTAATTCTCTAAGATGAGAGAGAATTTCTTCTCCCCCAATTCCTGACCTAGTTTTTGTTCCATGTTCAGACATTAAATTCTCACAGCACACATAATATAAATGAAAACTAATTACATGGGTATGTTCAGGGCTATGAATGTGACATATTTTCTTCACAAACCTAAAGCTAATAATGCTTGGATAGAGAGATACGAGTTCATGAACTTACCTGTTCAGTTGGAGTTGTATCTGGTGATGGAGGTACTTTCAGTGCAAGGTGATGATTGGTACAACTTCCTTGATGTCCAGGGATGCTATTCCAAGTTTTACTTTGCTTTGAAACTAGCTGAATCGAGTTATAGAACTCCACCTGCAAAATAGAAAAATGAAAATGGTGATGTTGAATGGGAGTGTTACAGGTCGTGTTTGAGGTTTAGAATAGCTTCAAGGGATGTTGTGGGATGTGTTTGAAGTGTTTTTAGCAAGAATGCATGAAAGGATTGAGCTATGGAACTCAATCTGCAGCAGGTGCTCTGTTTGGGCAGTTTGAGGGTGATTCTGTGTTTTAGAAGGCAATGGAGGTGGTTGACTCGTGTTCTAGCTCAGAATGGATGTTTAGAAAGTGTACAAAGTCTTTGCTTAAACTTGTGTTAGCTGAGATGAAAGTTGTGTTATGTTATGCTAGCTTTCTTCAACTTTAAGCAACAAAGTTCAAGTTAAGTTTCTAGACTGATAGAGGCCCCCCTAATGTGCTGCAAACCTTGGCCTTGATCAGTGCAATTAGCTCATAAACTTGTGCCAAAGAGATTTGCACTGTACTTGCTTGGATTGTTAATTGACATAAAGTGCAACTTTTCTAAAATGGATATAATGCTTTATCTAAAAATGGCTTAATCTTGCATACAATGTCCAAACTCGTAGAACAACACCTTGGCACAAAGGATTGGCATTAAATTATGGAGTGTAGATGAGATAAAAGACCTGTAATCTAGCTTAAGGCATGCTGAGTTCAAAAATGCAAGGTTATGGACATGTAACTTGGTCATGAACAAAGTGAGTTTTTTCCCAACTTGCCAAATTCGATTCTCCCTAACCATGAGGTTATTAGATGAGTTCTTGGACATTTTGGAAAGCTTGAAATGTGTACTACAATTCATATTTGAAATGCAAAATGAAATTCCAAGTGGAAGTATGTGAAAAATGGTCTTGAAGTTAGGTAAAAACCTTGCCTAAAATAGGTCAAATTTTCTCTAAGTTAAGAATGGTTTGGTACCCTTGTTCCAAAAATTGTAACTTGAGCTACAAGCTTCTTTTAGGAAAACGTTGTGAATCAAAGTTGTAGATTTTGCAATAGGCTACAACTTTCATGTTTTGACTTTTGCTTGAATCCAAATGAATCTTGGAGAGAAAGTGGGACAAAGTTAGGAAAAAATCAGGGTTTTTCATAACTTAGAAAAATTCTAAGTTATGAAAAATCTTCATTTCAAACCCTAATTTGCAATTCTTGATTTCTTGATGAACAAGTTTCATAATTTGGCATGTTTTGATGAAAAATGAATCTTGACACTTGATTTTGACCAAAAAGTCAAAGTTTGACTTTTCAGTATACAGTCAAAATTGATCAATTGACTGGGAAATTCAACTGTCAATCTTGTGCATTTGGGATCTTTTGAACTTGTTGAGCATGTCAAGATAATTCCATGGGGTCCTTGAGTCCATATGTGAGCTTGATTTTCCATTGGCTAGGTCAAACAGTCAAAAATTGCCTTTGTGCAGTCAAAACCCTAAAAATGACCATTTTGCCCTTTTGGTGATCTGATCAAATTTCTTGTGGAATTGTGATCCAAACTTGATCAAATGGTCCATGTGAGTTCATAATGTTGATGTGGGTTAATTTTCATGAGATTTGACTGTCAATTGGCCACATTTGACTTTTTCCCCAATACAGCTGATTTCTAGGTCAACTGTCCAATTGACCGGGCAAAATTTGGAATCAAGACTTGAAACTTGGTATGGATAAACTTGGGAGTCCAACATGAAGCATGAAAGTCATATTAGGCATTTTAGGTCAAAATATCTTGGTGCAAACACAAACCCTAATTTGGGTCAACAGTGCAAGGAGAAGTCTTGAGCAGAGGAAAACCTAACTGGATCTTGAGCTCCAAGGGTCTTGTGATGAGAAAATGTTGAGGAAATGGGAGGGCAAATTTTGGGGTACAACAATGAACATTGATGAAACACATTTCATTGCATCATACTTATCATGCAACATAACTTTGTGTTTTAGCTAACATTTTACCATTTTTCCAGATAAGATTAAAAAGCTATCATTAACAATTATTCAGATACAGTATGGATACACCCCAGACACGACGGTCATTCTATTACTCATTCAGAAATCCAAGTCAAAATACAGTACGGATACACCCCAGGCACAACGGTCATTCTATTACTCATTCAGACTTTAGCAATCCGATACAGACTAGATACGCTCCAGACACGGCAACCGTTCTATCTCTCATTCAGATTCAATTACAATTTCAGATACGCTCCAACCACGGATGCCGTTCTGGCCTTTACACTAGCAGTTTGATTCTCCCCAGTGCAGTCGCCACGGAAGTCATTTTGTCACTTATTCAGATCCCGGTTACAGTTCCAGATACACTCCAGACACGGAAGTCATTCTGCTACTCATACAGATTTCAACTTCAGATACAATCCAAATATGCTCCAGACACGGTTGCCATTCTGTCACTCATTCAGAACTTATCCCCAGCACACAGTTGCTTCATACACAGTTGTTACCCATTCAGATACAATACAGATACACTCCAGACACGACAGTCATTCTGAAGTTCATTTCAAAAAGTCAAATATGGTTATAGCTCAGATACGCTCCAGACACGGACGCCATTCTTTTGCTCATACAGACTCAGTCTCCAGATACAGTTCAAATGCATTCCAGACACGGATAACATTTTGATGCTCATTCTTCTGACCTACCACATTGCAATTCAACAAACATTCTTGGATGGAACCTTTAAGCCCATCTCCAGCAAAATTCTACCATCTCTAAATGGCATCTTTAAGCCCATTTCCTCAGTTATATTTTGATGAGTGCAAATTTACGGGCACTCTAGTGTCCAATCTTCTTTCACCTTCGAGTCGCGAAAGGCAAGCTTGCCAATCTAACTCTTCAGGTTCAAGAAGATTGAACAGGGGCAACTGTTGTACTCCAAAATTTTCTCTCCCATTTCATCAACATTTCTCATCACAAGACTCTTGGAATTCAAGATCAAGCTAGGGTTTGCTCTACTCAAGACACTTCCTTGCACTGTTGACCTAAATTAGGGTTTGAGTTTGCACATGGATATTTTGACCTACAATGCCCAAGATGACTTTCATGCTTCATGTTGGACTCACAAGTTTGTCCATACCAAGTTTCAAGCCTTGATTCAAATTATTGCCTAGTCAATTGGACAGTTGACCTAGAAATCAACTGTATTGGGGAAAAAGTCAATTATGGCCAATTGACAGTCAAACCTCATGAAATTTGACCCACATCAACATTATGAACTCATATGAACCATTTGATCAAGTTTGGATCACAATTCCACAATAAATTTGATCAGATCACCCAAAGGGCAAAATGGTCATTTTTAGGGTTTTGACTGTACAAAGGCAATTTTTGACTGTTTGACCTAGCCAATGGCAAATCAAGCTCGCACATGGACTCAAGGACTCAATGAAATTGTCTTGACCCATTCAACAAGTTCAAAAGATCTCAAATGCATAGGATTGACAGATGAATTTTTCAGTCAACTGATCAAAATTTGACTGTACACTGAAAAGTCAAACTTTGACTTTTTGGTCAAAATCAAGTGCCAAGAGTCATTTTTCACCAAGACATGTCAAATTATGAAACTTGTACATCAAGAAACCAAAAAATGCAAATTAGGGTTTAAAATGGAAAAATTTCATAACTTAGAAATTTTCTAAGTTATGAAATTTTCTTATTTTTTCCTAACTTTGTCCCATTTTTTCACCAAGATGAAAATGGATTCAAACAAAACTTGAAACATGAAAGTTGTAGTACATCACAAATTCTACAACTTTGATTCACAAAGTTTTCTCAAAAGAGGCTTGTATATCAAGTTATGATTTTTGGAACAAGGGTATCTAAAACTTTTAACTTGGCCATTTTTCACATAGTTCCACTTGGAGTTTCAAGTTTCATTTCAAAGATGGATTATATTACATGTTCCAAGATTTCCAAATTGTCTAAGAACTCCTCAAACACCCTTGTGGTTAGAGAGAATCGTGCTTGAAGTTGGCAAAAACTCACTTTGATCCTTGGCCAATACATGTTCATACCAAATTGCAAATCTGACCTAGCTAGCTTGGT
This sequence comes from Vicia faba, assembly GCA_948472305.1. Lineage (NCBI taxonomy): Eukaryota > Viridiplantae > Streptophyta > Magnoliopsida > Fabales > Fabaceae > Vicia > Vicia faba. The sequence goes on along the minus strand of OX451740.1, from coordinate 174,974,745 downwards.
TCACAATTACAGGCCTCAAAACTAGTTTGTACTCCATAATTTAATGCATATCCATTGAGCTAAGGTATTGTCTTGGTCATTAGGGCATTATACACTAGATTAAGCCTTAAATGGAAAAAGTAACAATGCCATTTTTGCTTAAACTTCACTTTATGTCAAAACAAGATCCTTGAGGCATGGGGCCATATCTCTGAGGCAAGATCAAATCTACCAATTCCAGTAACCAAGAGCAAAATGTGAAGCATGATATAGGACTTGTACAGGCCTGCATTGAACAAATAGACACTCTTGTTTCAAGAAGAAGAAAAGTTGCAAACCACAAGCCATCTCTCACATCTGTTAAAACCAACTTACACAAACATTGCAAACAAGTTTGATACCTCCTAATAAACCAGAAACACGACCCCTTTGCCTCTCAAAACTCCTAGTGCACAAATTCCCCATTTTCTTGCAAAACAGGTCCAGTTCTGCATTTTGCAAGCCATCTTCAAATTCCATCGTGCTTTTTGCCTAGAGATACTTCAAACACCTTCCAACCAACATACCTAAGTTATCCAGATCATCCATTGCTAGCTGTAACACCCTTAACACACATTGCCATTTTGTTTCAAAGCTTTACAGGTTGAGTTCTGTAGCACGATTCAGGCTATTTCAAAACAAGCCAAGCATTGGAAAAGCTTAAGTGGACCTCGGGCAAGCTCAAAAGAAGTTCAAGCACCCTTAGAAGTTGCTGCATTGCCCAGCTCGAAGTCAACTGAAACAGGTATTTCATGAACTTCTATCTCTCTATTTAGGAATAGTTAGACTTAGGTTTGTGAATGAAAGATGTTGTATTCATAGCCCTGAAGCCATACATATGCTTAGTTTTCATTTATATTAATCGTGCTAGGAGAATTTCATCCATGAACTTTCTGAAAAAAACTAGGTTAGAAATTAGGGCCAGAGAAATTCTCTCTGGTCTTTAGGAGTTAGCTTAAGTTTTTTATATGGTTGGATTCGTTGTTTGATGCTCTACAAGTTTCATGTTATGAGTTTTGTCAAAAAATCAAGGAATCCGGATATAGCATTTGTGTACAGAAGCGCGCGTATTTTTGTTCAAAGGAAGAAGATGAAGTTGGTTTGGGCTGGGCCTGTACAGGCTTGCTTTTGGCACCCTCCTCTTTTCTTTTTACACCCCCTGGCCCATTTCTTGTACATTTGTTATTTTTGCATTTTTGTTTCATTTCTGATGTTGATATTTTATTTTCTAATATAAAAAATACTTAAAAATTATTTTCATAAATTTTTGTATTTATTTGGAATTTATTTTAATTATTACTAGTATAAATATATAAATAATTTATTTTCTTTTTTTATTAAAACTCAAAGAATAATGTAAAAAAATATGTTTATTTTTATTTGTTATTTTTATACACACTTAAAAACATTTTCTTGAATATACACATTTTTTGTAAATAATTAATTTTAATTTTTATATATTTAATATGTTTAATAATATATATATACTTATATACTTTATTTTATTAAATAATTAGGACAAAAATACAAAAATATTACATTTTCATTTTTATTAACATTTTATAATAAAAATATCATTTTTACAATATACTTTTATGTTTTGTATAAATCAATATATTATTGCGTATAAGTAATAAATAATACTATTTATTTAAAAATTAGGGTTTTTGCCCTAAATAATAAAATAATTAAAATTGACCCTTTTTATTATTATTTACATTTCACATTAAAAAATACTTTTTACATACATAAAAACTTTTTGCATAATACATTTTATCTAACATTTATTTGTTGTATTTTATTTAATTATTACACATTTAAATATTATCTTATACATTCGATTTAGTTGTAATAATTTAGAATTTAATTTCTTGTCAAATACCCCCAATTCAAATTTGTACCCCCTCCCTATATCATGTTGTAATAGTGTAGGCTGTAAATTCTCGCACATTTAAATGCTTTCAATTATGCCATGGTTAGACCTAGGGTTTGTATGCAAAAATCAAATTAACAAGTAGCTCGACCTAATTCAAAGATAACCATGCATGAAAAAACAAACACAATGCACACTTGCACCCCTAGAGTTTCAATCCACTTGTTGCCTTCAAAAATGGGCCATGATTGCATGTCAATTACTTTGGCAAAACAAAAACAAAATAAAAGATCATAGTCCCTCGATGACGCTATCTGAGTTGCCTAAACAAAATGATCAAGTCCCTTAAGAAAATTGCCAAAAATACTTGACACAATTGCTATCATGGTCTATACGATGACCCGCGCCTGTCCCGTTTAACATCCTAACACAAGGTTGTTCACCAAATACAATGGTGAAACAACACTGTTAAAAGGGTTAAAAACATAAGAAAAATCTTTGAGTAAAATAGGGTAGATAGCTCTTAGTTACTTGATCAAGCTTGTAAAAACATCCTTGCTATTTTTCAAAACACACTTCACAACACAATTTCAAAATCCTACTTTCAAACATTGAAAACTTTTCAAAATACAAAAACACCTTTGTATACATTCAAACAAGAATCATTACAAAGGTTGCCACAACGATGGCCTCTTTTTAAAACATCTTTCAAAATCACACTCAAAGCACCATTCCAAACAATTGAAAAGCACCATTTCAAACAATTGAAAAGCAAAGCAAGTGATCTAAGCAAGTAACTAAGAGCCCATGGATAACCATGGATAGAAAGGGTGCTAATACCTTCCCTTTCTATAATCTACTCCCCGAACCCAAGAAAACATCTCAAAGGTCTTTCCTGTGCTTTTTGGCCTTTCCTTAGGATCAAATAAAAAGTCGGTGGCGACTCTTGCTAAACCGAAACATTTGCGAACATAAACGCAAAATCCCAAGTCAGTTCTCCCACCGTATCACATACTCAAACTTTTATTTATTAATATAACGTGTGTTCCTTTTTGGTCTAAAGAAAATTTAAATCTATAATTTCCTTGAAATCATTGCATATGCATCTCCATTCATCATAACATAAGCAGGTTTCTTACAACAAGTCTCCTCATCTTTCTACTATTTATTTCAGTAAGATGGATCTCAAGCAGACAGTAAAAGACCTCCAAGCGCAAAATGCTCAATTTCAACAGATGTTCTTGACTCTATCCAAAGGACAAGAGGATTTGAAAACTTTGCTGATTGAAGAAAAGAAGAAGAAAGCAAAGAAAACAATCGGTGTTCTGAATCTAGGAAGAAGATTCCCAGGGCCAGCCAGACGAACCCTAAACTTCACAGCATCATCTGGTGAAAAGGATAATCAAGAAGGGAAAGGTAAGGAAGTGACTTCCCAGCCAGAATCTGAAGAGGAAGAAGAAGAGGATTACTCTGAAGAGCAGTATCCTCCGGCTGACGATAAATACAAACATTTGGAAGAGCGTCTAAGTGCAATGGAGACTCAGAAAGTGCCCGGGCTGGACTTTGAAGAGCTGGGTTTGGTGCCTGGGATTGTTATTCCACCAAAGTTCAAGGCACCAGTATTTTCTAAGTACGACGGGGTTTTGTGTCCTAAGATGCACCTCCAATCTTATGTGAGGAAGATACAACCTCATACTATTGACAGAGATTTGTGGGTCCACTTCTTTCAAGATAGTCTATCTGGGACTCATCTAGATTGGTTCTATCAACTAGAAAGGGCCAATATCCATAATTGGGAAGACCTTGCCGCTACTTTTTATAAATAGTATCAGTACAACGTAGACCTTACCCCCACCCGTACTCAACTCCAGAGTATGGCTATTGTTTCAAGCGAAGGTTTCAAAGACTACGCTCAGAAATGGAGGGACTTAGCAGGAAGAGTCCAACCTCCCCTGTCTGAAAGAGAGCTAGTAGACATGTTTCTGGGTACCCTGTCCGGTCCTTTCTTCAATCATCTAATCGGAAGCTCCTCAGTAGGATTCACTAAATTAATCTTGACTGGGGAGAGAGTGGAAGCTGGGATTAAGAGTGGGAAGATCCAAAAAGACGCATCCTCCAGTGCCGTGAGAAAACCATTTATTAGAAATAAAGAGGTTGGTGTTGTATACCCTTAAAGGAATCAGGATAGAAATGAACGCCGACCAATGGTAGGGGCTGTCATGATCCCAAAGCCTGCACCTACTTAATAAAGGAGCAACCAGCCTAGAACGGAAAGACTAATAAGACAATTTACCTGGATAAATATAAAACTATCTCAAGTCCTGCCACATTTATTGAGATCTAATCTGGTAACATTAAAGGAAGCCCGAAGAATCCCAACACAACCTCTCCTCACTACCATCCCAATGCTCGTTATGCTTACCATTCAGAAAGTCCAGGCCATGATACCAACAACTGTTGTGCTTTGAAAAACAAGGTGCAAGACCTTCTCGAAGCAAAAGAAATTGAATTTGATGCTCATGAGATCCCAAATGTTATCACCGCTCCTATGCCTAAGCATGGTCGTGATGTTAAAGCTGTTGAAGATGATGTGTTTGTTACTGTCGTTGATGAACTTGTTACTCCTCACCTGATTGTCAAGAGAAACCTGTTGAAGGACAGTTTATTTCTGGGCTGTGGCGAAGGTTGCCACCTCTGTTTATCCCTACCAACTGGTTGTCATTTATTGAAAGCAGGTGTCCAATGCCTAATGGATGACAAAGAGATTTTGTTTGAGAAGACTCTCGTTCCAACCATTTCTTACAATGATGTTTCAATAGTAACCATTTCCGCCAATCCTTCCAGGGTCTCCACCAAAAGACCCGTTAGGATTACATCAGTTCCTAAAGTGACTCCACTGATAATTACTATGCCAGGTCAGATCCCGTACTCCTCAGATAAAACTATCCCGTGGAACTATGGGGGTGACATCTACTATCATGACATCAAACATGGTTGACTGGCTGATGAAGACTCAATTTTTAATAAGGCTGAGCCCGACATCAGCAATATTGCGGGAACCAGCAAGATAACCCGAAGTGGAAGAGTATTCTCTCTCGAGATTTCTCCTCCGAAGACTGTTACCGGTCCTGTGATCATCCATGCTTTTGTTCCCGTTGACACTACTACTACAATCCCTATGGTTACCCCTACTAACACTCCTATCACCGAGTCGACCGAGACTTGGGGCAAAGACATTTTGGTTGAGCCTGTCCGGATGAAGGCGCAATCAGTATCTATCCCAGAGGCCTCCCATAAGGAGATGGAAGAAATTCTGAAAATTATAAAGAGAATCGACTACAAAGTAGTCGAGCAGCTAGGGTAGACTCCGTCAAAGATTTCCATGTTGGCTTTATTGTTGTGCTCCGAGGCTCATGCGAAGGCCTTGGTGAATTTTCTTAAAACTGCCCATGTGCCACAAGAAACCTCTGCTGATCAGTTCCAAGACTGTGTGGCTAGCTTGACTGCGGATAATGGTTTAGGATTTTCTAATACTGACCTGACATCTAGAGGGAGGAAACATAACGAGGCGTTGCATGTCTCTGTTGAATGCAGGGGAAAAACTTTGGCCCATGTCCTGGTTGATATTGGTTCATCTTTGAATGTGCTGCCTAAGAAAGCTCTTGATAGACTCGACTGTGAAGGTTTGACTTTAAAACCCAGCAACATAGTGGTAAGGGCCTTCGACGGTTCAAAGAGGATGGTGCATGGGGAGGTGAACATCCCCATAAAAGTTGGAACTCAAACCTTTGATTCAACTTTTTACGTGATGGACATTCGCCCTTCCTATTCCTGTTTATTGGGCCGACCATAGATTCATAACGCTGGTGCCGTCACTTCTACATTACATCAAATGCTGAAATATCCAACCAAGGGGAAAATCATTACTGTCCATGGAGAAGAGGAATATATGCTCAGTCACTTGAACTCCTTCAGATACGTGGAATTGGATGGTGAATTCATTGAAACTCTGTTTCAGCACTTCGAGGAAGTCCCACAAACAGTGGCAACTGCCAAGACTATTTCCAAGTCCCAAAGATTACAAGACCTCCTCTAAAGATGTCTTCACTGAAAGATGCCAAGGCCGTAATCGAAGAAGGTGAGTGTACTATCCGGGGCCAACTCCCGGATATCCCATATAAATCTGACAAATTTGGTTTGGGTTTCACTTCAGGAGCCCAAAAAGCTGTTCGTAGTGCTCGTGCTGGGGGCACCTTTGAAGATCAGCAACCACAGAGTCAACACAATGGAGGATGATGATGATGACAATTATGACCTAGAAGATTGGATTTTCCCAACCATCAATAGAGGACTCAGCAACTGGGAAGCTAAAGATTTTGTCCCAATTACTTTTATCAACAATAATTGTCTTTAAATTTTTGTCGGATCTGTAATAATTTAATAATTCATACTTTTAAAACCTTGTGTCTTACCCGAGGCACAACAGTCCATTTGTAAGGGTCTTACCTTATTTTCATATGTCATCAATGAATTATGGACGTTTTTGCATACAAACTTTACGCTCTTTGTCTTTATTTTTTACATTTTTTCTTTCAAAGATAGCTATACTCTTACACACACTCACATTCAAAATGCAGATCTACATCCATTCGGGATCCCATGGGTAACGATTCTGCTATGGCCTTTTGTGACTCTGAATCTAATCTACCAAGCCGAAGACGAAGGCGAGGAAGATTGTGAAGTGCCAGGGGAACTTGCCAGGTTGCTACAACAAGAAGAAAGGACCATACAGCCCCACGAAGAACCAGTGGACATAGTTAACCTAGGTACCGAAGAGGACAAGAAAGAAGTCAAGGTAGGAGCCAATCTGGAACCCAGTGTCAAGAAACGCTTAATTTAGTTGCTACATGACTATGTTGAGGTCTTTGCCTGGTTGTATGAATACATGCCAGGACTTGATGCTTATATTGTGGTCCATCGTTTACCGACGAAAGAAGACTACCCTCCGGTAAAATAGAAAGTCTGTCACATGCAGCCAGACATGTCAGAGAAGATCAAAGCGGAAGTCATGAAACAATTCAACACTGAATTCTTAGCTGTTACCTACTATCCACAATGGGTCGCCAATGTTGTCCAAATACCTAAAAAGGACGGCAAAGTATGCATGTGTGTTGACTACCGAGATTTGAATAGGGCAAGCCCTAAGGATGACTTCCCACTTCCCCACATCGTTATTTTGGTTGACAATATCGTACAACATAAAATGTTATCATTTATGGATGGTTTCTCAGGCTACAACCAGATCAAAATGGCACCCGAGGACATGGATAAAATGACCTTCGTCACAAAGTAGGGCACGTTCTGTTACAAGTTTATGTCATTCGGGTTGATGAATGATGTGGCAACCTATCAGCGTGCCATGGTAGCTCTATTTCACGACATGATACATCACGAAATAGAGGTCTATATGGACGACATGATAGCCAGATCTCAAACTGAAGAGGAACATCTTGACCATTTACAGAAACTGTTTGAGAGGTTAAAGAAATACAAGTTAAGGCTGAACCCGAATAAATGCATATTTGGGGCGAGGTCCGGTAAACTCCTAGGCTTCGTCGTCAGCGTATCTAAGTGGACCCTGCCAAGGTGAAAGCAATACAATAAATGCCCGCTCCTCGAACCGAGAAGGAAGTCAGAGGATTCTTAGGATGGCTAAACTACATTGCCAAATTCATTTCTCACTTAACAGCTACTTGTGAACCAATCTTCAAATTACTGAAGAAAGATCAAGTAGTCAAATGGAATGATGAATGCCAAGCTACCTTTGACAAGATCAAAGAGTACCTACAAGAGCCTCCTGTTTTGATGCCGCCAGTCGAGGGAAGATCCTTGATCATGTATCTAACTGTCTTGGAAAATTCAATGGGTGTGTGTGTTTAGGCAGCATGACGAGTCTTGCCGAAAAGAGCATGCTATTTATTACCTGATCAAAAAGTTTACTGACTGTGAAATAAGATATTCACTGCTCGAGAAAACTTGTTGCACTCTGGCATGGGCTGCTCGCCGGCTAAGACAATATATGTTGACCCATACTACCTTATTGATATCCAAGATGGATCCAATTAAATACATATTCGAGAAGCCTGCCCTCTCTGGGAGAATAGCGAGATAACAGATGATCCTAACAGAATACGACATTCAGTACACTACCCAAAAAGCAATAAATGGCAGTGTACTAGCCGATCACCTTGCTCATCAAGCTGTGGATGACTACTAGTCCATGAAATTCTAATTCCCAGATGAAGACATCATGATGGTAAACAACTGTGACGAACTCAGACCATATGATAGACCTGAACAAGGATCCCGATGGACCCTGGTTTTTGATGGGGAGTCCGTCGCACTCGGCAATGGCATAGGTGCTGTAATCATATCCCCTGAAGGATGTCATACTCCCTTTACCGCAAAACTTTGCTTCAATTGTACAAATAACATGGCAGAATACGAAACGTGTATTTTTGGTCTCAAAGTTGCCATAGATTTGGGAATCAAGTCTTTAAGTGTATTTGGAGATTCAACCTTAGTTATCAACCAGATCAAAGGAGAATGAGACACGAAGCACCCTAACCTTATCCCCTATAAAGAACATGTGTTGACATTAATCCCACATTTCGAGGAAATTACCTTTGAGCATTTTCCACGAGAGGAAAATAAACTAGCAGACGCGCTAGCCACAATGTCATCCATGTTTAAACTCAAGTGGGGTAACGAGGCTCCCCAAATCACCATTGAACGGATGGATGAACCATCTTACTGTCACGAGATCGATACTGAAGAAGTAGTGGAACAACCTTGGTTCCATGAAGTTAAGAGGTATCTCAAGGCTCAAGAGTATCCGGAAGGAGCTTCAGTCAATGATAAGAAGTTCTTAAGGATATTCTCTGTTAAGTTCTTCATCAGTAATGACATTCTCTACAAACGCAACCATGACTCTGTTTTGCTTCATTACGTAGACAAGGTTGAGGCAGAAAAGATCATGTCTGACCTACATGAAGGCACTTTTGGCACTCATTCCAGTGGGAATACGATGGCTAAGAAGATCCTATGGGCAGGGTATTACTGGTCTACCATGGAAGCAGATTACTATCAACATTCTCGAACCTGTCACAAGTGTCAGATCTATGTTGACAAAGTACATGTGCCTCCAGTTCCTCTAAACATCCTGACTGCTCCCTGGCCATTCGCGATGTGGGGCATCGATATGATTGGAGAAATCAAACCTACAACTTCAAATGGACACTGCTTCATCTTGGTGGCCATTGACTATTTCACGAAGTGGGTTAAGGAAGCTTCTTTCACTTTCGTTACCAAAAATGTTGTGGCCCGCTTCATCAAACAGAATCTCATCTATCAGTATAGTATCCCAAAGAGAATCATCACAGACAATGGTACGAATCTCAACAATACTATGATCACCGCACTATACGTGCAATTCAAGATCCAACACCATAATTCTTCCCCTTACCGGCCAAAGATGAATGGCGCTTTCGAAGCCGCAAATAAGAACATCAAGAAGATCATACAAAAAATGATAGTAACCTACAAGGACTGGCACGAGATGCTACCATTCTCTCTCCACGATTACCGTACCACAATCCGCACATCAACGAGGGTAACTCCTTTTTCCTTGGTATACGACATGGAAGTTGTTCTACCAATTGAAGTCCAAATACCTTCTCTGAGAATTATAAAGGATGCAGGGCTGAGTGAATACGACTGGATCCAAACTCTACTTGACCAGTTAAACCTAATTGATGAGAAGAGGCTTACGTCTGTCTGTCATGGCCAGATGTACCAAAAACGAATGATCAAGGCTTTTAACAAAAAGGTCATACGTCAGGTATATCAGGTTGGTGACTTGGTAATCACGCGTATCATATTGCCACAAGATGATCCCAGGGGCAAATGGACTCCTACGTACGAAGGACCGTTTGTGATCAAAAGCATATTCTCTGGTGGAGCAATGATCTTAAACACTATGGATGGCGACGACCTTCCACACCTTGTGAACACAGACATAGTCAAAATATACTACGCGTAAGAGACCCGCTAGGTTGACACACCTAGGCAAAACAAGGGCATCCCGACGAACCAAAAAGGTTCGGGCAAAAATTAGGGATAAAACAAAAAAATTTGTACACCCGGTAAGTTGAAAACCCGAAAGGGAGACTTGGGCAAAAAAGGATATCCCGATGGACTAAAAACCAGAAAGTGTGGTCCAGGAAAAAGTTAGGGAATTAAAGCGTATGACTATATCCCATTGGATCACCTTACAGACAACTTTTAGCTTCGACTGACAAACTCAGTGGTTCTGATCAATCCAATCAACTTCGGACAAGGCAACAAGTGGACAAGACGCTCAGAGACACGAAGGCTATAGCAGAATGGGAAACTCATGGGATTATTTCATATAGATATCTTTTCTTTGTATTAAATTTTCATTTTTCTACGATGACGTCCTCTTACTAGAATGTTCGTCTCATTGTACAAAAATACTTATTCAAGTTAATACAAAGATATCCCTTTGAAAGTGCAAAACTATCTGTTTTTTCTTTTTCCGTGTTTTGTTTGCGAAAACGTCCAATGATTTATTTTTGAACATATGCATTTGAACTTAACTATTGTTTACAAATGAACAAAAAAGGAACAGAAAATAGAAAGACAATCACTAATGGCTTTAAGAAATAGGATAATATCTTTAGACTATTCCATTAAATCCCCCACAGTGTGCAGCTTAATGATATCAAGCTCTCTCACATCCCCGGCGGAACAAAACTTCCAGTTATCACTCCCCAGTAAAAATCGCCCAATTTCTCAGGATTCCCCAACAGGATTTCACAAGCAATACACGGAGTTTCCTTTACACAACAGAGTTTATTTCTCTAACAAATGGAAGCTCATCAACTCATCAGTAACTTCAAAACATGAATACTTACACCATTTATACCCAGCGGTACTCGAGGAATTATCTTCCCCAGCAACATTGCGGCATAAAAGTTAACGTGTCCATACATTGCATCCATACATCATAACATTGACAACACAAATACATACGACACAATCTCATTTATTTTGAGAACATCATCGCAACATTCATTTCATACATCATGACATTGCATGCAACTAATCTTACATCTTTTCAGGAAAGATCAATCAATAGAAATTTGTCATCAAATTCTCAACAATTCAATTACAGATCAATTCCCAAGAAAGGATTGGTCAACCATCTATACAACAAATGTTTCTTTTAGACTCCTGCCGGTTCAGTTTAAATATCTCAACAATTTATTCTGATTCTTTTCCCGCATCTGTCTTCTCTGGTTCAGATAAATCTCTCAATGATTTATTCTTATTCTTCTCCAGATCTTTGCCGGTTCAGATAACTCTCTCAACAATTTATTCTGATTCTCCCACAGACGCTTTCTCTGGTTCAGATAAATCACACAAATATTTACTCTGATTCTTTCTAGTTAAATAATATTCAAGATCTCTTTTGGTTCAGTTTAAACCCCTCAACGGTTTATCCTGATACTTTCCAAAGGAACATTTCAGGTTCAGATAAATCTCTCAACGATTTATTCTGATTCTTTCCCGCAGACGCTTTCCGGGTTCAGATAAATCTCTCAACGATTTATTCTGATTCTTTCTCGCAGATGCTTTCTCTAGTTTAGATAAATCACACAAAGATTTACTCTGATTCTTTCCAGTTAAAGAATATTCAGTATCTCTTTTGGTTCAGTTTAAACCCCTCAACAATTTATCCTGATACTTTCCACAGGAACATTTCGGGTTCAGATAAATCTCTCAACAATTTATTCTGATTCTTTCCCGCAGTCACTTTCTCTGGTTCAGATAAATCGTCCAAAGATTTATTCTGATTCATCCCAGTCAAACAACATACAAGACTTCTTCTAGTTCAGATAAGTCGCTCCAAAGATTTATTCTAATTCTTTTCCAGTTGAAATCAAGTTCAGACTTAGTACATTCTATGTCAACAGTCACCTTTGGATGGCATCTACAAGCCCATCTCCGGAAAATCTCCATCATTCCTCCAAATGGCATCTATAAGCCCATTCCCATTTCATCTTCGAGTGCAAATTTCTGGGCACTCTAGTGTCCAATCATCTCCCACCTTCAAGTCACGAATGGCGGATCTGCCAATCTAACTCTTCAGGTCTAAGAAGATTAAACAGGGGCAGCTGTTATACCCCAAAATTTTCCCTCTCATTTATCAAATATTTTCTCACAAGATCTCCTTGGGTTCAAGACTGCACAAGGATTGATTAGCTCAAGACACCTCCTTAAGCACTGATGACTGAAATTAGGGTTTGAGATTGCACAAGGATAATTGAACTTTAAATGCCTCATATGACTTTCATGGATCATTATGGACCCCCAAGATTACTCATGTCAAGTTTCAAGCCTTGGATCATATTTTTGCTTAATCAATTGAGCATTTGACCTAAAAATCAATTGTATTAGGGAAAAAGTCAACTGTGGCCAATTTACAGTCAAACTTCATAATTTTTTATCCACATCAACATTATAAACTCATATGTATCATTTGATCATGTTTGGACCAAAATTCCTCAAGAAATTTGATCAAATCATCAAAAGAGCAAAATGGTCAAAATTAGGGTTTTGACTAAGAGAGAGCAATTTCTGATTTTTGACCTAGCAAATGGTTAATTGGTTTGAGGCATGATCTCAAGAGTTAAATCGAATCATTTTTACCTAATGGTGTGACTCAAAAAATTGCTCAAGATTAATTGATTGATAGTTGATTTTCAGTTAACTGATCAAAAGTCAAACTTTGACTTTTTGATCAAAATCAAGTGTCAAAGATCACAATTCATCAAGACATGTCAAAATATGAAACTTGTTCATCAAGAAATCAAATATTCAAGATTACATTTTGAAAAGTCAAAGTTTTCAAACTTAGAAATTTTTCTAAGTGTTGAAAACTTCATATTTTTTCAAAACTTTGAGCCAGTTTTCACCATGATGCAAGATGATTCAAAAGAAACTTTTAACATGAAAGTTGTAGATCTCTATGAGATCTACAACATTTATTTGCACAACTTATCCTAGAAATTCTTGGATCTCAAGTTATTAATCCATGAAGTCATGGTCATGAAACTAAAACACTTAGTGAAATTTTAAACATTTTAGGTCAGGATTTTGACCTAACTTCTGACCCAAGTTTCACATAGTTCCATTTTGATTTTGCAAAAGTGATTCAAAGAGGGGATGTAGATCACATTACAAGATTTCAAAAATGTCCAAGAACTCATTGAGATCATTTGTGAGCAAGGAGAATCGAAGGTCAGAAGTTGGGGTTTCAAGTTGTTTTTCAAGGCAAATTTTGTGATGAAGAAAATTCAAATCTCAAACCTATGTTGCACAATCTTGCTTTGCAGGCCTCTAAACCTCAAGATCTCTCCATAATCATAAGATTACACTTGCTTTTGAGCTATTACCCACTTGATCCAAGCTTTATCCAAGTTAATTTTCCATTAATGGCACAAAGGCACCATTGCCATTTACATAAAGCAAGCTTTATGCAAAGTCAACTTGCATTGAGCTTTGCACTTGTTCCTTCTACACAAACGTCCTCTACAAAGTCAGATAAGTTTGTTTAAAGTTGGTAACCACTCTAGATAGCTTTGTACTATGCATTGAAACCACGTTTGTCAACCTTACTTCAAAAACAAGTCAAGAAGCCAAAACATGTGATCTTGTACTTCTGACCACCTCAAGTCTCCAAACCTTTTCCATACATAAACAGAAGTCATTTGAAAGAAAACACACGCATGCTCAAGCCATGAAACTCCCTAAAACACAAAATCACCAAAAAACATCTCAAAACTTGTCATTTATGAGTTTTGAATCCCATCTCCAAATTTGCTCGTGCGTTTCTTGGCCTTTTACTTTAAAAAGCTTCTAAATAACATATACAAATAATTCCAACACCTGCAACACGACTGTAACACCTCCATCACCATCCACCATTTTTAAAAACAACACCTAGCACCTTAACTTCTCCAAAACTCCTCAGCCACTTTCAGCTCAAGCCAAGCATCACATTAGCTTCCTGGGAACTTGAGGAAGCTAACCCAATCACTGGAACTCCTCAAAAGCTGCTCAAACTCAAAACACGATACCCTCTTGCAAGGTGAGTTTTCTGACTTTTGAACTCTTCATACAAGCATCATTAATGGTTTATTTGTGAATAAGAAATGTAGACATCATTTCCCTGAAGTTGTACATATCCTTGGTGTTGTACCCCAAAATTTTCCCTCCCATATTCTTCAAGATTTGCCAAGATCAATCTCCAGATGGTTCAAAATATCTCAAGGGTTGCACAGTCCAATTGCCTCCTAACACAGTCAAAATTAGGGTTTTGGTTCTTGCAAAGAAATTGAGGTTTCCAAGGGTCCAATCAAGTCCCATATGCCTATATACTTTGTCAAGCATCCATATGTCAAGTTTCAGGACTCACAGCATCAAGTTGCCCAGTCAAAAAACCCTAAATGCTTCACCGTCAACTGCAGGGGCAAAATGGTCATTTGACAGTCAAAAGTCAAAAATTTTGGTCAACATATAATTTTGAAGCCACAATCATCATTTGATCAATTCTTGATCATGATTCCTCAAAGCATGGCTCAAAAAGTCTCAAGATGCAAAAGTTTCTATTTCTGGACAGTTGAAAAGTCAACTGCAAATTGACCAAGGCATAACTTTTTCATGGTTCATCAGAAAAATCCCATCCAAAGCTCATTTTGAAGGGGATGCCATTTCCTACAATTCATATTCACACTCCAAGTCCAAGAAATGCTCTCACAAAAAGTTATCAATTTTAACATTATAGGTCATTTTCAAAAGTCAACAAAAAGGCACTTTAAGTCAAAGACCATAACTTGAGATTGGTAAATCAAAATGACATGGGACCAAAGACATTGGTTAGAGGACTTCAAGACCTTTCCAAAATGTCCAAGAACATGTTCATAGCTTCAAAATTGAGCAAGATATGCATTGGAGAAGTTGGGAAATATTTGGGAACTTTCAAAAGTCAACTTTGCCTAAAAAGCCTCAAATTTGCTAATGGGCCTCAAATTCTTTCTTGAATCATTACCCAAAGCCTATGCACGACCCATTGAGCTTAAAAGGATTTATTTTCTTATTTTTAATTAATTAATTGAATTTTTATTCTTATTAATTCATTTAATTAGTTTTAATTGTAGAAAAATATCAAATAATGGTTGTCAAATCTTTTTATACAGCAAATATACTCCACACATGCTAAAGATTTCATGCATCATCCAAGGGGACAAGATCTTCCATAATTGGCAAAGTTTTCATGAGAAAAAGATTGAAAATCACATAATTGAAAATCAAATATTCAAGTCATTAATCCATGGACTTGTGGGCTTATTTTTGACCTAGAATCATTCACATACATATGCTGAGTGAAACCCTACTCATACACACACGTGAAAGCTGCTCATGCTCCATAACCAAATTGCAAAATTTCAACAAAAACTTGGAAACTGATTTCATACTTGCAGGGTAATTCAAGGCCTAAAAACGTTTCTAATACGTTGCTGACATTGCCAGGAAACCATTGCTATCCAGAACAAGTCCTCATACTCAAAGAAACGGTAAAGCAAAGTCATGGTTGGAACAAATATTTCCATAATCGAATTTTAATTTCTACGCATCATTGCTATGTTTTGATCATTGATTTGTATTACTGACATCTCCCTGAAACTTTTGGTATAGTTTAATTGTGCTAAAATTGCTTGTATCAAAATCTGCCATGAACAAACGTTAGGGTTTCAGAGCTCAAAAATTAGGGCTTTCCTTGCACTGTAAAATTGGACCTCAAGACCACTATGGACGAACTCGTTGCAACAAGCCTGATTCATTGAGATACTCGCGCCCTTTTTATATTATCTCCTCTTCTATTCGCTATTTTCAGGACTTTCACTTAGTGGGGGTTTAAAACCCCCGCTATCTCATTCATATTTTGTAGGTAAACGAAGAAGAAGATAGACGTGTCATCACATGGTTGGATAATTCAAACTGCGCGCGTATTTTTTTTGTTTTATATCATTAACATTTGTTTTTTTATATAATTATTGTTTTCCACTTATATTACAAACGTGTTGCCTAGCTCAGTTGGTGGAGGACGTGCCTTGCAAACATTGGGACCTGGGTTCGATCCCCAGGTCCCCCCACATAATCCATAATTTTTGTTTTAACACATTCCCATGCAGCGTTCACCCAAGGGTCCATCATGCATCCTCACGTGTTAGCCTGCCAAGTGGCTTCAAGGTCCAATCCAGTGGCCTCATAATGAATTCCATGACGCACTCCAGTCAACCAATGTGCACACGATCAGAAAAGTCAAACGAAGGCCTTGTGACTAATGGGCCAGAATTCTTCAATCTTACCTCCATATGGGCCAGACACCCCCCTTTGTTTGTATAATTTTATTTTCTTTTCTTTTCTAATTCCTTTAATTGCTTTAATTGTTTTTTTATTAATTCACCATAAAATAATCTTTTCATAATAAAAATCAGAAAATCAAAATACAAAATATGTTTAATTATTTATTAATTTCACTCCTAACCTATTTTTTTTGTAAATAAATGTTAATAATTAACTTAGTTAATTTAGGTTTAAAACTCAATCTTTTTCTTAAATAAATAAAATTCTATAGAATTAGGTTTTTGACTTTTTATTTTTTTTTAATTAATTATCTTCCTTATTATTTATTATTATTAATTACTATTTATTTTTGTAAATAAACATGTAAATTAATTAATTAGTAAATTAGGTCAACTTTGACGTTTTATTAATGATTAAAATAATTTAGAACTAGGGTTTCACTAACTTTAATTTTAATTCTTTTTCATAAATACCAAAAAAACATAAAAAACATTTTCTTTTCTTTAATTAAATAATAATTAGGCTTTAATTTAATTTAATTTCTCAAAAGGGCCCAATACCCTCGGACGTCCTGATCTTAATTCTTTTTGCGCACTTTTTCTTATTGATTATTATGTAACTGTTCAAGGAATGTAATAGTAATTAGGTTTACCGCATTTTTTTTACTTTCCGTATCTTTTATCAAAAACGGGTCTTTGTATTTTGGCGATGTATAGACCCGCGCCTTGTAATAGCGTAGCTTTTATATTTCCGTCTTCTAATTTTCCGCACTTTTAAATTCTAAATTGCATGAAAGAGTGTATGATAACTAAAAAACAAAGTGTAGCTCACAATGCCATGATCAAAGATAACTGTTAAACTGAAAACAACACACCAATACACACACCACTTCTAGGGTACGCCTCACTCGTTGCCTTCGAAACGTGGTCGTCAAGTATAGGACGTTTTAGCGGTCGCTCTTATGTCCATGATCCAGTTGCCTCGAAATAGTTGCCTCGAAACAGTTGCCTCGAAACGGTTGCCTCAGATTAAAAAAAAGGATCAAGGACATTAGGGTTGCTTCTAAGGTGTCCTAACTGTTGCTTCGGTGACCACACTGTCCCTACAATCGAATTGACCCGAACACCTCCAACGGTGGTGCTACCTACCTTTCAATGGTGGGATGGCACTACCTTAAGGACTTCTACACAACTTAATTCATTAGGGTAGGTAGATGACTCATGGATACTTGCTCTCTTAAAAAACAATCAAAAATCATTTCACACTGACACTTTCTAAAAGCTTTCAAAGCAAATTTTTCAAACACTCTTGAGGACAGATACAAGAGTCATTCAGAAATTTTTCAATGAAACTTTTTCAAACCCACAAACACTTTGAAAACATAAGAGCAAGTATCTAAGAGCCCATGGATAACCATGGATAGAAAGGGTGCTAACACCTTCCCTTTCTATAAATCTACCTCCCGAACCGAGAAACGTTCTCATAAGGAATTTTGTTGTGCTTTTGTCCTGTCCATGTTGGAGAAAATAAAAGACGGTGGCGACTCTTGCTTCCGTGACATTTCACGAAACCAGCTTTAAACAGTCAGTTCTAAATCCACCGATCACACTTGGTTTTCATTTACATGGCTTGAGCTTAGAGAATTTTAAGTTTAAAGTTTATGAAAAAATTAGGGTTCAAATTAGGGCCATAGAAATTCTCATTAATCTTTGATCTATAGCTTTAGTTGTTTACATGGTTAGATCCGTGAGGAAAAATAGCACAATTTTCATGTTTACATTTTCCATTTTTGTTGAGAAATGAATGAGTTACAGATGGTCAGGCTGGCTGAAGGTTGAAGACGAAGTACAGGTCATGGAGATGCTTTACATTATGTATTTGTTCTTTCACATAAGTTAACGGATATACAGCCACCCCAGTGATAAGGCAACGCGCGTTATTGGTAGAGGTCATGGGTTCGAACCTCAGCACGCTGCCTTTTGCAATTTTTTATACTTTTTTTGACATTTTTTTGTTTTAGGAAGCGCTTAGGCCTCCATCCTATGGGCCTGACCTTTTTTTCTTAACAATACTCTATGTTTCACTTATCAACCTCCATGACTTTATTTTGTTATTTTATTTTATTTATCTTTTATTATTATTATTAATATTATTATTATTATTATTATTATTATTTTCATTAATAGAAAAATCCAAAAAATATTTATATTTTATTATTTATATATATTTAGTTTATTTTTATTTATAAAAAAACAAAAGAACAAAAACTTTTTTTTTATAAATTAATTTCCCTTTTTTTAATACTTAGATAATAAATTTTTAATTATTATTATATTATTTTCTTGTAAATTAAAATCAATTTAGAACTTAGGATCTTTTATTTAATGTTACTAGTTTAATTAAATTCACAAAAACCCTAAAAAACTTATTTTCTTTAAATTAATTTATTTTACTAACTTAATCTCAATTTTATTATTTTTAGTTAATTATTTTTTATTTTAATTAATTAAGTCAAAAACCCTTTTCATGAAAAACCAAACAAAAATCACATTTCTTTTTACATTTACATTCTTGCATTTTTACTTATTTAATTTTGTACATTTATTCAAATTCAATATGGTTGTAATAATTATTTAGATTTAATTTCTTGTAATTCCCCATTTGTAATTTGTACACCGCCTCCCCTAAATGACGTGATAGCTTAGTATTTTTATTTTCCACAATTTAAATGCTTTATATACAAAATGTTAGTAATTAGGGTTTTGTATGGAAAGATTAAAACCAACAAATAACAAACCCTAATCAAAGACAAATCAAGCATGTAAATCAATACACTTTCACACTTACACCCTTAGGGTAAATCCACTTGGTTGCCTTACAAAAATGGTCATATTATGCATGTGAGGTATCTTAGCAAAAACAAACAACATACAAGATCATAGTCCCTCGATGACGCTATCCATGTTGCCTTTCAAAATGATCTTAGTCCCTAAAGAAAATGCTAAGATATCTTGCAACATTGCTAATCATGGTTATACGATGACCCACGCCCGTCTGTGATCGGTGGATCTGGAACTGACTGTTTAACGCTGGTTCGCGAAATGTCGCGGTAAGCAAGAGTTGCCACCGTCTTTTATTTTCTCCAAATGGAAAGGACAAAAGCACAGAAAAATTCCTTAAAGAGATTGCTCTCGGTTCGGGAGGTAGGTTATAGAAAGGGAAGGTGTTAGCACCCTTTCTATCCATGGTTATCCATGGGCTCTTAGATACTTGCTCAATGTGTTTTCAAATTGTTTTGCGTGCTTTTCAATGTGGGTTTAAAAAGTTTCTTTGAAAAATTTCAGATCGACTCATACGTCAGAGTGTTTGAAAAGTTTGCTTTGAAAGCTTTTGAAAAGGTGTCAGTGTGAAAAGTCTTTTGAGTTTGTTTTGAGATTAGAGCAAGTATCCTTGAGAACCTACCTACCCTAAGGAATTCGTCTGTGTAAGAGTCCTTTAAAGTAGTGCCATCCCACCATTGAGAGGTAGGTAGCACCACCGTTGGAGGTGTTCGGGTCAATTCGAGGTTCGGGACATGGTGATCACCAGAGCAATGGGAAGACACCTTAGAAGCTACCCTCATGCCAGGTTCCCGGATCATGAGGACTTACTAAGACGTTTTCTACTCGACGATCACCTTTCGAAAGGCAACAGTGAGGCGTACCCTAGGGGTGGTGTGTGCGAATTGTGTGTCATGTTTCAGTTATTTGTCTTGTCATGTTTGTCGTGTTCTACGCTTGATTTTATTTTAAGTCCATTCATTCTTGCATGCATATTTAACAGTTATAAAATTTGCGGAAAATAAATCTAAGGCTATTACAAAGGCGCGGGTCCACATCGCCAAAATTAACCGAACCCGATTTAGCGGAAAATAAATAAAGCGAATAAATAAAAGTGCGAGAAATTTAAATTACATGGCCTTGGGAGATTTACAAAATTATATAAACGATAAAAAGTAAATGCGCGAAATAAAGGAATTAAAACAAAAATTAGGGCGTTGGACCCTTTTACAAACAATTAAAATTAATAAGGAAATTAAAATTAAATGAGAATGATATTTTTGTGTTTTTTAGATTTAATGAGAAAAAGGATTTAATTCAATTAAATTAAACGGCGAACCCTAATTCTAATATTTTTTATTTATTGTGAAAGAATTAAAATATGACCTAAATTAAACCTAATTCATTTATGTACAATTTAAATAGGAAAATAAATAAATAAATAAATAATAATTATTAGTGAGGAAAAAAGGGAAATAACAAGAATTAACAATTAAAACCTAAATTCTACATTTTTGGATTTTTTATAAAAAAGATTAAAACTATAACCTAATTAACCTAAATTATTTATTCATGGCAATAATAAAATAAAAATTGTATTTTTTGTCTTTTCTGTATTTTTTAATGTTTTTATATTTTGATCAAAATTTAAACAAACAATAATTAAAATAAACATGATAATTAAAATCAAAATTAAAAAAGATATAAGGAAAAATAAAATTAAATTGGCAAACCCTGGTGGGGTGTTGCCCCAAATAAGGAGGTTCAGGCCCAGCAATTCAGGTCCAACAAGCCTTGAATTTGTTGACTTTTCCAATTAGGTATGATGCATTGACTAGCGTATGTGGTACACCTTTGATCTACACCTTTGATTTACTCTCCAGGACGCGTGGCTAGCTGATTTTTGAGGACGTATGGTGAACTTTCATGTTAGGCCTGCATGGGATTAATTATAGAAAAATAGTATGGGATTTTGCCAGACCTGGGACTTGAACCCAGGTCTTGAAGGTCACATGCATTAGTCCCTGCCAGCTGAGCTACGTGTGTTAATTAGTATATTATTATAAACGAATAATGAAAAAGTAAAACCAACGCCCACTAATTAATCCGCGCGCAGATTTGAATTGACCAATGGCTGATGGACACGCACTCGTCTTCTTCCCCACCCTGTAAAACAAAACGCTATGAGAACGGTTTTCTTAGCGTTGCAGAAAGGTGCCTATTGGAAAATAGCGATTAGCACCCTGTGCTTCATAAATTGTTCGCGAGGGTTCAGACATCTTCGTCTTAAGATGCTGAATCCATCCATGGCATCCATTGGTCCTGATTTTTCCTCTATAGAAAATCCCTAATTTCAAAAACCTGCAACCCTAGAAAACGCATATGGTGGAATCGTGTATGATCAATAAAAATACAATTAAACACCACAGTTAGCTTTAGAATTTCACAAAGAATAAGAATCAACAAACAAAATTCATGAAAGATGCTTAGAATATGATATGCGATTTGGAAATTTTTGCTTCACAGTTTGAGGTCCTGGTACCGTTTCAAGGCGTTTGGCTTGTTGTTTTTGATTGAGAAACGTTTAGGGATATCTCAGGATGCTAATGGAATAAAAATTGGAGCTTGAATCACCTTAAAACCTTGATTTCAGTATTGGTGTTTTTATGAAAAAATTCAAGAATGCAATGGAGTTTGGGGCGCAGCTTGCAGTCTCATCTGATTAGGGTTGTGATGCTGTGTATGTATAGAGCATGTTAGGTCAAAAAGATTGAACAAAATCTCATGCCATAATGGATTTCAATATTTGATTTGTTAAGAATCTTTTCCAATCTTTTTCTCATGTTTCTTGTACCAAATCTGATCAATTAGCATCAAATCCTTCCCTATTAGCATGTGCACGAGTTATAGAGTCCAAAGCATGCATAAAAAGATTTGTTTAGGTTAAGATTATATTTTTCATGAATTAAAATGATTTAAATGAATATAAATTAATATAAATTCAAATAAATAATTAAAAAATATGAAAATACTTCCCTTTGGGCCTAATGGTCGTGCATAGGCTTGGCATGAAGAAACTTGGAGAAAAAATGGGCCCATTTGCATTTTTAGGCCTTTTGCATCAATGTTGACTTTTCAAAATTCCTAAAAATTTCCCAACTTCCACAAGGCATAACTTGGTCAATTTTTAAGATTTTCACATGTTCTTGGACATTTTGGAAAGGTCTTTGAGTCCTTTAACCAATGCCTTTGGTCCCATGTCATTTTGATTTACCAATCTCAAGTTATGGCCTTTGACTTAAAGTCACTTTTTGTTGACTTTTGAAAATGACCTATAATGTTGAAATTGATAACTTTTTGTGAGAGCATTTCTTGGACTTGGAACATGAAGATGAATTGTAGGAAATGTCTTTCTCTTCAAAATGAGCTTTGGATGGAATTTTTCTGATAATCCATGTGAAAGTTATGCCCTGGTCAATTTCAGTTGACTTTTTCAGCTGTCCAAATATAGCAACTTTTGCATCTTTGATGATTTCTGAGCCAAATTTTGAGAATCATGATCAAGCATTGATCAAATGATGTTTGTGGCTTCAAAATGCTATGTTGACCAAAAATTTGAACTTTTGACTGTCAAATGACCATTTTGCCCCTACAGTTGACTGTAGTGCAATCTAGGGTTTTGACTGTGCAATTTTGAGCTGAATGCCTTGAAACTTGTCATGAAGACACTTGACCATCTTTTTTAAGCATGTGAGACTTGATTGGACCTTTGAAAAGTTCATTTGCTTGACCAGAACTCAAACCCTAGTTTTGACTGTGTAGGAGCCAGTTGAGCTGCACAACCCTTGGGGAACTTTGTGACCTTGACTTTGACAATTCTTGATGAATATGGGAGGGAAAATTTTGGGGTACAACAGTTGCCCCTGTTCAATCTTCTTAGACCTGAGGATGCAGATTGGCTGACGTGCCTTTCGTAATCCGAGGGTAAAAGATGATTGAACACTAGAGTGCCCAGAAATTTGCGCTCACATAGTAGCAATGATGATGAGGGAATGGGCTTATAGATGCCATTTGGATGTTGCTTGGATAGGATGATGGGCTTATAGATGCCATCTGGACGTTGATCGCGTAGGAGATTCCTTAGCGAGAACCTGCATACCTGTAAAACAGAAAAATGAGTACCTGACGCGTCGCAGGAGCTGATTCTAGATGCTTGATATAGATATGTCCTGACTGGTTACAGGAGCTGGGTCTGGAGCTTCAAACGTTGATGAATGAACCAGGGATGGTTACTGCCTTAGCATGGATGGTAAGAGAATCCTGAATGATTTCAACCTCAACAACACTCGTTGAAAAAATCTTGGTGAGAATTACCATCTTCGTAGTGTCAGGAAGAGAACCAAAGGACATTATAATCTCAAAGGGAGTCACCTTACTCACCGTTGGAGCGGGAACTATAGGAAATTATAATCTGAAAGGAAATATCACCTCACGCTCATGCCGGAGAGGGAAACATCTGAAGAAGGAATTACCACCTCACGCGCCGTTGGAGAGGGGACCATAGGAGAATATCACCTCACGCTCATGCCGGAGAGGGAAACATCTGAAAAAGGAATTACCACCTCACACGCCGCTGGAGAGGGGACCATAAGAGAATATCACCTCACGCTCATGCCGGAGAGGGGAACATCTGAAGAAGGAATTACCACCTCACACGCCGTTGGAGAGGGGACCAAGAGAATATCACCTCACGCTCATGCCGGAGAGGGGAACATCTGAAGAAGGAATTACCACCTCACACGCCGTTGGAGAGGGGACCATAAGAGAATATCACCTCACGCTCATGCCGGAGAGGAGAACATCTGAAGAAGGAATTACCACCTCACACGCCGTTGGAGAGGGGACCATAAGAGAATATCACCTCACGCTCATGCCGGAGAGGGGAACATCTGAAGAAGGAATTACCACCTCACACGCCGTTGGAGAGGGGACCATAAGAGAATATCACCTCACGCTCATGCCGGAGAGGGAAACATCTGAAGAAGGAATTACCACCTCACACGCCGTTGGAGAGGGGACCATAAGAGAATATCACCTCACGCTCATGCCGGAGAGGGAAATATCTGAAGAAGGAATTACCACCTCACACGCCGTTGGAGAGGGGACCATAAGAGAATATCACCTCACGCTCATGCCGGAGAGGGGAACATCTGAAGAAGGAATTACCACCTCACACGCCGTTGGAGAGGGGACCATAAGAGAATATCACCTCACGCTCATGCCGGAGAGGGGAACATCTGAAGAAGGAATTACCACCTCACACGCCGTTGGAGAGGGGACCATAAGAGAACTTCTGCTGAGTCTTTATCAGAAAAATCTGTTTGGAGTCGATTTAACTGGACTAGAGAAGTCCTTGAAATATGTTTGAGAATTTCAACTGCATCCTTCCTGAAAGGTAAAGGTCAGTTATATGCAATGCATGATATGGATCAAGCAATGATGTTCTCAATATGGATGCGATTTATATGATATGATGCGTACATGCATGCTATAATGATGTATGTGATGATTCATGTATGTTTTCGTCTAGGAAAATAAATCCTTGACGGGTGCCGGGAAGTCATATCCTGGGCTGATGTTGAGGAAGAGATTTTGCTTCCGCTGTGGATGATTGTTGCAAGAATACCGATAGGAGAAGATAACTCCGTTGAGGAATACACTTGGCAAATGAAATAATTCTGCGGGAGAAAAGATACTCTAGCGATCATGCTGGGGAGTGCTACTCTGTGGGGATAGCGATGCTTTGCTGAGTTGATGAAGATAACTCCGCTGGGGATATCCTTGTTGTCGGAAGTGTTGATAGACTTCGCTGGGGGTAGGAAGATACTTCGCCGAGGACGCTCTTTCCGTGGCTTTTGGCTGAGGATAACCCAGTTATATCCTGTTACGGAAATAACTCTCTAAATCAG
This sequence comes from Vicia faba, assembly GCA_948472305.1. NCBI lineage: Eukaryota > Viridiplantae > Streptophyta > Magnoliopsida > Fabales > Fabaceae > Vicia > Vicia faba. Next base: position 174,949,552 of record OX451740.1, on the reverse strand, counting down.
GCCGGGACGACGCGTTCGTGTTCTGAGGATAAGCTTCCAGAATCTACTGGGGATAAGCTTACTGCTTGGGGGTATGAACTCCAAATTTCTTGGGGAACTGGATTGGACTCTCATGGGGAGTTTAATATGCTGGAGGATGATCCCTTAGAATGTTGATATACCGCCGGGGAACAATCTTTAGACAAAGACTGCCGGGGATGCTTTATGTATACTGCTGGGGAAATGATTCCTTTGAGTGGTGGTATACCGCCGGGGAACAATCTTTAGACCAAGACTGCCGGGGATACTTGTTAAGAATATATGTATTGCTGCTGAGGAATGTTTGAGATCGGCTGGAGGATACTTAATTCCCTTGATATCTGACAATAGCTTGGAGAAGAATGCACTGACTGCTGACTCTCTGGGGAATTTAAGATGTACTGGTCATGTTCTTTAGCTGAACCCATTTTGGTACCTTGGAGGATAGAACAATTGGACTGCTCAGACAAATCTTTATTGCCCCTGTTTATATGGGAGAAGGCATCTGTGGCGCGCTGATAGTTGTTGATGGACAAACCTTCTTCTGGTAGACAGATGGCAGGACATAGTCGTACGCTTTAATCCCTAACTTTTGCCTGGACCGCCCTTTCAGGTTTTCAGTCCACCGGGATACCCATTTTTGCCCAAGCCGCCTTTTCAGGTTTTCGACTTGCCGGGTGTACAGATTTTTCATTTTCATCCCTTCATTTTGCCCGAACCCTTTTGGTTCGCCGGGAAGCCCTTATTTTTGCCTAGGTGTGTCAACCTAGCGGGTCTTTGATTTTGCGTAGTATTTTTCGACTATGTCCACGCTCTTAGAATGCAGGTAGGTGCCCCTGGCTGCTTGTGTTGCCATATTACCAGAAGGTGTCTGATCGTGCAAGATTCGTTGCTGGAGTGCCCCAAGTGACTCAGGCAGAGATTTGCCCCAGGCTTTTTGGCCTTTTGAGAGATTCTCTGGATCTTGACTTAACTGCCCCAGATGGTAGACCATGATCATGTCTGCCCCTTGATTGGAGATACTCTTGTTCATTAGACTTTCGTCGTGCGAACTTCTATGCTATTCAAACAAAAAGTCATATGTAAACAAAGTTATGTTAAAAATGCAAAGCTTATGTCTGTCTTGAAGATTTTGAAGATGCATTCTTTTTCATAAAACAAATTAATGTTTGTAAAACGTGATGTCAACTCCGTATTTACCGTAGGCCTTCAGGAGTCAGGATACCTTTCGTAACAGTATGCTTTCGAGCTAGCCCATGCTTCAGCTAGGACTTTTAAGGGTTATATCGTGGCCTGGTTCACGGTTTAAGAAACAAAGGATAAAGGCTCAAAGTATTTGTACCCACCCGCTCTTCGTGATGTTCTCCAAACCTAAACTCAGTTGATCATACGTTAGACCTTGTTTGAGTCTTTGCTTTGATGTTCCAATAATGGTTCAGATGTTGATGATTTCTTTTGAATAGGCAGTCATTTTTTGCTTTGGTTGAGGGTTTGCGAGACCTCTTTCTTGATCTTTATTATCCCTTTCTTTTTTTTTGCCTGAACTGTTTCCTTTTTGGAATTACAGTCAGCGGGATGCCCCAGTTTCATAAGTCCCCTTTGTAGGTTTAGACTTTTTGGGCTTTTCATTTATGAATTTTGATGATGACTGCCTGTCCTTTTGATTGTTCTGAACCATCACTGTCTTTGTTCGTTTTGTAAAGATCTCTTCGGTGCCATTCGTCATGCACTTGGATCAACTGAGAAGACTACCCTGCCCCGGGTTATGATTAAGGGTTCAATTTTCGAAAATAAAAACTCCTACTTCTTTGGCTCTGATGGGTTGACGAGGGATTATCATCCTTATAACTCCAGTGTTTGGGGATTGAAACAATGCCTGTACCTCATCAGCGGGGTCTGTTCAAAAGCATACTGTAGATTGCGGTATCGTTTTCGTCATCCTCCCTCAAGAGGCTCAGAATTATTTAAGATCAAGAGTTGACATTAGAAAAAAATATGAAAGTAGTTTGCATATAGTGAATGCGAATGTATTGATTCAAAAATAGACATAAGCGATGCATTAATGGAATAACAATGTTTTAACATGAATAAATGTTTAAACAAAAGAAAATCACAACTTGAATTCGAATGAACAAAAAGTGCTTTCTATCCTAGCCATGTTTTGGCATGGGAGCAGTGATCACGTTGGGAGTCTTGGGTACTTCAAACTGAATCTCTCCAGCATCGATCATGCCTTGAATCTTGTACTTCAGCGCCCAACAATCCTCAGTATCGTGCCCCGGGCTACCAGAATGGTAAGCGCACCTTGCTTCTGGGTTGTAACTTGGAGAGGAGGTCTTTGGATTTGCAGGAGGGTTGATCACCGCAATCAGATTCATCCTTAACATGTGTTGCAAGGCACGTGACCATGGCATGTTGATATTGGTGAATTGTCTCTTAGGCTCGTCCGGCCTGTTCTGATCAACCCGCTGTTTCTGGCGAGGTCGTTGTTGAACCTGTGAAGTAGTAGCAACTCGGAGAGGTCTATTCACTGGACCCGACCTTTGCCCTCTTGGGAGCTGTTCCATGACCTGGTCCCTGATTTGGGCTGGTTGCTTCATGCCTTGAGGAAGCTGACTGACCATGGCTCTCAGCTCTCCTTGCTCCTGAGCTAAACCTTGAATGAGGGCCCTTTGCCCCAGCATCTGAGTTTTCAATGTGTCTACCTCAGCTTGTAGACGTTTCAGCTGTTCATCCTTGTCATCTTCAGGACTTTTTCTGATCAGATTCCCCATGAGGAGTGCCCTCAACTCTTGCTGCCCCTTGGATAGACCTAAGAAGATTTCCCTGAACTGAGACTCTTGAGCGTGAAGGTCCTGGTTATCTTGTTGTGAGGCCATTGCTGAAATAAACAGCGAGAAAGGTAAGTGACCTGCAAAAGGGATACCTGTAATGCGATGATGTGTATGATATGCATGCAATGTTTTCAAGGACCTCACAGGGTAAACAAGAAAATTGTTAGCATCGGGATTTATAGCTTGATTGAAGGAAACCCATGTTGTTGAGAATTCTTCTTCGAGGGTCAAAGGCTCACCATATCCAGTGGGTCATAGCCTCTGACAACCTTGGCTAGAGGGAAATAAATCCTCTTTGCCCCTGGCTAGACAGTTGGTTCATCACGACCTGCATCACAAGCCCTTGAGGTCCTTGAAATGGGTTAAGCTGTATGCAATGGTATGATGTCATGCTATGCATGGGGTAATGTAGGTAGACCCTGTTACGAGTCCCAATTAAGGGCTGCAAACCAAAACCTGCAAGAAACTCAAGCGTCAGATAACAAGCATGCAAGTAGGCAAGTACAAAGGCACACAAGTCACACCAAAGTGCCCTTAGAGTTTAGGCCAGCATGAGGTCTAGGTATTACCCTCTTTCAGTTCGTTGGTTCATACCTGTCCTAATCAAAATTAACCGGGTTCTTAGAGGATCCCAATATCATTGACTAACCTCAATCGGTCATAACTCCAGCATCGCAATCTTTTCTTGCGGCCAGAACCATCACGAGAGTTTAGCCTCAATGGGCGTAGCATACTGCTACTGTTCTAATGGCCAAGTTGTGTCATTTAAGGTTCTAAGGTCTGTTGGTGCTTAATGACTCCTTAGAAGACCCATATTCTCCTCGTTGCGACACAAGGGATATCGGTACAGACTAAGGTGCCACACCAACGTAGCCACTGCTTCACCTGTGTCGGTCTACGCCGGACAGGTCCCTCACAGCTTATGCTACCTAAACAGGGTATCCCCAGATCCGGGTTAGGATCTATGTATCTCCGATGCAACCCACAATAGTAAAGCAAGCAAATCAATACAAGTGAAAACACAGTTATGACCTAGCCCTAAGGTACACCTCACTTTTATAAAGTGTCCCCAGCAGAGTCGCCAGTTCTGTGATCGGTGGATCTGGAACTGACTGTTTAACGCTGGTTCGCGAAATGTCGCGGTAAGCAAGAGTCGCCACCGTCTTTTATTTTCTCCAAATGGAAAGGACAAAAGCACAGAAAAATTCCTTAAAGAGATTGCTCTCGGTTCGGGAGGTAGGTTATAGAAAGGGAAGGTGTTAGCACCCTTTCTATCCATGGTTATCCATGGGCTCTTAGATACTTGCTCAATGTGTTTTCAAATTGTTTTGCGTGCTTTTCAATGTGGGTTTAAAAAGTTTCTTTGAAAAATTTCAGATCGACTCATACGTCAGAGTGTTTGAAAAGTTTGCTTTGAAAGCTTTTGAAAAGGTGTCAGTGTGAAAAGTCTTTTGAGTTTGTTTTGAGATTAGAGCAAGTATCCTTGAGAACCTACCTACCCTAAGGAATTCGTCTGTGTAAGAGTCCTTTAAAGTAGTGCCATCCCACCATTGAGAGGTAGGTAGCACCACCGTTGGAGGTGTTCGGGTCAATTCGAGGTTCGGGACATGGTGATCACCAGAGCAATGGGAAGACACCTTAGAAGCTACCCTCATGCCAGGTTCCCGGATCATGAGGACTTACTAAGACGTTTTCTACTCGACGATCACCTTTCGAAAGGCAACAGTGAGGCGTACCCTAGGGGTGGTGTGTGCGAATTGTGTGTCATGTTTCAGTTATTTGTCTTGTCATGTTTGTCGTGTTCTACGCTTGATTTTATTTTAAGTCCATTCATTCTTGCATGCATATTTAACAGTTATAAAATTTGCGGAAAATAAATCTAAGGCTATTACAAAGGCGCGGGTCCACATCGCCAAAATTAACCGAACCCGATTTAGCGGAAAATAAATAAAGCGAATAAATAAAAGTGCGAGAAATTTAAATTACATGGCCTTGGGAGATTTACAAAATTATATAAACGATAAAAAGTAAATGCGCGAAATAAAGGAATTAAAACAAAAATTAGGGCGTTGGACCCTTTTACAAACAATTAAAATTAATAAGGAAATTAAAATTAAATGAGAATGATATTTTTGTGTTTTTTAGATTTAATGAGAAAAAGGATTTAATTCAATTAAATTAAACGGCGAACCCTAATTCTAATATTTTTTATTTATTGTGAAAGAATTAAAATATGACCTAAATTAAACCTAATTCATTTATGTACAATTTAAATAGGAAAATAAATAAATAAATAAATAATAATTATTAGTGAGGAAAAAAGGGAAATAACAAGAATTAACAATTAAAACCTAAATTCTACATTTTTGGATTTTTTATAAAAAAGATTAAAACTATAACCTAATTAACCTAAATTATTTATTCATGGCAATAATAAAATAAAAATTGTATTTTTTGTCTTTTCTGTATTTTTTAATGTTTTTATATTTTGATCAAAATTTAAACAAACAATAATTAAAATAAACATGATAATTAAAATCAAAATTAAAAAAGATATAAGGAAAAATAAAATTAAATTGGCAAACCCTGGTGGGGTGTTGCCCCAAATAAGGAGGTTCAGGCCCAGCAATTCAGGTCCAACAAGCCTTGAATTTGTTGACTTTTCCAATTAGGTATGATGCATTGACTAGCGTATGTGGTACACCTTTGATCTACACCTTTGATTTACTCTCCAGGACGCGTGGCTAGCTGATTTTTGAGGACGTATGGTGAACTTTCATGTTAGGCATGCATGGGATTAATTATAGAAAAATAGTATGGGATTTTGCCAGACCTGGGACTTGAACCCAGGTCTTGAAGGTCACATGCATTAGTCCCTGCCAGCTGAGCTACGTGTGTTAATTAGTATATTATTATAAACGAATAATGAAAAAGTAAAACCAACGCCCACTAATTAATCCGCGCGCAGATTTGAATTGACCAATGGCTGATGGACACGCACTCGTCTTCTTCCCCACCCTGTAAAACAAAACGCTATGAGAACGGTTTTCTTAGCGTTGCAGAAAGGTGCCTATTGGAAAATAGCGATTAGCACCCTGTGCTTCATAAATTGTTCGCGAGGGTTCAGACATCTTCGTCTTAAGATGCTGAATCCATCCATGGCATCCATTGGTCCTGATTTTTCCTCTATAGAAAATCCCTAATTTCAAAAACCTGCAACCCTAGAAAACGCATATGGTGGAATCGTGTATGATCAATAAAAATACAATTAAACACCACAGTTAGCTTTAGAATTTCACAAAGAATAAGAATCAACAAACAAAATTCATGAAAGATGCTTAGAATATGATATGCGATTTGGAAATTTTTGCTTCACAGTTTGAGGTCCTGGTACCGTTTCAAGGCGTTTGGCTTGTTGTTTTTGATTGAGAAACGTTTAGGGATATCTCAGGATGCTAATGGAATAAAAATTGGAGCTTGAATCACCTTAAAACCTTGATTTCAGTATTGGTGTTTTTATGAAAAAATTCAAGAATGCAATGGAGTTTGGGGCGCAGCTTGCAGTCTCATCTGATTAGGGTTGTGATGCTGTGTATGTATAGAGCATGTTAGGTCAAAAAGATTGAACAAAATCTCATGCCATAATGGATTTCAATATTTGATTTGTTAAGAATCTTTTCCAATCTTTTTCTCATGTTTCTTGTACCAAATCTGATCAATTAGCATCAAAGCCTTCCCTATTAGCATGTGCACGAGTTATAGAGTCCAAAGCATGCATAAAAAGATTTGTTTAGGTTAAGATTATATTTTTCATGAATTAAAATGATTTAAATGAATATAAATTAATATAAATTCAAATAAATAATTAAAAAATATGAAAATACTTCCCTTTGGGCCTAATGGTCGTGCATAGGCTTGGCATGAAGAAACTTGGAGAAAAAATGGGCCCATTTGCATTTTTAGGCCTTTTGCATCAATGTTGACTTTTCAAAATTCCTAAAAATTTCCCAACTTCCACAAGGCATAACTTGGTCAATTTTTAAGCTTTTCACATGTTCTTGGACATTTTGGAAAGGTCTTTGAGTCCTTTAACCAATGCCTTTGGTCCCATGTCATTTTGATTTACCAATCTCAAGTTATGGCCTTTGACTTAAAGTCACTTTTTGTTGACTTTTGAAAATGACCTATAATGTTGAAATTGATAACTTTTTGTGAGAGCATTTCTTGGACTTGGAACATGAAGATGAATTGTAGGAAATGTCTTTCTCTTCAAAATGAGCTTTGGATGGAATTTTTCTGATAATCCATGTGAAAGTTATGCCCTGGTCAATTTCAGTTGACTTTTTCAGCTGTCCAAATATAGCAACTTTTGCATCTTTGATGATTTCTGAGCCAAATTTTGAGAATCATGATCAAGCATTGATCAAATGATGTTTGTGGCTTCAAAATGCTATGTTGACCAAAAATTTGAACTTTTGACTGTCAAATGACCATTTTGCCCCTACAGTTGACTGTAGTGCAATCTAGGGTTTTGACTGTGCAATTTTGAGCTGAATGCCTTGAAACTTGTCATGAAGACACTTGACCATCTTTTTTAAGCATGTGAGACTTGATTGGACCTTTGAAAAGTTCATTTGCTTGACCAGAACTCAAACCCTAGTTTTGACTGTGTAGGAGCCAGTTGAGCTGCACAACCCTTGGGGAACTTTGTGACCTTGACTTTGACAATTCTTGATGAATATGGGAGGGCAAATTTTGGGGTACAACACCGTCCCTTTTACATTCAAAGATAGGGTTACTTACCAAATCAATGGTAAGATAACAATGTCAAAGGAAAGAGGAAATGAACATGAAAGACTTTTGAGTAGGTAGAATGTTCCTAGTTACTTGCTCAATTTCAAAACAAAAACATCCTTGATATTTTCAAAACAAACACCAACACTTTCAAAAACATCTTTCAAACTTGAAAACATTTTCAAAAGATCAAACACTTTGTATACATTCTTACAAATGAGAATCATTACAAAGTTTTGCCTAAAACAATGGCACCTTTTCAAAATACTTTCAAAAACCACACAAAGCATATTTTCAAACAAAAGCAAGTGATCTAGCAAGTAACTAAGAGCCCATGGAAAACCATGGATAAAAAGGGTGCTAATACCTTCCCTTTTTATAATCTACCCCCCTCCCCCCGAACTCAAGAAAATATCTCAAAGGTCTTTCCTGTTCTTTTCAGCCTTTCCTTTTGGATAAAAGAAAAGTCGATGGCGACTCTTGCTAACCGCAACATTTGCAATCAAATACAAAATAACAAAGTCAGTTCTCCCACCGTGTTACAAAATGATATCTACATTTTTCTTTAGAAAGCAAGTGAAAATGATGCTTGAATAAGGATTTCAAAGTTAGAGAAACTTACCTCTAAAGTGAGAATCGAGTTTGGAGTTAGAGCACTCCTGGAGGTGTTGAGATGAATTGGGTAGCTTCACTGAACTCCAAGGAAGCTTTTGCAATGCTTACCTTGGATTGAGAGTGCCTCAATTGTTCTGGACAAGTCAAGTTGCAGAGGTGTCAAGTGAAAATGGTGGATGATAGAGATGGTGTTACAATGATGAAACATGTCTTTGGATGAGTTCTATATGAGTTATATAAGCTTTGTGAATGATTTAGAATGAAAATGCACGAGTGGATTAAGTGTTTGATGTTTAAGGTCAGAAATTGCAACAAATGGAGTTTTGATGCCAATTATGGTTTGAGAGAGTATGAGGGTGTTTTGAGGGTTATGAATTCGTATCCTAGATTGCAAATGGATCTCTCTGTTTATAGAAAAAGGTTGGAGGGAAGGAGCTGATCAGATTGTCAAGTTGAAGAGTTATGGTTTGGTTGAAACATAACTTGTGATTTCTTGAGAAATCAAAGTTCCAATGTATGGTGCAATAGCTCATAGGGTGGTTAGGCACTTTAAACATGTTTATTTTGAGCATACATGTTGAGTGAGTGAAGAGGGAGCAAGTGAGAAGCTCAATGCATTGACTTTGTGATTAAAGCTTGCTTTACAAGAATGGGAATGTAACCTTTCTCCCTAAAATGGCAAAATGGTTTGGACAATGCTTAAATAAAATGGACCATAGCTCAAAAGCTTGTGTAATCTTATGATTAGAGGTAGATTCACAAGTTAAGAGGCCTACAAAGCAAGATTATGCAGCATGGCATGAAGATTTGGTTATGTGTTCTTCACTAATATGACCTATAATTCAAGAATGGATGTCCAACTTCATCTCTTCGAATCTCCTAGATCAAGTATGATAAATTCATGCTCTTAGATGTTTTAGAAAGCTTGAAACATGATCTTCAACTTTCATTTTGACCACTTTGGCTAAATCAACAAGGAAATTGGTGAAAATTGGTCAAGAAGTTGGGATGAAAAACTGACCAAAACTAGTAGAATTTTTTTCTAAGTGTTGGATAAAAATGTCACAATTTCATGGGCCTATATCTCTTAATCCAAGCATTTTTTGGATATCAACCCTCAAGTAAAAATTTATAGAATTCATCATGCTCTATAACTTTCATGTTGAAAGTTTTCCTTGAATCATCTTGCATCTTAATGAAAAATAGTCATGAAGTAGTGACTTTATTAAGGACAAAACACTTAGAATTTTTTCTAAGTGTTGGAAATTTTGACTTTTTGTTGACTTTTTTTGACTTTGTTGATTCTTTTTGATCGAGCTTGATAATTTTGAATGGTTTCACGATTCTTTGTTTTTGAAGTTCAATCTTGACCAAAAAGTCAAAGCTTGACTTTTATGTGACAATTGACTTTTTCATCAATCAATTCAATTTCCAAACTATCAGTCATTTGTATATTTGTAAATGTCTTGAGCCATGTAATTAGGTCAATATGTTGTACTTGAATCCTTGAGATCATGCTTTAAGTAATTAGGTCATGTACTAGGTCAAAAGTCAATGATCATTCATTTTCAATCAAAACCCAAATTTTGGCAATTTTGACCTTTGACGATTTGAGTGCTTTACTTGAGGAATTATGATAAAACCTTGATCAAGTGATGAATATCACCTTAAAATGTTGATGTTGGAAAAAAATCTTGAAGTTTGACTGTATGTTGACCACAATTGACTTTTTGTCCAATATAGTTGATTTTCAGTCATCTGAGCAATTGACTGAGCAAATTTGTGATGCAAGGCTTGAAATTTGACATGAGCACTATTGAAGACCTATTAGAAACCATGAAGTCCACTTGAGGCATTATAAGTTAAATTTTCTTTGATAAAAGTGAAACCCTAATTTGTAGGCAATTTGCTTAGGAGGAGGTTTGACCAGTCAACACTTAAGCAAACTTGAGCAATTGAAAATCTTAGAAGCATGAGGAGATATCTTAAATAAAAATGGGAGGGAAAATTTTGGGGTGCAACAGGGTACAACACTTGGTAATCTCCAAATTCCTTGGTGTTTGTTGTGTGGAAATCACCAAGCACCATTTATTTTTATTTTATCTTTGTGTTTATTTGTTTTTGTGCTTTACTAACCTTATTCAAAATACAAAAATATGCTTTGTTTATTTTTCTTATTTTTGCAAGGTAGGGATTTTTCATTAAGAGATCAATATGGTTTCTAAATTGAGGGTTTTGGTCCTTCAAATAAAAGATTGGTCAACCATTGGTTCTCAAGAGCTTTAACTTCATGGCATGACCTATAATCTTAGGTGACATTCATACCAAGCTACATTCAACATCAATTGATCAAAAGAAGTTCAAGTTTGATATTTGTCTTGTAAGTTAGCCCAAGATAGATTCATGTGTTTATTTCCACGCCTTCTTCATCATTTTTCTCAAGATTCCATCAAGATTAATCAAAGGTGAAATTCTGGAACTTTAAAACATGATAATACTGATAACCCAACATTAGAACATAATGTCAAGATAGATGTTGTGGCATCTGTTCCTGATATAGAACAATAATATCAAACTGGAAAATATGCAGAAATGAATTGCATAATGATAAATAACACAGCTGATTGTTAACCCAGTTCAGTGTGAAACAACCGACTGAAATATCATCGAGATAAAAATCAATGAAGTCACCATAAAACATTTTTTATCCCATAGGAAGGGAGAGGTAAACATCGAGTAAACCTGAGAAGGGTGAAATCATGATTAAATGACTGAGAGATTGGGTAAGGGAGTTTTTTACGCATGGGAAAGGTATTAGCACCCCACACACCCGTAGTACTCTACGGTATCCACTCTTGTTGTTCTAATCAAAGGATGTGTTACGAATATAAGCTTAAAAGCTAAAAAAATGCAAAGAGGGAATGCATGCAAATAAAACAAACACGGGGAAAAGAAGGAAATATTTACAAAGTTTCGCTTGGCTGAGCCCCGTGAGAAGATGCCTACGTATCCTTTTTAAGGAACCAGAGCGTCGTAGTTTGGTTCACATGTTTCAATTTGTTTTGTGTTTTTAATGAATAATATTAATTTTTCCTTCTGCCACAACTCGACCTTTGGAGACTCACGCGTCAGCACATAAGTGAATTAACATGTTCTTTGGAAAGTTTGAAAGAGAAAGCCCGAAGGCAAATTTTTTTTTGCATTGGTTGATGTTTTTTACCTTGAAAAGGGATTTGAAAGTTGTTAGATGTTTTATGATTTGCCAAGAAAAAAAAGGTTTTAGTTTTAATGCAATGATGTAAAAGAAAGAAAAACATCTAAGGGAGACTATCCTAAATTTATCCCTAATGTTATCATACAATGATTGATCCTAAGATTGAGTTTTGAAAGGGAAATATCTACCCTACGTTAGCATGCATGGATAATAATCCTAATGTCTATCTCGAATCTCCGCCAAAGGTTGAATGGAGAAGTCCTAAGGGAGCATAACAAAAGTTTACAACCTAAACTTATGTCTATCTTGAATCGCCACCAAAGGGTGAATCAAGAGCTCCTACGGGAACATGCCAAAGGTTCACAACCTAAGAAAAAATGTACACAAAGATGGAAAGCAAGTAATCCACAAGCTCAAGCAAGCATACACATGTCATGAGTAGCGCACGCTAACTCAAGTCAAAAGGCCTAACCAAGATACTAAATCATCAAGGTAGGTAAAAGAGGGAAGATCCTGACCATAAGTATATATGTCATATCACCCAAGCAAGATGGAGTCTTGAATGTTGCTCTTAACCAAGATATCAAATAATCGAGGCAAGAAGTATAGAATAGGGGGAGTAAAAAAACATGGAGCGTCAACATCGGCCAACGTGAGCTCAAGATAAAATATGGGGGTTTAATTGCGAAACCCTTTTCCACTTGAAGACTCGATAATAAGAGCAGCACAACTCCAAAGCATCATGGTGTGTCATGAGCTAAGGATGACACAGATGAAATAGCGCGATCGATTGCAGACCCTCACTCGCCTTGCCTTCTTTTGAGGACTTATCAAGTGAAAATGGGAATGTGCACCTCTTTTTGAGGTCTTTAGGAACAAATGTAAACACACAGCATAAATGCATACTTCGAGGTAGGTCTTTAAATAAACCATAAACGCAGTTAGCAAACAAGTGCGAAATTGCCTTAAACAGGTCTTTAAATAAACCAGAGGGGGTTCCTGACATGATCAACATCGGAAGTCCCCATCATATATCTCTATTCCTACTTCTCATGGCATCAGAAAACTATAAAGTGAGGAAAAGATAAACCATGATCAAAATGATACCAAACGAATAAAAGTTTGTGGCACAACAAGAAAAGCAGAGAAACCCAAAAAACTTCGAGTAAGCTTCACCAATAAAACAAAGAAGAGTCAGAAAATCAGATGCAAAAAGGTAAACATTGAAGCATTCATGTGAAAATAAATCACACGCATCTGAATTATCATGTGTTAGTCCTGCACAAGATACAAAACTATATAATGCAAAGTAGTCCACAAAAATCATGATGCCACAAATTATCTATTACAACCATATTGAAATTGAATAAATATACAAGAATATGAAGATAATGCAAAAGAAAGGAAGATTGTTTTTTTTTGGTTTTTATATGAAAAGATTTTAAGTCTTGACCTAATTGAAAATGATTAAGGAAATTTAAGCAAAATTACCCTAATCTAAATAAGAAAAGAAAATAACTAAAAAGAAGATTTTTTAGGGTTTTTATTTATGAAAATGTTTTAAATTAGTAAAAATAATATGGATATTAATTAATTAAAAGAAACCCTAATTAATTTATTCATAAGAAAATAATATACTAGTTAAACCCTAGTCTAAATATTTATTGAATAAAAAAAAGAAATTAATTTATTAAGTGAAAAATGTTTTTTGTTCTTTTGGTTTTTATGAAGAAAATAAACTAAATAAGTATGAATAATAAAAATATAAATATTTTTTGGGTTTTTATTAGTAGCAAAAAAATATGGTATTAAAAATAATGATAATGATAATAATAATAATAATAATAATAATAATAATAATAATAATAATAATAATAATAATAATAATAATAATAATAATAATAATATTAATAAAAAAATATGAAAATATAAGAACACAAAATTAGGGTCAGGGGTGTTAAAAACAGTGAGGAGGGTGGAAGGCTAGCAAAAAATCCCAAGCCCAAAGGAGGAAGGCCCAAGCGCCTGTTGGCTGCAAACAAAAAATGGAAAAGGGTAAAAAATGAGAAAAAAATTGCCAAAAGGTCTCGCTGGGGCTCAAATCCAGGACCTACTAATACGCGTGCGCTTGTTGTACCACTGGAGTGGCCTGTTTCATTCGTTCATTATACAAAAATCAATAAACTTAAAACAAAACAAGTCCATGTTATAACTTCATCTTCAACCTCCAGCCAGAATCCCTGCAACTTGTTCATTTCTCAACCATTTGCAAAAATATAAACATGAAAGTTGTGTAGAATTTCAACACAATTCCAGAAATGTAAATAAATTAAACTAATTCCCAAAAATGAGCATGAATTTCTAATGGTACCAAATCCTGACCTAGATATTTTCAGGGGTTCAGATTCAAAATTCTAACTACTCAAGCAATAATAATGAAATCTAAGGACATGGTTAGCTTCAGGACAATGATATCTAAATTTCTTATTCACAAATAAACCATTAATGATGCTTGTATGAAGAGTTAAAAGTTAAGGAAACCTACCTCAAAACTGGAAATCGTATTCTGAGTTTGAGCACTCCTCATGGTGTTGTGATGATCAGAATAGCTCCACTGAGGTCCCAGGAAGCTAATACAATGATTATCTTGGATGGAGAGTGGCTGAAATGGTCTGGAGAAGTTCACTTGCAGTGCTCTGTTTTTGAGTTTGGACAATGGTGGAAATGAAGTTATAATCGTGTAACAGGTATTGGGATGAGTTGTATTTGGTGTTTAGAAGCTTTAGGAACCAAAAGTCTTGAAAACGCACGAGGGAGATGTAAGTTTCAAGTTTTTGGTCAGATTATGCAAGAATGGAGGTATGTGATACAATTCTGAGTTCTTGTATGTTTGAGGGCTTAATCATGCGTGTGTTTTGATGCCAAGGACTTGTACATAAGTAATGAGAAGGTTTGAGTGCTTGAGAGGGTCAGAAGTACAAGCTCTAGATTGATTTCTATGTTACTTGATTTTGAAGAAAAGTGAAAGTATGGTTCCAAGATGAAGTACAAGCATGGGCTGAGTGATTGTGAGGCTTGGGACAAAATTCTTTTGAGTTATAGGACGTGTATGATCAGAAGAAAACAATTTCAAAGCTCAAGAACAAGTTTTGTACATAAAGCTACTTTTTCAAAATGGCATTGTGCACTTTCTTCCTAAAATGGACATAAAGCACGTGCATTACATTGAATGGCATTGAAGCCTCTAACAGCTGTGCAAGCATTTAATTATGGAGTTCCTAACAATTTTGAGTCATTTAAAGCAAATATTATGCAACATAGGTTTGAGATTTGAATTCTTGTTCATCACAAAATGACTTATAATTTCAGTTTGAAACCCTAACTTCCTCTCTTCGATTCTCCTTGCTCAAGAATGATATCAAGGAGTTCTTGGACATTTTAGAAATATTGCAATGTGATCTATAACCACTATTTGAATCACATTTGAAAATTCATCTTGGAACTATATGAAAAATTGCCATGAAGTTAGGTCAAAATCCTGCCTAAACTAGGGCAAAATTTTCACTAAGTGTTTAGTTTCAAGACCATGACTTCATGAATTAATAACTTGAGATCCAAGCATTTCTAGGAGAAGTTGTGTAAAGAAATGTTGTAGATCTCATGGATATTTACAACTTTGATGTTGAAAGTTTCTTTTGAATCATCTTGCATCATGGTGAAAAATTGGCTCAAAGTTGTGAAAAACATGAAGTTTTCAACACTTAGAAAAATTTCTAAGTTTGAAAACTTTGACTTTTCAAAATGAAATCTTGACTTTTTGATTTCTTGATGAACAAGTTTATATTTTTACATGTTTTGATGAATTGTGATTTTTGACACTTGATTTTGACCAAAAAGTCAAAGTTTGACTTTTCAGTGTACAGTTGACTTTTGATCAGTTGACTGAAAATTAACTATTAATCAAATGATCTTGAGTAAAGTTTTGAGTTATGCCATTAGGTAAAAATGATTAAATTTAACTCTTGAGATCATGCCTCAAACCAATTAACCATTTTCTAGGTCAAAAATCAGAAATTGCCCTTTCTCAGTCAAAACCCTAATTTTGACCATTTTGCCCTTTTGATGATTTGATCAAATTTCTTGAGGAATTATGGTCCAAACTTGATAAAATGATACATATAAGTTTATAATGTTGATATGGATAAAAAATTATGAAGTTTGATTGTAAATTGGCCACAGTTGACTTTCTCCCCAATACAATTGATTTTTAGGTCAACTGCTCAATTGACTGAGCCAAAATTTGATCCATGGCTTGAAACTTGACATGAGTAATATTGGGGGTCCATAATGATTCATTAAAGTCCTATGAGGCATTTAAAGTTCAATTATCCTTGTGCAATCTCAAACCCTAATTTCAGTCATCAGTGTTTAAGGAGGTGTCTTGAGCTGATCAATCCTTGTGCAGTCTTGAACCCAAGGAGATCTTGTGAGAAAATATTTGATAAATGAGAGGGAAAATTTTGGGGTACAATAGCTTCCCATGTTAAATCTTCTTAAACCTAAAGAGTTAGATTGGCGAGTTTTCCATTCGTGACTTGAGGGTGGAAGATGATTGGACACTAGAGTGCCCAGAAATTTTCACTTGAAGATGAAATGGGAATGGGCTTATAAAAGCCATTTGGAGGAACGATGGAGATTCTCTAGATATGGGCTTGTAGATGCCATCCAAAGGTGAATGTTGACAGAGATTGTACTAATTCTGAACTTGATTTCAACTGGAAAAGAATCTGAATAAATCTTTGGAGCGGCTTATCTGAACCAGAAGAAGTCTTGTATGTTGTTTGACTGGGAATAATCAGAATAAATCATTGAGAGATTTATATGAACCCGGAGTATTCTTTTGGAAAGTATGAGGATGAACCATTGAGGGTTTTAAACTGAACCAAAAGAGATCTTGAACATTCTTTAACTGGAAAGAATCAGAGTAAATCTTTGTGCGATTTTATCTGAACCAGAGAAAGTGGCCGCGGGAAAGAATCAGAATAAATCATTGAGAGATTTATATGAACCCGAAAGGTTCCTTTGGAAAGCATTAGGGTAAACCGTTGATGGGTTTAAACTGAACCAAAAGAGGTCTTGAATATTCTTTAACTGGAAAGAATCAGAGTAAATCTTTGTGCAATTTATTTGAGCCAGAGAAAGTGTCTGCGGGAAAGAATCAGAATAAATCATTGAGAGACTTATCTGAACCCGAAAGGGATCTGGAGAAGAATCAGAACAACTCATGGAGAGATTTATTTGAACCAGAGAAGACAGATGCGGGAAAAGAATTAGAATAAATTGTTGAGAGATTTAAACTGAACCGGCATGAGTCTAAAAGAAACATCTGTTGTGTGGAAGGTTGACCAAACCTTTCTTGGGAATTGATCTGTAATTGACTTGTTGAGATTTTGACGATAATTTTCTATTGATTGATCTTTCCTGAAAAATATGAAAGCTTAGTTGTATGCAATGTCATGATGTATGAAATGCATGGTGTAATGATGTTCTCAAAATAAATGAGATTGTGCCGTATGTATTTTGTGTTGTCAATGTTATGATGTATGGATGCGATGTATGGGCATGTAAGCTAATATGCTATAATGCTGTTGGATTAGGGAAAATAAATCCCTGACTGCTGTTGGGGATGTGGAGTATAAGTCTTCATGTTTTGAAGTGCTGATGAGTTCATGAGCTTCTATTTGTTAGAGAAATGAACTTTGTTGTAAGGGAAACGCCGTGTATTGCTTGTGAAATCTTGAGAAATTGGGCGACTTTTATTGGGGAGTGATAAACTGGAAGTTTTGTTCCTCCGGGGATGTGAGAGAGCTTGATATCATTAAGCTGCACATTGTGGGGTATTTTATGGAATAGTCTAAAGACATTATCCTATTTCTTAAAGCCATTAGTGATTGTCTTTCTATTTCTTGTTCCTTTTTGTTCATTTGTAAACAGTAGTTACGTTCAAATGCATATGTTCAAAAATAAATCATTGGACGTTTTTGTAAACAAAACACAGAAATAAAGAAAAAACATATAGCTTTGCACTTTCAAAGGGATATCTTTGTATTAACTTGAATAAGTATTTTTTATACAATGAGACGAACATTCTAGTAAGAGAATGTCGTCGGAAAAAAAAAATTTGATACAAAGAAAAGATAGCTATATGCAATAATCCCACGGGGTTCCCATTCTGCTATAGCCTTCGTGCCTCTGAGCGTCTTGTCCACTTGCTGCCTTATCCGAAGTTGATTGGATTGATTAGAATTGTTGCTTTTTCCAGTCGAAGCTAAAGGTTGTTTGTAAGGTGATCAATGGGACATAGTCACACGCTTTAAATCCATAATTTTTGCCTGGACCGCCCTTTCGGGTTTTCAGTCCACTGGGATACCCTTTTTTGCCTAAGTCGCCCTTTCGAGTTTTCAACTTGTCGGGTGTACATATTTTTTTGTTTTATCCCTAATTTTTTCCCGAACCTTTGTGGTTCGTCGGGATGCCCTTGTTTTGCCTAGGTGTGTCAACCTAGCGGGTCTCTTATGTAGTATCTTTTGACTATGTCCGCATTCACAGGGTATGGCATGTCGTCACCATCCATAGTGGTTAAGATCATTGCTCTACCATAAAATATGCTTTTGATCACAAACGGTCCTTCATATGTAAGAGTCCATTTGCCCCTGGGATCACCTTATGGTAATATGATACGGTTGATTACCAAGTCACCAACCTGATATACCTGACGTCTGACCTTTTTGTTAAAAGCTTTGATCATGCATTTTTGGTACATCTGACTGTGACAGACAACTGTAAGCCTCTTCTCATCAATTAGGTTTAACTGGTTAAGTCGAGTTTGGATCTAATCGTCTTCACTCAGCCCTACGTCCTTTATGATTCTTAGAGAAGGTATTTGGACCTCAATTGGTAAGACAACTTCAATGCCGTATACTAATGAGAAGGGAGTTGCCCATGTTGATGTGCGTGCCGTGGTACGGTAAACATGGAGAGTGAATGGTAGCATCTCATGCCAGTCCTTGTAGGTTACTGTCATTTTTTGTATGATATTTTTGATGTTCTTATTTGCGGCTTCGACAACACCATTCATCTTTGGCCGGTAAGTGGAAGAATTGTGGTGCTGGATCTTGAATTGCACACACAGTGCGATGATCATAGTATTGTTGAGATTCATACCATTGTCTGTGATGATTCTCTCTGGGATGCCGTACCGACAGATGAGATTCTATTTGATGAAACGGGCCACGACATTCTTGGTAATGGAAGCGAAAGAAGCTGCCTCAACCCACTTCATGAAATAGTCAATGGCCACAAAGATGAAGTGGTGTCCATTAGAAGTTGTAGGTTTGATTTCTCCAATCATATCGATGCCCCACTGTGATCGGTGGATCTGGAACTGACTGTTTAACGCTGGTTCGCGAAATGTCGCGGAAGCAAGAGTCGCCACCATCTTTTATTTTCTCCAAATGGAAAGGACAAAAGCACAGAAAAATTCCTTATAGAGATTGCTCTCGGTTCGGGAGGTAGATTATAGAAAGGGAAGGTGTTAGCACCCTTTCTATCCATGGTTATCCATGGGCTCTTAGATACTTGCTCATTGTGTTTTCAAAAATGGTTTGTTTGCTTTTCAACTGCGGGTTTTAAAAAGTTTCTTTGAAAATTCCAGTTCGACTCTTGTATCGGTCCTCAAGAGTGTTTGAAAAATTGCTTTCGAAAGCTTTTTGAAAATGTGTTGGTGTGAAAAGTATTTTTGATTTGTTTTTGAAATTAGAGCAAGTATCTACGAGAACCTACCTACCCTAAGGAATTCGTCTGTGTAGATGTCCTTTAAAGTAGTGCCATCCCACCATTGAGAGGTAGGTAGCACCACTGTTGGAGGTGTTCGGGTCAATTCGAGGTTCGGGACATGGTGATCACCAGAGCAATGGGAAGACACCTTAGAAGCTACCCTCATGCCAGGTTCCCGGATCATGAGGACTTACTAAGACATCCTCTACTCGACGATCACCTTTCGAGGCAAGGCAACAGTGAGGCGTACCCTAGGGGTGGTGTGTGATTTGTGTGTCAGATTCGTTTGCATTTATCTTGTTCATGTCAAAGTGATCTATGCGTTTGTTTTTATTTTTGGGCATTCATTCTTTCATGTTATTGTTTAACAGTTAAAAGGTGCAGGAATTTAAAGTGCGGGAAAGATAAAAGTCCTACGCTATTACAAAGGCGCGGGTCTACAACGCCAAATTAATCCAGACCCGGTTTAAAATAAAATGCAGAAAATAAATGCCTAATTAACTATTACAGGGCTTTGGAGCAAGTACATTATATTCACAAAAAGAAATAAATAAAACGCGCGAAACGAAGATGTAATCGAATGCGAGGGCGTTGGACCCTTTAACGGAATTAAAATAAAATTATTGAAATAATTAAGTTAAATAAAGGAAATGACTTATTTTTTATGTTTTTTGGATTTGTGGATTTAAAGAAAATTAAATTAATTAAAAGTCAAATAATTCTAGTTCTAATTATTTTTTAATTTATTAAAGAAAAATTACCTAAGTTAAATCTAATTTAAACCTAATTGATTAATTACAAGTATTTACGAAATTAATTAATGGTTAATAATAATTATAATAAGAAAATAAAATATTTATTTAAAAAGATGAAAATGTGCTAAAGACTTATTTTTTTATATTTTTTAGTTATTAAAAAAAGCATTAAAGTAAATAACCTAAAATCAAAACTAAATTAATTATTGAATTTTATTTACAAAAATGGAACTATTAATTGATTAAATAAAATATTTTTATACCTCTTTTATGATTTCCTGATTTTTTTGGTTTTTATATTAAGAAATAAAACTAATTAAATTAGTATTTAGAATCTAATTAAGTCTAATCAATTTTAATATTGCAAAATAATTTAGAGTTTCCTAGAATAAAAAAAACCTAATTAATTAATTAAATTTAGAAAAAAAAGAAAAATCTAAAATTTATTTGGGTAAGAATATTTTTGTGATTTTTTGAAATAAAAAGAAAAATTAATTTTGTTAATAAAAAAGCAAATTAAATAAATTAAAATAAAATAGAAAAGAAAATAAATTCAAGGGAAAAAGGAAATGGGCCTGTTTTCATCAAAACGCAACTCCACATAATCTGAACCCTAGCCATGGAGGTTCACGTTTTGGCCACGAAAAATCCCAAGCGATAGCCCAGACCTGCTCTAAACATTCACCGGAACTCAAAGGTATGGTTAGTAGGGATTAAATCAAGCTATAATCAAAAATACGATCCATGGAAATTCTGCAAAATGGATGTTCATGTAGCTACAGTTTCAGCATGCATGGTTATATGAAAAGAGTGTGTTTATACCTTATTTTGCCTGTAGATCACGATAGGATGGGTGGGAGGTCTTGTGGATGGCTGAATCCTTGAGTTCGATCTTAGTGCAATTCTTTGGAATTTTTGAAAAGAAATTTCTCTTGGCTGCCTCTCTCTCACGTTTTTTTCTTTTTTGCCTTGTGATAGTTTTCTCTAGGTTATGTAGGTGATTCTGATCAACATTAAGGCTCATCATACCATGCATTCAAGCTTGAGATTTTAACATAAACTCCCTTAACAAACTTTCCTTTTTGAACCAATTTTTGAAATATTGCTCCATTTGGCCTTGAAACGAAATTGGGAAGTTGCATAATGATGAGTCAAAGTTAGTTAAGACCAAATATTCCTTTTAATTAAACTTTTTGATTTTCCTTTGATTTAAAAAGATTTAAAGTTAATTAAATCCAATAAAATCAATTAAAAATGAAAAAATTAAATTAAAAATTTGAAATAAAAGGTGGGACACGTGGGAAGCATGGCCAAGTTAATTCAAGTGGAAAAAGTGGGCCCCTTTTGTCAAAAAATGAAATTTCAAGGATAAATGATTTTGGCCATTTCACAAAAATTTCCCAACTTCTCCAATGCATATCTTGCTCAATTTTTAAGCTTTAATCATGTTCTTGGACATTTTAGAAAGGTCTTGAAGTCCTCTAAACAATGTCCTTGGTCCCATGTCATTTTGATTTACCAATCTCAAGTTATGGTCTTTGACTTAAAGTCCCTTTTTGTTGACTTTTGAAAATGACCTATAATGTTGAAATTGATAACTTTTTGTGAGAGCATTTATTGGACTTGGAGTGTGAAGATGAGTTGTAGGAAATGTCTTCCCCTTCAAAATGAGAATTGGATGGGATTTTTCTGATGAACCATGAAAAAGTTATGCCCTGGTCAAGTTACAGTTGACTTTTCAGCTGTCAAAAAATAGAAACTTTTGCATCTTGATGATTTTTTAGCCAAGCTTTGAGAATCATGATCAAGCATTGATCAAATGATGTTTGTGGCTTCAAAATAAGATGTTGACCAAAAATTTGAACTTTTGACTGTCAAATGACCATTTTGCCCCTACAGTTGACTGTAGTGCAATTAGGGTTTTGACTGTGCAATTTTGTGCTGAAAGTCTTGAAACTTGGTATGAGGATGCTTGACCATATTTGTAGGCATGTGGAACTTGATTGGACCCTTGGAAACTTCATTTTCTTTATCAGAACCAAAACCCTAATTTTGACTGTTTAGGAGGCCCCTTGAACTGTGCAACCCTTGGGGAATCTTGAAGCTTTGACTTGGCAATTTCTTGAAGAATATGGGAGGGCAAATTTTGGGGTACAACACCCACATTGCGAATGGCCAGGGAGCAGTCAGGATATTTAGAGGGACTGGAGGCACATGCACTTTGTCAGCGTAGATCTGACACTTGTGACATGTCCGTGAATGTTGATAGCAATCTGCTTCCATGGTAGACCAGTAATAACCTGCCCGTAGGATTTTCTTAGCCATCGTATGCCCACTGGAATGGGTGCCAAAAGTGCCTTCATGTAGATAATCCATGATCTTTTCTGCCTCAGTCTTGTCTATGTAACGAAGCAAAACAGAGTCGTGGTTGCGTTTGTAGAGGATGCCATTACTGATGAAGAACTTAGCAGAGAATCTCCTTAAGAACTTCTTATCGTTGACTGAAGCTCCTTCCGGATACTCTTGAGCCTCGATATACCTCTTGACTTCATGGAACCAAGGTTGGTCCACTACTTCTTCAGTATTGATCTTGTGACAGTAAGCTGGTTCATCCATCCGTTCAATGGTGATCTGGGGAGCCTCGTTATCCCACCTAAGTTTAAACATGGATGCCATTGTTGCTAGCGTGTCCGCTAGTTGATTTTCCTCTCGTGGAAAATGCTCAAAGGTAATTTCCTCGAAATGCGGGATTAATGTCAACACATGTTCTTTATAGGGGATGAGGTTTGGGTGTTTCGTATCCCATTCTCCTTTGATCTGGCTGATGACTAAGGCTGAATCTCCGAACACACTTAAGGACTTGATTCCTAAATCTATGGCAGCTTTGAGACCAAAAATGCATACTTCGTACTCTGCCATATTATTTGTACAATTGAAGCAAAGTCTTGCGGTAAAGGGAGTGTGACATCCTTCAGGGGATATGAGTACATCGCCTATGCCATTGCCGAGTGCGTTGGACGCCCCACCGAAGACCAGGGTCTATCGGGATCCTTTTTCAGGTCCGTCATATGGTCTGAGTTCCTCACAGTTGTTTACCATCATGATGTCTTCATCTGGGAATTCGAACTTCATGGACTGATAGTCAGACACAGCTTGATGAGCAAGATGATCGGCTAACACACTCCCCTTTATTGCTTTTTGGGTAGTGTACTGAATGTCGTATTCTGTTAGGATCATTGTGATCGGTGGATCTGGAACCGACTGTTTAACGCTGGTTCGCGAAATGTCGCAGAAGCAAGAGTCGCCACCGTCTTTTATTTTCTCCAAATGGAAAGGACAAAAGCACAGAAAAATTCCTTAAAGAGATTGCTCTCGGTTCGGGAGGTAGGTTATAGAAAGGGAAGGTGTTAGCACCCTTTCTATCCATGGTTATCCATGGGCTCTTAGATACTTGCTCATTTGTGTTTTCAAAAACGATTTGTTTGCTTTTCAACTGTGGGTTTTAAAAAGATTCTTTGAAAATTTCAGTTCGACTCTTGTATCAGTCCTCAAGAGTGTTTGAAAAATTGCTTTCGACAGCTTTTTGAAAAGGTGTCGGTGTGAAAAGTGTTTTTGATTTGTTTTGAAATTAGAGCAAGTATCTAGAGTCGTCTACCTACCCTAAGGAATTCGTCTGTGTAAATGTCCTTTAAAGTAGTGCCATCCCATCATTGAGAGGTAGGTAGCACCACCGTTGGAGGTGTTCGGGTCAATTCGAGGTTCGGGACATGGTGATCACCGGAGCAATGGGAAGACACCTTAGAAGCTACCCTCATGCCAGGTTCCCGGATCATGAGGACTTACTAAGACATCCTCTACTCGACGATCACCTTTCGAAGGGCAAGGCAACAGTGAGGCGTACCCTAGGGGTGGTGTGTGATTTGTGTGTCGTTTTCATTTGTTTTTGTCTTGTCAGGTTATTGGTGTTCTACGCTTGTTTTTATTTTGTCCATACAGTCTTTCATGCTATTTGATTAACAGTTAAAAAGTTGCGAGGAAAAGTAAATCTAAAGCTATTACAAATGGCGCGGGTCCACATCGCCAAAATTAACCAGGACCCGATTTGACAGAAAAATAAATAAACAAAGTAAAAAAAGTGCGAGCAATTATTTACAAGGCTTCGGGAGAGGTGCATAATTATTTAAGCAAAATAAAATGAATATGCGAATTAGAATAAAAATTAAGAACGTGGGCGTTGGACCCTTTTGCAAAATTAAATGAATGAGGAATTAATTAAAATTAAAAGAAAGCAAGAATTAGTTTTTTAGTATTTTTATGTATTTTAAGATTTAATAGAAAAAATTAACTGCAATTAAACTCTAACCCTAATTCTATTTTATTTTAATTTTTAAGAAAACATTAGACTTTAACCTAAATTAAACCTAATTTTATATTCAATTTAATTCATGAAAATAAATATTTAATTATTTTAATTATTATAAAAGAAAAATAAAAAGGATGAAAAATTGTTAATTAAACCCTAGTTCTACATTTTTTTGATTTATTATTAAAAGAATTAAAATTAACTCCTAATTTAAGACTAATTTTATTTACATGCAAATTTGCTTATGAAAATACTAAAATAAATAATATTTTATTATTTTTTCTCTTTTCTGATTTTTATGTGTATTTTTATATTTTGTGAAAATAATTGATTAATTCAAAACAATAAAGAAAATAAAATAATAATTGAAAATAAAATATAAGGAAAATATAGAGAATTGCAAACCAGGGGGGGTGGTAGTCCCCAAATAGGAGGTTTAATCCAAGAATTCTGGCCCAACAACCTTGGTCCGTTTGACTTTTGCCAGGTAGCATGTTGAAGCATTGACTGGGACTCACCGTGTCTCTTAATTCATAGCCTTTGATCTGATTCTGATGGACGCGTGGATGGCTTGGTGGAGAAGGTGCATGGTACGCTTTATTATTGAAACTGCATATGATTGGAAATTGAAAAATAATATGGAAACATGAAAGACCTGGGGCTCGAACCCAGGTCATGTACCTTTCCAACCAACACGTTTGCCACTGAAGCGCTTTGTTTATCTGTAAACTAATATAACAAATAAATATTATAAAAGAAGATTGTCAATGGCTTTGGAAACGCGCGCGAGTTTTTGAATCAACCTATCACCGTGTGCCACGATATCGTCTTCTCCACATTCCTGAAACACAAAACATCAAGCAACGGTTTTATACGCGTTCTGTTAGGTGGCTTTAGGGAAAATAGCGATTAGCCCTCAGTCACTCATAAATTGAGCGCGAGGGTGGTCTTAAGGTCGCCTGAGTGTGCTGAGTTGGATGGTGGTGGTCTTGAGGACCAATTTTTCCCCAGTCAAAAACCCCTAATCTGAAGCTCTGTAAACCCTAAAAATTAAACATGGCATAATCGTGTGTAGCACATAAAAATGCAATTAAATATATTGGTTAGCTTCAGAATCATTCAAGGAATAAGAATCAATGAATAAAATGTTATGAAAATGCATAGATTTCAAAGTACGATTATGGATTTTTCATGAAATATCTTGAATGCTGTATACTAATTCCTTGAGTTTTGATGGTTGTCTTTGATTGGAATATGTTCAGTAATCTCCAAGGAAGCTAATGGAATAGGTTTCGTGCCTTGGAACCACCTATAAGTCAGTTTTCAGAATTGAGTTGCTTTGCAAAATTCTCAAGTTTTTCTTCCAACTTTCTCAGCAGCTGCGTGTGTTCTTGCACTAGGGTTGTATTCAGGCTTTTGTATTGAGTCCATTAGGTCAAGAAAAATCAATCAAATCCATTGCATTCATTGATTTTGGAAATTTGATTTTCTAAGATTTTTTCAATCTTTTTTTCATGTGTTTTTGGTTCAAATCATCTCCAATCTCTCCAAATCTTTCCTTATCTGCATATACACGAAATCTTGAGGCTAAAACATGTATAAAAAGATTTGTTAGGTTAAGTTAAATATTTTTCACATATTTAATTGATTTAAGTGAATTATTATAAATAAAAATTCAAATAAATAAATAAAAAAATGAGAAAATACTTCCCTTTGAGCCAAGTGGTCGTGCACATGCCATGGATGATGAATTATGGAGGAAAAATGGGCCCATTAGCAATTTTAGGTCATTTGAATCAATGTTGACTTTTCAAAATATCCAAAAACTTCCCAACTTCTACAAGGCATAACTTGCTCAATTTTTAAGCTTTTCTCATGTTCTTGGACATTTTGGAAAGGTCTTTGAGTCCTCTAACCAATGCCTTTGGTCCCATGTCATTTTGATTTACCAATATCAAGTTATGGCCTTTGACTTAAAGTCCCTTTTTGTTGACTTTTGAAAATGACCTATAATGTTGAAATTGATAACTTTTTGTGAGAGCATTTCTTGGACTTGAAGTATGAAGATGAGTTGTAGGAAATGTCTTTCTCTTCAAAATGAGCTTTGGATGGAATTTTTCTGATAATCCATGTGAAAGTTATGCCCTGGTCAATTTCAGTTGACTTTTTCAGCTGTCCAAATAAGGAAACTTTTGCATCTTGATGATTTCTGAGCCAACTTTTGAGAATCATGATCAAGCATTGATAAAATGATGTTTGTGGATTCAAAATGATATGTTGACCAAAAATTTGAACTTTTGACTGTCAAATGACCATTTTGCCCCTACAGTTGACTGTAGTGCAATTAGGGTTTTTGACTATGCAATTTTGTGCTGAATGTCTTGGAACTTGATATGAGGATGCTTGACCATATTTGTAGGCATATGAGACTTGATTGGGCCTTTGGAAACTTCATTTTCTTGATCAGAACACAAACCCTAATTTTGACTGTATAGGAGATCTTTGCACTGTGCAACCCTTGGGGAGTTTTGAAGCTTGTCTTGGCAATTTCTTGAAGAATATGGGAGGGCAAATTTTGGGGTACAACAGTTGCCCCTGTTCAATCTTCTTAGACCTGAGGATGCAGATTGGCTGACGTGCCTTTCGTAATCCGAGGGTAGAAGATGATTGAACACTAGAGTGCCTAGAAATTTGCGCTCACATAGTAGCAACGATGGTATGGGAATGGGCTTACAGATGCCATTTAGAGGTTGATGAATAGGATGATGGGCTTATAGATGCCATCTGGATGTTGATCGCGTAAGAGATTCCTTAGCGAGAACCTGCATACCTGCAAAAGAAAAAATGAGTACCTGACACGTTGCAGGAACTGGTTTCAGATGCTTGATATAGATGTGTCCTGACTGGTTACAGGAGCTGGATCTGGAGCTTCAAACGGTGATGAATGAACCAGGGATGGTTACTACCTTAGCATGAACGGTAAGAGAACCTTGGGTGACTTTAACTTCAACAACGCTCGTTGAGAAAATCTTGGTGGGAATTACCATCTTCGCAGTATCGGGAAGAGAACCATAGGCAATTATAATCTGAAAGGAATTATCACCTCACTCACCGTCGGAGAGGGAACCCTAGGGAATTATAATCTGAAAGGAATTATCACCTCACTCACCGTCGGAGAGGGAACCATAGGAAAAGGACTTACCACCTCACTCACCGTCGGAGAGGGAACCATTAGGAAAGGAATTACCACCTCACTCACCGTCGGAGAGGGAACCATTAGGAAAGGAATTATCACCTCACTCACCGTCGGAGAGGGAACCATCTGAAAAGGAATTATCACCTCACTCACCATCGGAGAGGGAACCATCTGAAAAGGAATTATCACCTCACTCACCGTCGGAGAGGGAACCATCTGAAAAGGAATTATCACCTCACTCACCGTCGGAGAGGGAACCATCTGAAAAGGAATTATCACCTCACTCACCGTCGGAGAGGGAACCATCTGAAAAGGAATTATCACCTCACTCACCGTCGGAGAGGGAACCATCTGAAAGGAATTATCACCTCACTCACCGTCGGAGAGGGAACTAATAGGAATTTATAATCTGGGATAACTTCTACTGAGTCTTTATCAGAAAAATCTGTTGGGAGTCGATTTAGCTGGACTAGAGAAGGCCTGGGACTGGATAAGAAATCTTCGAAGTCGATTAACTGAACCGGTCTAGGTCTTGAAATATGATTGAGAATTTCAACTGCATCTTTCCTGAAAGGTAAAGGTCAGTCATATGCAATGCATGATATGGATCAAGCAATGATGTTCTCAACATAAATGAGATTTGTATGATATGATGCGTCTATGCATGCTATAATGATGTATGTGATGTTTTATGTATGTTTTTGTCTAGGAAATTAAATCCTTGACGGGTGCCGAGAAGTCATATCCTGGGCTGATGTTAAAGAATAGACTTTCGCTTTCGCTGGGGATGATAACTGCAAGAATACCGGTAGGAGAAGATGACTCCGTTGAGGAATAAACTTGGCAAATGGAAGATTCTACGGGGAGAAAAGATACTCTAGCGACCATGCTGGGAAGCAATACTCTGTGGGAAGAGGGAAGCCTTGCTGAGTGTTGATAACAACTTGCTGAGGATATCTTTGTTGTGTTGGAAGTGTTGATAGACTTCGCTGGGGGTAAGAAGACTGTGTTGACGACGCTCTTTCCGTGGCTTTTGGCTGAGGATAACCCAGTTATATCCTGTTAAGGAAATAACTCTTTGAATCAAGCCGGACAACGCGTTCGTGCTCTGCGAGGGATAAGCTTCCAGAATCTACTGGGGATAAGCTTATTGCTTGGGGGAGATGAATTCCAACTTTCCTGGGGAAACTGGATTGGACTCTCTTGGGGAAGTTTTGATATGCTGGGGAAAGTGATTCCTTTGAATGTTGACATGCCGCCGGGGAACAATCTTTAGACCAAGACTGCCGGGGATGCTTGTTAAGAATATATGGATTGCTGCTGGGGAATATTGAGATCTACTGGAGGATACTCAATTTCCTTAAGATTTGATGATTCTGCTTGGAGAGAGTGTACTGACTTGCTTACTCTTTGGGGAATTGAGATGTACTGGTCATGTTCTTTAGCTGAACCTATCTTGGTACCTTGGAGGATAAAACAATTGGATTGTTTAGACAATTCTTTTTATTGCCCCTGTTTCTAGTGTCACCTGCAATTAATTCCTTTGTTTCGTATGCAAATATTTATGAGTTAGCAGCTTATTGTCAATGCATATATCACAAATTGAACCTTGGACGTTCTTCGCAAAACAAAACAGAAAAAGAAAAACACTTGGCACGTTTAACTGAAGATATATTTGTATTGATTTTGAATGGCCTGTGAATAGGCGTTTTGTGTACAAGAGGATGACGTCCTAGTAAGAGAACGCCGCCGAACAAAAGAGTTTATACAAATTTTGTACAAGAGAAAATAAAACAGCTGTGTGAAATGAATGATCCCACTGGGTTTCAACTCTGCTATTGCCGTTATAACTCCGAGCGTCTCATCACTTGATGACCTTGGTTGAAGATGAAGCTGACTGATCGAGGCCGTCTGAACTTGATGTAGATACCGGATTCTGGATGCAAAGTGATCCAATGAGACATAGTATTACGCTTTTATCCCTAATTTTTGCCTGGACCTCCCTTTCGGGTTTTCGGTCCACCGGGATACCCATTTTTGCCCAAGCCGCCTTTTCAGGTTTTCGAATTGCCGGGTGTACAGATTTTTCATTTTCATCCCTTCATTTTGCCCGAACCCTTTTGGTTCGACGGGAAGCCCTAATTTTTGCCTAGGCATGTCAGCCTAGCGGGTCTTTTTTCATGCGTAGTATTTTTTTACTATGTCTGCATTGGCGGGGTGAGGAAGGTCGTCACCATCCATATTGGTTAGAATCATGGCTCCTCTTGAGAACACATGCTTAACCACAAATGGCCCTTCGTATGTAGGGGTCCATTTGCCCCTTGGATCACTCTGGGGAAGGATGATTCTCTTGATTACCAGATCCCCGACTTGATATTCCTGTGGTCTGACCTTTTTGTTAAATGCCCTGATCATCCGTTTCTGATACGTCTGACCGTGGCAGATAGCAGCAAGTCTCTTTTCATCAATGAGGTTGAGCTGATCAAGTCGTGTCTGGATCCAATCATCTTCGTTCAGATTTGCATCTTTCATTATCCGGAGAGAGGGTATTTGCACTTCGATCGGCAAGACCGCCTCCATGCCATAAACTAGAGAGAAAGGAGTTGCCCCGGTTGACGTCCTAGCTGAGGTACGGTACCCATGTAGAGCGAACGGTAACATCTCGTGCCAATCTTTATAAGTCACTGTCATCTTCTGCACGATTTTCTTGATGTTCTTATTTGCTGCTTCTACAGCCCCATTCATCTTCGGTCTGTAAGGAGAAGAATTGTGGTGCTGTATTTTGAACTGTTCGCAGAGCTCAGCAATCATCTTATTGTTCAGATTGGTACCGTTGTCTGTAATAATCCTCTCTGGGACGCCGTATCGACAGATCAGGTTATGTCGAATGAACCGTGCCACAACAGTCTTGGTTACCGTAGCATAGGATGCTGCCTCAACCCACTTCGTAAAATAATCAATCGCCACTAGGATGAAGCGATGCCCATTAGATGTCGTAGGTTTGATCTCGCCGATCATGTCTATACCCCACATTGCAAACGGCCAAGGCGCAGTCAGAACATTCAGGGGAACCGGAGGAACATGCACCTTGTCTGCATAAATCTGACATTTATGGCACGTCCTGGAATATTGGTAGCAGTCAGCTTCCATTGTGGACCAGTAGTATCCTGCCCGAAGGATCTTCTTAGCCATAGTGTGCCCACTGGAATGCGTACCAAAGGTCCCTTCATGTAGCTCTTCCATGATCCTTTCTGCTTCAGCTTTATCCACACAACGCAGTAAGGTTGAATCATGGTTTCGCTTGTACAAGATGTCGTTGCTAAGGAAGAACTTGGTTGCGAACCTTCTCAGGAATTTCTTATCATTGACAGATGCACCTTCTGGGTATTCCTGAGTTTCTAGATATCTCTTCACCTCATGGTACCAAGGCTTCTCAGTCACCAATTCAGTCTCGAGATCACAACAGTATGTCGGTTCGTCCAGTTTCCAGATGATAATCCGGGGAGCCTCATTATCCCATTTAACCTTGAACATAGAAGCCATTGTAGCTAACGCGTCCGCCAACTGATTTTCTTCTCTTGGAAAGTGTTCAAAGGTTATCTCTGTGAAGTGGGGGATCAGGGTCAATACACATTCTCTGTAAGGAATAAGGTTCAGATGTTTCGTATCCCACTCTCCTTTGATCTGATTGATCACGAGAGCGGAATCTCCGAAGACACTGAGAAACTTGATCCTTAAGTCGATCGCAGCTTGAAGACCCATGATGCACGCCTCATACTCCGCCATGTTGTTGGTACAGTTGAAACATAACCGGGCAGTGAGTGGAGTATGAGTACCTTGAGGTGATATGATGATGGCGCCGATACCGTTTCCCAAAGCATTGGAGGCTCCGTCAAAGTGCATAGACCATCGGGATCCTGGTTCAGGTCCTTCATCCGGTCCAGGTACTTCACAATCTGTCACTATCATGATGCTTTCATCCGGAAACTCGAAGTTCATTGATTGATAATCATCTACGGCCTGATGTGCCAAGTGGTCTGCCAATACACTTCCCTTGATGGCTTTCTGGGTTGTGTACTGAATGTCGTATTCCGTCAAGATCATTTGCCATCTTGCAATTTTCCCAGACAGAGCAGGCTTTTCGAATATGTACTTTATAGGATCCATCTTTGAGATCAACAAAGTAGTGTGAGTCAGCATGTACTGTCTCAGCCGGCGAGCAGCCCATACCAAAGCGCAACAAGTTTTCTCAAGCAGTGAGTATCGGGTCTCATAGTCGGTAAACTTTTTGCTAAGGTAATAAATGGCATGCTCTTTTCGGCCAGACTCGTCATGCTGCCCCAGCACACACCCCATTGAATTATCCAGCACTGTCAGATACAGTATCAGATGTCTCCCTTCAACCGGTGGCATAAGGATAGGTGGTTCTTGGAGATACTCTTTGATTCTGTCGAAGGCAGCCTGACATTCATCGTTCCAACGTACTACCTGATCTTTCTTCAGCAGCTTGAAGATTGGCTCACAGGTAGCAGTCAGGTGTGAGATGAATCGAGCGATGTAATTCAGACGTCCTAAAAAGCCTCTGACTTCCTTCTCTGTCTTGGGAACTGGCATCTCTTGAATAGCTTTGACCTTAGCAGGGTCCACTTGAATACCCTTATCACTGACCACGAAGCCTAGTAACTTTCCCGATCTTACCCCGAAGGTACACTTGTTCGGGTTCAATCTCAGCTTGTACAGTCTCAACCGGTCAAACAACTTCTGCAGATGATCTAGGTGCTCTTCCTCAGTCTGGGACCTAGCGATCATGTCGTCAACATACACTTCTATCTCATGATGGATCATGTCATGAAATAGAGCAACCATGGCACGTTGGTAGGTTGCCCCAGCGTTCTTCAACCCGAACGGCATGACCTTGTAACAGAAGGTGCCCCACTGAGTGACAAATGTAGTCTTTTCCATGTCTTCAGGTGCCATCTTGATCTGATTGTAACCTGAAAAGCCATCCATGAAAGAGAATACTTTGTGCTGAGCCGTATTATCAACAAGGACATCAATATGAGGTAAAGGGAAGTCATCTTTGGGGCTGGCCCTGTTCAGATCCCTGTAGTCGACACACATTCTGACCTTTCCATCCTTCTTAGGTACCGGCACCACATTAGAGACCCACTGAGGGTAAGAAGTTACTACAAGGAACCCAGCATCAAACTGTTTCATGACCTCGGCTTTAATCTTTTCAGACATCTCTGGACGCATCCGACGGACCTTTTGCTTCACTGGAGGGCAGTCTTCCTTAGTTGGCAAGTGATGGACCACAATATCGGTATCCAACCCGGGCATGTCTTCGTAGGACCAAGCAAAGATCTCCATATAGTCATGTAACATCTTGGTTAACCGTTGCTTCACGCTGAGCTCTAGGTTGGCACCAATCTTTACCTCTTTCCTGTCTGCCTCAGTACCCAAGTTTATTGTTTCCACTGGCTCTTCATGGGGTTGAATTGCCCTCTCTTCTTGAAGCAACAGTCTTGCAAGCTCGCCAGGCACTTCGCAATCATCCTCACCTTCGTCTTCGGCTAAGTTGATCGGATTTTCGAAGTCATAACTGGCAGTAGCAGGGTTGTTATCAGTGAGATCCAGAGTGGATTGGAACCTGTATGAGTGAGTGTGTGTGTAAATACAGCTGTTTTGAAATATATGTAAAGGAAAGAAAGACAGAAAAGGAGCATAAGATTTGCAATGCGAAAATACGTCCAAGATTTTCATTCATGATATATGAAATGACAATTTATATGCCCTCACAAATGAAACCACGGTGCCTCGGGTAAGACACCGGGTTGTAGAGTTTATTTATTGTTTATTACAAAATAACAAAACATAGGAATTCATTACTCAGTAAGAAGAGAAACAGGGAGATTGTCTTTTGCGCTCCAATTGTTAAGTCCACCGTCGGTTGCCGGGTAGATCCAGCTATCAAACTCAGCTTCATCAACTTCCTCTTCGTCCCCAATAGCATTAACTCCATGAGCAGGCAGGGGAGCTGTCACTACGTTAGGCTTCTCAGATGCCTCAAACTGTACCTCCTTGGCATCAATAAGGTCCTGCAGCTTGTTCCTTAATGCCCAACAGTCATCAGTGGCATGCCCCGGGCTATCTGAATAGTAAGCACAACGAGCATTCGGGTTGTACTTAGGAGATGCAATATTGGGGAACTTCGGAGCCTCCCTGACAGTCACCAAATTGGTGGATAGCAACTGTGGTAGGATCTGCGATAGGGTCATGCTTAACCGGGTAAACTCCCTTCGGGGTCTTTCAGCCCTTTGAGGATTGGTCGGCCGAGGAGCGGCAGCAGGCTTAGCAATCATTACCGCACTGACAGATTGGCAGCGCTCAGGTCTCTCTGATCTTTTGGAACCATACACGGCACTAGACTCCTTCTTGAATGGTTTTTTCTCAGAACTAGATGATGCACCCTTCGGAATCTTCCCAGACTTCAGCCCAGCTTCAATTCTCTCTCCAGTCAGAATCAGATCAGTGAACCCTGCAGACGAATGCCCGATGAGATGGTTGAAGAATGGCCCCGATAGGGTCCCCAAGAACATGTCTACCAACTCCCGATCAGTCAATGGTGGCTGCACCCTGCCAGCCAGGTCCCTCCACTTCTGAGCGTACTCCTTAAAACCTTCGCTTGCACCTAACGACATACCCTGGAGTTGGGTACGTGTAGGGGCAAGGTCGGCATTATATTGATACTGCTTATAGAAAGTAGTAGCCAACTCCTCCCAGTTACGAACTTTGGTCCCATCCAGCTGATAGAACCATTCGAGATGAGTCCCTGAAAGACTCTCCTGGAAGAAGTGGATCCATAAATTCTTATCCGCAGAGTACGGTTGAATTTTCCGAACATAGGACCTTAGATGCAGCTTGGGACAAGACGCCCCGTCATACTTAGAAAAGGATGGTGCTTTGAACTTGTGAGGGATGATCACACCAGTTGACAAACCCAGATCTCCGAAATCCAGCCCAGGTACCTGTTGAACCTCCATAGCTTTCAACCTATCCTCCAGTTGCTTGTATCTGTCTTCTGCAGGAGGGTACTGCTCTTCATCAAAATCGGTCTCGTTGTCGGAGACTACCGGACTAGGAACTCTTGCTTCTGCCTGAGGACTACTCTTGCCAACAGAAGAACCAGCCTCTTCCTGCTGCAGAGCATTACCAAACCTTCGGCCCGAGTTGAACAGAACAGTTCTTCTCTTCTTCTTCTTCTCCTTCTTCAGGAGCATAGCCTTCAACTCTTCTTGGCCTTGGGCCAGACCCTTGATTAATTCTTGAAATTGCGCATTCTGCGCCTGAAGAGCCTTGATGGAGGTCTCAGTTGATGCAGAGTCGGGATTCATGATGCTGAAATAAACAGCGAAGAACTGTAAGCAACCTGAAAAGAAGAAAAACCTGCTATGCATATGATGTATGAAATGCGTATGAGTTATGTTTTCAAAGACAATCGGGAATCAACTTTGTAAACAAAAAAAGAACACACTTCATTAGATTCAACTTTGAAACTGAAATTATTCAACAAGTTGCCCTTAGGCGTTACATGAAAGGAAATACTGAAAAGGAAATAAAATTGTAAAAGCACATCTGGAGTTCCTTATTGATCCCATGGTCTCCTCTTCTCAGTACGGATGTAGGAATTCAGAGCTCTCTCATTCTCCAACTGCTTTGTCAGCTTCTGGATCTTTGATTCCCGCTCGTTGAACTTTTCTCGGTAAGAATCCCGCTCTTCTCGCAGTTGCGACCAAGATCTCTTCAGTGTCTCATAATCAGTAGGTATCTGAGGAGGAAGGACAGTTGGAGGAACACCATCTTTGTCAGGACACTCAAGAATGACGGGTCTGACAGCTTCATACGGCATACCTAACTTCTGAGCGCGGATGCGAACCCATTTGTAGTAGGCTTCCATAGGTAAAGAAGTCTTTGGCCCTAACTCTTGTGGGTCAGCTTTATGAACTTTGTCCCAAGCCTTGATGAACCTACGACGCAGCTCGTCACTATCCACCTGAAACTCGAAACTGATGTGAGGCACCAACATCTCATGGGGGCCTGCTCTTCTTGCTCTTCCAAACTGACGGAGTGCTAGACATGGATTGTAAGAGATCCCTCCTTGAGTACCAATCAGAGGAACATTAGGGTACTCCCCGCATCGATCAATAACAGCTATCTCATCCAAACCTCTGCAAGTCCAAATGATGTCTTTATCGGTGAGAGACATTAACCTATGAGCCCAACCTCTTCCTTCTTGATTCTTCAGTACGAACTTAGGGAGGTGCGAAATAAACCACCTCACCAACAAAGGGACACAACACCATAGGGTTCCTCGTCTTCGGGTAGTACGGGCATGAAGTTGTTGCAAGATGTCACCCAAGAGAGTGGGCACAGGATTCTGAGACATAAAGATCCTTATGGCAGTGACATTGATGAAGTTGTCAGGATTAGGAAACAGGACTAACCCATAGATTAGGAGAGCCAAGATGTCTTCATATGCCCTGAAGTCCAGGTCATTCCAGAAATTGTTAGCTTTACCAATCAGAAACTTGGCCAAGAAACCCTTAACTCCGCTTCTAGTCACCCAGTTGTTTGTTACCTCTTGATGGGTCAAAGGAAGAGCTGCAGCAACATCCTCAAGCCTGAGGGTCTTTTCCCAACCAGTAAAGGGAGTCTGATCCAAGATAGGGATACCAAGCAAATCAGAGAACTCTTCCAGGGTAGGGACCAGCTGGAAGTCTTAAAAAGTGAAGCACTAGTACAGAGGGTCATAGAACTGGGTCAGAACACTCATCAACTGTTGATCCCGCTTTGCAGTGACTAAACTGAGAAGAGAACCATGCCTCTGGATGAAGGAAGTGGTATTTGGAATTCTGCTAACCAACTCATTAAGCAACTCAGATGAACTAACAAAGTTGAACCGGATAGTATTCCTTCGCACAGGCATCATAATATCCTACAAAACAGAGCAAAGGTGAAACCCTCTTGTCTTTGAAATGGTCAGTCCTTATGTAGGATGCATGCAATGCTTATGATGCTATGATGTTATGATAAAGCACACCACATATAGATACAAAGACAAACATGGTAAGGCACACAAGTCACACAAGGCGAGCCCCTAAAGTTTAGGCCAGCATGAGGTCTAGGTACTACCCTCTTTAAGTTTGTTGGTTCATACCTGTCCTAATCAAAAGTAATCGGGTTCTTAGAGGATCCCAATATCATTGGCTACCCTCAATCGGTCATAACTCCAGCATCGCAATCTTTTCTTGCGGCCAGAACCATCACGAGAGTTTAGCCTCAATGGGCGTAGCATATTGCTACAATTCTAAAGGCCAAGTTGTGTCAATTAAGGTTCTAAGGTTGTTGGTGCTTAACGACTCCTTAGAAGACCCATATTCTCCTCGTTGCAACACAAGGGATATCGGTACAGACCAAGGTGCCACACCAACGTAGCCACTGCTTCATCTGTGTCGGTCTACGCCGGACAGGTCCCTCACAGCTTATGCTACCTAAACAGGGTATCCCCAGATCCGGGTTAGGATCTATGTAACTCCCATGCGACCCACAAATTTAAAGCGGACAAGTCAATACAATTGAAAACACAGTTATGAACTAACCCTAAGGTACACCTCACTTTAAAGTATCCCCAGCAGAGTCGCCAGTTCTGTGATCGGTGGATCTGGAACCGACTGTTTAACGCTGGTTCGCAAAATGTCGCGGAAGCAAGAGTCGCCACCGTCTTTTATTTTCTCCAAATGGAAAGGACAAAAGCACAGAAAAATTCCTTAAAGAGATTGCTCTCGGTTCGGGAGGTAGGTTATAGAAAGGGAAGGTGTTAGCACCCTTTCTATCCATGGTTATCCATGGGCTCTTAGATACTTGCTCATTTGTGTTTTCAAAAACGATTTGTTTGCTTTTCAACTGTGGGTTTTAAAAAGATTCTTTGAAAATTTCAGTTCGACTCTTGTATCAGTCCTCAAGAGTGTTTGAAAAATTGCTTTCGACAACTTTTTGAAAAGGTGTCGGTGTGAAAAGTGTTTTTGATTTGTTTTGAAATTAGAGCAAGTATCTAGAGTCGTCTACCTACCCTAAGGAATTCGTCTGTGTAAATGTCCTTTAAAGTAGTGCCATCCCATCATTGAGAGGTAGGTAGCACCACCGTTGGAGGTGTTCGGGTCAATTCGAGGTTCGGGACATGGTGATCACCGGAGCAATGGGAAGACACCTTAGAAGCTACCCTCATGCCAGGTTCCCGGATCATGAGGACTTACTAAGACATCCTCTACTCGACGATCACCTTTCGAAGGGCAAGGCAACAGTGAGGCGTACCCTAGGGGTGGTGTGTGATTTGTGTGTCGTTTTCATTTGTTTTTGTCTTGTCAGGTTATTGGTGTTCTACGCTTGTTTTTATTTTGTCCATACAGTCTTTCATGCTATTTGATTAACAGTTAAAAAGTTGCGAGGAAAAGTAAATCTAAAGCTATTACAAATGGCGCGGGTCCACATCGCCAAAATTAACCAGGACCCGATTTGACAGAAAAATAAATAAACAAAGTAAAAAAAGTGCGAGCAATTATTTACAAGGCTTCGGGAGAGGTACATAATTATTTAAGCAAAATAAAATGAATATGCGAATTAGAATAAAAATTAAGAACGTGGGCGTTGGACCCTTTTGCAAAATTAAATGAATGAGGAATTAATTAAAATTAAAAGAAAGCAAGAATTAGTTTTTTAGTATTTTTATGTATTTTAAGATTTAATAGAAAAAATTAACTGCAATTAAACTCTAACCCTAATTCTATTTTATTTTAATTTTTAAGAAAACATTAGACTTTAACCTAAATTAAACCTAATTTTATATTCAATTTAATTCATGAAAATAAATATTTAATTATTTTAATTATTATAAAAGAAAAATAAAAAGGATGAAAAATTGTTAATTAAACCCTAGTTCTACATTTTTTTGATTTATTATTAAAAGAATTAAAATTAACTCCTAATTTAAGACTAATTTTATTTACATGCAAATTTGCTTATGAAAATACTAAAATAAATAATATTTTATTATTTTTTCTCTTTTCTGATTTTTATGTGTATTTTTATATTTTGTGAAAATAATTGATTAATTCAAAACAATAAAGAAAATAAAATAATAATTGAAAATAAAATATAAGGAAAATATAGAGAATTGCAAACCAGGGGGGGTGGTAGTCCCCAAATAGGAGGTTTAATCCAAGAATTCTGGCCCAACAACCTTGGTCCGTTTGACTTTTGCCAGGTAGCATGTTGAAGCATTGACTGGGACTCACCGTGTCTCTTAATTCATAGCCTTTGATCTGATTCTGATGGACGCGTGGATGGCTTGGTGGAGAAGGTGCATGGTACGCTTTATTATTGAAACTGCATATGATTGGAAATTGAAAAATAATATGGAAACATGAAAGACCTGGGGCTCGAACCCAGGTCATGTACCTTTCCAACCAACACGTTTGCCACTGAAGCGCTTTGTTTATCTGTAAACTAATATAACAAATAAATATTATAAAAGAAGATTGTCAATGGCTTTGGAAACGCACGCGAGTTTTTGAATCAACCTATCACCGTGTGCCACGATATCGTCTTCTCCACATTCCTGAAACACAAAACATCAAGCAACGGTTTTATACGCGTTCTGTTAGGTGGCTTTAGGGAAAATAGCGATTAACCCTCAGTCACTCATAAATTGAGCGCGAGGGTGGTCTTAAGGTCGCCTGAGTGTGCTGAGTTGGATGGTGGTGGTCTTGAGGACCAATTTTTCCCCAGTCAAAAACCCCTAATCTGAAGCTCTGTAAACCCTAAAAATTAAACATGGCATAATCGTGTGTAGCACATAAAAATGCAATTAAATATATTGGTTAGCTTCAGAATCATTCAAGGAATAAGAATCAATGAATAAAATGTTATGAAAATGCATAGATTTCAAAGTACGATTATGGATTTTTCATGAAATATCTTGAATGCTGTATACCGATTCCTTGAGTTTTGATGGTTGTCTTTGATTGGAATATGTTCAGTAATCTCCAAGGAAGCTAATGGAATAGGTTTCGTGCCTTGGAACCACCTATAAGTCAGTTTTCAGAATTGAGTTGCTTTGCAAAATTCTCAAGTTTTTCTTCCAACTTTCTCAGCAGCTGCGTGTGTTCTTGCACTAGGGTTGTATTCAGGCTTTTGTATTGAGTCCATTAGGTCAAGAAAAATCAATAAAATCCATTGCATTCATTGATTTTGGAAATTTGATTTTCTAAGATTTTTTCAATCTTTTTTTCATGTGTTTTTGGTTCAAATCATCTCCAATCTCTCCAAATCTTTCCTTATCTGCATATACACGAAATCTTGAGGCTAAAACATGTATAAAAAGATTTGTTAGGTTAAGTTAAATATTTTTCACATATTTAATTGATTTAAGTGAATTATTATAAATAAAAATTCAAATAAATAAATGAGAAAATACTTCCCTTTGAGCCAAGTGGTCGTGCACATGCCATGGATGATGAATTATGGAGGAAAAATGGGCCCATTAGCAATTTTAGGTCATTTGAATCAATGTTGACTTTTCAAAATATCCAAAAACTTCCCAACTTCTACAAGGCATAACTTGCTCAATTTTTAAGCTTTTCTCATGTTCTTGGACATTTTGGTCCCATGTCATTTTGATTTACCAATCTCAAGTTATGGCCTTTGACTTAAAGTCCCTTTTTGTTGACTTTTGAAAATGACCTATAATGTTGAAATTGATAACTTTTTGTGAGAGAATTTCTTGGACTTGAAGTATGAAGATGAGTTGTAGGAAATGTCTTTCTCTTCAAAATGAGATTTGGATGGAATTTTTCTGATAATCCATGTGAAAGTTATGCCCTGGTCAATTTCAGTTGACTTTTTCAACTGTCCAAATAAGGAAACTTTTGCATCTTGATGATTTCTGAGCCAACTTTTGAGAATCATGATCAAGCATTGATCAAATGATGTTTGTGGCTTCAAAATGATATGTTGACCAAAAATTTGAACTTTTGACTGTCAAATGACCATTTTGCCCCTACAGTTGACTGTAGTGCAATTAGGGTTTTTGACTGTGCAATTTTGTGCTGAATGTCTTGGAACTTGATATGAGGATGCTTGACCATATTTGTAGGCATATGAGACTTGATTGGGCCTTTGGAAACTTCATTTTCTTGATCAGAACACAAACCCTAATTTTGACTGTATAGGAGATCTTTGCACTGTGCAACCCTTGGGGAGTTTTGAAGCTTGTCTTGGCAATTTCTTGAAGAATATGGGAGGGCAAATTTTGGGGTACAACAATCATCTTCCATCTTGCTATTCTTCCAGAGAAGGCAGGCTTCTCGAATATGTATTTTATTGGATCCATCTTGGATATCAATAAGGTAGTATGGGTCAGCATATACTATCTTAGCTGGCGAGCAGCCCATGCCAATGCGCAACAAGTTTTCTCGAGTAGCGAATATCTTGTTTACAGTCGGGAAACTTTTTTCCCGGGTAATAAATAGCATGCTCTTTTCGGCCAGACTCGTCATGCTGCCTCAACATACATCCCATTGAATTTTCCAAAACAGTTAGATACATGATCAAGGGTCTTCCCTCGGCTGGCGGCATCAAAACAGGAGGCTCTTGAAGGTACTCTTTGATCTTGTCGTAGGCAGTTTGGCAATCATCATTCCATTTGACTACTTGATCTTTTTTCAGTAATTTGAAGATTGGTTCACAAGTAGCAGTTAAGTGAGAAATGAATCTGGAAATGTAGTTTAGCCGTCCCAAGAATCCTTTGACTTCCTTCTCGGTGTGAGGAGCAGGCATTTCTTGTATTTCTTTTACCTTGGCAGGGTATACTTCAATACCTTTACCGCTGACGACGAAGCCTAGGAGTTTATCGGACCTCACCCTAAATGTGCATTTATTCGGGTTCAACCTCAGCTTGTATTTCTTTAGTCTCTCAAACAGTTTCTGCAAATGGCCAAGATGTTCCTCTTTAGTTTGAGATCTGGCTATCATATTGTCTACATAGATATCTATTTCGTGATGTATCATGTCGTGAAATAGAGCTACCATGGCACGTTGATAGGTTGCCCCAGCATTCTTCAACCCGAATGGCATAACCTTATAACATAATGTGCCCCACTGTGTGACAAAAGTCATTTCTCCATATACTCAGGCACCATTTTGATTTGGTTGTAGCCTGAGAAACCATCCATGAAGGAAAACACCTTATGTTATGCTGTATTATCAACCAGAATATCGATGTGGGGAAGTGGGAAATCATCCTTAGGGCTTGCCCTATTCAAATCTCTGTAGTCCATGCACATGCGTACTTTGCCATCCTTTTTAGGTACTGGAACAACATTGGAGACCCATTATGGATAGGAGGTAACGACTAAGAAACCGGTGTTGAATTGTTTCATAATTTCAGCCTTAATCTTCTCTGAGATGTCTAGCCGCATGCGACAGACTTTCTGTTTTACCGGAGGGCTGTCTTCTTTTGTCGGTAGACGATGGACCACGATATCAGCATCAAGTCCTGGAATGTCTTTGTACAACTAGGCAAAGACTTCAACATAATTATGTAGCAACTGAGTTAGACGCCTCTTGACATTGGGTCCCAGATTGGCACCCACCTTGACTTCTTTCTTGTCCTCTTAGGTACCTAGCTTAATTGTGTCCATTGGTTCTTCGTGGGGCTGTATGGTCCTTTCTTCTTGCTGTAGTAACCTGGCTAGTTCCCATGGTACTTCACAATCTTCCTCACCTTCGTCTTCGTCTTGGTAGATTAGATTTTCAGAGTCACAAAAGGCCATAGCAGAATCATTACCCATGGGATCCCGAATGGATGTAGATCTGCATTTTGAATGTGAGTGTGTGGAAGGGTATAGCTATTTTTGAAAGAAATAAAAATGTAGAAAAAGAAAGACAAAGAGCACAAAGTTTGTATGTAAAAAACGTCCATGATTCATTGATGACATATGAAAATGAGGTAACAACCCTTACAAATAGACCGTTGTGCCTCGAGTAAGACACAAGGTTTTAAAAGTATGAATTTGTTTAATTATTACAGGTCAGACAAAAAAATTAAAGATAATTACTGTTGGATAAAAGTAATTGGGACAAAATCTTTAGCTTCCCAGTTGCTGAGTCCTCCGTTGACAGTTGGGAAAATCCATTCCTCCAGATTGTAGCTGTCCTCATCATCATCCTCCACTGTGTTGACTCTGTGGTTGCTGATCTTCAAAGGTGGTCCCCTGGCACGAGCACGACGAACAGCTTTCTAGGCTCCTGAATTGAAACCCAAACCAAATTTGTCAGATTTGTATGGGATATCCGGAAGCTGGCCCCAAATAGTACACCCACCTTCTTCGATCACTGCCTTGGCATCTTTCATAGAAGACATTTTTAGCGGAGGTCTTGTAATCTTTGGGACTTGGGAAACAGCCTTGGTTACTGCCACGGTTTGTGGGACTTCCTCGAAATGCTGAAACGGAGTTTCGATGAATTCATCATCCAATTCCACGTATCTGAAGGAGTTCAAATGACTGACCATATATTCCTCTTCTCCATGGACAATAATGATTTCCCCTTGGTTGGGTATTTTAGTATTTGATGTAATGTAGAGGTGACGGCACCAGCGTTGTGAATCCATGGTCGGCCCAACAAACAGGAGTAGGAAGGGAGAATGTCCATCACGTAAAAATTTGTATCAAAGGTTTGAGTTCCAACTTTTATGGGGATGTCCACCTCCCTGTGCACCATCCTTTTTGAACTGTCGAAGGACCTTACCACTATGTTACTGGGTTTTAAGGTCAAACCTTCACAGTCGAGTCTATCAAGAGCCTTCTTAGGC
Organism: Vicia faba; assembly: GCA_948472305.1. NCBI lineage: Eukaryota > Viridiplantae > Streptophyta > Magnoliopsida > Fabales > Fabaceae > Vicia > Vicia faba. Next base: position 174,905,999 of record OX451740.1, on the reverse strand, counting down.
AGCACATTCATAGATGAACCGGTATAAACCAAGACATGGGTCAAAGTTGTGCCCCGACATTCGATGGAGACATGCAATGCCTCGTTGTGCTTCCTCCATCTAGGTGTCAACTCAGCATCAAAAAAGCCTAAACCATTGTCAGCGGTTAAACTGGGCACACAGTCTTGGAACTGATCAGTAGAGGTTTCTTGTGGCACATGGGCAGTTTTAAGGAATTTCACCAAGGCCTTCGCATGAGCATCGGAGCATAATAATAAAGCCAACATGGAAATCTTTGACGGAGTCTGCCTTAACTGTTCGACTATGTTGTAGTCGCTTCTCTTTATAATTTTCAGAATTTCTTCCATCTCCTTTTGGGAGGCTTCAGGGATAGATACTGATTGCGCCTTCATCTGGTCAGGCTCAACCAGAATGCTTTTGCCTCTAGTCTCGGTCGACTCGGTGGTAGGAGTGTCAGTAGGGGTAACCATAGGGATTGTAGTAGTAGTAGTGTCAACATGAACAGAAGCAGGGATGATCACAGGACTGATAACGGTTTTCGGAGGAGAAATCTCAGGAGAAAATACTCTGCCACTTCGGGTTATCTTGCTGGTTCTCGCAATTTTAACGATGTCAGGTTCAGCCTTCTCAAAATTTCATGTTTTGACACATCTTGATGAAATATGACCCTTGGCACTTGATTTTGACCAAAAAGTCAAAGTTTGACTTTTTAGTGTACAGTTGATTTTTAATCAATTGACTGGAAAATTCATCTGTCAATCCAATGCATTTGAGATCTTTTAACTTTGTGATTAGGTCAAGATGATGCCATTGAGTACTTGAAACCATGATTGAACCCAATTTGCCATTGGCTAGGTGAAAAATCAGAAATTTCCCTTTCTCAATCAAAACCCTAATTTTGACCATTTTGCCCTTTTGATGATCTGATCAAATTTCTTGAAGAGTTGTGGTCCAAACTTGATCAAATGGTTCATATGAGTCTATAATGTTGATGTGGATAAAAAATTATGAGGTTTGACTGTAAATTGGTCATGGTTGACTTTTTCCCTAATACAATTGATTTTTAGGTCAACTGTCCAATTGACTGGGCAAAAATGTGATTCAAGGCTTGAAACTTGATATGAGCAATCTTAGAGGTCTAACATGAAGTATGAAAGTCACATGAGGCATTAGAAGTCCAAAAATCCTTGTGCAAATTCAAACCCTAATTTCAGGTCAACAGTGCAAGGAGATGTCTTGAGCTGAGCAAACCCTAATCAGTCTTGAGTCCAAGAGGTCTTGTGAGGAGAATCTTGATAAAATGAGAGGGCAAATTTTGGGGTACAACAGCTTCCCCTGTTCAATCTTCTTGAACCTGAAGAGTTAGATTGGCGAGTTTGCCGTTCGTGACTCGAAGGTAAAAGATGATTGGACACTAGAGCTCCCGTAAATTTGCACTTGTCAAATTGTAGTTGGGGGAATGGCCTTAAAGATGCCATTTGGAGATATGACAAAATCTTTTCGGAGATGGGCTTGTAGATGCCATCCAAGAATGTTTGTTGAACTGTATGTTGTAAGTCAAAAGAATGAGTATCAGAATGGTGTCCGTATCTGGAACGTATCTGAACTGTATCTGGAGATTGAATCTATATGAGCAATAGAATGGCGTCCGTGTCTGGAGCGTATTCGAGCTGTAACTATACTTGCATCTAAATGAATAACAAAATGACTTCCGTGTTTGGAGTGTATCTGTATTGTATCTGAATCTGAAATTTGAATAAGCGACATAATGGCATCCGTGTCTGGAGCATCTCTGGGATGGGGAAAAAGTCAGAATAAGTGACAGAATGGCAATCACGTCTGGGGCGTATCTGGACTAGAATCTGAATGTTGAAGTCTGAATGAGTATCAGAATGGCTTCCATTTCTGGAGCGTATCTGAACTTTATCTTGACCTTGAATTCGGAATGAGTAAAGAATGACTTCCGTGTCTGAAGTGTATCTTTACTGTATCTGAGTTAAAATCTGAATGAGTAACAGAATGACTTCCGTGTCTGGAGTGTATCCATACTGTATCTTTGAATAAGAGATCTGAATGAGTAACAGAATGACTTCCGTGTCTGGATTGTATCCGTACTGTATCTGAATAAGAGATCTGAATGAGTAACAGAATGACTTCCGTGTCTGGAGTGTATCCGTACTGTATCTGAAATCTTTGAATATTTGTTAAAGATAGATGTTAACCTTATCCTGAAAAGGGTAAAATGTTAGCTGAAACACAAACTTATGTTGCATGAAATGTATGATGCAATAAATGTGTTTTATCAATGTTTATGATATATGAGTGTAATGTATGCGCATGTAAGCTGATTCGTTGAGGAAAATAAATCCTTGACAGCTGGAGATAACAAAACCCTTGATTGTTGCCGAGGAAGATAAATCCTTGACCGCTGCTGGAGATTAAAAAATCTTTGATTGTTGAGGATGAGAAATCCTTGGTGACTGTTGGGGATTAAAATCCTTGACAACTTCTGCGGGGATGTGAGGATTCTTCATGTCTTGAAGTTGGAGGATGATAAACATTCTGTGGTGAGAATAATGCCAAGTGTTACTTGAGAAACCTGTTTGGGGAATCCCAAGAACTTTGATGACTATGGCTGGGGATTACACAAAGGGAATCCTTACTCGGCTATGGAAAACTCTAATCATTTCTGCGGGGAACTAAGAATGAGAATCTTCATTCTGTTGAGGAGTAATGAAAACTTTGGTGACTTCACTTGGGAAATGAGAATGAGAATCTTTAATCTGCTGGGAAGTGAAAACTCTGTGGGGAGTAGCTATACTGCTGGGGAGTAGCTAACCTGCTGGGGGGAATCAGGAGTTTGGGTTGTATGCCAATCTACTGGGGAATTATCCAAAGTTGTTGTCTGGTTAGTTGTCAGGCTTCAAAGCAACTTCCTGGGAAATTATCAGGTCTTAAGATAACTCGCAGGGGAATTTGAGGAAACTGGAGGATTTCCACTGGGGTTTAAAGGTTGAAGTTTTAGCTCCGCTGGGGAAGAAAGTTTTATCTCCGCTGGGGATTGGGAGTTGGAAATTTTAATTCTGATGGGGATTAATGGTTTGAAATTAAAACTCCGTCGGGGATATGTATTTCAAGGTTTTAGCTCCGCTGGGGATCTAGATGATGTACTGTAGGGATTGCCCCTGGAATAGCCTAAATACGTTTCCTATACTTTCAACCCGTCAGCAATTAATCTTTTCCAAATCGTTTATTTGTAAACGGTGATTATATTCAAATGCATATGCTCATTAATAAATCATTGGACGTTTTCAAATAAAACACAAGTGTAAAAAGGAAAATACAAATAGTTTTCTGCACTTTGAAGTATCTTTGTATTAACTTTGTGTAAGTATTTTGTACAAAGGAGACAAACATCCTAGTAAGAGAACATTGTCATAAAAAATGAGAAAAATTTATACAAAGAAAGATGGCTATATATAAAAATTCCATGGGGTTCCCATTCTGCTATAGCCTTCGTAACTCTGAATATCTTGTCCATTCGTTGCTTCGTTCGAAGATGATTGGATTGATTAGAATCCCGAAGCTTGTCTGTGAAGATATTGTCCTTAAATTGATCTGACGAGACATAGTCATACGCTTTAATTCCCTAACTTTTGCCTGGACCGCCCTTTCGGGTTTTCGATCCACCGGGAAACCCTTTTTTTGCCCAAGTCGCCCTTTCGGGTTTTCAACTTGCCGGGTGTACAATTTTTTTTATTTATCCCTAACTTTTGCCTGAATCGCCCTTTTGGGTTTTTGATTCACCAGGATGCCCTTTTTTTCCCTAGGTGTGTCAACCTAGCGGGTCTTTTATGCGTAGTATCTTTTGACTATGTCTGCGTTCGCAGAGTGCGGAAGGTCATCACCGTCCATGGTGGTTAAAATCATTGCCCCACCAGAAAAGATATTTTTTATCACAAATGGTCCTTCGTAGGTAGGAGTCCATTTGCCCCTGGGATCACTTTGCGGCAAGATGATCCGCTTGATCACAAGATCTCCAACTTGATATACTTGTCGTCTGACTTTCTTATTGAAAGCCTTGATCATCTGTTTTTGATACGTCTAACCATGACAAACAGCAGTAAGTCTCTTTTCGTCAATCAAGTTAAGTTGATCAAGTTGGGTCTGAATCCAATCATCTTCACTCAAACCAGCATCTTTCATGATTCTCAAGGAGGGAATCTGAACCTCGATAGGCAAAACAGCCTCCATGCCATAAACCAAAGAGTAGGGTGTTGCCCCAGTTGATGTGCGTGCCGTGGTACGGTACCCGTGGAGAGCAAACAGTAACATCTCATGCCAGTCCTTGTAGGTGACTGTCATCTTCTGGATGATCTTCTTAATGTTTTTGTTCGTAGCTTCGACAACACCGTTCATCTTTGGCCGATAGGGAGATGAATAATGATGTTGAATCTGGAACTGCTCGCACAAGGCGGTGATCATAGTGTTGTTAAGGTTTGTACCATTGTCCGTGATGATCCTTTCAGGGATACCGTACCGACAAATGAGGTTCTGTTTGATGAAGCGGGCAACAACATTCTTTGTGACGAATGCGAAGGAAGCTGCTTTGACCCACTTGGTAAAGTAATCAATAGCCACTAGAATGAAGCGGTGTCCATTGGATGCTGTAGGCTTGATCTCTCCAATCATGTCGATTCCCCACATAGCGAATGGCCAAGGAGCTGTTAAGACATTGAGAGGAACTGGAGCTTTATGTACCTTGTCCGCATAGATTTTACATTTGTGACAAGTCCTGGAATGTTGATAGCAGTCAGCTTCCATGGTAGACCAATAATAGCCTGCCTGTAGGATCTTCTTAGCCATCGTATGCCCGCTAGAGTGAGTGCCAAAGGTACCATTGTGCAGTTCAGTCATGATATGTTCAGCTTCAATCTTGTCCACACGATGGAGCAGAATGCAATCATGATTGCGCTTGTACAGGATACCATTGCTCAGGAAGAACTTAGCTGAGAATCTCCTTAAGAACTTTTTGTCGTTGACCGAAGCTCCTTCAGGATATTCTTGAGCCTCGAGATACCTTTTGACTTCATGGAACGAAGGTCGGTCCACTACTTCTTCGGTATTAATCTCGTGACAGTGTGCAGGTTCGTCCATCCATTCAATGGTGATTTGGGGAGCCTCATTATCCCAGTTAAGTTTAAACATGGATGACATTGTAGCTAGAGCATCTGCTAGCTGATTTTCTTCTCGCGGGAAGTGCTCGAAGGTAATCTTCTCGAAATGTGGTAACAATGTCAAGACATGTTCTTTGTAAGGGACGAGGTTGGGATGCTTAGTGTCCCACTCTCCTTTGATCTGACTGATGACCAAAGCTGAGTCCCCAAACACAATCAAAGATTTGATTCTCAAGTCTATAGCAGCCTTGAGACCAATGATACAAGCTTCATACTCGGCCATGTTGTTGGTGCAGTTAAAGCAAAGTATGGCGGTGAAATGAGTATGGCAACCTTCTAGAGAGATGAGTACCGCGCCGATACCATTTCCAAGTGCATTGGAGGCACCATCAAAGTACAGGGTCCATCGGGATCCTTGTTCTGGTCTGTCATATGGTCTGAAATCTTCAACGTTGTCCAATGTCATAATGTCTTCGTCAGGGAAGTCAAACTTCATGGATTGGTAATCTTCGATAACTTGATGAGCTAGATGATCAACTAGCACACTCCCCTTTATAGCTTTTTGGGTCGTGTATTGTATATCGTACTCTGTCAGGATCATCTTCCATCTAGCTATCCTTCCAGACAAAGCAGGCTTCTCGAAGATGTACTTGATCGAATCCATCTTAGATATCAGCAGAGTGGTATGAGTCAACATATACTGCCTTAGCCGGCGAGCAGCCCATACCAAAGCGAAGCAAGTTTTCTCGAGCAGTGAGTATTGGGTCTCAAAGTCGGTAAACTTTTTGCTAAGGTAATAAATGGCATGCTCTTTTCGGCCAGACTCGTTATGTTGGCCCAGTACGCACCCCATTGAATTCTCCAAGACAGTCAGATACATGATTAGCGGTCTTCCTTCGATGGGTGGCATCAAGATAGGAGGTTCTAGCAAATACTCCTTGATTTTATCGAAAGCAATTTGACAGTCATAATTCCATTTAACTACCTGATCTTTCTTCAACAGCTTGAATATTGGTTCATAGGTAGATGTTAGGTGAGAAATGAACCTAGTAATGTAGTTTAGGCGTCCCAAGAAACCTCTGACCTCCTTCTCAGTGTGAGGAGCGGGCATTTCTTGTATAGCTTTGACTTTGGTAGGATCAACCTCAATGCCTTTGTTGCTGACAATAAAACCCAAGAGTTTACCGGACCGGACTCCGAAAGTGCACTTGTTAGGGTTCAGTCTGATCTTGTACTCCTTCGACCTGACAAATAGCTTTTGTAAGTGATCAAGGTGTTCTTCTTCAGTTTGTGATCGGGCTATCATGTCATCTACGTAGACCTCTATCTCATGATGTATCATATCATGAAACAAAGCTACCATGGCGCTTTGATAGGTTGCCCCGGAATTCTTCAGTCCGAATGGCATCACTTTGTAACAGAACGTACCCCACTGTGTAACAAAAGTAGTTTTCTCCATGTCTTCAGGTGCCACTTTGATCTGGTTGTAACCTGAAAATCCGTCCATGAAAGAAAATACCTTGTGCTGAGCTGTGTTGTCAACTAGGATGTCAATGTGCGGAAGTGGGAAGTCATCTTTAGGGCTGGCCCTGTTTAAGTCTCTATAATCCACGCACATTCTCACTTTGCCGTCCTTCTTAGGCACGGGCACAATGTTAGCAACCCATTGTGGATAGGAAGTAACAGCAAGAAATCCAGCATTGAACTGCTTCATAACTTATGCTTTGATCTTTTCTGACATGTCGGGCCTCATGCGGCGGACTTTTTGTTTGACTGGTGGACAGTCTTCTCTTGTGGGTAGACGGTGAACCACAATATCTGTATCGAGTCCCGGCATGTCTTCGTATGACCAGGCGAAGATCTCAACATATTCATGTAACAACTGAATTATGCGCTCTTTGACACTTGGCTCTAGGTTGGAACCCACTCTGACTTCTTTTCTATCCTCCTCAGTACCCAAGTTGATTGTCTCTAACAGCTCCTCATGAGGCAGAATTGCTCTTTCTTCCTGTTGTAGCTGTCTAGCCAATTCTCCCGGCACCTCACAATCTTCCTCACCTTCGTATTCGGCATGGTAGACCAGATCTTTAGAGTCATTGAAGGCCATAGCAGAATTGTTACCCATGGAATCCGGAATGGAAGGGTACCTGCATTTGTGAGTGTGGGTGTGTGTAAGGGATAGCCACCTTTAAACAAATAAAATGTAAAAAGAAAGATAATGAACACAAAATTTTATATGTGAAAACGTCCATGATTCATTAAAATGGCATATGAAGATGAAAAAATCAAACCCTTACAAATGGACCTATGTGCCTCGGGTAAGGCACAAGGTTAAAAGTGTACGAATTGTTTGAGAATTATTACAAACCAACAGAAATGTTTGAAAGATAAATTACTGCGGTATGAAAGTAATCGGAACAAAGTATTTTGCTTCCCAGTTGCACAACCCTCCGTCAACAGTAGGGAAAATCCAGTCTTCCAAGTTGCTCTCCTCTTCACTATCCTCCAAAGCATTGACTCCATGATGGGTGATCTTCACTGGTGGCCCTCCAGCACGGGCGCGACGTACAACCTTTTGAGCAGAAGAAGTGAACCCCAAGCCGAATTTATCTGATTTATAAGGAAAGTTTGGAAGCTGCCCCCAGATTGTGCTTCCTCCTTCTTCAATCACAGCCTTTGCATCTTTGAGAGACGACGTCTGAGGTGGAGGTCTGGTAATCATAGGTACAAAAGGCATTGTCTTGGTTTCCGCAATCTCTTGAGCTACCTCTTCAAAATGCTGAAAAGGGGTTTCGATGAATTCGCCATCCAATTCTACATAGCGGAAAGAGTTTAGATGGCTTATCATGTATTCCTCTTCGTCGTGAACAGTTATAATTTTCCCCTGGATAGGGTACTTGAGCATTTGATGCAGAGTAGAAGTGACGGCTCCAGCATTGTGAATCCAGGGTCTTCCCAACAAGCAAGAATAGGAAGGACGGATGTCCATCACATAAAATGTGGAGTTAAAGGTTTCAGTTCCCACTTTCATCGGGATATCCACCTCCCCGTGGACCATCCTTTTAGAACCATCAAAGGCTCTGACAATTATATTGCTGGGCTTGAAGGTTAAACCTTCACAATCCAGTCTATCCAAGGCTTTCTTCGGCAAGACGTTTAGTGATGAACCAGTGTCTACCAGTACGTGTGCTAGAGTAGTCCCTCTGTATTCCACCGAGACATGCAAAGCGTCATTATGTTTTCTCCCCTTGGATGTTAAATCAGCATCGGAGAATCCTAGACCATTGTCAGCTATTAAGCTAGTTACACATTCCTCGAATTGATCCGCAGAGGTTTCCTGTGGTACATGTGCCGTCTTCAAAAATCTGATCAGAGCTTTAGCATGAGCTTCTGAACAAAGCAGCAGGGCCAACATAGAGATCTTTGAGGGGGTCTTCCCCAGTTGTTCCACAACATCATAATCGCTTTTCTTGATTATTTTCAAAATCTCTTCCATTTCTTTTTGAGAGGTCTCAGGGATGACCAATGGTTGAGCCCTCGTCCTGACGGGCTCTTCTTGGATCCCTTTCCCTCTATCATCAGCAACAACAGAGGGGACAACCACTGGAGTTACAACTTCTTCAATAATTGGAGTTCTCGCAGATATGTTTACCGGAGCAGGGATAACCTTAGGAGCGGCTGAGGGTCCAAAGATTGCCTTTGGAGGGGAAATCTCTAGAGAAAAAATTCTTCCACTGCGGGTGATTTTGCTCGTTCCAGCAATGTTTCCAATGTCGGAAGCCTCTTCATCAGAACTCTCTTCAGTTGATTCAATTTGTTTAATACCGTGGTAGTAGATTTCTCCACCATAGTTCCACGGTACTGATCTGTCGGACTTGTACGGGATGGGCCCGGGCATGGTTATCTTCAAAGGTACAATCTTCAGAGCGGATGTAATCTTAACAGGTCTTTTGGAGACCTTGGAAAGATTGGCGGATATGGTTATTATTGAAACATCATTGACATGAGTCAGTGTAACATGAATCTTTTCAAAAAGGATTTCCTAGTTATCCATTAGGCGTTGGATGCCTAACTTCAACAATGGACAGTCGGTTGGTAAGAATGAACAGAGGCAACAATCTTCTTCATAACCTGGGTGAATCCCAGCCTTCAGCAAATTCAACTTGATTATCGGTAGCGGAGTTATCAAATCATCAACAGTAGCAACAAACAGATCCTCTTCAACAACATGGGCATTGTGGCCATGCTTTGGCATTGGAGCAGAGATTACATTCAGATTTTCAGGGGCGTCGAATTCAACTTCTTTAGCGTCTATCAAATCCTGAATCTTATTCTTGAGGGCCCAACAATTGTTGGTGTCGTGCCCCAGGCTGTCTGAATGATAAGCACACTTGGCGTTTGAATGGTAGTACGGAGAAGCAATATTCAGATTCTTTGGGGCCTCTTTCAAACTTGCAAGGTTTAACTTCAAGAGATGGGGTAGAACCTGAGCAGGAGTCATTTTTATCCGGGTGAATTGCCGTACAGGGCTTTCCACCCTTGCTTGGTTGGTTCTGGGTTGATTGTTTCTGGGCTGATCAACTGCAGACTTCTGAATCATTACGGCCCCCACCGCTGGCTGGCGCTCAAATCTTCCTTGACCTCTTTGGGAGTAAACAGCTGATACTTCCTTCTTTGCCGGAAAAGTCTTTTTGATGGCAGCGGAAGCAGATGCATCTTTTTGAATTTTCCCACTTTTTATGCCGGCTTCAACTCTCTCACCAGTTAGAATCAACTTAGTGAACCCCGCAGAGGAGCTTCCAATCATATGATTAAAGAAATGCCCTGACAGAGTTCCCAAGAACATGTCTACTAGCTCCCTCTCAGATAGAGGTGGTTGTACTCGTCCTGCCAAGTCTCTCCATTTCTGGGCATACTCTTTGAAACCTTCATTTGAGACCATGCCCATACTCTGTAATTGAGTACGGGTTGGTGCTAAGTCTGCATTGTATTGATACTGTTTATAGAAGGCGGCTGCCAAGTCCTCCCAATTATGCATATCAGACCTCTCCAACTGGTAGAACCAATCTAACCACGTCCCCGACAAACTGTCCTGGAAGAAGTGGACCCACAAGTCTTTGTCAGAAGAATATGGTTGGATTTTCCTGACATAAGATCGTAGGTGCATCTTGGGACAAGATAACCTATCGTACTTAGCAAATAGAGGTACTTTAAACTTAGGAGGGATTACAATTCGAGATACCAACCCTAACTCTTCAATGTCCAGCCCAAGCACTCTCTGTATCTCCATAGCTGCCAGACGTTCTTCCAAGTTTTTGTATTTGTCATCTGCAGAAGGGTATTGTTGTTCAGAGTAGTCCTCATCTTCCTCTTCTTCAGCTTCAGAATCTGAGGGCACGACTGTCTCTTTACCCTTTCTTTCTCCTTCCTCAAAGGTTGATGGAAAATCTAGGACCCTTTTGGCTTGACCTTCAAATCTTCTGCCCAAGGTAGCCACACCAACTCTCTTCTTCTTCTTTTTCTCATTTTCCTTTTCTAGTAGAGTCTTGAGCTCCTCCTGCCCCTTAGCCAAGGTCAAGAGTAGCTGTTGAAATTGTGAATTCTGAGCTTGTAAGTCTTTGATCGTTTGTTCAATATCCATCTTGCTGAAATAAACAGCAGAGAGATGAGGAAACTTGGTGTGAAGACCTATTTATTCATATGATGAATGATATGTATTCATGTAATGCATTAAAGGATTCAGAAATTCAAATTTGTTTTAAACAAAAAATAAACACACGTCATATTAATAAGATAGAATTTGTTAGTACATCAATGCCCCATGGGAAAAATAATACAAAATTCTAAGGTAAAAAGACGTTGCGCATCCTCTTTGGTGCAATGTAGGTGTTGAGAGTCTGCTCTTCGTGAAGTTGACGAGTAAGTTCCAAAACCTTCTTCTCGCTTGTGTAGAATTGGGCTTCAAAAGTATCGCGTTCTCCCTTGAGCTGTATCCAACTCCTTTGTAAATCTTCGAGTGATGTTGGCATGTCAGGATGTAGGAGGGTGTATGGAACCTCTCCTTCCATAACAGGCTCTATAATCACGGGGAGAATGTAAGGGTAAGGCATAATAAGACTTTGGGAGCGGGTTCGTACCCACTTGAGGTAAGGCTCAAGGGGGATGGAATTCTTGTGTCCCAAGGTCTTACTGTCCACCTTGTTCGGCATCCTCCAAGCTTGGATGAACCTTTGTCGAAGTCCTTGATCGTCGTTGTCGAAGTCAAAAACCAAGTATGAAATCAGCATGTCATGTGGGCTATCCCTTCAGGCATACCCAAAATGTCTTAGAGCCAAGCATGGGTTGTAGGTAATTCCTCCCCCAATGCCAAGTAGAGGGACATTAGGGAATTCTCCATAACGATCAATGATGATGACATTCTCTTTAGATCGAGAACACCAATGAATATCAGAATGGGTAAGAGTCATCAATCGTTGTGACCACCTCAAACCTTGTTCATTCTTCAAAACTGATTGGGGAAGATGAGAAATAAACCATCTTGCCTGTAGAGGAGTGCAACACATGAGAACACCTCTTTTCCTCATTGTTCGAGTGTGAAAAGAGTGTAAGATATCTCCAAGCAAAGTAGGCACAGGATTCCGAGATATGAAGATCTTGACAGCATTCACATCTATAAGCTGATTAGGGTTTGGGAACAAGACCAACCCATAGATGAGAAGTACTACAATCTCCTCAAAAGCTTGCAGGTCTAGAGAATTCCAACAGTCTTGGGCCTTCTCAAACAGGAACTTTTCCAAGAAACCCTTGACACCACTTCTGGTTTCCCAATGACCTATGACATCAGATGGTTACAAGTGTAGGGCTTGAGCAACATCTTCAGGATTTGGATCTCTTTCCATACCGTTGAAAGGTAGTTGATGGAGAATAGGAATCCTCAAGAGTTGATAAAATTCCTCCAAAGTAGGCACTAGCTGGTAGTCAGAAAATGTGAAGCAGTGATGCAGGGGATCAAAGAACTGGAAAAGAACTTTCATCATGTCTTCCTCTGTGTTGGAAGTGACTAAGTTGAGAAGACGACCATGCCTCTCAGTGAATGGAGAATTCTCAGGAATCCTTGAAGCTAGCTCCTTGAGTTGTGGAGGAATTCTTACAAGGTTAACTTGGATAGTTTTCCTGCGAAGTGATTCCGTAACCTACAAAACAGGAACAAAGATGAAAATCCAAATCCTTGAAATGGTTAGTGGATGCATATGATGCTTCATGATGTCCATGATGTTATGCACAAGTATATATGTACAAGCAAATCACACAAGTTCCTAGTTTTAGGCTTGCATGGGGTTTCATAGGTAAGTACCCACTTGATGTTTAGTTGGCTCAACCTGTCCTATAGATAGTAATCGGGTTCTAAGGAGCTCAATATCACTGGATTGTTTTCTGTGTTCATTGTTTCAGTTTAGCCACTTTACTGGCGACTAAAATATTCCAAGAAAACAACCCTCAATGAGTGTAGTATCGAGTATCTACCAACTTCGGACTGCACCAAAGCCGGTCATCTCACTACATCCTAAAAGGCCAAGTTGGTCAAGTAAAGGTTCTAAAAGTTCATTAGTGCTTCATGACATCACTCAGCGGCCCCGTATTCTCTTTGATTGACTCAAAGGCTACCGGTACCCACAAATATGTCGCACTAATATAACTATTGCTTAGACCATGTCGGTATACCCTACACAGTTTCCACAACGTATTGCTATTTACCTATGAATGTTTCCCAAATACAGGTATAAGATTCAAACCCAAACAATAGAACCAAAGTGTAAAGCAATCAAGTCAAGCAAGATAAGCATGTAAAGGTGATCTAAAACCCTAAGGTAACCCCACTTTTAGAATTTCCCTAGCAGAGTCGCCAGTTCTGTGATACGGTGGGAGAACTAACTTGAGGTTTTGTGTTTGTGTTCGCAAATTTTTCGGTTTAGCAAGAGTCGCCACCGACTTTTTATTTTATCCAAAGGAAAGGTCAAAAAGCACAGGAAAGACCTTTGAGATGTTTTCTTGAGTTCGGGGGGTAGATTATGAAAAGGGGAGGTGCTAGCACCCTTTTCATCCATGGTTTTCCATGGGCTCTTAGTTACTTGTTTAGATCACTTGCTTTTGCTTTTCAATTGTTTGAAATGGTGCTTTGTGTGGTTTTGAAAGTGTTTTGAAAGTATTTTGAAAAGAGGCTATCGTTGTGGCAATATTTGTAATGATTCTTGTTTGTAAGAATGTATACAAAGATGTTTGTCTTTTGAAAAATGTTTCAATGTTTTGAAAGTTTGTTTGGAAAATGTTTTGAAATTGTGTGTGTTTGTTTGAAAAATAGCAAGGATGGTTTGCAAATTTGATCAAGTAACTAGAAGCATCTACCTACTCAAAAGTCTTTCCTACACATTTTTATTCCTTTGATATTGTTATTTTACCATTGTATTTGGTAAACAACCCTATCTTTGGATGTTAAACGGGACGGGCGTGGGTCATCGTATGACCATGATAACAATATTGCCAAGTATCTTTAGCAAGTTTTGAGGGACTAAGATCATCTTTGTTTAGGCAACCAAGATAGCGTCATCGAGGGACTATGATCTTTTGTTTTTGTTTTACTTTGCCAAGATACCTAGCATGCTTACCATGGCCATGTTTTAAGGCAACAAAGTGGATGAAACCCTAGGGGTGCTTGTGTGCAAGGTGTTGTCATTTTCATGCATTTTTTTGTCTTGTATTAGATCAAGCTATTTGTTTTGATTTTTGGTCTTTTGCATACAAAACCCTAGTTTACTATCATGGTATATGAAAGCAATAAAATGCGTAAAGTAAATCTAGACTATTACAACAATATTATGGGGAGGGGGATACAAGTTTTGAATAGGGGGATATTGCTCAAAATAAAACCCTAAAAACTATTACAACCAAATTGAATTTATTGTACAAATAAATAAATAAGCAATTATTTAAATATGCAATAAAATGCAAATATGCAAGAAACGTTTTTGTATTAATTTTATGTATGAGAAAATAAATTTATTTATGTCTTAAAAATAAGAAAATAAAATGATTATTTTTGAAAGGGTGAAAACCCTAATTTTTGTTTAAAAGAAATATTGTTTTTCTAATTATTTATTTATCCATTTTTGTTTAAGAAAAATAATAATAATATATGCAAAATGTTAAAAAGTTGAATATTGTATGAAAATATTATTTTAAGTGTATAAATAATAAAAAAATAAAAATGTATGGTATTTTTATATTATTCACAAGTTTTATTTAAGAAAATAAAGTATAAAATCCTAACTAAACTAATTATTATGCAAAAAAAAATGATAAAATGCAAAAAAATAAAGAAAATATTTTTTTGTGATTTTAAATGTTTAGAAAAAATAAATAAAGTCAGAAAATATAAATTATGCAAGAAAATATAAAAAATATAAGAAAATGCAAAAGGGGGTGCAGAAGCAAAAAAGGGGGTGTGAGTAGAAACAGGCCCAAGGAGCCCAGGCCCAGAATACACTTCATCCCTGTCCTTGTTCCTTCGTCCCAAACGCGCGCTTCCTGTACTCAAATCCTGTTCTTGCTATTCTTTGCATAAAATCAAAAACTTGTAACATGAAAAATGTAGCTCATGATCATATGATTTTAATGATATAAAGAACATGACCTAACTCTCAAAGATCAGAGAGAATTTTAATGGCCCTAAATTCTGACCTAAAATTTTCAGCATGTTCAACATCCAAATACTCTTAGCTCAGTTAATATAAATGAAATTTATGCATATGTGCAGCTCAAGCAACTTAAAGACTACATTTTTGCTTCACAAACCTAAGCTTAATGATGCCTAAATAGAGAGATAGAAACTTGACAAATACCTTGTTCAGTTGAGTTTAGATATGGCAATGTGGGCACTTTGAGTGAGGCCTGAAGTACTTGTGAGCTTGCTTGAAGTTCCCTCAACCTTTCCCAATGCTCAGCTTGTCATGTAGATGGCTAGAACTCCTTGCACGAGTCAACCTGCAAAGCTTCAAAATGAAAATGGTGAAGTTTGAAAATGAGCTCACAGTTGCTGGACAGGGGGCCTAGATAGCTTGGATTTGATGTATGTAATGTGTTTGAAGTGGTTCAAGGCAAAACGCACGAGCCAATATTGAAATGGCTTGTGATTTGTAGAGATTGCCCTGTTTTGGACAAAAATGGTGTTTTTGGTGTATTTAAGTGTTTGAGAAGTTGTGAATTAGTGCTTTTGGCTTGCTATAATATTCTGAGGTTGCTTCAAATGAAGCCAAAGTTTGTTTTTATCAGATGGAAGAGTTGTGTGGACTTTTGCAAGTTGGCTTGTTTTTGAAGAAAAGGTGAGATGACAATGCTCAAAGCCTGTACAAGCCTGTTCCTTAGCTGCACATAGTTGGTAAACTTTTCGCAGCCAGAGATTAGGTCCATGGCTCAAGATAAACAAAGTTGCAAAAAGCAAACTTTATGGAAATGTTATTTTTACCTTTATGCCATAAATGGATTAATTCAATGTACAAAGCTCCATAGCTCAGAACAAAGCCATTGTCCAATGTATTTGCATTTAATTTTTGAGTGTAGATGGGATTAGGACCTGTAAAACCAAGTACAAGCATGCTTAGGGCAGATTTTCAACTTGCACCATTGTGAAAAATGCCATGGACAAAATTGAGAAATTGCCATTTTCATTCCTTCGATTCTCCCTAACCACAAATGATCTTGGAGAGTTCTTGGACATTTTGGAAATCTTGTAACATGCTCTACAATCCATATTTAAAATTAATTTTGAGATTCCTCTTGGAACTAGGTGAAAAGTTGCCATGAAGTTAGGTCAAAAATCTGCCTAAACTAGGGCAAAATTTCACTAAGTTAAAAAGTTTATCGACCCTTATTCACAAAATCATAACTTGAGATCCAAAAATCTTATGGGAAAACTTTGTGAATCAAAGTTATAGATTTTGTGGAGGACTACAACTTTCATGTTGGAAGTTTTCTTTTAATACAATTGCATCATGGTGAAAAAGTTTGGAAAAGTTGGGAAAAAATAAGAAATTTTCATAACTTAGAAAATTTCTAAGTTATGAAAAATTTCAAACTTAAACCCTAATTTCCAAATTTAAGTTTCTTGATGAACAAATTTAATTTTTTGACACATCTTGATGAAATATGACCCTTGGCACTTGATTTTGACCAAAAAGTCAAAGTTTAACTTTTCAGTGTATAGTTGATTTTTGATCAGTTGACTGGAAAATTCATATGTCAATCCAATGCATTTGAGATATTTTGAACTTTGTGATTAGGTCAAGATGATGCCATTGAGTCCTTGAAACCATGCTTGAACCCAATTTTCCATTGGCTAGGTGAAAAATCAGAAATTGCCTTTTCTCAGTCAAAACCCTAATTTTGACCATTTTGCCCTTTTGATGATCTGATCAAATTTCTTGAGGAGTTGTGGTCCAAACTTGATCAAATGGTTCATATGAGTCTATAATGTTGATGTGGATAAAAAATTATGAGGTTTGACTGTAAATTGGTCATGGTTGACTTTTTCCCCAATACAGTTGATTTTTAGGTCAACTGTCCAATTGACTGGGAAAAAATGTGATTCAAGGCTTGAAACTTGATATGAGCAATCTTAGAGGTCTAACATGAAGTATGAAAGTCATATGAGGCATTAGAAGTCCAAAAATCCCTGTGCAAATTCAAATCCTAATTTCAGGTCAACAGTGCAAGGAGACGTCTTAAGCTGAGCAAACCCTAATTAGTCTTGAGTCCAAAAGGTCTTGTAAGGAGAATCTTGATAAAATGAGAGGGCAAATTTTGGGATACAACACTTGGGAATAGGAGTGGTGATAACATTTGGGATATCAGGAGCATCAAATTCAATTTCTTTTGCTTCAAGAAGGTCTTGCACCTTGTTTTTCAAAGCCCAACAATTATTGGTATCATGGCCTGGACTTTCTGAATGGTAAGCACATCGAGCATTAGGATGGTAGTGAGGAGAGGCTGTGTTGGGATAGTGTCATATTTATCCTGGTAAATTGTCTTATTTTTCTTTTTGTTCTAGGCTGATTGCTCCTTTGTTGAGTAGGTGCAGGCTTAGGGATCATGACAGCCCCCACCATTGGACGGTGTTCAGTTCTGTCTTGATTCCTTTGAGGATACACAACAACAACTTCTTTTTTCCCAATAAATGGTTTTCTCACGGCACTAGAGGATGCGTCTTTTTGGATCTTTCCACTCTTAATCCCAGCTTCCACTCTTTCTCCGGTTAAAATTAATTCAGTGAAGCCTGCTGAGGAGCTTCCAACTAGATGATTGAATAAAGGACCGGACAGGGTACCCATAAACATGTCTACTAGTTCTCTTTCAGATAAGGGAGGTTGGACTCTTCCTGCTAAGTCCCTCCATTTCCGAGCGTAGTCTTTGAAACCTTCACTTGAAACCATAGCCATACTCTGGAGTTGAGTACTGGTTGGAGCAAGGTCTGCATTGTATTGATACTATTTATAAAAAGCAGCGGCAAGGTCTTCCCAGTTATGGATATTGGAACTTTCCAGTTGATAGAACCAATCTAGTTGAGTTCCGGATAGACTGTCTTGAAAGAAGTGGACCCACAAATCTCTGTCGGTAGTATGAGGCTGTATCTTCCTCACATAAGATCAGAGGTGAATCTTAGGACACAAAACCCCATCGTACTTAGCAAATACTGGTGCCTTGAATTTTGGTGGAATAACAATCCCAGACACCAAACCCAGCTCTTCAAAGTCCAACTCGGGCACTTTCTGAATCTCCATTGCACTTAGACGCTCTTCCAGATGTTTGTATTTGTCGTCAGTCGGGGGATATTTCTCTTCAGAGTAATCCTCTTCTTCTTCCTCTTCAGATTCTAGCTGGGCAGTCGCTTCCTTGCCTTTCCCTTCTTGATTGTCTTTTTCACCATATGATGTTGTGAAGTCTAAGATCTTTCTGGCTGCCCTTGGGAACCTTCTTCCTAGATTCAGAACTCTGGTTGTTTTCTTTGCTTTCTTCTTCTTTTCTTCGATCAGTAAAGTTTTTAAATACTCTTGTCCTTTGGCTAGAGTCAAGAACATCTGTTGAAACTGAGCATTCTGCGCCTGGAGGTCTTTTACTGTCTGCTCGAGATCCATCTTACTGAAATAAACAATAGAACAATGAGGAGACTTGTTGTAAGAAAACCTGCTTATGTTATGATGAATGGATATGCGTATGCAATGATTTCAAGGAAATTAGAGATTTAAATTTGCTTTAGACCAAAAAGGAACACACATTATATTAATAAATCAAAGTTTTGAGTACATCATGCCTCTTTTGGGCTTACAAAGAAATAAAAAAAACTCTAAGATAAAAAAGTTGTACGCATCCTCTTTGGCGTGATGTAGGCGTTCAGGCTCCGCTCCTCATGCAGTTGCTTAGTGAGTTCCAAAACCTTCTTCTCGCTGGCGTATAATCGGGCCTCGAAAGTGTCTCGCTCCCCCCTTAAGTTGTATCCAATCCCTTTGCAAGTCTTCAAGAGAGGTGGGCATGTCAGGATGCGGGATAGTGTATGGAACATCTCCTTCCATAATAGGCTCTATGATAACCGGAGGAATGGAGGGGTAAGGTATCATAAGACTTTTAGAACGAGTTCGTACCCATTTGAGGTAGGGCTCAAGAGGTATGGAATTATTATGCCCTAATGTCTTGATATCTACCTTGTTCAACATCCTCCAAGCTCGGATAAACCTTTGGTGGTGACCTTGATCGTCATTCTCGTAGTCAAATACCAAACCTTGAATAAGCATCTCATGTGGACCATCCCTTCGGGCGTAACCAAACTGTCTTAAGGCTAAGCAGGGGTTGTAGGTGATACCTCCTCTAATTCCAAGTAAGGGGACATTAGGGAATTCTCCACATTAGTCGACGATAGTAACATTCTCTATAGATCGGGAACACCAATGAATGTTTGAATGTTTGAGCGTCATCAACCTATGTGACCACCTTGAACCTTACTCGTTCCTCAATACAGATTGGGGAAGATGCGAAACAAACCATCTTTCCAAAAGAGGAGTAAAACACATAAGGATACCTCTTTTCCTCATAGTGCGAGTGTGAAAAGAATGTAGGATGTCTCCTAGCAAAGTAGGTACCAGGTTACGAGACATGAAGATTTTGACGATGTTTACATCTATGAGTTGGTCAAGATTTGGAAACAAAACCATCCCCTATATGAGGAGAGCCACAATTTCCTCAAAAGCTTGCAAATCCAAAGAGTTCCAACTGTTTTTGGCTTTCTCAAACAAGAACTTTGCTAAGAAACCTTTGACACCACTCCTTGTTTCCCAATTAGTTGTGATATCAGATGGTTGCAAGTGTAAGGCTTGAGCAATCTCTTCTGGCTTTGGATCTCTTTCCATACCGTTGAAAGGTAGTTGATTGAGAATGGGAATTATCAAGAGTTGGGAGAATTCTTCCAAAGTTGGCACAAGTTGATAATCGGGGAATATGAAGTGTGATCGGTGGATCTGGAACTGACTGTTTAACGCTGGTTCGCGAAATGTCGCGGAAGCAAGAGTCGCCACCGTCTTTTATTTTCTCCAATTGGAAAGGACAAAAGCACAGAAAAATTCCTTATAGAGATTGCTCTCGGTTCGGGAGGTAGGTTATAGAAAGGGAAGGTGTTAGCACCCTTTCTATCCATGGTTATCCATGGGCTCTTAGATACTTGCTCATTTGTGTTTTCAAAAATGGTTTGTTTGCTTTTCAACTGTGGGTTTTAAAAAGTTTCTTTGAAAATTCCAGTTCGACTCTTGTATCGGTCCTCAAGAGTGTTTGAAAAATTGCTTTCGAAAGCTTTTTGAAAAGGTGTCGGTGTGAAAAGTATTTTTGAATTTGTTTTGAAATTTAGAGCAAGTATCTACGAGAACCTACCTACCCTAAGGAATTCGTCTGTGTAAATGTCCTTTAAAGTAGTGCCATCCCACCATTGAGAGGTAGGTAGCACCACCGTTGGAGGTGTTCGGGTCAATTCGAGGTTCGGGACATGGTGATCACCAGAGCAATGGGAAGACACCTTAGAAGCTACCCTCATGCCAGGTTCCCGGATCATGAGGACTTACTAAGACATCCTCTACTCGACGATCACCTTTCGAAGGCAAGGCAACAGTGAGGCGTACCCTAGGGTGGTGTGTGCGATTCGTGTGTCGTTTTCATTTGCATTTATCTTGTCATGTTTATTGGTGTTCTACGCTTGATTTTATTTTCGTCCATTCATTCTTGCATGCTTTGTTTAACAGTTAAAAGAGTGCGGAAAAGTAAATCTAAAGCTATTACAAATGGCGCGGGTCCACATCGCCAAATTAAACCGGACCCGATTTGACAGAAAAGTAAAGAATTAAAAGTGCGAGAAGTAATTACAAGGCTTCGGGAGAGGTACATAATTATTTAAATGACATAAAATAAATATGCGAATAAATCGAAACGAGGGCGTTGGACCCTTCTGCAAAATTAAAATTAATAAGGAATTAAAATTAAAATTAAAAAAAGAAATTGTTTTTGTTTTTTTGGTATTTTTATATATTTTAGGATTTAATAAAAAAAGAAAGAACTAATTAAAATTAAAATAAATGTTAAACCTAATTCTAATTATTTTTAAGTTATTAAGAAATATGTTGAATTTTAACCTAATTTAAACCTAAGTTATTTTCATGCAAGTTTAATTATAAAAATAAATAAAATAAATAAATATTATTATAAGAAAGAAAAATTTAAAAGGGATAAAACAATTATTAAACCTATTTCTACATTTTTTTGTATTTTTGTTATTAAAAGAATTAACATTAAAACCCTAATTTAAATTAATTTATTTACATGCAATTTGTTTATGAAAATAATTAAAATAAAGTATTTATTATATTTTTTGTCTTTTCTGATTTTTAGGTATTTTTTATATTTGGTAAAAATAATTAATTAAATCAAAACAATAAAGAAAATAAAATAACAATTGAAAATAAAATATAAGAAAAATAGTAAATGGCAAACCAGGGGGGGTGGAAGTCCCCAAACAGGAGGTTAAGTCCAAGCAATTCTGGCCCAATAGCATTGGCCTGTTTGGACTTTTTTGCTAGCATGCTGAAGCGTTGACCAGGCTTAGGGTGTTCATCAATCTTGAGCCTTTGATCTGAAGCAGCTGGACGCGTGGAAGGAGAGATTCTTGGAGGTATATGGTGCGCCTTAATGCTGGCACTGCATGGGAAGATTTATAGAAAAATAATATGGACATATGTAAGACCTGGGGCTCGAACCCAGGTCATGAATATTGCAAGCGTGTGTACCTGCCACTGAGCCATTCCACTTTCATTTAATATATAATAGCAAGTAAACATAATAAAAGGAATAATGACCATGGTCCACTAACGCGCGCGAATTTTAAATGATCCAATCACCGTGTGCCACGAATTCGTCTTCTCCATCATCCCTGTAATACCAAACACATAGGCAACGGTTTCTATGGCGTTTTCTTAGGCAGCTTATGGGAAAATAGCGAATAGGCCTGTGTCATTCAGAAATTGGGCGCGATGGGTGGTTCAAGATCGTCTTCATGCGCTGAGTTGAATGGTGTAACTCATGTGTTCCAATTTTTCCTTGTCTTGAAATCCCCAAATTCACATCCTGCAAACCCTAGAAAATAAACATGGCAAAATCGCGTATAGCACAGAAAAAAGCAATTGAATATATTGGTTAGCTTCAGAACTTCATAATGAACATGAATCCATGAATAAAATGTTGTAACAATGCTTAGATTGAAGAATACGATTATGCAATTTTCATGAGATATCTCAGGTTCTGTATACCAATTCCTTGGGCTTTGATGAGTGTTTTTGATTGGAATGTGTTCAGTGGACCTTGAGGAAGCTATTGAACCAAGTCTTGAGACCTGAATCGCCTTGTAGAGGTGTTTACAGTTTTGACTTTTTTTGACAATTTTCCAAGTTTGTTCTTAGTTCTTCTGCGCAGCTTAGTGTCCATTCTGATTAGGGTTATGTTTCTTGTATATGTAGGAACAATTAGGTTAAGAAAAACTCAATCAAATCTCTTGTAATCATGGTTTTGAATATTTGATTTCTTAAGATTTTTCCATATCTTTTTCCATGTGTTTTTGGTTCAAAATCATGCTAATCAACCCAAATCTTTCCATATTGGTACAAGCACGAAATCTTGAGGCTAAAACATGTACAAAAAGATTTTTTAGGTTAAGTTAAATATTTTTCATATATTTAAATGATTTAAATGAATTAATATAAATAAAAATTCAAATAAATAAATAAAAAATGAGAAAATACTTCCCTTTGGGCCAAGTGGTCGTGCATATGTCATGGATGATGAATCATGGAAGAAAAATGGGCCCATTAGCAATTTTAGGTCATTTGGATCAAAGTTGACTTTTTAAAATATCCAAAAATTTCCCAACTTCTACAAGGCATAACTTGCTCAATTTTTAAGCTTTTCTCATGTTCTTGGACATTTTCGAAAGGTCTTTGAGTCCTCTAACCAATGTCTTTGGTCCCATGTAATTTTTTTTTTACCAATCTCAAGTTATGGCCTTTGACTTAAAGTCCCTTTTTGTTGACTTTTGAAAATGACCTATAATGTTGAAATTGATAACTTTTTGTGAGAGCATTTCTTGGACTTGAAGTATGAAGATGAATTGTAGGAAATGTCTTTCTATTCAAAATGAGCTTTGGATGGGATTTTTCTGATAATCCACGTGAAAGTTATGCCCTGGTCAATTTCAGTTGACTTTTTCAGCTGTCCAAATAAGGAAACTTTTGCATCTTGATGATTTCTGAGCCAAATTTTGAGAATCATGATCAAGCATTGATCAAATGATGTTTGTGGCTTCAAAATGATATGTTGACCAAAAATTTGAACTTTTGACTGTCAAATGACCATTTTGCCCCTACAGTTGACTGTAGTGCAATTAAGGTTTTTGACTGTGCAATTTTGTGCTGAATGCCTTGAAACTTGATATGAGGATACTTGACCATATTTGTAGGCATATGAGACTTGATTGGGCCCTTGAAAACTTCATTTTCTTGATCAAAACACAAACCCTAGTTTTGACTGTATAGGAGACAGTTGGACTGTGCAACCCTTGGGGAATTTTGTGACTTGGCTTGGCAATTTCTTGAAGAATATGGGAGGGCAAATTTTGGGGTACAACAGTTGCCCCTGTTCAATCTTCTTAGACCTGAGGATGCAGATTGGCTGACGTGCCTTTCGTAATCCGAGGGTAGAAGATGATTGGACACTAGAGTGCCCAGAAATTTGCGCTCACATAGTGGCAGTGTGGTGGGAATGGGCTTATAGATGCCATTTAGAGGTTGTTGGATAGGATGATGGGCTTATAGATGCCATCTGGATGTTTATCGCGTAAGAGATTCCTTAGCGAGAACCTGCATACCTGCAAAAGAAAAAATGAGTACCTGACACGTTGCAGGAGCTGATTTTAGATGCTTGGCATAGATATGTCCTGACTGGTTACAGGAGCTGAGTCTGGAGCTTCAAAAGATGATGAATGAACCGGGGATGGTTACCATCTTAGTATGAACGGTAAGAGAACCTTGGGCGACTTTAACTTCAACAACGCTCGTTGAGAAAAATCTTGGGTGTCTTCTACTGGGATAAGAATCAGGGAGATCTTAGGGTCGATCTGACTGAACCAGAGAAGGCCTTTGACTGGATAAGCATCAGGAAAATCTTAGGGTCGATTTAACTGAACCATGCTAGGTCTTTGAAATATCTTCAACTGGATAAGCATCAGGGAGATCTTAGGGTCGATCTGACTGAACCAGAGAAGGCCTTTGACTGGATAAGCATCAGGAAAATCTTAGGGTCGATTTAACTGAACCAGGCTAGGTCTTGAAATATCTTCAACTGGATAAGCATCAGGGAGATCTTAGGGTCGATCTGACTGAACCAGAGAAGGCCTTTGACTGGATAAGCATCAGGAAAATCTTAGGGTCGATTTAACTGAACCAGGCTAGGTCTTGAAATGTCTTCAACTGGAATAAGTGTCAGAACGTCGCCATATCTGGTTCATATCTGGACTATATCTGGAAGGAAATCTGGAAGCAACATCAGAACGTCACCATATCTGGTTTACATCTGAAACTATATCTGGAAGGAAATCTGGAAGCAGTATCAGAACGTCACCATCTCTAGTTTACATCTGAAACTATATCTAGAAGGAAATCTGGAAGCAGTATCAGAACGTCGCCATCTCTGGTTTACATCTGAAACTATATCTGGAAGGAAATCTGGAAGCAGTATCAGAACGTCACCATCTCTAGTTTACATCTGAAACTATATCTAGAAGGAAATCTGGAAGCAGTATCAGAACGTCGCCATCTCTGGTTTACATCTGAAACTATATCTAGAAGGATATCTGGAAGCAGTATCAGAACGTCGCCATATTTGGGTCATATCTGAAACTATATCTAGAAGGAAATCTGGAAGCAGTATCAGAACGTCGCCATATCTGGGTCATATCTGAAACTATATCTAGAAGGGAATCTAGAAGCAGCATCAGAACGTCACCATATTTGGTTTACATCTGAAACTATATCTGGAAGGAAATCTGGAAGCAGTATCAGAACGTCACCATCTCTAGTTTACATCTGAAACTATATCTAGAAGGAAATCTGGAAGCAGTATCAGAACGTCGCCATCTCTGGTTTACATCTGAAACTATATCTAGAAGGATATCTGGAAGCAGCATCAGAACGTCACCATATCTGGTTTACATCTGAAACTATATCTGGAAGGAAATCTGGAAGCAGTATCAGAACGTCACCATCTCTAGTTTACATCTGAAACTATATCTAGAAGGAAATCTGGAAGCAGTATCAGAACGTCGCCATCTCTGGTTTACATCTGAAACTATATCTAGAAGGATATCTGGAAGCAGTATCAGAACGTCGCCATATCTGGGTCATATCTGAAACTATATCTAGAAGGAAATCTGGAAGCAGTATCAGAACGTCGCCATATCTGGGTCATATCTGAAACTATATCTAGAAGGGAATCTGGAAGCAGTATCAGAACGTCACCATATCTGGGTCATATCTGAAACTATATCTAGAAAGAATTGCGATAGTTGATAGTAATCATTTTGGTATTGATCTTTTTCCTGAAAAGGCAAAACATAATTGTATGCAAAATCATGATGCATGAACTGTATGTCTTCAAAATTAATGAGATTCGTGTAGTATGATGCGTATGCATGCTATAATGTACGAAGATGTGATGTTTATGAATGTATTTTTGTCTAAGAAAATAAATCCTTGACGGGTGCCGGGAAGTAACTCCTGGGCTGATGTTGAAGAATAGGTTTTGCCTCCGCCGGGGATGATAGTTGCAAGAGTTCCGATAGGAGAAGATAACTCTATTGGGGAATAAACTTGGCGAATGGGTTACTCTGCGGGGAGACAAACACTCTAGTAATCTTGCTGGGGAGCAATACTCTGTGGGGAGAGAGACACTCTGTTGATTGTTGATAGTAACTTGCTGAGGATATCCTTGTTGTATTGGAAGTGCTAATAGACTTCGCCGGGGGTAAGAGAATTTCGTCGGGGACGCTCTTTCCGTGGCTCTTGGCTGAGGATAACCCAGTTATATCCTGTTAAGGAAATAACTCTTAAAATAAAGCCGGGTGACGCGTTCGTGCTCTGCGAAGGATAAGTTTCCAGAATTTACTGGGGATAAGCTTACTGTTTGGGGATATGAATTCCAGCTTTCCTGGGGAAACTGGATTGGACTCTTCTGGGGAGTTTTGATATGCGGGGAAGGGATTCCTTTGAATGTTGATATACCGCCGGGGAACAATCTTTAGACCAAGACTGCCGGGGATGCTTGTCAAGAATATATGTACATATGCTGCTGGGGAATGTTGAGATCTACTGGAGGATACCCAACTTCCTTAAGGTTTGATAACTCTGCTTGGAGAAGAATGCACTGACTGCTGACTTACTCTCTGGGGACTTAAGATATGCTGGTCATGTTCTTTAGCTGAACCTACCTTGGTACCTTGGAGGACAGAACAATTAGATTGCTCTTAGACAACTCTTTATTGCCCCAGTTTCTGAGGTATGAGAGGAAGACCTGTGAGGCGCTGATAGTTGTTGATGGACCAACTTTCTTCTGGTTGGCAGGTGACGAGATGACAGGACATAGTCGTACGCTTTGATCCCTAATTTTTTCCGGACCGCCCTTTCGGGTTTTCAGTCCACCGGGATACCCATTTTTGTCCAAGCCGCCTTTTCAGGTTTTCGACTTGCCGGGTGTACAGATTTTTTCATTTCATCCCTTCATTTTGCCCGAACCCTTTTGGTTCGACGGGAAGCCCTAATTTTTGCCTAGGCATGTCAGCCTAGCGGGTCTTTGATTATGCGTAGTATTTTTTTCGACTATGTCCATGCTCTCAGAAGATAGGGAATTGCCCCTGTTAGAAGTGTTTGGCCATGCCACCAGAAGGTGTTTGCTCAGGCAAGATTCGTTGTTGGAGTGCCCCCAGTGACTCAGGCGGAGATTTGCCCCAGACTATTTGGCCTTTTGAGAGACTCTCTGGATCTTGACTTAACTGCCCCAAATGGTAGACCATGATCATGCCGTGCCCCTTGATTGGAGATACTCTTGTTCATTAGACTTTCGTCATGCGAATTTCTATGCTGTTCAAACAAAAAGTCATATGCAAACAGAGTTATGTTAAAAATGCAAAGCCTATGTCTGTCTTGAAGATTTTTAAAAATGTATTCTTTTTCATAAAACAAGTGAATGTTTGTAAAACGTGGTGTCAACTCCGTATTTACCGTAAGCCTTAAGGAGTCAGGATACCTTTCGTAACAATATGCTTTCGAACTAACCCATGCTTCAGCTAGGACTTTTGAGGGTTATAACGTGGCCTGGTTCACGGTTTAAGAAACAAAGGATAAAGGCTCAAATTATTTGTACCCACCCGCTCTTCGTGATGTTCTCCAAACCTAAACTCAGTTGATCATACGTTAGACCTTGTTTGAATCTTTGCTCTGATTTTCCGGTGATGATTCGGATGTTGACAATTTATTTTGGATAGGCAGTCATTCCTTTTTTGTTGAGGGTTTGTAAGACCTCTTTCTTGTCTGATTTTTGTTATCCCTTTCTTTTTTTTTCCTGAACTGTTTCCTTTTTTGGAATTACAGTCAGCGGGATGCCCCAGTTTCGTAAGTCTCCTTCATGGGTTTTGACTTAATGGGTTTTTCGTTTATGATTTTTTGAGATAATGACTGCCTGTCCTTGTGATTTATTCAGAACCATCACTGTCTTTTGTTTTGTAAGGACTCCTTTGGTGCCATTTGTTATGCACTTGGATCAACTGAGAGAACTACCCTGCCCCAGGTTATGATAAAGGGTTTTAAATTTCGAAAAGAAAAACTCCTACTTCTTTGGCTCAGAGGGGTTGACGAGGGATGATCATCCTTATAACTCCAGTGTTTAGGGATTGAAACAATGCCTGTACCTCATCAGCGGGGTCTGTTCAAAAGCATACTGTAGATTATGGTATCGTTTTCGTCATCCTCCCTCAAGAGGCTTAGATATTTAGATCCAGAGTTGACATCAGAAAAAATATGAAAAGAAATTTGAATATAATGAAAACAATTGTATTAATTCCCAAAATAGACGTATACGATGCATTGATAGAATAAAAGAGTTTGATATGACATTAATTGTTTGTATAAGCAAAGAAAAATACAACTCAAAAATTCAAATAAACAAAAGGCTTCAATGATTGGGCAACGGAGCAGTGATTATGTTCGGAGTCTCAGGCACTTCAAACTGAATCTCCCTGGCATCGATCATGTCTTGAATCTTGTTCTTGAGAGGCCAGCAGTTGTCCGTAGTATGCCCCGGGCTATCAGAATGATATGCGCACCTATCATTGGGATGATAGTTGGGAGCAGAAGTGTTCGGATTCCGGAGAGGAGCCCTTAAGGTGATCAGCCATGCCTTCAACATTTGTTGCAGTGCTTGATCCAGCGACATGTTGATTTTGGTGTACTGTCATTTCTCCTTTCGCTGCTGCCCCTGTCCTTGTTGAGCAGGTCCGGGATTGGAGATCTGGATTGCCCCTACCTCATGACGGCTCTTTTTACCGTGCACAGCATTGGATTCTTTCTTTCCATGATGAGGCTTTTTATCAGAAGGTGCAGCCTCTTGAATTTTCCCAGACCGGATGCCAGCTTCTATTCGCTCTCCAGTCAAGATAAGATCTGTGAATCCAGCAGACGAATTCCCAATTAGGTGGTTGTAGAATGGACCAGACAGGGTCCCCAAGAACATATCGACAAGTTCCCGATCAGTCAGAGGTGGTTGTACCCTTCCAGCAAGATCCCTCCATTTCTGCGCATATTCTTTAAAACCTTCACTTGATCCTAACGACATACCCTGGAGTTGGGTACGCGTAGGAGCAAGGTCGGCATTATATTGATACTGCTTGTAGAAAGCAGTAGCCAACTCCTCCCAGTTACGAACCTTGGTCCCATCTAGCTGATAGAACCATTCGAGATGAGTCCCTGAAAGACTCTCCTGGAAGAAGTGGATCCACAAATTCTTGTCCACCGTATATGGTTGAATCTTCCGAACATAGGACCTAAGATGTAACTTGGGACAAGACGCCCCGTCATACTTGGTAAAGGATGGTGCTTTGAACTTCCGAGGAATAATCACACCAGTTGACAAACCCAGATCTCCAAAATCCAGCCCAGGTACCTGTTGGATCTCCATAGCATTCAGCCTATCCTCCAACTGTTTGTACTTGTCTTCGGCAGGAGGGTATTGTTCGTCGTTGAAATTTGTCTCGTTGTCGGAGACCACTGGACTGGGAACCCTTTCCTCCTGATGACTACCTTCCCTCACAGATGGAGTTGTCCTCTCAGTTTCAATCTGCGGTGTATTCCCAGATCTGCGTCTAGGGCTGAACAAAACAGTCCTCTTCTTCTTCTTTTCTTTCTTCAAGAGCAAAGCCTTCAGATCTTGTTGCCCCTGGGTCAAATTCATGATCAGCCCTTGGAACTGGGCATTCTGAGCCTGGAGGGCCTTGATAGTGTGCTCGGTTGAAGATTCAGGATTCATGACGAGACTGCTGAAATAAACAGCGAAGAAGGTAAGTAACCTGCAGAGAATGGATACCTGTTATGCAATGATATGCATGATGTGCATGCAATGATTTCAAGGACCTCGCGGGGTAAACAGAGAAACTTGTTAGAGTTGAGAACCGGTAACTTGATTGAAGGTACTTCATGTTGCTGAGAGTCCTTCATCAAGGGTCAAAGGCTCACCATATCCAGTGGGTCATAGCCCCTGACACCCTTGGCTAGAGGAAAATAAATCCCCTTTGCCCCTTGCTGGGTGTTTGATTCATCA
The DNA here is from genome assembly GCA_948472305.1 of Vicia faba. NCBI lineage: Eukaryota > Viridiplantae > Streptophyta > Magnoliopsida > Fabales > Fabaceae > Vicia > Vicia faba. The sequence goes on along the minus strand of OX451740.1, from coordinate 174,876,330 downwards.
TGACCTGCATCACAAGCCCTTGAGATCCTTGAAATGGGTTAGGATGTATGCAATGGTATGATGTCATGATGCATGGGGTAATATGAATAAACCCTGTTATGAGCCCTTATTAAGGACTATAAACAGAAACCTGCAAGAAACTCAAGTAAACCTGTCATGAGTCCCAGTTAAGGACTTAAAACATAACCTGCAAGAAACTTAGTACCCTGTTATGAGTCCCCATTAAGGACTATAGACAAAACCTGCAAGAAACAAGCGTCAGGTAACAAGCATGCAGATAATCAAGTACGAAGGCACACAAGTCACACAAGAGAAGCCCTTAGAGTTTAGGCCAGCATGGGGTCTAGGTGTTACCCTCTTTCAGTTGGTTGGTTCATACCTGTCCTATCAAAGTAACCGGGTTCTTAGAGGATCCCAATATCATTGACTACCCTCAATCGGTCATAACTCCAGCATCGCAATCTTTTCTTGCAGCCAGAACCATCACGAGAGTTTAGCCTCAATGGGCGTAGCATACTGCTACTATTCTAATGGCCAAGTTGTGTCATTTAAGGTTCTAAGGTTGTTGGTGCTTAATGACTCCTCAGAAGACCCATATTCTCCTCGTTGCAACACAAGGGATATCGGTACAGACCAAGGTGCCACACCAACGTAGCCACTGTTTCACCCGTGTCGGTCTACGCCGGACAAGTCCCTCACAGCTTATGCTACCTAAACAGGGTATCCCCAGATCCGGGTTAGGATCTATGTAACTCCCATGCGACCCACAAATTTAAAGCAGACAAGTCAATACAATTGAAAACACAGTTATGAACTAGCCCTAAGGTACACCTCACTTTATAAATATCTTCCCCAGCAGAGTCGCCAGTTCTGTGATCGGTGGATCTGGAACTGACTGTTTAACGCTGGTTCGCGAAATGTCGCGGAAGCAAGAGTCGCCGCCGTCTTTTATTTTCTCCAATTGGAAAGGACAAAAGCACAGAAAAATTCCTTATAGAGATTGCTCTCGGTTCGGGAGGTAGGTTATAGAAAGGGAAGGTGTTAGCACCCTTTCTATCCATGGTTATCCATGGGCTCTTAGATACTTGCTCATTTGTGTTTTCAAAAATGGTTTGTTTGCTTTTCAACTGTGGGTTTTAAAAAGTTTCTTTGAAAATTCCAGTTCGACTCTTGTATCGGTCCTCAAGAGTGTTTGAAAAATTGCTTTCGAAAGCTTTTTGAAAAGGTGTCGGTGTGAAAAGTATTTTTGAATTTGTTTTGAAATTTAGAGCAAGTATCTACGAGAACCTACCTACCCTAAGGAATTCGTCTGTGTAAATGTCCTTTAAAGTAGTGCCATCCCACCATTGAGAGGTAGGTAGCACCACCGTTGGAGGTGTTCGGGTCAATTCGAGGTTCGGGACATGGTGATCACCAGAGCAATGGGAAGACACCTTAGAAGCTACCCTCATGCCAGGTTCCCGGATCATGAGGACTTACTAAGACATCCTCTACTCGACGATCACCTTTCGAAGGCAAGGCAACAGTGAGGCGTACCCTAGGGGTGGTGTGTGCGATTCGTGTGTCGTTTTCATTTGCATTTATCTTGTCATGTTTATTGGTGTTCTACGCTTGATTTTATTTTCGTCCATTCATTCTTGCATGCTTTGTTTAACAGTTAAAAGAGTGCGGAAAAGTAAATCTAAAGCTATTACAAATGGCGCGGGTCCACATCGCCAAATTAAACCGGACCCGATTTGACAGAAAAGTAAAGAATTAAAAGTGCGAGAAGTAATTACAAGGCTTCGGGAGAGGTACATAATTATTTAAATGACATAAAATAAATATGCGAATAAATCGAAACGAGGGCGTTGGACCCTTCTGCAAAATTAAAATTAATAAGGAATTAAAATTAAAATTAAAAAAAGAAATTGTTTTTGTTTTTTTGGTATTTTTATATATTTTAGGATTTAATAAAAAAAGAAAGAACTAATTAAAATTAAAATAAATGTTAAACCTAATTCTAATTATTTTTAAGTTATTAAGAAATATGTTGAATTTTAACCTAATTTAAACCTAAGTTATTTTCATGCAAGTTTAATTATAAAAATAAATAAAATAAATAAATATTATTATAAGAAAGAAAAATTTAAAAGGGATAAAACAATTATTAAACCTATTTCTACATTTTTTTTGCATTTTTGTTATTAAAAGAATTAACATTAAAACCCTAATTTAAATTAATTTATTTACATGCAATTTGTTTATGAAAATAATTAAAATAAAGTATTTATTATATTTTTTGTCTTTTCTGATTTTTAGGTATTTTTTATATTTGGTAAAAATAATTAATTAAATCAAAACAATAAAGAAAATAAAATAACAATTGAAAATAAAATATAAGAAAAATAGTAAATGGCAAACCAGGGGGGGTGGAAGTCCCCAAACAGGAGGTTAAGTCCAAGCAATTCTGGCCCAATAGCATTGGCCTGTTTGGACTTTTTTGCTAGCATGCTGAAGCGTTGACCAGGCTTAGGGTGTTCATCAATCTTGAGCCTTTGATCTGAAGCAGCTGGACGCGTGGAAGGAGAGATTCTTGGAGGTATATGGTGCGCCTTAATGCTGGCACTGCATGGGAAGATTTATAGAAAAATAATATGGACATATGTAAGACCTGGGGCTCGAACCCAGGTCATGAATATTGCAAGCGTGTGTACCTGCCACTGAGCCATTCCACTTTCATTTAATATATAATAGCAAGTAAACATAATAAAAGGAATAATGACCATGGTCCACTAACGCGCGCGAATTTTAAATGATCCAATCACCGTGTGCCACGAATTCGTCTTCTCCATCATCCCTGTAATACCAAACACATAGGCAACGGTTTCTATGGCGTTTTCTTAGGCAGCTTATGGGAAAATAGCGAATAGGCCTGTGTCATTCAGAAATTGGGCGCGATGGGTGGTTCAAGATCGTCTTCATGCGCTGAGTTGAATGGTGTAACTCATGTGTTCCAATTTTTCCTTGTCTTGAAATCCCCAAATTCACATCCTGCAAACCCTAGAAAATAAACATGGCAAAATCGCGTATAGCACAGAAAAAAGAAATTGAATATATTGGTTAGCTTCAGAACTTCATAATGAACATGAATCCATGAATAAAATGCTGTAACAATGCTTAGATTGAAGAATACGATTATGCAATTTTCATGAGATATCTCAGGTTCTGTATACCAATTCCTTGGGCTTTGATGAGTGTTTTTGATTGGAATGTGTTCAGTGGACCTTGAGGAAGCTATTGAACCAAGTCTTGAGACCTGAATCGCCTTGTAGAGGTGTTTACAGTTTTGACTTTTTTTGACAATTTTCCAAGTTTGTTCTTAGTTCTTCTGCGCAGCTTAGTGTCCATTCTGATTAGGGTTATGTTTCTTGTATATGTAGGAACAATTAGGTTAAGAAAAACTCAATCAAATCTCTTGTAATCATGGTTTTGAATATTTGATTTCTTAAGATTTTTCCATATCTTTTTCCATGTGTTTTTGGTTCAAAATCATGCTAATCAACCCAAATCTTTCCATATTGGTACAAGCACGAAATCTTGAGGCTAAAACATGTACAAAAAGATTTTTTAGGTTAAGTTAAATATTTTTCATATATTTAAATGATTTAAATGAATTAATATAAATAAAAATTCAAATAAATAAATAAAAAATGAGAAAATACTTCCCTTTGGGCCAAGTGGTCGTGCATATGTCATGGATGATGAATCATGGAAGAAAAATGGGCCCATTAGCAATTTTAGGTCATTTGGATCAAAGTTGACTTTTCAAAATATCCAAAAATTTCCCAACTTCTACAAGTCATAACTTGCTCAATTTTTAAGCTTTTCTCATGTTCTTGGACATTTTGGAAAGGTCTTTGAGTCCTCTAACCAATGTCTTTGGTCCCATGTCATTTTGATTTACCAATCTCAAGTTATGGCCTTTGACTTAAAGTCCCTTTTTGTTGACTTTTGAAAATGACCTATAATGTTGAAATTGATAACTTTTTGTGAGAGCATTTCTTGGACTTGAAGTATGAAGATGAATTGTAGGAAATGTCTTTCTCTTCAAAATGAGCTTTGGATGGGATTTTTCTGATAATCCACGTGAAAGTTATGCCCTGGTCAATTTCAGTTGACTTTTTCAGCTGTCCAAATAAGGAAACTTTTGCATCTTGATGATTTCTGAGCCAAATTTTGAGAATCATGATCAAGCATTGATCAAATGATGTTTGTGGCTTCAAAATGATATGTTGACCAAAAATTTGAACTTTTGACTGTCAAATGACCATTTTGCCCCTACAGTTGACTGTAGTGCAATTAGGGTTTTTGACTGTGCAATTTTGTGCTGAATGCCTTGAAACTTGATATGAGGATACTTGACCATATTTGTAGGCATATGAGACTTGATTGGGCCCTTGAAAACTTCATTTTCTTGATCAAAACACAAACCCTAGTTTTGACTGTATAGGAGACAGTTGGACTGTGCAACCCTTGGGGAATTTTGTGACTTGGCTTGGCAATTTCTTGAAGAAAATGGGAGGGCAAATTTTGGGGTACAACATGAAGCAATGGTGTAGAGGATCAAAGAACTGGAAGAGCACCTTCATCATGTCCTCATCAGTGTTGGAGGTCACCAAGTTTAGTAGGCGACCATGTATTTCGGTAAATGGAGAATTTTCAGGAATCCTTGATGCTATCTCTTTAAGTTAAGGAGGGATCCTTACAAAGTTGACTTGAATGGTTTTCCTGTGAATAAAATCCATGTCCTACAAAACAGAACAAAGATAAATCCCAAGATCCTTGAAATGGTTAGTGAGTATGAGTATGATGATATGATGTTTATGATGTTATGTACAAGTAAACATATATAAACAAAACAAACAAGTCCTTAGGTTTAGGCTTGCATGGAGTCTCATAGGCAAGTACCCTATTGAAGTTTAGTTGGCTCAAACCTATCCTAGTAATAGTAATCGGGTTCTAAGGAGCTCAATATCACTGGTTTGTTTCCTTGGGCATTATTTCAGCGCAAGCCTCTTTAATGGCGACCAAAATATCCCAAAAAAAACAAACCTCAATGAGTGTAGTATCGAGTATCTACCAACTTTGGACTACACCAAAGTCGGTCATCTCACTACGTCCTAATGGCCAAGTTGGTAAAGTAAAGGTTCTAGAAGTTCGTTAGTGCTTCATGACATCACTCAGCGGCCCCGTATTCTCCTTGACTACTCAAGGGCTATCGCTACCCACAAATATGTCACACTAACATAACTATTGCTTAGACCATGTCGGTATACCCCCGCACAGTTTCCACAATGTATTGCTACTTACCTATAAGGTATCCCAAATTTGGGTAGAGGATTCAAACCCAAACAAAGAACCAAAATGTATAGCATACAAGTCAAACAATGAAAGAAAGTAAATGTGATCTAACCCTAAGGTAACCCCACTTATTTATTTTCCCCAGCAGAGCCGCTAGTTCTGTGATACGGTGGAAGAACTGACTTGTTTGTTTTACGTTTGATCGCAAATGTTGCGGTTAGTAAGAGTCGCCACCGACTTTTCTTTTATCCAAAAAGAAAGGTGAAAAAGCACAGGAAAGACCTTTGAGATTGTTTCTTGAGTTCGGGGGGTAGATTATGAAAAGGGAAGGTATTAGCACCCTTTTCATCCATGGTTTTCCATGGGCTCTTAGTTACTTGCTATATCACTTGCTTTTGTTTGAAAATGTGCTTTGTGTGGTTTTTGAAAGTATTTTGTAAAGATGCCTTTGTTTAGGCAAACTTTGTACTAATTCTCGTTCGTAAGAATGTATACAAAGTGTTTGATCTTTTGAAAATGTTTTCAAGTTTGAAAGATGTTTTTGAAAGGGTTGGTGTTTTGAAAATAGCAAGGATGTTTTGGTTTTGGATTTGAGCAAGTAACTAGGAACATTCTACCTACTCAAAAGTCTTTCATGTTTATTTCCTATTTCCTTTGACATTGTTATCTTACCATTGATTTGGTAAATAACCCTATCTTTGGATGTAAAAGGGACGGGCATGGGTCATCGTATAACCATGATTAACAATATTGTAAGATATCTTAGCATTTTCTTTAGGGACTAAGATCATTTTGAAAGGCAACATAGATAGCGTCATCGAGGGACTATGATCTATTATTTTGCTTGTTTTTGCAAAGATACCTCACATGCATAACATGGCTATTTTTATAAGGCAACCAAGTGGATTTACCCTAAGGATGTATGTGTGCAAGTGTATTGGTTTACATGCTTGATTTATCTTGATTAGGATTTTCTACTTGTTGGTTTTAGTCTTTCCATACAAAACCCTAATTACTAGTATTTGTATATAAAGCATTTTAAATTGCGGAAATTAAAATTACTACGCTATTACATCATTTAGGGGAGGGGGTGTACAAATTACAAATAGGGAAATTGCAATAAATTAAAAATCCTAATTATCTATTACAACCATATTGAAATTGAATAAATATACAAGAATATGAAGATAATGCAAAAGAAAGGAAGATTGTTTTTTTGTTTTTTTCTTTTTATATGAAAAGGTTTTAATTCTTGACCTAATTGAAAATGATTAAGGAAATTTAAGCAAAATTACCCTAATCTAAATAAGAAAAGAAAATAACTAAAGAGAAGATTTTTTAGGGTTTTTATTTATGAAAAGGTTTTAAATTAGTAAAAATAATATGGATATTAATTAATTAAAAGAAACCCTAATTAATTTATTCATAAGAAAATAATATACTAGTTAAACCCTAGTCTAAATATTTATTGAATAAAAAAAAAGAAATTAATTTATTAAGTGAAAAATGTTTTTTGTTCTTTTAGTTTTTATGAAGAAAATAAACTAAATAAATATAAATAATAAAAATATAAATATTTTTTGGATTTTTATTAGTAGCAAAAAAAAGATGGTATTAAAAATAATGATAATGATAATAATAATAACAACAACAACAACAACAACAACAACAACAACAATAATAATAATAATAATAATAATAATAATAATAATAATAATAATAATAATAATAATAATAATAATAATAATAATAATAATAATAATAATAATAATAATAATAATAATAATAATAATAATAATAATATTAATATTAATAAAAAAATATGAAAATATATGAACACAAAATTAGGGCCAAGGGTGTTAAAAACAATTAGGAGGGTGGAAGGCTAGCAAAAAATCCCAGGCCCAAAGGAGGAAGGCCCAAGCGCCTGTTGGCTGCAAACAAAAAAATGGAAAAGTGTACAAAATGATAAAAAAATTGCCAAAAGGTCTCACTGGGGCTCGAACCCAGGACCTCCTAATACGCGCGCGCTTGTTGTACCACTGGGGTGGTCTGTTTCATCTGTTAATTATACAAAAATAAATAAACTTAAAACAAAACAAGTCCATGTTATAACTTCATTGTGATCGGTGGATCTGGAACTGACTGTTTAACGCTGGTTCGCGAAATGTCGCGGAAGCAAGAGTCGCCACCGTCTTTTATTTTCTCCAAATGGAAAGGACAAAAGCACAGAAAAATTCCTTAAAGAGATTGCTCTCGGTTCGGGAGGTAGATTATAGAAAGGGAAGGTGTTAGCACCCTTTCTATCCATGGTTATCCATGGGCTCTTAGATACTTGCTCATTTGTGTTTTCAAAAGGTTTGTTTGCTTTTCAACTGTGGGTTTAAAAAGTTTCTTTGAAAAATTTCAGTTCGACTCGTACGTCAGAGTGTTTGAAAAATTTGCTTTGAAAGCTTTTGAAAAGTGTCGGTGTGAAAAGATTTTTGTTTGTTTTTGAAGAGAGCAAGTATCTACGAGAACCTACCTACCCTAAGGAATTCGTCTGCGTAAATGTCCTTTAAAGTAGTGCCATCCCACCATTGAGAGGTAGGTAGCACCACCGTTGGAGGTGTTCGGGTCAATTCGAGGTTCGGGACGTGGTGATCACCAGAGCAATAGGAAGACACCTTAGAAGCTACCCTCATGCCAGGTTCCCGGATCATGAGGACTTACTAAGACATCCTCTACTCGACGATCACCTTTCGAAAGGCAACAGTGAGGCGTACCCTAGGGGTGGTGTGTGCGGTTCGTGTGTCGTTTTCATTTGATATTTGTCTTGTCATGTCCATTGTGATCTACGCTTGATTTTAATTAGGGCCATTCATTCTTGCATGCTTTTTGTTAACAGTTAATATTTGCGGGAAAGTAAATCTACGACTATTACAAATGGCGCGGGTCCACATCGCCAAAATTAAACCGGACCCGATTTGACGGAAAATAAATAAAGCAATAAAATAAAAGGGCGGGAAATAAAATCGTTACAACGCTTTGGGAGAATTACATAATTATAATAAACGACATAAAATAAATGCGCGAAATTAAATGAATTACGAACATGGGCGTTGGACCCTTTTTGCAAAAAAATTTAAAGTTAATGAAGGGTTGAAATTAAAATTGAAAAGAAAATGTTTTTTTAGTTTTTTTTTTATGTTTTTAAGATTTAATGGAAAAGAATTAATTAAAAGTAAAATAAAAAGCTAAACCTAAGTCTAATTATTTTTAAGTTTTTTAAGAAAATATTGAAATTTGACCTAATTTAAACCTAATTATTTTTATGTATAATTTAATTATGAAAATAATAAATAAATAAGTATTATGATAAAAAAGAGAAAATTAAAAAGGAATAAAAAGTTATTAAACCTAATTCTATATTTTTTATATTTTATTATGAAAAGGAATTAAAATTGCAAAAAAACCTAATTACACTAAATTCAATTATACAATTCATTCATGAAAATAATTAAAATAAATATTACATTTTTTATCTTTTTCTGGATTTTTTATGATGTTTTTATATTTTATAGAAAAATAATTAATTAATTAAAACAATAAAAATAAATAACACAATAATTAAAAAAATAAAAATATGAAAAGAAAAGCAAACCAGGGGGGGTTCAGGCCCCAGATGGAGGTGTTGATCCAGTAATTTGGCCCACTTAGCTTTGATCCGTTTGACCTTTTCCAGTTTGTGTGCCAGCGTGTTGACTTGGGCTTATAGTGGACCTTCAATCTCAGCCATTGATCAGAATCTGTTAGCTACGTGGATGGTTAGATGAGGAAGGAATATGATGAACCACTTTACTGAGCCTGCATATGAACATACGTGGAAAAATAATATTGAAACTAATCCAGACCTGGGAATCGAACCCAGGTCTTGCACTTCACCAGCCAACACCTGGACCACTACGCCATTTAGCGCGTTGTTAATATATAATAACAATTAAACAATATAAAAGAAAAGCAAAGTTAATGGGAGTCAGCGCGCCAATTTTTAAACCAACGAATTACTGATTGACACGATTCCATCTTCTTCATCGTCCCTGTAAACTAAAACATTGGGCCACGGTTTTCAGAGCGTGGTTTTAGAGGGCCTTTGGAAAAATAGCGATTAGCGCTATGACATCAATAAATTGATCGCGAGGGTCAAGATCTCTTCGTCTTGATGAGCTGGTTTGAATGGTCATAGTTTCGTGGGCTAATTTTTCCTTATTGCTAAAGCCCTAAATTACAGTCCTGCAAAACCCTAGAAATCGCGCATGGTGGAATCGAATATAACATGTAATAATTCAATCAAAGGCATTGGTTAGCTTCGAAACATCACACTGAACAAGAATTCATAAATAAAAATGCAAAAGGATGCGTGAATTATGATATACGATTTCAAAAATTTTGTGACACAGTTTGAGTATAATCTACCAATTCTTGGAGCTTTGGTTGTTGTTTGTGATTGGTACACGTTCAGAGAATCACAATGAAGCTATTGGAATGGAAATTAAGGCTTGAATCCACCTCCAACCACGTTTTCAGAATTGAGTTCTTAAGTGAAATTTTCAAGTTTGGCAAGGGTCTTTGGGCGCAGCTTAAGGTGTTTTATGATTAGGGTTGTCATTCTGAATATGTAGTAAAGCTTTTAGGTCAACAAAATTGAATAAAATCCATGGCATTCAATGGTTTGCATATTTGATTTCCTTAAGATCTTTTCCATATCTTTTCATGTGTATTTGGTGTCAATTAGCTCAAATCAAACCAAAACTTGCCTAATTAGGATGTGCACGTGATATTGAGAGTAAAACATGCATGAAAAGATTTTTTAGGTCAAGTTTGATATTTTTCATGTATTTAAATAATTTAAATGAATTAATATAAATAATAATTCAAATAAATAAATAAAAAATGAGAAAATACTTCCCTTTGGGCCAAGTGGTCGTGCATAGGCTTGGAATGATGAATCTTGGAAGAAAAATGGGCCCATTAGCAATTTTAGGTCATTTGAACCATTGTTGACTTTTCAAAATATCCAAAAATTTCCCAACTTCCACAAGGCATAACTTGCTCAATTTTTAAGCTTTTCACATGTTCTTGGACATTTTGGAAAGGTCTTTGAGTCCTCTAACCAATGCCTTTGGTCCCATGTCATTTTGATTTACCAATCTCAAGTTATGGCCTTTGACTTAAAGTCCCTTTTTGTTGACTTTTGAAAATGACCTATAATGTTGAAATTGATAACTTTTTGTGAGAGCATTTCTTGGACTTGAAGTATGAAGATGAGTTGTAGGAAATGTCTTTCTCTTCAAAATGAGCTTTGGATGGAATTTTTCTGATAATCCATGTGAAAGTTATGCCCTGGTCAATTTCAGTTGACTTTTTCAGTTGTCCAAATATAGTAACTTTTGCATCTTGATGATTTTCTGAGCCAAATTTTGAGAATCATGATCAAGCATTGATCAAATGATGTTTGTGGCTTAAAAATGATATGTTGACCAAAAATTTGAACTTTTGACTGTCAAATGACCATTTTGCCCCTACAGTTGACTGTAGTGCAATCTAGGGTTTTGACTGTGCAATTTTGAGCTGAATGCCTTGAAACTTGATATGAGGATGCTTGACCACATTTGTAAGCATATGAGACTTGATTGGGCCTTTGAGGACTTCCTTTCTTTGATCAGAACACAAACCCTAGTTTTGACTGTATAGGGGACAGTTGCACTGTGCAACCCTTGGGGAATTTTGTAGCTTGGCTTGGCCATTTCTTGAAGAATATGGGAGGGCAAATTTTGGGGTACAACAGTTGCCCCTGTTCAATCTTCTTAGACCTGAGGATGCAGATTGGCTGACGTGCCTTTCGTAATCCGAGGGTAGAAGATGATTGGACACTAGAGTGCCCAAAAATTTGCGCTCACATAGTAGCAGTGATGACGGGGGAATGGGCTTATAGATGCCATTTGGAGATTGCTGGATAGGGTGATGGGCTTATAGATGCCATCTGAATGTTGATTGCGGGGGGAGATTCCTTAGCGAGAACCTGCATACCTGCAAAAGAAAAATGAGTACCTGACACGTTGCAGGAGCTGATTTTAGATGCTTGGTATAGATATGTCCTGATTGGTTACAGGAGCTGAGTCTGTAGCTTCAAACAGTGATGAAAGAACCAGGGATGGTTACTGCCTTAGCATGAATGATAAGAGAACCTTGGGTGATTTTAACTTCAACAACGCTCGTTGAGAAAAATCTTGATGGGAATTATTATCTTTGCAGTATTGGGCAGAGAACCATAGGCAATTATAATCTGAAAGGAATGATCACCTCACACTCATCGTCGGAGAGGGAAACATCTGAAAAGGACTTACCACCTCACACACCGTTGGAGAGAGAACCATAGGAGACTATCACCTCACACTCATCGTCGGAGAGGGAAACATCTGAAAAGGACTTACCACCTCACACACCGTCGGAGAGGGAACCATAAGAGAATATCACCTCACACTCATCGTCGGAGAGGGAAACATCTTGAAAAAGGAATTACCACCTCACGCACTTGTCGGAGAGGGGACCATAGGAGATTATCACCTCACACTCATCGTCGGAGAGGGAAACATCTGAAAAGGACTTACCACCTCACACACCGTCGGAGAGGGAACCATAAGAGACTATCACCTCACACTCATCGTCGGAGAGGGAAACATCTGAAGAAGGAATTACCGCCTCACGCACTTGTCGGAGAGGGACCATAACTTCTGCTGAGTTTTTATCAGAAAAATCTGTTGGGAGTCGATTTAGCTGGACTAGAGGAGGCCTTGGACTGGATAACAACAGAGAATCTTAGGGTCGATTAACTGAACCGGAAGAGGTTTTTTTTTTTTTTTTGATAAGGATGTGATGAAGGAATCTGAGACGATTGCTACTCCAAATCTATGATGAAGGAATCTGGGACGATTACTACCTCAGCAGAATGATGAAGGAGTCTGGGACGATTGCTACTCCAAATCTATGATGAAGGAATCTGGGACGATTACTACCTCAGCAGAATGATGAAGGAATCTGGGAAGATTGCTACTCCAAATATATGATGAAGGAATCTGGGACGATTACTACCTCAGCAGGATGATGAAGGAATCTGGGAAGATTGCTACTCCAAATATATGATGAAGGAATCTGGGACGATTACTACCTCAGCAGGATGATGAAGGAATCTGGGACGATTACTACCTCAGCAGGATGAAGACTTTTATCTGTTGATCGTTCTTTCCTGAAAAAGTAACGAATTAGTTGTATGCAATGTCATAATGCATGAATTGCATGATTTTAAGATGTTCTCAAAATAAATGAGATCGGGGTGATATGATGCGTCTATGCATGCTATAATGATGTATGTGACGTTTTATGAATGTGTTTTTTCGTCTAGGAAAGTAAATCCTTGACGGGTGCCGGGAAGTCACTCCTGGGCTGATGTTGAAGAATAAGCTTTTACTTCCGCTGGGGATGATAACTGCAAGAATACCGGTAGGAGAAAATGACTCCGTTGCGGAATAAACTTGGCAAATGGAAGATTCTGCGAGGAGAAAAGATACTCTACGACCATGCTGGGAAGCAATACTCTGTGGGGGAGAGGGATGCTTTGCTGAGTTGGTAATAGCTTGCTGGAGATATCCTTGTTATGTTGGAAGTATTGATAGACTTCGCTGGGGGATAGGAAAGAACTACGTTGACGACGACCTTTCCTTGGCTTTTGGCTGAGGATAACCCAGTTATATCCTGTTAAGGAAATAACTCTTTAAATCAAGTCGGACGACGCGTTCGTGCTCTGCGAGGGTAAGCTTCCAGAATTTACTGGGGATAAGCTTACTGCTTGGGGATATGGATTCCCACTTTCCTGGGGAAACTGGATTGGACTCTTCTGGGGAGTTTTGAACTGTATCGGTTATGTTCTTCAACGGAACCTACCCTGATACCTTGGAGGATGGAACAATCAGATTGCGTAGACCATTCTTTATTGCCCCTGTTTCTATGAGGGAGGCATTTATGGGTGCTGATAGTCGTTGATGGACAAACCTTCTTCTGGTAGGCAGATGGCGGGACATAGTCGTACGCTTTAATCCCTAACTTTTGCCTGGACTGCCCTTTCGGGTTTTCAGTCCACCGGGATACCCATTTTTGCCCAAGCCGCCTTTTCAGGTTTTCGACTTGCCGGGTGTACAGTTTTTTCATTTCATCCCTTCATTTTGCCCGAACCCTTTTGGTTCGCCGGGAAGCCCTTATTTTTGCCTAGGTGTGTCAACCTAGCGGGTCTTTGATTGTGCATAGTATTTTTTCGACTATGTCCGTGCTTTCAGAATGTAGGGAGTTGCCCCTGTTAGAAGTGTTTTGTCATGCCATCAGAAGGTGTTTGATCAGACAAGATTCGTTGTTGGAATGCCCCAAGTGACTCAGGCGGAGATTTGCCCCAGGCTATTTGACCTCTGAGAGATTCTCCGAATCTTGACTGGATTGCCCCAGATGGTAGACCATGATCATGCCGTGCCCCTTGATTGGGAGTGCTTCTGTTCATTAGGCATTCATCGTGCGAATTTCCCTGCTGTTCAAACAAAAAGTCATATGCAAACAAAGTTATGTTAAAAATGCAAAGCTTATGTCTGTCTTGAAGATTTTGAAAATGTATTCTTTTTCATAAAACATGTGAATGTTTGTAAAACATGATGTCAACTCGTTATTTTACTGTAGGCCTTGAGGAGTCAGGATACCTTTCGTCGCAGTACGCTTTCGAACTAACCCATGCTTCAGCTAGGACTTTTAAGGGTTATAACGTGGCCTGGTTCACGGTTTAAGGAACAAAGGATAAAGGCTCAAATTATTTGTACCCACCCGCTCTTCGTGATGTTCTTCAAACCTAAACTCAGTTGATCATACGTTAGACCTTGTTTGAGTCTTTGCTTTGATTTTCCGGTGATGATTCGGATATTGATAACTTATTTTGAATAGGCAGTCATTCTTTGCTTTGGTTGAGGGTTTGTGAGACCTCTTTCTTGATTTTCGTTATCCCTTTCTTTTTGCCTGAACTGTTTCCTTTTTTGGAATTACAGTCAGCGGGATGCCCCAGTTTCATAAGTCCCTTTTACAGGTTTTGACTTCTTGGGCTTTTCGTTTATGATTTTTGATGATGACTGCCTGTCCTTGCGATTTATTCAGAAACATCACTGTCTTTTGTTTTGTAAGGACTCCTTTGGTGCCATTCGTTATGCACTTGGATCAACTGAGAGACTACCCTGCCCCAGGTTATGATTAAGGGTTTTAAATTTCGAAAAGAAAAACTCCTACTTCTTTGGCTCAGAGGGGTTGACGAGGGATTATCATCCTTATAACTCCCGTGTTTAGGAATTGAAACAATGCATGTACCTCATCAGCGGGGTCTGTTCAAAAGCATACTGTAGATTAGGTATCGTTTTCGTCATCCTCCCTCAAGAGGCTTAGAATTATTAATTGAGAGTTGACATCAGAAAAATATGAAAACAGTTTGCATATAGTGAATGCGAATATATTGATTCAAAATAGACATAAGCGATGTATTAATGTGATAACAATGTTTAACATGAATAAATGTTTGAACAATCAAAGAAAAATACAACTTGAATATTTGGATGAACAAAAGACATTCTCGATGATTCGGTGTAGGATCAATGTTTAAACTCGACCTCCTTGGCGTCAATCAAATCCTGGATCTTGTTCTTCAAGGTCCAACAGTCGTCGGTGTCATGTCCAGGACTGTCAGAATGGTAGGCACATCTCACACCCGGGTTGTACTTGGGAGAGGAAGTATCAGGATTTTGAGGAGGATCCTTAAGTGTGATCATTTTTGCCCTTAGCAATTGTTGTAATGCCTGAGACAAGGACATGTTGATGTCAGTATACTTCCTATCTTGATGCTTTATCCTGCGCCTATTGCTCTTTCTTGGTTGAACGGACGTGGGATCAGAAATCTGGATTGCCCCTGCATCATGACGACCCTTTTTACCATGTATAGCATTGGACTCTTTCTTTCCACTGTGGGGCTTTTTCTGAGTATCAGCAGGTGCGGTTTCTTGAATCTTCCCCGACTTGATACCAGCTTCGATTCTCTCCCCAGTCAAGACAAGATCTGTAAACCCAGCAGCAGAATTCCCAATTAGGTGGTTGAAGAATGGACCAGACAGGGTCCCCAAGAACATGTCGACGAGCTCGCGGTCAGTCAGAGGTGGTTGTACCCTTCCAGCAAGGTCCCTCCACTTTTGAGCATACTCTTTGAAGCCTTCGCCTGTACCCATAGACATCCCCTGAAGCTGAGTACGCGTGGGAGCGAGGTCGGCATTATACTGGTAGTGTTTGTAAAATGCAGTGGCTAAGTCTTCCCAGGTACGGATGTTGGCTCCATTCAGTTGATAGAACCACTCGAGCTGAGTCCCTGAAAGACTCTCTTGGAAGAAATGGATCCATAAGTTTTTGTCAGCTGTATAGGGCTGGATCCTCCTTGTGTAAGACCTGAGATGCAATTTAGGACAGGATGCCCCGTCGTATTTAGCAAAAGCAGGTACCTTGAATTTGCGCGGGATCACTACCCCAGAAGACAGACCTAGATCCTCGGAGTCCAGGCCAGGCACCTTTTGTATCTCCATAGCACTTAGCCGGTCTTCCAACTGTTTGTACTTGTCCTCAGCAGGAGGGTACTGTTCGTCGTTGAAATCTGTCTCGTTGTCGGAGACCACTGGACTAGGCACCTTTCTCTCATGGTGACTGCTTTCCCTCACAGATGGGGTAGTCCTCTCAGTTTCAGTCTGCGGTGTATTCCCAGATCTGCGTCTAGGGCTGAACAAGACAGTCCTCTTCTTCTTCTTGTCCTTCTTCAAGAGCAGAGCCTTCAGATCTTGTTGCCCCTGAGTCAAATTCATGATCAGCTCTTGGAACTGGGCGTTCTGAGCCTGGAGGTCCTTGATAGTCTGCTCGGCTGATGATTCAGGATTCATGATGACCGGCTGAAATAAACAGCGAAGAAGGTAAGCAACCTGCAGAGAAAAGGGATACCTGTTATGCAATGATATGTATGACATGCATGCAATGATTTCAAGGACCTCGCGGGGTAAACAGAGAAACTTGTTAGAGTTGAAAACCGGTAACTTGATTGAAGGTACTTCATGTTGTTGAGAGTCCTTCTTCAAGGGTCAAAGGCTCACCATATCCAGTGGGTCATAGCCCCTGACACCCTTGGCTAGAGGAAAATAAATCCTCTTTGCCCCTGGCTGGGTAATTGGTTTATCATGACCTGCATCACAAGGGTTAGGATGTATGCAATGGTATGATGTCATGCTATGCATGGGGTAATGTAGGTAAACCTTGTTATGAGTCCCAATTAAGGACTATAAACAACCCTGCAAGAAATTTAGTACCCTGTTATGAGTCCCAATTAAGGACTATAAACAAGACCGGCAAGAAACTTAGTACCCTGTTATGAGTCCCAATTAAGGACTATAAACAAGACCTGCAAGAAACAAATGTCAGGTAACAAGCACGCAGATAGTCAAGTACGAAGGCACACAAGTCACACAGAAGAGCCCTTAGAGTTTAAGGCCAGCGTGGGGTCTGGGTATTACCCTCTTGAAGTTGGTGGGTTCAACCTGTCCTATTAGAAGTAACCGGGTTCTAAGGTTCCCAATATCACGGGATTGCTTTCATTGTTCATCGTTTCGATTTAGCCACTGAACTGGCGACCGAAATATTCCAGGAAAGCAACCCTCAATTGAGTGTAGTATCGAGTATCAACCAACCTCGGACTGCACCAAAGTCAGTTATCTCACTACCCTAAAGAGGCCAAGATAGTTCAATTAAGGTTCCTAAGGTCTGTTGATGTTTCACGACACCACGCGGAGGCCCCGTACTCTCCTTGACTGAACTCAAGGGTTACCGGTACACACCAAAGTGCCACATCAACGTAGCAGACTGTTTCAACCATGTCGGTATACCCCGCACAGTTCCCTCACAGCCTTGTTGCTACTTTCTAAGAAGGTATCCCCATATCCGGGTTAGGATCTATAGAACTCCCAAGCAATCCACAATTTAAAGCACACAAGGAAAACAATTGAAAACACAGTGATCTTAGTCCTAAGGTACACCCCACTTTATAAGTTTATTCCCCAGCAGAGTCGCCAGTTCTGTGATCGGTGGATCTGGAACTGACTGTTTAACGCTGGTTCGCGAAATGTCGCGGAAGCAAGAGTCGCCACCGTCTTTTATTTTCTCCAAATGGAAAGGACAAAAGCACAGAAAAATTCCTTAAAGAGATTGCTCTCGGTTCGGGAGGTAGATTATAGAAAGGGAAGGTGTTAGCACCCTTTCTATCCATGGTTATCCATGGGCTCTTAGATACTTGCTCATTTTTGTTTTCAAAAGGTTTGTTTGCTTTTCAACTGTGGGTTTAAAAAGTTTCTTTGAAAAATTTCAGTTCGACTCGTATGTCAGAGTGTTTGAAAAATTTGCTTTGAAAGCTTTTGAAAAGTGTCGGTGTGAAAAGATTTTTGTTTGTTTTTGAAGAGAGCAAGTATCTACGAGAACCTACCTACCCTAAGGAATTCGTCTGCGTAAATGTCCTTTAAAGTAGTGCCATCCCACCATTGAGAGGTAGGTAGCACCACCGTTGGAGGTGTTCGGGTCAATTCGAGGTTCGGGACGTGGTGATCACCAGAGCAATAGGAAGACACCTTAGAAGCTACCCTCATGCCAGGTTCCCGGATCATGAGGACTTACTAAGACATCCTCTACTCGACGATCACCTTTCGAAAGGCAACAGTGAGGCGTACCCTAGGGGTGGTGTGTGCGGTTCGTGTGTCGTTTTCATTTGATATTTGTCTTGTCATGTCCATTGTGATCTACGCTTGATTTTAATTAGGGCCATTCATTCTTGCATGCTTTTTGTTAACAGTTAATATTTGCGGGAAAGTAAATCTACGACTATTACAAATGGCGCGGGTCCACATCGCCAAAATTAAACCGGACCCGATTTGACGGAAAATAAATAAAGCAATAAAATAAAAGGGCGAGAAATAAAATCGTTACAACGCTTTGGGAGAATTACATAATTATAATAAACGACATAAAATAAATGCGCGAAATTAAATGAATTACGAACATGGGCGTTGGACCCTTTTTGCAAAAAAATTTAAAGTTAATGAAGGGTTGAAATTAAAATTGAAAAGAAAATGTTTTTTTAGTTTTTTTTTTATGTTTTTAAGATTTAATGGAAAAGAATTAATTAAAAGTAAAATAAAAAGCTAAACCTAAGTCTAATTATTTTTAAGTTTTTTAAGAAAATATTGAAATTTGACCTAATTTAAACCTAATTATTTTTATGTATAATTTAATTATGAAAATAATAAATAAATAAGTATTATGATAAAAAAGAGAAAATTAAAAAGGAATAAAAAGTTATTAAACCTAATTCTATATTTTTTATATTTTATTATGAAAAGGAATTAAAATTGCAAAAAAACCTAATTACACTAAATTCAATTATACAATTCATTCATGAAAATAATTAAAATAAATATTACATTTTTTATCTTTTTCTGGATTTTTTATGATGTTTTTATATTTTATAGAAAAATAATTAATTAATTAAAACAATAAAAATAAATAACACAATAATTAAAAAAATAAAAATATGAAAAGAAAAGCAAACCAGGGGGGGGTTCAGGCCCCAGATGGAGGTGTTGATCCAGTAATTTAGCCCACTTAGCTTTGATCCGTTTGACCTTTTCCAGTTTGTGTGCCAGCGTGTTGACCTGGGCTTATAGTGGACCTTCAATCTCAGCCATTGATCAGAATCTGTTAGCTACGTGGATGGTTAGATGAGGAAGGAATATGATGAACCACTTTACTGAGCCTGCATATGAACATACGTGGAAAAATAATATTGAAACTAATCCAGACCTGGGAATCGAACCCAGGTCTTGCACTTCACCAGCCAACACCTGGACCACTACGCCATTTAGCGCGTTGTTAATATATAATAACAATTAAACAATATAAAAGAAAAGCAAAGTTAATGGGAGTCAGCGCGCCAATTTTTAAACCAACGAATTACTGATTGACACGATTCCATCTTCTTCATCGTCCCTGTAAACTAAAACATTGGGCCACGGTTTTCAGAGCGTGGTTTTAGAGGGCCTTTGGAAAAATAGCGATTAGCGCTATGACATCAATAAATTGATCGCGAGGGTCAAGATCTCTTCGTCTTGATGAGCTGGTTTGAATGGTCATAGTTTCGTGGGCTAATTTTTCCTTATTGCTAAAGCCCTAAATTACAGTCCTGCAAAACCCTAGAAATCGCGCATGGTGGAATCGAATATAACGTGTAATAATTCAATCAAAGGCATTGGTTAGCTTCGAAACATCACACTGAACAAGAATTCATAAATAAAAATGCAAAAGGATGCGTGAATTATGATATACGATTTCAAAAATTTTGTGACACAGTTTGAGTATAATCTACCAATTCTTGGAGCTTTGGTTGTTGTTTGTGATTGATACACGTTCAGAGAATCACAATGAAGCTATTGGAATGGAAATTAAGGCTTGAATCCACCTCCAACCACGTTTTCAGAATTGAGTTCTTAAGTGAAATTTTCAAGTTTGGCAAGGGTCTTTGGGCGCAGCTTAAGGTGTTTTATGATTAGGGTTGTCATTCTGAATATGTAGTAAAGCTTTTAGGTCAACAAAATTGAATAAAATCCATGGCATTCAATGGTTTGCATATTTGATTTCCTTAAGATCTTTTCCATATCTTTTCATGTGTATTTGGTGTCAATTAGCTCAAATCAAACCAAAACTTGCCTAATTAGGATGTGCACGTGATATTGAGAGTAAAACATGCATGAAAAGATTTTTTAGGTCAAGTTTGATATTTTTCATGTATTTAAATAATTTAAATGAATTAATATAAATAATAATTCAAATAAATAAATAAAAAATGAGAAAATACTTCCCTTTGGGCCAAGTGGTCGTGCATAGGCTTGGAATGATGAATCTTGGAAGAAAAATGGGCCCATTAGCAATTTTAGGTCATTTGAACCATTGTTGACTTTTCAAAATATCCAAAAATTTCCCAACTTCCACAAGGCATAACTTGCTCAATTTTTAAGCTTTTCACATGTTCTTGGACATTTTGGAAAGGTCTTTGAGTCCTATAACCAATGCCTTTGGTCCCATGTCATGTTGATTTACCAATCTCAAGTTATGGCCTTTGACTTCAAGTCCCTTTTTGTTGACTTTTGAAAATGACCTATAATGTTGAAATTGATAACTTTTTGTGAGAGCATTTCTTGGACTTGAAGTATGAAGATGAGTTGTAGGAAATGTCTTTCTATTCAAAATGAGCTTTGGATGGAATTTTTCTGATAATCCATGTGAAAGTTATGCCCTGGTCAATTTCAGTTGACTTTTTCAGCTGTCCAAATATAGTAACTTTTGCATCTTGATGATTTTCTGAGCCAAATTTTGAGAATCATGATCAAGCATTGATCAAATGATGTTTGTGGCTTAAAAATGATATGTTGACCAAAAATTTGAACTTTTGACTGTCAAATGACCATTTTGCCCCTACAGTTGACTGTAGTGCAATCTAGGGTTTTGACTGTGCAATTTTGAGCTGAATGCCTTGAAACTTGATATGAGGATGCTTGACCACATTTGTAAGCATATGAGACTTGATTGGGCCTTTGAGGACTTCCTTTCTTTGATCAGAACACAAACCCTAGTTTTGACTGTATAGGGGACAGTTGCACTGTGTAACCCTTGGGGAATTTTGTAGCTTGGCTTGGCCATTTCTTGAAGAATATGGGAGGGCAAATTTTGGGGTACATCATTCATCTTCAACCTCCAGCTAGAATCCCTGCAACTTGTTCATTTCTCAACCGTTTGCAAAAATGTAAACATGCAAGTTGTGTAGAATTTCAACACGATTCCAGAAATGTAAATAACTTAAATTAATTCCCAAAAATGAGCATGAATTTATAATGGTACCAAATCCTGACCTAGATATTTTCAGGGGTTCAGATTCAAAATTCTAACTACTCAAGCAATAATAATGAAATCTAAGGACATGGTTAGCTTCAGGACAATGATATCTACATTTCTTATTCACAAATAAACCATTAATGATGCTTGTATGAAGAGTTCAAAGTTAAGGAAAATTACCTCAAAACTGGAAATCGTATTCTGAGTTTGAGCACTCCTCAAGGTGTTGTGATGATCAGAATAGCTCCACTGAGGTCCCAGGAAGCTAATGCAATGATTAGCTTGGATGGAGAGTGGATGAAATGGTCTGGAGAAGTCCACTTGTAGTGCTCTGTTTTTGAGTTTAGACAATGGTGAAAATGAAGTTACAGTCGTGTAACAAGTATTGGGATGAGTTGTATTTGGTGTTTAGAAGCTTTAGGAACCAAAAGGCTTGAAAACGCACGAGGGAGATGTGAGTTTCAAGTTTTTGGTCAGATTATGCAAGAATGGAGCTATGTGATACAATTATGAGTTCTTGTATGTTTGAGGGCTTAAGCATGCATGTGTTTTGATGCTAAGGACTTGTACATGAGTAATGAGAAGGTTTAAGTGCTTGAGAGGGTCAGAAGTACAACTCTAGACTGATTTCTATGTTACTTGATTTTGAAGAAAAGTGAAAGTATGGTTCCAAGATGAAGTACAAGCATGGGCTGAGTGATTGTGAGGCTTGAGACAAACTTCTTTTGACTTATAGGTCATGTATGATCAGAAGAAAACAATTGCAAAGCTCAAGAACAAGTTTTGTACGTAAAGCTACTTTTCCAAAATGGCATTGTGCACTTTCTTCCTAAAATGGACATAAAGCATGGGCATTGCATTGAATGCTTGAGTTGAAGCTTCTAACATCTATGCAAGAATTTAATTATGGAGTTCCTAACAAGTTTGAGGCCTGTAAAGCAAAGATTATGCAATATAGGTTTGAGATTTGAATTCTTGTTCATCACAAAATGACTTATAATTTCAGTTTGAAACCCTAACTTCTTCTCTTCGATACCCTTGCTAAAGAATGATCTCAAAGAGTTCTTGGACATTTTAGAAATCTTGTAATGTTCTCTACAACCCCTCTTTGAATCAGTTTTGAAAATTCTCCTTGGAACTATATGAAAAATTTCCATGAAGTTAGGTCAAAATCCTGCCTAAACTAGGGAAAAATTTTCACTAAGTGTTTAGTTTCAAGACCATGACTTCATGAATTAATAACTTGAGATCCAAGAATTTATAGGAGAAGTTGTGTAAAGAAATGTTGTATATCTTATGGAGATCTACAAATTTTATGTTGAAAGTTTCTTTTGAATCATCTTGCATCATGGTGAAAAATTAGTTCAAAGTTGTGAAAAAACATGAAATCTTGACTTTTTGATTTCTTGATGAACAAGTTTCATATTTTGACATGTTTTGATGAATTGTGATTTTTGACACTTGATTTTGACCAAAAAGTCAAAATTTGACTTTTCAATGTACAGTTGACTTTTGATCAGTTGACTGAAAATCAACTATCAATCAAATGATCTTGAGCAAAGTTTTGAGTCATGCCATTAGGTCAAAATGATGCAATTGAACTCTAGAGATCATGCCTCAAAACAATTAATCATTTTCTAGGTCAAAAATCAGAAATTGCCCTTTTTAAGTCAAAACCCTAATTTTGACCATTTTGCCCTTTTGATGATTTGATCAAATTTCTTGAGGAATTATGGTTCAAACTTGATAAAATGCTACATATGAGTTTATAATGTTGATATGGATAAACAAATTATGAAGTTTGACTGTAAATTGGCCACAATTGACTTTCTCCCCAATACAACTGATTTTTAGGTCAACTGCTCAATTGACTGAGCCAAAATATGATACAGGGCTTGAAAATTTACATGAGTAATCTTGGGGGTCCATATTGATTCATGAAAGTCCTATTAGGCATTGAAAGTTCAATTATCCTTATAAAATCTCAAACCCTAATTTCAGTCATCAGTGTTTAAGGAGGTGTCTTGAGCTGATCAATCCTTGTGCAGTCTTGAACCCAATGAGATCTTGTGAGAAAATATTTGATAAATGAGAGGGAAAATTTTGGGGTACAACATATGGCCTTAGATTCAATGAAGGATGTCATCCTTCGATCCAACAGAGAATATTGTTAGAGGTGTATGATGTATTGCCTGTGGAGGAAGACACTGAATCTGCAAGAAAAATGTTAACAAAAACAAAAGCATGACCTGAGTGTCGTGTGAGCAACCCCTTCATAATTGGTTTTTAATGATTTCAAATATATGTGAAATAATAAATACATGTGTGCATTACAAAAATACAGTATAACATGTTTAAAATAAGTTAAAAAATGTGTTTTACTCATAATGCATCATTATGAGTCGACACAACAGGTTTTGCATCGATCCATAACATACTGAAGTCCCTGGAATACTATCTCCAACTATTATGCATCTTTTGTACCCCAAAATTTGCCCTCTCATTTTATCAAGATTCTCCTCACAAGACTCTTTGGACTCAAGGCCAGATTAGGGTTTGCTCAGCTCAAGACCTCTCCTTGCACTGATGACTTGAAATTAGGGTTTGAGTTTGCACAGGGATTTTTGGATTTCCAATACCTCATGTGACTTTCATACTTAATTTTGGACCTCTAAGATTGCTCATACCAAGTTTCAAGCCTTGAATCAAATTTTTGCCCAGTCAATTGGGCAGTTGACCTAAAAATCAGTTGTATTAGGGAAAAAGTCAATTGTGGCCAATTTACAGTCAAACCTCATAAATTTTGATCCACATCAACATTATAGACTCATATTAACCATTTGATCAAGTTTGGACTACAACTCCTCAAGAAATTTGATCAGATCATCAAAAGGGCAAAATGGTCAAAATTAGGGTTTTGACTGTAGAAGGGTAATTTCTGATTTTTTACCTAGCTAATGGCAAATTGGGTTCAAGAATGGTTTCAAGGACTCAATAGCATCATATTGACCTAATCACAAGGTTCAAAAGATATCAAATGCATTGGATTGACAAATGAATTTTCCAGTCAACTGATCAAAAATCAACTGTACACTGAAAAGTCAAACTTTGACTTTTTGGTCAAAATCAAGTGCCAAGGGTAATTTTTCATCAAGATGTGTCAAAACATGAAACTTGTTCACCAAGAAACCTAATTTTGGAAATTAGGGTTTAAAATGGAAAATTTTCATAACTTAGAAATTTTCCAAGTTATGAAAATTTCTTATTTTTTCCCAACTTTTCCCAACTTTTTCACCATGATGCAATTGGATTCAAAGAAAACTTCCAACATGAAAGTTTTATTCCTCCACAAAATATATAACTTTTATTCACAAAGTTTTCCAAAATGATGCTTGGATCTCAAGTTATGATTTTGTGAATAGGAGTCCATGAAACTTTTAACTTAGTGAAACTTTGCCCTAGTTTAGGCAGGATTTTGACCTATCTTCATGGCAACTTTTCACATAGTTACAAGTGGAATATAAAAATGAATTTTCAAAGATGGATTTTAGATCATGTTACAAGCTTTCCAAAATGTCCAAGAACTCTCCAAGATCATTTGTGGTTAGGGAGAATCGAAAGTTTGAAAATGGAAAATTATCACTTTTGTCCAAGGCACTTTGCACCATGTTACAACTTGCAATTCAGTTTGAATCATGCTTGTACCTAGTTTAAAGGTTCTAATCCTTTCTAAACTCATAAATTAAATGCAAATACATTGTTTAATGGCATTCTTTTGATCTTGGAAGCTTTGTACAAAGGTTTAATCCAAAAATGGCAAAAAGGCAACATTGCTACTTTGATAAAGTATGCTTTATGTCCTTTTGTTTATCTTGAGCATTGAACTTAATATTTTGCAGCAAACCACATCCACAAAACATCAAAAAAGGTTAACCAACTCTCCCCACGCCTTGAGCTAGCCTGTACAGGTTGTGCCTTTGTCAACTCACCTTTTACTTAAAAAACAAGCAAGTATGCAAAAACTCCACAACTTGAAAATATGATAAGAGCAAGTCTTGTGTCCATTACAAATGATCTCAACACATTGTAGCAAGCAGAATACACGAGTTACAAGACTCTCAAACACCCAAATACACCAAAAACTCCATTTCTGCCCAAAACAGGGAAAGCTCTGCAGAACTCAAGCCAAAACATATTCCACTCGTGCGTTTTGCCTTAAACCACTTCAAACACATTCTATACAACCCACCTGAATTGTCCAAGCCCTTCTCAAGCAACTGTAACTTCATTTTCAAGCTTCACCATTTTCAATTTCTGAGTTTGCAGGTTGAGTTCTATAGAGAGATTCAAGCCATTTCAAAGCAAGTTGAGCATTGGGAAAGGTCAAGGGAACTTCAGGCAAGCTAACACAACCTTCAGGCCTCACTCACAACTCCTACATTGCCATATTCGAACTTGACTGAAACAGGTATTTCTCAACATTCTAACTCCTTATTTAGGCATTATTAAGCTTAGGTTTGTGAAGCAAAAATGTAGTCTCTAAGTTGCTTGAGCTGTACATATGCATAGCTTCCATTTGTATTAACTGAGCTAGGAGAATTTGGATGATGAACATGCTGAAAAAACTAGGTTAGAATTTAGGGCCAATGAAATTCTCTCTGGTCTTTGAGAGTTAGATCAAGTTTCTTATATCATTAGAATCGTGTGATGATGAGCTATAACTTTCATGTTGCAAGATTTTATTTTTAAGCACGTATGCAGGAGATACGGTTTGAAGTACAGGGCGCGCGCGTTTCTGTTCCAAGGACACAGACGGAGTTAAAATGGGCTGGGCCTGGCTTTGTCTAACTTTTGACACCCCCTGCTTGCTTTCTGCACCCCCTTGGCCCATTTGTTATATTTTGTATATTTTCTCATTTTATTTATATTTTCTGACTTTATTTATTTTTTCTAAATATTTAAAATCACCAAAAATATTTTCTTAATTTTTACATTTTTATTTTATTATTTTTATTACTTTTTTGGGCATAAAAATAGTTTACTAATAATATATACTTTATTTTTCTTAAATAAATTGTAAAAAATATTGAAATACTAAAATATTTTATTTTATTATTTATACACTTAAAATAATATTTTCTCACATAATTTAATTCTTAACATTTTTGTATATATTTTTATTTATTTTCTTGTACATAAAAATGAATAAATAAATAGTATATAATACATTTTCTTTTAAAACCAAAAATTAGGGTTTTCACCCTTTCAAAAATAATCATTTTTTATTTTTAAGACATTAAACAAATTTATTTTACATACATAAAATAAATATACAAAAAAACATTTGTGCATATTTACATTTATTTGCATATTTAAATATTTGCCTATTTTATTTATTTGTACAATTAAATTCAATATGGTTGTAATAGTTTTAGGTTTTATTTTATGCAAATATCCCCATGTTCAAACTTGTATCCCCCTTCCCATGATAATGTTGTAATAGTCTTAGATTTACTTTTACGCATTTTATCGCTTTAATATGCCATGATAGTAAAAACTAGGGTTTGTATGATAACCAAAATCAAAACAAATAGCATGACTAAACACAAGACAAAAATGCATGAAAATGACAACACAATGCACACAAGCACCCCTAGGGTTTCATCCACTTTGTTGCCTTAAAATGGCCATGGTATGCAGGCTAGTTATCTTGGCAAAACAAAAACAAAACAAAAAGATCATAGTCCCTCGATGACGCTATCTTGGTTGCCTAAACAATGATCTAGTCCCTCAAAAACTTGCCAAAGATACTTAGCACCATTGTTATCATGGTCATACGATGACCCACGCCCGTCCCGTTTAACATCTAAATACAAGGTTGTTTACTAAATACAATGGTAAAACAACAATGTCAAAGGGTTAAAAATGTGTAGGAAAGATCTTTGAGTAGGGTAGACAACTCCTAGTTACTTGATCAATTTGCAAACATCCTTGCTAATTTCAAAACACACACACAATTTCAAAACAATTTCCCAAAACAAACTTTCAAACATTGAAACATTTTTCAAAAGATAAACACCTTTGTATATATTCAAACAAGAATCATTACAAAGGTTGCCTAAAAAAATTCCTCTTTTCAAAATACTTTCAAAACCACACACAAAGCACCATTTCAAACAATTGGAAAAGCAAAGCAAGTGATCTAAACAAGTAACTAAGAGCCCATGGAAAACCATGGATGAAAAGGGTGCTAGCACCTTCCCTTCTCATAATCTACCCCCCAAACCCAAGAAAACATCTCAAAGGTCTTTCCTGTGCTTTTTGACCTTTCCTTTGGATAAAATAAAAATTCGGTGGCGACTCTTGCTAAATCGAAACATTTGCAAACACAAATGCAAAACCTCAAGTCAGTTCTCCCACCGTATCACAGAACTGGAGACTCTGCTGGGGAAAATTCTAAAAGTGGGGTTACCTTAGGGTTTTAGATCACCTTTACATGCTTATCTTATTTGCCTTGATTGCTTTACATTTGGTTCTATTGTTTGGGTTTGAAATCCTCTACCCGGATTTGGGAAACATTCATAGGTAAATAGCAATACGTTGTGGAAACTGTGCGGGGTATACCGACATGGTTGAAGAAATAGCTATATTAGTGCGACATATTTGTGGGTACCGGTAGCCTTTGAGTTAATCAAAGAGAATACGGGGCCGCTGAGTGATGTCATGAAGCACTAATGGACTTTTAGAACCTTTACTTGACCATCTTGGCCTTTTTAGGGGTAGTGAGATGACCAGCTTTGGTACAGTCCGAAGTTGGTAGATACTCGATACTACACTCATTGAGGATTGTTTTCTTGGAATATTTCGGTCGCCAGTAAAGTTGCTAAACTGAAACAATGAACACAAAAAATAATCCAGTGATATTGAGCTCCTTAGAACCCGGTTACTATTTATAGGACAGGTTGAGCCAACTAAACTTCAAGAGGGTACTTACCTATGAAACCCCATGCAAGCCTAAACTAGGAACTTGTGTGACTTGCTTGTACATATACTTGTGCATACATCATGAGCATCGTGAAGCATCATATGCATCCACTAACCATTTTAAGGATTTTGGATCTTCATCTTTGTTCCTGTTTTGTAGGTAATGGAATCACTCCGCAGGAAAACTATCCAGGTCAATCTTGTGAGAATCCCTCCTCAACTCAAGGAGCTTGCTTCCAAGATTCTAGAGTACTCTCCATTCACTAAAAGACATGGTCGACTTCTCAACTTGGTCAACTCCAGTACAGAGGAAGACATGGTGAAAGTTCTCTTCCAGTTCTTTGACCCCCTACACCACTGCTTCACATTCCCTGACTACCAACTAGTGCCTACTTTGGAGGAATTTTCTCAGCTCTTGAGGATTCCTATTCTCCATCAAC
The DNA here is from genome assembly GCA_948472305.1 of Vicia faba. NCBI lineage: Eukaryota > Viridiplantae > Streptophyta > Magnoliopsida > Fabales > Fabaceae > Vicia > Vicia faba. Next base: position 174,847,492 of record OX451740.1, on the reverse strand, counting down.
TACCCTACAACGGTATGGAAAGAGATCCAAAGCCTGAAGATGTTGCTCAAGCCCTACACTTGCAACCATCTGATGTCATAGGTCATTGGGAAACCAGAAGTGGTGTCAAGGGTTTCTTGGCAAAGTTCCTGTTTGAGAAAGCTCAAGAATGCTGGAATTCTCTAGACTTACAAGCTTTTGAGGAGATTGTAGCTCTTCTCATCTATGGGTTGGTCTTGTTCCCAAACCCTGACCAGCTTATAGATGTGAATGCTGTCAAAATCTTCATATCTCGGAATCCTGTGCCTACATTGCTTGGGGATATCCTCCACTCATTCCACACTCGAACAATGAGGAAAAGAGGTGTTCTCATGTGTTGTACTCCTCTACTGGAAAGATGGTTTATTTCTCATCTTCCCCAATCAATTTTGAAGAATGAGCAAGGTTTGAGGTGGTCACAATGATTGATGACTCTTATCCATTCAGATATTCATTGGTGTTCTCGATCAAAAGAGAATGTCATCATCATTGACCGTTGTGGAGAGTTTCCTAATGTCCCTCTACTTGGCATTAGGGGAGGCATCACCTATAACCCTTGCTTGGCTCTGAGACAATTTGGGTACGCCCGAAGCGATGGCCCACATGACATGCTGATTCCAGACTTGGTTTTTGACTTCGACAACGACGATCAAGGACTTCGACAAAGGTTCATTCGAGCTTGGAGGATGCCCAACAAGGTGGACAGTAAGACCTTGGGACACAAGAATTCCATCCCTCTTGAGCCTTACCTCAAGTGGGTACGAACCCGCGCCCAAAGTCTTATGATGCCTTACCCCTACATTCTCCCTGTGATTAAAGAGCGCGTTATGGAAGGAGAGGTTCCATACACCCTCCTACATCCAGACGTTCCAGCATCACTAGAAGATTTACAAAGGAGTTGGATACAGCTCAAGGGAGAACGCGATAATTTTGAAGCCTAATTCTATGCCAGTGAGAAGAAGGTTTTGGAACTTACTCGTCAACTTCACGAAGAGCAGACTCTCAACACCTACATTGCACCAAAAAGGATGCGCAACATCTTTTTACCTTAGAATTTTGTTTTATTTTGCCCATGGGGCATTGATGTACTAACAAATTCTATCTTATTAATATGACGTGTGTTTCCTTTTTGTTTACAACAAGTTTGAATTTTCGAATCCTTGAATGAATTACATGAATACATATCATTCATCATATGCATAAACAGGTCTTCACACAAAGTTTCCTCATCTCTTTGCTGTTTATTTCAGCAAGATGGATATAGAACAGACGGTCAAAGACTTGCAAGTGCAGAATTCACAGTTCCAACAGCTACTCATGACCTTGGCAAAGGGTCAGGAGGAGCTCAAAACCCTACTTGAAAAGGAAAAAGAGAAAAAGAAGAAGAAGAGGGTTGGTGTGGCTACCTTGGGTAGAAGATTTGAAGGTCAAACCAGAAGGGTCCTAGATTTCCCATCAACATCTGAAGAGGGTGAAGGAAAGGGTAAAGGAACTGCAGTGCCATCTGAATTTGAGGCTGAAGAAGAGGAGGATAAAGACTATTCTGAACAGCAGTATCCTCCTGCAGATGACAAGTACAAAAATCTGGAAGAATGTCTGGCTACCATGGAAGTGCAGAGAGTGCCTGGGCTGGATTTCGAAGAGTTAGGGTTGGTTTCTAGAATTGTAATCCCTCCCAAATTCAAAGTGCCACTGTTTGCTAAGTACGATGGGGTGTCTTTCCCGAAGATGCACCTACGATCTTACGTCAGAAAAATTCAACCACATTCTTCTGACAAAGATCTGTGGGTCCATTGCTTCCAGGACAGTCTTTCGGGGACGCAGTTGGATTGGTTTTACCAGCTAGAGAGGTCTGATGTACATAATTGGGAAGATTTGGCTGCTGCCTTCTACAAGGAGTATCAATATAATGCGAACTTAACACCAACCCATACTCAATTACAGAGTATGGGCATGGTATCAAATGAAGGCTTTAAGGAGTATGCCCAGAAATGGAGAGACTTGGTGGGACGAGTACAACCACCTCTATATGAGAGAGAGAGAGCTTGTAGATATGTTCTTGGGTACACTGTCAGGCCCCTTTTTCAATCACCTAATTGGAAGTTCGTCTGTGGGGTTCACCGAGTTGATTCTAACTGGTGAAAGAGTTGAAGTCGGAATCAAGAGCGGAAAAGTTCAAAAAGATACATCTGCTTCCGCTGCCATCAAAAAAACTTTTCCAGCAAAGAAAGAAGTCTCAGCTGTCTACTCCTAAATAGGTCAAGGAAGAGTTGAGCGCCAGCCAACGGTGGGGGCCGTAATGATTCAGAAGTCTGCAGTTGATCAGCCAAGAAATAATCAACCTAGAACCAACCAGCAAAGGGTGGAAAGGCCTGCACGACAATACACCCGGATAAACATGACTCCCGCTCAGGTTCTACCCCATCTCTTGAAGTTAAACCTTGCCAGTTTGAGAGAGGCCCCGAAGAATCCGAATACTTCGTCACCACACTACCATCCCAATGCCAAGTGTGCTTATCATTCAGACAGCCTGGGGCACGACACCAACAGTTGTTGGGCCCTTAAGAATAAGATTCAGGATTTAATAGATGCTAAAGAAGTTGAATTCGACGCCCCTGAAAAGCCGAATGTAATCTCTTCTCCAATGCCAAAGCGTGGCCACAATGCCCATGCTATTGAAGAGGACCTTTTTGTCGCTACTGTTGATGATTTGATGACTCTGTTACCGATAATCAAGTTGAATTTGCTAAAGGTTGGGATTTTTCCAGGTTGTGAAGAAGATTGCTGCCTTTGTTCATCCTTACCGACCGACTGCCCATTGTTGAAGTTAGGCATCCAACGCCTAATGGATAACCAAGAAATCCTTTTTGAAAAGACTCCTGTTACACTGACTCCTGTCAATGATGTTTCAATAATTACCATATGTGATAGGTGGGAATGAGAACTGACTATTTTGGAATGCTGGTTCGCGTTTGCGTTTGTTTTCGCAAAATGTCGCGGTAAGCAAGAGTCGCCACCGTCTTTTATTTTATCCAACAAGGAAAGGACAAAAGCATAGAAAAATTCCTTTTTTGAGATATTTCTCAGGTTCGGGAGGTAAATTATAGAAAGGGAAGGTGTTAGCACCCTTTCTATCCGTGGTTATCCACGGGCTCTTAGGTACTTGCTCATTGTGTTTTCAAAAGTTTGCTTTTCTTTGTGTTTGTGGGTTTGAAAAGAGTTTTTTGTTTTGAAGAGGGTGTAAGTGCGAAAAGTTTTGTTTTGTTTTTAAAAGGAGCAAGTACTTAAGAACCATCTACCTACTCGAAAAGGAATTAAAATGTGCTAGTGTCCTTTAGACAATGCTATCCCACTATTGAGGAGTAGGTAGCATCGTCGTTAGAGTTTTCGGGTCAATTCGATTAAGGGACGTGTGGTCACTAAAGCAATGTTAGGACGCCTTAGCGGTAACCCTAATATCCTAGATCATTTTTCTGAGGCAACCGTTTCGAGGCAACTATGATCTTTGGACAAGAGGGCGACCTCTAAAACTTCTTATACTCAATGACCATGTTCGAGGCAACCAAGTGAGGTATACCCTAAGAGTGACATGTACAAGTGTGTTATTTTGATTAATTTTATCTGTACATGTTATGGGCGAGCTATGTTGATTTTAAGTTCATACATTGGATCTTGTCATGCATTCCCTATTATCAAACATCTAACATTGTATATTGTGCGGAAATTAAATTGCGGGAAATTAAATCTAAGCTATTACAAGGCGTCGGGTATTTACATCGCCAAAAACAAACCCTTTAATTTAAATTGCGGAAAATAAAAGTAAAGCGGTAAATAAATAAAGTCCTAATTAAACGTTATTACATACCGGAAGCAGTTACAATATTGGAAATAAATAGATCGCGTGCGAAAAATTAAGACGGCGCATTTTTAGGGTTTTGACCCTTTTTATTATTAAGGAAAAGGTTTTTGTTATTTTTGAATTTAAAGAGATTAAACCTAAACTAATTATTAATTATTTAATAAAAAGAGATATTTTTGGATTTTTTTAATATTTAAGGAAATAAAATAAAAGTGATCAAAATTATTAAAACCTAATATTCTAAATTGATTTTAATTTATTGCAAAAAAATATTAAATGTTACACCTATTTAAGACTAAGTTAATTAATTAATATTTATTTATAAAAATAAAATAATGAAATTAAATTTAATAAATAAAAATAATGTTTTTTATGTTTTCTGATTTTATTAAGAAAAATAATTGGTTAGTGTAAATAATAATAATTAATAAAACAATTAAATAATAATAATAAAAAAATGAAATATGAGAAGAAATAACCAAGGGGGGGGGGGGTGCTGGGCCTGATTTGACTGTGAAATCAGCAATCTCCAGGCCCAAACGCATTGGCCTTTGTTGACTTCTGTTAATTCCATATGCGCTTGTTGACTTGGATGCATGGTGAATGTTCGACCTAGGCCATTGGATTTGATTTGTAGGCCATTTGGCGTTTGAGATCTGGAAGAACATGATGGTCCACGCCTATGATGCTGCATACAATTACTTGGAGAAAAATTATAACAAATATTGGGGGACCTGGGATTCGAACCCAGGTCCCATTGGATTCTGGACAGCACGCTTGCCACTCAACCAACGCATTCAATTTGTTATTGGAATAAGCAACAAATATTATATTGGAAATTCAATTATCATGCTGAAAAAATAGAAAAATGGCGCGCTGTTACGAACTAGCCAACTGGGAGAGGACGTGTGGTCGTCTTCTTCAACAAATCCCTGGTTATTTACCTGCTGATTTTCATCCGCGGCTAAATCCCTAGGGCCATCCTAACATGAGTTAAAGGCCACCTAAATGCAAATGGAGGACATCACTGTGTTCGTCTCCCTTCCCTGAAGACAACCATGTCCATGGTTGGTCTTAATTATTCATGCAAAACAAAACCCCAAATGCAATCCTCCAAAACCCTAAATTCGGGCAAGGCCATATAGTCTACAAAAACAAAATTAAATAATGCAGAAATACTCTAAATGAATCGACTAACATGATAGTGTCAAGATTTTGGCAAAAAGATACAAGATTCAGAGGTTATCAATTCGTGTACAGAGCCATGTTCATGAGGACTTACAGTGCGATTGGGGATGTCTCAAGGCCTGGTTTTGATTGCTTTAGCTCCACTAGATATCAGGCAAGAGAGCGATGTGGAGATTTTGCTTTGAAAACGCCTCCTATGTGGATTTCGGTCTCCAACTTTTCAAGGTTTTTTTCCAGTTTTGTTTGGCCGTTTCTTGCGGTTTCAGGTCGTGTTCTTGATGTGTATGACTTGTGTGTGTATGTGGGAATGAATTAGGTCAAGAGTTGGGCTTTCAATCCATGTGCATTCAAGGTTTGGGATTTGATATGATCACCATTGATAAAGTTTCCAAAATTGTACCAAATCTGATTTTTTGTGCACAACAATGCTTGATATGAATTTGATTATGTGAATCATGATATTTGAAAGCTGTAATGATCACAAAGATCTCATTCCATCAATTTTTGGATTTTATTTGAATTAATATTGATTTAAAATGAATTAAATCAATAAAAATTAAATAAAATAGAAAAATAAATGATTGGTCATGAAATTGAAGATGGGACACGTGTGTGGTGTGAAAAGACCAAATCAAGTGGAAAAAAGTGGGCCCTTTTGTCAAAAATTGGAGTTTTGAGGATAGTTGACTTTTGGCAATTTTGGAAAAATGCCCAACTTCAACAATTCATAACTTCTTCAATTTTGAACTTTTGGAGGTTTTCTTGGACTTTTTAGAAACCTTGATATGTCCTCTAACCAACCCTTTTGGTATCATCTCATTTTGATATTCCATTCTTAAGTTATAAGCTTTGGAAAAAAAGGTGTTTTTATTGACTTTCAAAAATGACCTATAATGTCCAAATTTGTAACTTTTTGTGAGAGAATTTCTTGATCTTGGGGTGTGAAGATGGATTGTAGGAAATTGCATCCCCTTAAAATTGAGCTTTGGATGGGTCATTTCTCACAAAGTATGAGAAAGTTATGCTTGGTCAAAGTTGAGTTGACTTTTCCTACAAAAGCCTAATTTAGTAACTTTTGAATCTTGGTGAATCTTGAGCAATCCTTGATGAATCATGATAAAACCTTGATAAAATGATGAATTATCCTTCAAAATGAGAATGTTGGAAAAAAAATATTGAGGTTTGACTGTATTTAGGTCACAGTTGACTTTTGCCCTAGCACAGTCGATTTTTGGACTTCTTGAGCAATTGACTGACCAAACTTTCTCTGCAAGGCTTGAAATTTGACATGGATGAACTTGAGAGCATATTAGGACATTGTGTAGAACTTGAGACCATTTGGATGTGAGTACCTTGATGCAACACAAAACCCTAATTTTGAATTGACTGCCTTAGGAGGTGATTTGACTGTCCAATTCTTGAGCCATCTTGAACAACTTGGAGATGATTCTTGACATGTCTTGAGGAATATGGAAGGGAAAATTTTGGGGTACAACAGTTTCCCCTGTTAAATCTTCTTAAACCTGAGGATATAGATTTGCGTCCGAGCCTTTCGTGATCCGAAGGTGGAAGATGATTGAACACTAGAGTGCCCAGAAATTTGCACTCGCATGAAGTAGTATTTATCTTGTGATGTCAGGAATGGGATTACAGATGCCATTTGGAGATTGATGATGGGATATGGGCTTAAAGATGCCATCCGAAGGAGTGTCGATCGCGTAAGAGATTCCTTAGCGAGAGCTTGTATACCTGTTGTTGAGGGAGATTCCGCTGGGGAATGTTGTTCTTTGTCTTAGGAGAAATAGAACTTTAGGAGCTTCGGTCGTCCGTTATTCTACTAGGGAATCATCTCTGTTGAAGAGGTGAGAGTGAACTACTATATGGTCGCAACCCAGGCTTCATAGTGATAAGACCGACTGCTATCTGGTCGTAATCCAGGCTTTACAGTGACTTACTGGGGAGATGAGATTAAACTTGCTATCCGGTCGTAATCCAAGCTTTGCAATACCTCACTTCTTATCTGGTCGAAATCCAGGCTTCAGAACAAATCAAGTGGATATCCGGTCGCATCCGGGCTTCAACTTGAATTTAGGGCACACTAATATCCGGCCGACTCCGGGCTTCTTAGTAACTGTCCATATAAACTGCTATTTGGTCGGAATCCAAGCTTCACAGTGCCTTGTACCGCTATCTAGTCGTAATCCAGGCTTCACGATGTGTTATACCATTATCTGGTCGAATCCAGGCTTCATGGTGTCACGTACTGCTATCTGGTCGAATCAAATCTTCACAATACCTCACTTCTTATCTGGTCGAAATCCAGGCTTCAGAACAAATCAAGTGGTTATCCGGTTGCATCCGGGCTTCCCTTTGACTGTTGAGTTTACTAGTATCCGGTCGAATCTGGGCTTCATAGTAACTGGCTAGGTAAACTGTTATCTGGTTGTAACACAAGCTTCACAGTTTCCCTTAATGCTATCTGGTCGTAATTCAGGCCTCACGATGTATCATACCATTATCTGGTCGAAATCCAGGCTTCGTAGTACTCTTGGTTGCTATCTGGTCGTAATCCAGTCTTCACAACATCTTCTACCATTATCTGGTCGTAATCCAGGCTTCATGGTCTTGTATTGCTTTCTGGTCGTAATCCAGGCTTCACAATAACTTGTTGAGCTGTTATCCGGTCGTGATCCGGGTTTCACGGCTTGTGTTTATGATATACCACTATCTGGTCGAATCCAGACTTCATGGTGCTTACTGAGCTGCTATCCGGTCGTAATCCGGGCTTCACGGCTCACCGGGGAATAAATTATTATCCGGTCGTTCTCCAGGCTTCATAGCTTACTTTTGAGAGATATCACTATCTGGTCGTAATCCAGGCTTCGTGGTAGTCTGATATTGTTATCCGATCGTAATCCGGGCTTCACAATATGCTGTAGAAATCAAGATATTATCTGGTCGTACCCAGGCTTCATAACTTGAATTTTGACTGTATCTTTCCTGAAAGGTAACGGTCAGTCTTATGCAATGCATGATATGGATCAACAATGATGTTCTCAATATAAATGAGATTGTATGGTATGATGCATGTATCATGATGTATGGACATGTAATGTTTTAGCTGGGGAAAATAAATCTCGGAGCTGCTGGAGAATAAAGTTGAATGCTTCGCTTCCGCTGGGGATGATGAACGAAGGTGATAAACTCGCAGGAGAGGATAACTCTGTTGGGGAATAAACTGATGAGGAGATTATTCTGAGGGGAATTACTCTGTGGGGAAGAGATGTTCTGCTGAAGATTTTAACGATAAACTCCGCTGAGGATTCTGTTGATAAGCTCCGCTGGGGATTTTAATGATGAACTCCATTGGGGATGGATTACTGTTGCTGGTGACACTGAATCTGTTGAGGATTGAACTCCTGCTTGGGGAAAGGAAAGAACTTCGCTGGGGATAATCTTTCAATTGCAACTTGCTGGGGATAAACCTGTTAGACTCTTGTGGGGATAACCCTCTGAATTTGGATGGGAAGACTTATTTGTGCTCTGCAGGGGATAAGCTTCCAAAGTCTACTGGGGATGATGATTCGACTCCGTTGGGGAAGCTTCTTAGACTGTGCTGGGAAAATTGACTCCACTGGGGTATCTTGTATTTTACCGGGGGACATTCTTATACTCTGTTGAGGAATATTAATACTGTCGGGGATACTCTGATACTCCGTTGAAGAATATTAAGACCTTTTGGGGATACCAAACCTTTTTAGCGCTTGATGGTGGATTAACTCTGCTTGAGGAGAGTATTGCTGATTCGTTCATGGTTGCCAGTTTTAGCTGAGAGAGCTATTATCATTGTCTTACCCTGCGGGGAGTGGAGGTATCTTAGCCATATCCTTCAGCTGAATCTATCTTGGTACCTGGTGGACAGAGCAACTTGTACAGCTCAGGCAATTCTTATTTGCCCCTGTTTCTATTATTACCAGTAATTCATCTTTCGTTTCGTATGTAAATATTTATGATTAGCAATTAATGTCAAATGCATATATCAAAAATGAACATTGGACGTTCTTTGCAAAACAAAACAGATAAAGGAAAAACAGCTTGAAATTTCTGAAAATGAATTTGTATTGATTTTGAAGTTTGGCCTGAAAATAGGTGTTTTTGTACAAGAGGCTAACGTCCTAGTAAGAGAATGCCGCCGAACAAATAGAATTTATACAATTTGTGAAAAGGAAACAAAACAGCTATGTGAATAATCCCATTGGGTTCCAACTCTGCTATTGCCTTTATATCTTCAAGCATCTCATCACTTTGCTGCTTAGTTGAAGATGAATCTGATTGATTAATGTCGTCCGAGCTTGATAGTCGATACCGATGTCTGGATGCGAGGTGATCCAATGAGACATAGTGTTACGCTTTGATCTCTAACTTTTTCCTGGACTTCCCTTTCCGGTTTTCAGTCCATCGGGATACCCATTTTTGCCCAAGCCGCCTTTTCAGGTTTTCGACTTGCCGGGTGTACAATTATTTATTTATTTATTTATTTTCATTCCTTATTTTTGCCCGAACCCTTTTGGTTCGCCGGGAAGCCCTTATTTTTGCCTAGGCCAGTTAACCTAGCGGGTCTTTGATTTATGCGTAGTATCTTTTCACTATGTCTGCATTGACGGGGTGAGGAAGGTCGTCACCATCCATGGTGGTTAGAATCATAGCTCCTCCTGAGAAAAAATTCTTAACCACAAATGGCCCTTCGTAAGTAGGGGTCCATTTGCCCCTGGGATCACCTTGAAGTAGAATAATGCGCTTGATTACTAGGTCCCTAACTTGATACTCTTGTCGTCTAACTTTCTTGTTAAATGCCTTGATCATCCGTTTTTGGTATGTCTGACCATGACAAATAGCAGTAAGTCTTTTTTCGTCGATTAGGTTCAGTTGATCAAGCCGAATCTGAATCTAGTCATATTCACTCAAACCCGCATCCTTCATGATTCGAAGAGAGGGTATCTGAACTTCAATAGGAAAGACTGCCTCCATGCCATAAACCAAGGAATGAGGTGTTGCCCCTGTTGACGCCCGTGCTGAGGTACGGTACCCATGAAGAGCGAATGGTAACATCTCGTGCCAGTCTTTGTAAGTCACTATCATCTTCTGCACAATCTTCTTAATGTTCTTATTTGCAGCTTCGACAACCCCATTCATCTTCGGCCGGTAGGGATAAGAGTTATGATGTTGTATCTTGAATTGCTCGCAGAGCTCGGTGATCATCTTGTTGTTGAGATTGGTACCATTTTCCGTAATGATCCTCTCTGGTACACCGTATCGACAAATCAGATTGTGCCGAATAAACCGTGCTACGACGTTCTTGGTTACAGTAGCAAAGGAAGCTGCTTCAACCCACTTCGTAAAGTAATCAATAGCTACCAGGATGAAATGATGCCCGTTGGATGTCGTAGGTCTGATCTCGCCGATCATATCAATGCCCCACATTGCAAAAGGCCAAGGCGCTATCAAAACATTCAGAGGAACTGGAGGTATGTGCACCTTATCAGCATAGACCTGGCACTTATGACATGTCCGAGAATGCTGATAACAGTCAGCTTCCATTGTGGACCAGTAATATCCTGCCCGGAGGATTTTCTTTGCCATGGTATGTCCACTGGAATGAGTTCCGAAAGCACCTTCATGTAGCTCCGCCATGATCCTTTCTGATTCATTCTTATCCACACAACGCAGTAAGGTTGAATCATGGTTACGCTTGTAAAGAATGCCATTGCTGATGAAGAACTTCGCCGCGAACCTCCTCAGAAACTTCTTATCATTAACATATGCACCCTTGGGGTATTCTTGAGCCTCAAGGTACCTTTTTACTTCGTGAAACCAGGGCTTTTCTGTTACTTCTTCAGTCTCAAGATCACAATAATGCGCAGGTTCATCCAATTTCTCAATGATAATCCGGGGAGCCTCGTTGTCCCAATTGACTTTGAACATAGAAGACATCGTAGCTAGCGCGTCCACCAATTGATTCTCCTCTCTAGGGAAGTTTTCAAAGGTTATCTCCTCGAAATGGGGAAGCAATGTCAACACATACTCCTTATAAGGAATAAGATTAGGGTGTTTTGTATCCCACTCGCCTTTGATCTGACTGATCACAAGAGCGGAATCTCCGAAGACACTCAGAAACTTAATCCTTAGGTCAATTGCTGCTCGAAGACCCATGATGCACGCTTCATACTCCGCCATATTGTTGGTGCAGTTGAAACATAGTCGGGCGGTAAACGGAGTATGAGAGCCTTTAGGAGATATGATCACGGCGCCAATGTCATTACCTAAAGCGTTCGAAGCTCCATCAAAGTACATAGACCATTTGGATCCTTCCTCGAGTCCTTCATCCGGTCTAGGTGTCTCACAATCAGTTATCAACATGATATTCTCATCCGGAAATTCAAAGTTCATAGACTGGTAATCATCCACTGCCTGGTGTGCCAAATGGTCTGCCAATACACTTTCTTTAATTGCCTTTTGGGTCATGTACTGGATGTCATACTCAGTCAAGATCATCTTCCATCTTGCTATTCTTCCGGACAAGGCAGGCTTCTCGAAGATATACTTGATTGGATCCATCTTTGATATCAACAAAGTGGTGTGAGTCAACATATACTGTCTCAGCCGGCGAGCAGCCCATGCCAAAGCGCAGCAAGTTTTCTCGAGCAGTGAGTATCGGGTCTCACAGTTTGTAAACTTTTTGCTAAGGTAATAAGTAGCATGCTCTTTTCGGCCAGACTCGTCATGTTGACCCAGCACACACCCCATTGAGTTATCGAGCACAGTCAAGTATAAGATCAGAGGTCTTCCTTCAACTGGTGGCATCAAGATGGGTGGCTCTTGGAGATACTCTTTGATTCTTTCGAAAGCGGCTTGGCATTCATCATTCCAACGTACCACTTGATCTTTCTTCAGTAGCTTGAAGATTGGCTCACAAGTAGCAGTTAGGTGCGAGATGAATCGGGCAATATAATTCAGTCGTCCCAGAAATCCTCTGACTTCTTTCTCTATTCTGGGAGCTGGCATCTCTTGTATGGCTTTCACTTTGGCATGATTGACTTGAATACCTTTGTCGCTTACGACGAAACCTAGCAGTTTACCAGATCTCACCCCAAAGGTGCACTTGTTCGGGTTTAATCTCAGCTTGTATAACTTCAGCTTGTCAAATAGCTTCTGCAGATGGTCAAGGTGTTCCTCCTCAGTCTGGGACCTTGCGATCATATCGTCGACGTATACTTCGATCTCATGATGGATCATGTCATAAAACAAAGCAACCATGGCACGCTGATATGTTGCCCCAGTGTTCTTCAACCCAAAAGGCATGACCTTGTAGAAAAAGGTACGCCACTGAGTAAAAAAGTTCGTCTTCTCCATGTCTTCGGGAGCCATTTTAATCTGGTTATAACCGGAGAAACCTTCCATGAAGGAGAATACCTTATTCTGAGCAGTATTGTCAACCAGAACGTCGATGCGAGGTAGAGGGAAGTCATCCTTAGGGCTCACCCTATTCAAATTCCTATAGTCAACACACATTCGGACCTTACCATCTTTCTTCGATACTGGAACCACATTGGCAACCCACTGAGGGTAAGAGGTAACTGCTAGAAAACCGGCGTCGAACTGTTTCATAACTTCAGCCTTGATTTTCTCAGACATCTCTGGGCGCATTCGGAGGACCTTCTGTTTTACTGGAGGACAGTCTTCCTTGGTAGGCAGGTGATGAACCACAATGTCAGTATCCAAACCAGGCATATCTTTGTAAGACCAGGCAAAGATCTCAACATAGTCACGCAGCATCTGAATCAACCGTTGTTTCACACTAAGCTCCAGATTTACACCAACCTTGACTTCCTTCTTGTCTGTCTCAGTACCCAGATTCACTGTTTCCACTGGCTCTTCATGTGGCTGAATGGCCCTCTCTTCCTGGAGTAACAGCCTTGCAAGTTCACCAAGCACTTCGCAATCATCTTCACCTTCGTCTTTGGCTAAGTTGATCGGATTTTCGAAGTCATAACTGGCAGTAGCAGAGTCGTTACCAGTGAGATCCAGAGTGGATGTAGACCTGTATATGTGAGTGTGTGTAAATAGCTGTTTCGCAATATATAATAAAGAAAAACAAGGAGCGCAAAATTTGAAATGCAAGAACGTCCAATTCTTTTATTAATGATATATGAAAATGAAACACAAAAGCCCTCACAAATGAAGCCACGGTGCCCCGGGTAAGACAACGGGCCATAAAGTTTGAAACATTGTCTATTACATATTCAAAACAAAAAGGTTTCATTACTGGGTGATAACTGAAACGGGCATAAAATCCTTTGCTGTCCAGTTGCTTAATCCACCGTTGGTCGTAGGGTAGATCCAACTGTCGATATCAAACTCTTCATCATCCTCACCCCCGACGGCATTCACCCCTGCATCTTGTGTAGGCTTCTATGGTGCTCCAAACTCGATCTCCTTTGCATCAATTAAGTCTTGGACCTTGTTCTTCAAAGCCCAACAATCATCCGTATTATGCCCTGGGCTATCAGAGTGATAAGCACAACGGGCATTAGGGTTATACTTTGGTGACTTTGTATTTGAATTCTTTGGGGATTCCCTTAGAGTCACCAGATTACTCTTCAGCAACTGTGGCAGAATCTGAGATAAGGTCATGCTGAGATGAGTGAATTGCCTCTTAGGTCTCTCGTCCTTTTGTTGATTATTGTACTGAGGAGCACCAGCAGACTTTGAAATAACAACCGCATTGACAGCTTGGCGGTGTTCAGGTCTACTTTGTCTTCTTGCACTGTAGACAACACTGGACTCTTTCTTAAACGGCTTCTTCTCGGTGCTCAATGAGGCACCCTTATGTATCTTCCCAGCCTTAATACCAGATTCAATCCTCTCACCAGTCAAAATAAGATCTGTAAACCCAGATGAAGAGCTTCCAATTAGATGGTTCAAGAATGGACCAGACAGGGTCCCCAGAAACATGTCAACAAGCTCACGATCAGCCAAAGGTGGTTGCACCCTTCCTGCGAGGTCCCTCCACTTCTGAGCATAATCTTTAAATCCTTCACCCGTTCCCATTGACATACCCTAGAGTTGGGTACGCGTAGGAGCGAGGTCGGAGTTGTACTGATACTGCCTGTAGAATGCAGTATCCAAATCTTCCCAGCTGCGGATACTGGCTCCGTCTAACTGATAGAACCACTCAAGCTGAGTCCCTGAGAGACTGTCTTGAAAGAAATGGATCCATAGGTTTTTATCAACGGTATACGGCTGAATCTTCGTCACATATGACCAGAGGTGCAGCTTCAGACAAGAAACTCCGTCATACTTAGCGAAGGCTTGTGCCTTGAATTTATGGGGAATCACCACCCCAGATGATAGACCTAGATCTCCAAAGTCCAGATCGGGCACCTTCTGAATTTCCATAGCACTCAAACGGTCTTCCAGTTGTTTGTATTTATCCTCGGCAGGAGGATACTATTCTTCATCGTAGTCCGTCTCGTTGTCGGAGACCACAGGGCTAGGAGCCCTCCTTTCTTATGGACTATCTTTCCCTCCAGATGAGGTGGTCAGATCAACTTTATTCTGTAGCCTGTTCCCAAACCTGTGTCCTGTGTTGAACATGACTGTCATTTTCTTCTTCTTCTTCTTCTCTTTCAGAATCAAGGTCTTCAGGTCCTGCTGACCCTTGGCTAGATTCATGAACAACTCTTGAAATTGGGCATTCTGGGCCTAGAGAGCCTTAATAGCTTGCTCAGTTGAAGGTTCAGTAGACATGATGATTGCTGAAATAAACAACGAAGAAGATAAGAGACCTGTAAAGGGTACCTATTTATGAAGTGCATGGGATGAAATGCGTATGATTTATGATTTCAAAGACAATCGGGATTCAAATTTGTAAACAAGAAAGGAAACACACTTTATTAGATTTAAACTTCAAAATTTAAATTGTTCAACAAATTGCCCTTAAGGCGTTACAAGAATGGAAATACTGAAAAGTAAACAAAAAAACTGGAAAGGAAATCATCAAAGGTCCATCAATGCTCCCATGGACTCTTCTTATCAGTGCGGACATAGTCGTTGAGAATCCGCTCATTCTCTAACTGCCTGGTCAACCTCTAGATCTTTTGCTTTTGCTCGTTGAACTTCTCCCGATAAGAATCCCATTCTTCCCGCAGTTGCATCCAAGATCTCTTCAGTGCCCCAATGCCAGTGGACATATAAGGATGGAGAATGGTTGGAAGAACCCCTTCTTCATTAGCAACTTCAAGAGTGACAGGCCGGACGGCTTCATATGGCATACCTAGCTTCTGGGCATGGATGCAGACCCATCTGAGATATGGCTCCATTGGCAGAGAAGTCTTTGGACCCAACTCATGTGGATCTGATTGGTGAACTCTGTCCCAAGCCCTTATGAATCTACGACGTTGCTCGTTGTTATCCCCTTGAAAATCAAAGATGATATGAGGCATTAGCATATCGTGAGGTCCTTCTCTTCTAGCTCTTCCAAACTGACAGAGAGCTAAGCATGGGTTGTAAGAAATTCCTCCATGGGTTCCTAGCATGGGAACATTGGGATACTCTCCATATCGATCAATGATAGTCACCTCATCCATACCTTTGAGAGTCCAGATAATGTCATTATGAGAAAGAGACATCACCCTATAAGCCCAACCCATTCCTTCTTTGTTCTTTAGAACTGACTTGGGGAGGTGCGAAATAAACCACCTCGACAATAAAGGAGCACAACACATCAAGGTTCCCCGCATTTGGGCAGTGCGAGCATAGAGCTGATGAAGAATGTCACCCAAGAGAGTGGGTACAGGGTTCTGAGAGATGAAGATCTTTATAGCATTCACATCAACAAAAGTGTCAGGATTCGGAAACAGTACCAAGCCATAAATCAAAAGAGCCAGAATATCTTCGAACGCTTTAAAGTCTAGGCTATCCCAGAAGTAGTTAGCCTTGCCAACCAAGAATTTAGTCAGAAATCCTTTAGCTCCACTTCTAGTCTCCCAATTAGCCATCACTTCCTCTTTAGTCAAATGAAGGGCTGCAGCAATTTCTTTGGGCCTAAGGGTCTTCTCCCAACCAGTAAACGGAGTCTGCTCTAAAATAGAGATACCGAGCAGCTCAGAGAACTCTTCTAGGGTAGGAACCAGCTGGAAGTCTTGAAAAGTAAAACAGTGGTACATCGGATCATAGAACTGGACCAGGACACTCATCATCTGTTCGTCCAATTTGGAGGTGACCAAACTGAGAAGAGAACCATGCCTCCTGATGAAGGAAGCAGTGTCAGGCATCTTGGCAACCAACTCTTTAAGCAAGGTAGGGACTTGGACAAAGTTAATCCGGATAGTATTCTTACGCATGGGCATCATGATGACCTACAAAACAGAGCAAAGATGAAACCCTCCTGTCTTTGAAATAGGTTAGTCCTTATGCAAGATGTATGCAATGTTATGATGTCATGATGTCATGATAAAGGCACACCACAAGTATCCACAAAAAGCAAACATGGTAAAGGCACACAAGTCACACTGAGAGCCTTTAAATTTCAGGCTGGCATGGAGCTTAGGTACTACCCTCTTTCAGTTCAGTTGGTTTAAACCTGTCCTAGAAATAGTAACCGGGTTCTAGAGGATCTCAATATCACTGACTACCCTTAATCAGTCATAATTCCAGTTTAGCAACCTTTTCTTGCAGCCGAAATCATCGCGAGAGTTTAGTCTCAATGAGTGTAGCATACTGCTACTGTTCTATGGCCAAGTTGGTCAATTTAAGGTTCTAAGGTCAGTTGGTGCTTAATGATCCCTTAGAAGACCCATATTCTCCTCGTTCCAACACAAGGGATATCGGTACAGACTAAAGTGCCACACCAATGTAGCTACTGCTTCATTCGTATCGGTCTACGTCGTACAGATCCCTCACAGTTTATTGCTACTTACCTAAAGGGTATCCCCAGATCCAGGTTAGGATCTATAGAACTCCGATACAAGCCCACAAATATAAATCATACAAAGCATACAATTGAAAACATAATGATCTAATCCTAAGGTACACCTCACTTAACAATATCCCCAACAGAGTCGCCAGTTCTGTGATCGGTGGGAATGAGAACTGACTGTTTTGGAATGCTGGTTCACGTTTGCGTTTGTTTTCGCAAAATGTCGCGGTAAGCAAGAGTCGCCACCGTCTTTTATTTTTTCCTACAAGGAAAGGACAAAAGCATAAAAAAATTCCTTTTTTGAGATATTTCTCGGGTTCGGGAGGTAGATTATAGAAAGGGAAGGTGTTAGCACCCTTTCTATCCGTGGTTATCCACGGGCTCTTAGGTACTTGCTCATTATGTTTTCAAAAGTTTGCTTTTCTTTGTGTTTGTGGGTTTGAAAAGAGTTTTTTGTTTTGAAGAGGGTGTAAGTGCGAAAAGTTTTGTTTTGTTTTTAAAAGGAGCAAGTACTTAAGAACCATCTACCTACTCGAAAAGGAATTAAATTGTGCTAGTGTCCTTTAGACAATGCTATCCCGCTATTGAGGAGTAGATAGCATCATCGTTGGAGTTTTCGGGTCAATTCGATTAAGGGACGTGTGGTCACTAAAGCAATGTTAGGACGCCTTAGCGGTAACACTAATATCCTAGATCATTTTTCCGAGGCAACCGTTTCGAGGCAACTATGATCTTTGGACAAGAGGGCGACCTCTAAAACTTCCTATACTCAATGACCACGTTCGAGGCAACTAAGTGAGGTATACCCTAAGAGTGGCATGTGCAAGTGTGTTATTTTGATTAATTTTATCTGTACATGTTATGGGCGAGCTATGTTGATTTTAAGTTCATACATTGGATCTTGTCATGCATTCCCTATTATCAAACATCTAACATTGTATATTGTGCGGAAATTAAATTGCGAGAAATTAAATCTAAGCTATTACAAGGCGTCGGGTATTTACATCGCCAAAAACAAACCCTTTAATTTAAATTGCGGAAAATAAAAGTAAAGCGGTAAATAAATAAAGTCCTAATTAAACGTTATTACATACCGAAAGCAGTTACAATATTGGAAATAAATAGATCGCGTGCGAAAAATTAAGACGGCGCACTTTTAGGGTTTTGACCCTTTTTATTATTAAGGAAAATATTTTTGTTATTTTTGAATTTAAAGAGATTAAACCTAAACTAATTATTAATTATTTAATAAAAAGAGATATTTTTGGATTTTTTTAATATTTAAGGAAATAAAATAAAAGTGATCAAAATTATTAAAACCTAATATTTTAAATTGATTTTAATTTATTGCAAAAAAATATTAAATGTTACACCTATTTAAGACTAAGTTAATTAATTAATATATATTTATAAAAATAAAATAATGAAATTAAATTTAATAAATAAAAATAATGTTTTTTATGTTTTCTGATTTTATTAAGAAAAATAATTGGTTAGTGTAAATAATAATAATAATTAATAAAACAATTAAATAATAATAAAAAAATGAAATATGAGAAGAAATAACCAAGGGGGGGTGTTGGGCCTGATTTGAGTGTGAAATCAGCAATCTCCAGGCCCAAATGCATTGGCCTTTGTTGACTTCTGTTAATTCCATATGCGCTTGTTGACTTGGATGCATGGTGAATGTTCGACCTAGGCCTTTGGATTTGATTTGTAGGCCACTTGGCGTTTGAGATCTGGAAGAACATGATGGTCCACGCCTTGATGCTGCATACAATTACCTGGAGAAAAATTATAACAAATATTGGGGGACCTGGGATTCGAACCCAGGTCACATTGGATTCTGGACAACACACTTGCCACTCAACCAACGCATTCAATTTGTTATTGGAATAAGCAACAAATATTATATTGGAATAGCCAACTGGGAGAGGACGCGTGGTCATCTTCTTCACCAAATCCCTGGTTATTTACCTGCGGATTTTCATCCGCAGCTAAATCCCTAGGGCCATCCTAACATGAGTTATAGGCCACCTAAATGCAAATGGAGGACATCATTGTGTTCGTCTCCCTTCCCTGAAGACAACCATGTCCATGGTTGGTCTTAATTATTCCTGCAAAACAAAACCCCAAATGCAATCCTCCAAAACCCTAAATTCGGGCAAGGCGATATAGGCTACAAAAACAAAATTAAATAATGCAGAAATACTCTAAATGAATCGACTAACATGATAGTGTCAAGATTTTGGAAAAAAGATGCAAGATTCAGAGGTTATGAATTCGTGTACAGAGCCATGTTCATGAGGACTTACAGTGCGATTGGGGATGTCTCAAGGCCTGATTTTGATTGCTTTAGCTCCACCGGATATCAGGCAAGAGAGCTATGTGGAGATTTTGCTTTGAAAACGCCTCCTATGTGGATTTCGATCTCCAACTTTTCAAGGTTTTTTTCCAGTTTTGTTTGACCGTTTCTTGCAGTTTCAGGTCGTGTTCTTGATGTGTATGGCTTGTGTGTGTGTATATGGGAATGAATTAGGTCAAGAGTTGGGCTTTAAATCCATGTGCATTCAAGGTTTGGGATTTGATATGATCACCATTGATAAAGTTTCCAAAATTGTACCAAATCTGATTTTTTATGCACAACAATGCTTGATACGAATTTGATTATGTGAGTCATGATATTTGAAAACTGTAATGATCACAAAGATCTCATTCCATCAATTTTTGGATTTTATTTGAATTAATATTGATTTAAAATGAATTAAATCAATAAAAATTAAATAAAATAGAAAAATAAGTGATTGGTCATGAAATTGAAGATGGGAGACGTGTGTGGTGTGAAAAGACCAAATCAAGTGGAAAAAAGTGGACCCTTTTGTCAAAAATTGGAGTTTTGAGGATAGTTGACTTTTGGCAATTTTGGAAAATGCCCAACTTCAACAATGCATAACTTCTTCAATTTTGAACTTTTGGAGGTGTTCTTTGACTATTTAGAAACCTTGAGATGTCCTATAACCAACCCTTTTGGTCTCATCTCATTTTTATATCCCATGCTCAAGTTATAAGCTTTGGCAAAAAAGGTGTTTTTGTTGACTTTCAAAAATGACCTATAATGTCCAAATTTGTAACTTTTTGTGAGAGCATTTCTTGATCTTGGGGTGTGAAGATGGATTGTAGGAAATTGCATCCTCTTAAAAATGAGATTTGGATTGGTCATTTCTCATAAAGTATGAGAAAGTTATGCTTGGTCAAAGTTGAGTTGACTTTTCCTACAAAACCCTAATTTAGCAACTTTTGAATCTTGAGCAATCCTTGATGAATCATGACCAACCCTTGATCAAATGATGAATTATCCTTAAAAATGAGAATGTTGGCAAAAAATCTTGAGGTTTGACTGTATTTAGGTCACAATTGACTTTTGCCCTAGCACAGTCAATTTTTGGACTTCTTGAGCAATTGATTGACCAAACTTTCTCTGCAAGGCTTGAAATTTGACATGGATTAACTTGAGAGCATATTAGGACATTGGGGAGAACTTGAGACCATTTGGATATGATGACCTTGATGCAACACAAAACCCTAATTTTGAATTGACTACCTTAGGAGGTGATTTGACTGTCCAATTCTTGAGCCATCTTGAACAACTTGGAGATGATTCTTGACATGTCTTGAGGAATATGGGAGGGAAAATTTTGGGGTACAACACCATATCCGCTAATCTTTCCAAGGTCTCCAAAAGACCTGTTAAGATTACATCTAATCTGAAGATTGCGCCTTTGAAGATAACCATGCCGGGGCCCATCCCATACAAGTCCAACAAATCAATACCGTGGAACTATGGGGGATAGATCTTCTACCACGGTATTAAACAAATTGAATTAACTGAAGAGAGTTCTGATGAAGAGACTTCCGACATTGGAAACATTGCTGGAACGAGTAAAATCACCCGCAGTGGAAGAATTTTCTCTCCGGAGATTGCCCCTCCAAAGGCAATCTTCGGACCCTCAGCTGCTCCTAAGGTTACCCCTGTGTCGGTCAACATATCTGCAAGAACTCCAATTATTGAAGAAGTTGCAACTCTTGTGGTTATCCCCTCTGCTGTTGCTGATGATAGAGGGAAAGGGATCCAAGAAGAGCCCGTCAGGACGAGGGCTCAGCCATTGGTCATCCCTGAGACCTCTAAAAAAGAAATGGAAGAGATTTTGAAAATAATCAAGAAAAGTGATTATAATGTTGTGGAACAACTGGGGAAAACCCCCTCAAAGATCTCTATGTTGGCCATGTTGCTTTGTTCATAAGCTCATGCTAAAGCTCTGATAAGATTCTTGAAGATGGCCCATGTGCCCCAGAAACCTCCGCGGATCAGTTCCAGGAATGTGTAGCTAGCCTAACAGGTGACAATGGTCTAGGATTCTCCGATGCCGATTTAACATCTAAAGGGAGAAAACATAATGACGCTTTGCATGTCTCGGTGGAATGCAGAGGGACTACTCTAGCACACGTCCTGGTAGACACTGGTTCTTCGCTGAATATTTTGTCAAAGAAAGCCTTGGATAGACTGGATTATGAATGCTTAACCTTGAAACCCAGCAATATCATTGTCAGAGCCTTTGATGGTTCTAAAAGGATGTTCCACGGGGAGGTGGACATCCTGATTAAGGTGGGAACTGAAACCTTCAACTCCACATTCTATGTGATGGACATTCGTCCTTCCTATTCTTGCTTGTTTGGAAGACCCTGGATTCATAATGCTAGAGTTGTCACTTCCTCTCTGCATCAAATGCTCAAGTACCCTGTCCAGGGGAAAATTATAACTGTTCACGGCGAAGAGGAATACATGATAAGCCATCTAAATTCTTTCCGCTATGTAGAATCGGATGGTGAATTCATCGAAACCCCTTTCCAACACTTCGAGGAGGTAGCTCAGGAGATTGCGATAACCAAGACAGTGTCTTCTGTACCCATTATTACCAAACCTGTGTCTCGGATGTCATCCCTCAAGGATGCAAAGGCTGTGATTGAAGAAGGAGGAAGCATAATTTGGGGTTAACTTCCAGACTTTCCTTTTAAATCAGATAAATTCGGCTTGGGGTTCACTGCTTCTGCTCAAAAGGTTGTACACCGCTCCCGTGCTGGAGGGACACCAGTGAAGATCACCCATTATGGAGTCAGTGCTTTGGAGGATGGTGAAGAGGAAAGCAACTTGGAAGACTGGATTTTCCCTACTGTTGACGGAGGACTGTGCAACTGGGAGGCAAAAGACTTTATTCCGATTACTTTCATAAATCAGTAATTTATCTTTCAGACATTTCTGTTGGTTTGTAATAATTCTTAAACAATTCGTACACTTTTAACCTTGTGCCTTACCCGAGGCACATAGGTCCATCTGTAAGGGTTTGATTTTTCATCTTCATATGACATTTTAATGAATCATGGACGTTTTCACATATAAACTTTTGTGTTCATTGTCTTTCTTTTTACATTTTATTTGTTTAAAGGTGGCTATCCCTTACACACACCCACACTCACAAATGAAGGCACCCTTCCATTCTGGATTCCATGGGTAACAATTCTGCTATGGCCTTCAGTGACTCTGAAGATCTGGTCTACCATGCCGAATACAAAGGTGATGAAGACTGTGAGGTGTCGGGAGAATTGGCTAGACTGCTACAACAGGAAGAAAGGGCTATTCTACCTCATGAGGAGCTGTTAGAGACAATCAACTTGGGTACTGATGAAGATAGAAAAGAAGTCAGAGTGGGTGCCAACCTAGAGCCAAGTGTCAAGGAGTGCTTAATTCAGCTGTTGAATGAATATGTTGAGATTTTCGCCTGGTCTTACGAAGACATGTCGGGACTCGATACATATATTGTGGTTCACCGTCTCCCTACAAGAGAAGACTGTCCACCAGTTAAACAGAAAGTCTGCCGCATGAGGCCCGATATGTCTGAAAAGATCAAAGCCGAAGTTATGAAGCAGTTTAATGCTGGTTTTCTTGCTGTTACTTCCCATCCATAATGGGTTGCTAACATTTTTCCCGTGCCTAAGAAGGACGGCAAAGTCAGAATGTGCATGGATTACAGAGACCTAAACAGGGCCAGCCCTAAAGATGATTTTCCACTACCGCACATTGACATCTTGGTTGACAACACAGCTTAGCACAAGGTATTTTCTTTCATGGATGGATTCTCAGGCTATAACCAGATCAAAATGGCCCCTGAGGACATGGAGAAAACTACTTTTGTTACACAGTGGGGTATGTTCTGTTACAAAGTGATGCCATTCGGACTAAAGAATGCCGGGGCAACCTATCAGCGCGCCATGGTAGATTTGTTTCATGATATGATACATCATGAGATAGAGGTCTACGTAGATGACATGATAGCCCGATCACAAACTGAAGAAGAACACGTCGACCATTTGCAAAAGCTGTTTGTCAGGTTGAAGGAGTACAAGCTCAGACTGAACCCTAACAAGTGCACTTTCGGAGTCAGGTCCGGTAAACTCTTGGGTTTCATTGTCAGCAACAAAGGCATCGAGGTTGATCCTGCCAAAGTCAAAGCTATACAAGAAATGCCTGCCCCTTGCACTGAAAAGGAGGTCAGAGGTTTCTTGGGACGCCTAAACTACATTGTTAGGTTCATCTCTCACCTAACATCTACCTGTGAGCCAATCTTCAAGCTGTTGAAGAAGGATCAGGTGGTTAAATGGAATGATGACTGTCAAATTGCTTTCGATAAAATCAAGGAGTATTTGCTAGAACCTCCTATCTTGATGCCACCCGTCGAAGGCATACCGCTAATCATGTATCTGACTGTTTTGGATAACTCAATGGGATACGTAATGAGCCAACATGACGAGTCTGGCCGAAAAGAGCATGCCATTTATTAACTTAGCAAAAAGTTTACCGACTGTGAGACCCGATACTCACTGCTCGAGAAAACTTGTTGCGCTTTGGTATGGGCTGCTCGCCGGCTAAGGCAGTATATGTTGACTCATACCACTTTGCTGATATCTAAGATGGATCCGATCAAGTACATCTTCGAGAAGCCTGCTCTATCTGGAAGAATAGCGAGATGGAAAATGATTCTGACAGAATACGATATACAGTACACGACCCAAAAAGCTATAAAGGGGAGTGTGTTAGCTGACCATCTAGCCCATCAAGCTGTCGAAGATTACCAATCCATGAGGTTCGACTTCCCCGACGAGGATATCATGACTTTGGACAACATTGAAGATTTCAGACCATATGACGAACCTGAACAAGGATCCTGATGGACCCTGTACTTTGATGGTGCCTCTAATGCACTTGGCAACGGTATCAGAGCGATACTCATTTCTCCAGAAGGTTGCCATACACCTTTCCCCGCCAGTCTTTGCTTTAACTGCACCAACAACATGGCCGAGTATGAAGCTTGCATCTTTGGACTCAAGGCTGCAATAGACCTGGGTATCAAATCTTTGGTTGTGTTTGGAGACTCGGCTTTGGTCATCAGTCATATCAAAGGAGAGTGGGACACTAAACATCCCAATCTCATCCCTTACAAAGAATATGTCTTGACATTGCTACCTCATTTCGAGCAGATTACCTTCGAGCACTTCCCGCGAGAAGAAAATCAGCTAGCAGATGCTCTAGCTACAATGTCATCTATGTTTAAACTTAACTGGGATAATGAGGCTCCCCAAATCACCATTGAGCGGATGGACGAACCTGAACATTGTCTCGAGATTAATACCGAAGAAGTAGTGGACCGACCTTGGTTTCACGAAGTCAAAAGGTATCTCGAGGCTCAGGAATACCCTGAAGGAGCTTCAGTCAACGACAAAAAGTTCTTAAGGAGATTCTCAGCTAAGTTCTTCTTGAGCAATGGTATCCTGTACAAGCGCAATCATGATTGCATTCTACTCCGTTATGTGGACAATATTGAAGCTGAGCAGATCATGGCTGAACTGCATAATGGTACCTTTGGCACTCACTCTAACGGATATACGATGGCTAAGAATATTCTACGGGCAGGCTATTACTGGTCTACCATGGAAGGTGACTGCTATCAACATTCCAGGACTTGTCACAAATGTCAAATCTATGCGGACAAGGTACATATACCTCCAGTTCCTCTCAATGTCTTAACAGCTCCTTGGTCGTTCGCTATGTGGGGAATCGACATGATTGGAGAGATCAAGCCTACAACATCCAATGGACACCGCTTCATTCTGGTGGCCATTGATTACTTCACCAAGTGGGTCGAAGCAGCTTCCTTCGCATCCGTCACAAAGAATGTGGTTGCCCGCTTCATCAAACAGAACCTCATTTTCCGGTACGGCATCCCCGATAGGATCATCACTGATAACGGTACAAACCTTAACAACACTATGATCACCACCTTGTGCGAGCAGTTCCAGATTCAACATCATAATTCATCTCCCTATCGGCCAAAGATGAACGGTGTTGTCGAAGCTGCGAACAAAAATATCAAGAAGATCATACAAAAGATGACAGTCACCTACAAGGACTGACATGAGATGTTACAGTTTGCTCTCCACGGGTACCGTACCACGGTGCGTACATCAATTGGGGAAACACCCTATTCTTTGGTATATGGCATGGAGGCTGTTTTACCTATCGAGGTTCAGATTCCCTCCTTGAGAATCATGAAGGATGCTGGTTTGAGTGAAGACGATTGGATTCAGACCCGGCTTGATCAACTTAACTTGATTGATGAAAAGCGACTTGCTGCTGTTTGCCATGGTCAGGCGTATCAAAAGCGGATGATCAAGGAATTCAACAAGAAAGTCAGGCACCAGGTATATCAAGTCGGGGATCTTGTAATCAAGCGGATCATCTTGCCACAAAGTGATCCCAGGGGCAAGTGGACTCCTACTTACGAAGGACCATTTGTGATCAAAAACATCTTTTCTGGTGGGGCAATGATATTAATCACCATGGACGGCGATGACTTGCCGCACCCTGCAAACGCAGACATAGTCAAAAGATACTACGCATAAATGACCCGCTAGGTTGACACACCTAGGAAAAAAAAGGTCATCCCGGTGAATCGAAAACCCGAAAGGGCGGTTCAGGAAAAAGTTAGGGATAAATAAAAAAATCTGTACACCCGATAAGTTGAAAACCCGAAAGGGCGACTTGGGCAAAAAAGGGTTTCCCGGTGGATCGAAAACCCGAAAGGGAGGTCCAGGCAAAAGTTAGGGAATTAAAGTGTATGACTATGTCTCGTCGGATCACTTTAAGGACATTGTCTTCACAGACAAGCTCAGGGCTACTGATCAACTCAATCATCTTCAGACGAAGCAACAAATGGACAGGATACTCATAGTTATGAAGGCTATAGCAGAATGGGAACCCCATGGAATTTTTTACACATAACCATCTTTCTTTGTATAAAATTTTCTCATTTTTATGACAACATTCTCTTACTAGGATGTCTGTCTCCTTTGTACAAAATACTTACACAAAGTTAATACAAAGATACTTCAAAGTGCATAAAGCTATTTGTCTTTTCCTTTTTACACTTGTGTTTTATTTGAAAACATCCAATGATTTATTAATGAGCATATGCATTTGAATATAATCACATATTTACAAATAAACGAAATGGGAAAGAATAATTACTGACAGGTTGAAAGTATAGGAAGAAGTCTTTAGGATATTCCAAGAGAAATCCCCTGCGGTACATCATCTAGATCCCCAGCGGAGCTAAAACCTTGAAATACATATCCCTAGCGGAGCTAAATTTCAAATCCCTTAATCCCCATCAGAGTTAAGTTTTCAAACTCCCAATCCCCAGTGGAGCAAAACTTTAAACTACAGACCCTCAGCAAAGATGAAACCTTCTTCCCCAGCGGAGTCAAATTTCCAACTATCAATCTACAGCGGAAACCATTCAGTTTTCCCCAGATTTCCCAACAAGTTGTCTTAAAATCTAAGAATCAACCAGATAACAGTTAATTTCCGTCTCTCCCCAACCTAGGATAATTCCCCAGTAGAGTGGCATACAACCCAAACTCTTGAACGTCTTCCAAACAGGAATAAGCTTTTTCCCCAGAGTCCTGAACTCACTCTCCAGCAGGATAGCTACTCCCCAGCAGTATAGCTATTCCCCACAGAGTTTTTACTCCCCAACAGAATGAAGATTCTCATTCTTGATTCCCCAGTGAAGTTGCTAGAGCCTTCTTTACTCCCCAGCATGAATCTTTCAGAATTTTTAATCCCCTGCAGATCAAAGATTCTCATTCTTGACTTCCCAGCATGAAGTCCCCAAGGATTCAAATCCCCTAGGAGACCGAAGATTCTCATTCTTAGTTCCTCGCAGAAGCCATCAGAGTCTTCCTTTTTCTTCAGCAGATCAAGGTTTTCCTTTGATTGGTCCCTAATAGAGATCACCAGAGTTTCCTTATTCCCCAGCCGAGTAAGGATTCCCATTGCGTAATCCCCAGTTGAAGTCTTCAAAGTTCTCTGGATTCCCCAAGAAGGATTTTTGTCAATACTCCAACTTCAAAGTCATGAAGGATTCTCACATCTCCACAGAAGTTGTCAAAGATTTTGAATCTCCAGCAGCGGTCATGGACTTATTTTCCCCGGCAACAGTCAAGGATTTTATTATCTCCAGCCATCAAGGATCTATTTTCCTCAGTGTTGCAGCGAGTCAGCTTACATGCACATACATTACATTCATATATCATAAACATTGATAAAACACATATATTGCATCATACATTTCATGCAACATAACTTTGTGTTTCAGCTAACATTTTACCTTTTTCAGGATAAGATTAACGAACTACCAATATAGAATCATTATACAGCTTAGAGATGCTCCAGACATGGATGCTATTCTATTGCTTATTCAGATTCAAAGCTCAGAGATGCTCCAGACACGGATGCTATTCTATTGCTTATTCAAATACAGAATTCAAAAACAACTTATAGATGTTCCAGACACGGATATTATTCTATTTCTTATTCAGATTCAAAGCTCAGAGATGCTCCAGACACGGATGCTATTCTGTCGCTTATTCAAATACAAGATTCAGATACAGTCCAGATATGCTCCAAACACGGTAGCCATGCTGTCACTTATTCTGACTTTTTCCCCAGCTCAGAGATGCTCCAGACACGGATGCTATTATGTCGCTTATTCAAATACAAGATTCAGATACAGTCCAGATATGCTCCATACACGGTAGCCATACTGATCACTCATGCTGATGTTCCCTAGCTCAGATACACTCTAGACACGGTAGCCATGCTGATGTTCCCTAGCTCAGATACACTCTAGAAACGGAAGTCATTTCTGATACTCATTCAAGTTCTCAGCGTTCAGATACAGTCCAAATATGCTCCAGACACGGTAGCCATGTTGATCACTCATGCTGATGTTCCCTAGTTCAGATACACTCCAGACACGGTAGCCATTCTGACACTCATTCTTCTGACCTACAACCTATAATTCAACAAACATTATGGCATCTACAATCCCATCTCCGACAAGATCCTGTCACCTCTTCAAATGGAATCTTAAAGCCCATTCCCTTAACTATACTTTGACGAGTGCAAATTTACGGGCACTCTAGTGTCCAATCATCTTTTACCTTCGAGTTACGAACGAAAAAACTCGCCAATCTAACTCTTCAGGTTCAAGAAGATTGAACAGGGACAGTTGTTGTACCCCAAAATTTTCCCTCTCATTTTATCAAGATTCTCCTCACAAGACTCTTTGGACTCAAGGCCAGATTAGGGTTTGCTCAGCTCAAGACCTCTCCTTGCATTGATGACTTGAAATTAGGGTTTCAGTTTTCACAGGGATTTTTGGATTTCCAATACCTCATGTGACTTTCATACTTCATGTTGGACCTCTAAGATTGCTCATACCAAGTTTCAAGCCTTGAATAAAATATTTGCCCAGTCAATTGGGTAGTTGACCTAAAAATCAACTGTATTGGGGAAAAAGTCAATTGTGGCCAATTTATAGTCAAACCTCATAATTTTTATCCACGTCAACATTATAGACTCATATGAACCATTTGATCAAGTTTGGACCACAACTCCTCAAGAAATTTGATCAGATCATCAAAAGGGCAAAATGGTCAAAATTAGGGTTTTGACTGTAGAAGGGCAATTTCTGATTTTTTACCTAGCCAATGGAAAATTGGGTTCAAGAATGGTTTCAAGGAATCAATAGCGTCACCTTGACCTAATCACAAGGTTCAAAAGATCTCAAATGCATTGGATTGACAAATGAATTTTCCAGTCAACTGATCAAAAATCAACTATACACTGAAAAGTCAAACTTTGACTTTTTGGTCAAAATCAAGTTCCAAGGGTCATTTTTCATCAAGATGTGTCAAAACATGAAACTTGTTCACCAAGAAACCTAATTTTGGAAATTAGGGTTTAAAATGGAAAATTTTCATAACTTAGAAATTTTCTAAGTTATGAAAATTTCTTATTTTTTCCTAACTTTTCCCAACTTTTTCACCATGATTCAATTGGATTCAAAGAAAACTTCCAACATGAAAGTTGTAGTCCTACACAAAATATACAACTTTGATTCATAAAGTTTTCTCAAAAGATGTTTGGATCTCAAGTTATGATTTTGTGAATAGGAGTCCATGAAACTTTTAACTTAGTGAAATTTTGCCCTAGTTTAGGCAAGATTTTGACCTATCTTCATGGAAACTCTTTACATAGTTCCAAGTGGAATATCAGAATTCATTTCAAAGATTAATTGTAGAGCATGTTACAAGCTTTCCAAAATGTCCAAGAACTCTCCAAGATCATTTGTGGTTAGGGAGAATCGAAAGTTTGAAAATGGAAAATTATCACTTTTGTCCAAGGCACTTTGCACCATGTTACAACTTGTAATTCAGTTTGAATCATGCTTGTACTTGGTTTACAGGTTCTAATAATTTATACACTCATAAATTAAATTCTACATTGGTTAATGGAATTGTTTTGATCTTGGAAGCTTTGTACAAAGGTTTAATCAAAAAATGGCAAAAAGGCAACATTGCTACTTTGATAAAGTATGCTTTATGTCCTTTTGTTTATCTTGAGCATTGAACTTAATCTTTTGCAGCAAACCACATCCATAAAACATCAGAAAAGGTTTACCAACTCTCCCCAGTCCTTGATCTAGCCTGTACAGGTTGTGCCTTTGTCAATTCACCTTTTACTTCAAAAACAAGCAAGTGTGCAAAAACTCCACAACTTGAAAATTTGATAAGAGCAAGTCTTGTGTCCATTAAAAACGATCTCAACACATTGTATCAAGCAGAATACATGAGTTACAAGCCTCTAAAACACCCAAATACACCAAAAACTCCATTTCTTCCCAAAACAGGGAAGCTTTGCAGAACTCAAGCCAAAAAATATTCCACTCGTGCGTTTTGCCTTGAACCACTTCAAACACATTCTATACAACCCACCTGAACTGTCCAAGCCCTTCTCAAGCAACATTAACTTCATTTTCAAGCTTCACCATTTTCAATTTCTAAGTTTGCAGGTTGAGTTCTATAGAGAGATTCAAGCCATTTCAAAGCAAGCTGAGCATTGGGAAAGGTCAAGGGAACTTCAGGCAAGCTAACACAACCTTCAGGCCTCTCACAACTCCTACATTGCCATATTCGAACTTGACTAAAACATGTATTTCTCAAGATTCTAACTCCTTATTTAGGCATAATTAATCTTAGGTTTGTGAAGCAAAAATGTAGTCTCTAAGTTGCTTGAGATGTACATATGCATAGCTTCCATTTGTATTAACTGAGCTAGGAGAATTTGGATGATGAACATGCTGAAAAAACTAGGTTAGAATTTAGGGCCAATGAAATTCTCTCTGGTCTTTGAGAGTTAGATCAAGTTTCTTATATCATTAGAATCGTGTGATGATGAGCTATAACTTTCATGTTGCAAGATTTTGTTTTTAAGCACGTATGCAGGAGATACAATTTGAAGTACAGGGCGCGCGCGTTTCTGTTCCAAGGACAGGGACGAAGTTGAAATGGGTTGGGCCTGGCTTTGTCTGACTTTTGACACCCCCTGCTTGCTTTCTGCACCCCCTTGGCCCATTTGTTATATTTTGTATATTTTCTCATTTTATTTATATTTTCTGACTTTTTATTTTTTATAAATATTAAAAATCACCAAAAATATTTTCTTAATTTTTACATTTTTATTTTATTATTTTAATTATTTTTTGGGCATAAAAATAGTTTACTAATAATATATACTTTATTTTTCTTAAATAAATTGTAAATAATATTGAAATACTTAAATATTTTATTTTTATTATTTATACACTTAAAATAATATTTTCTCACATAATTTAATTCTTAACATTTTTGTATATATTTTTATTTATTTTCTTGTACATAAAAATGAATAAATAAATAGTATATAATACATTTTCTTTTAAAACCAAAAATTAGGGTTTTTACCCTTTCAAAAATAATCATTTTTTATTTTTAAGACATTAAACAACTTTATTTTACATACATAAAATAAATATACAAAAAAACATTAGTGCATATTTACATTTATTTGCATATTTAAATATTTGCCTATTTTATTTATTTGTACAATTAAATTCAATATGGTTGTAATAGTTTTAGGTTTTATTTTATGCAAATATCCCATGTTCAAACTTGTATCCCCCTTCCCATGATAATGTTGTAATAGTCTTAGATTTACTTTTACGCATTTTATCGCTTTAATATGCCATGATAGTAAAAACTAGGGTTTGTATGATAACCAAAATCAAAACAAATAGCATGACTAAACACAAGACAAAAATGCATGAAAATGACAACACAATGCACACAAGCACCCCTAGGGTTTCATCCACTTTGTTGCCTTAAAATGGCCATGGTATGCATGCTAGTTATCTTGGCAAAACAAAAACAAAACAAAAAGATCATAGTCCCTCGATGATGCTATCTTGGTTGCCTAAACAAAAATGATCTAGTCCCTCAAAAACTTGCCAAAGATACTTAGCAACATTGTTATCATGGTCATACGATGACCCACGCCCGTCCCGTTTAACATCCAAATACAAGGTTGTTTACCAAATACAATGGTAAAACAACAACGTCAAAGGGTTAAAAATATGTAGGAAAGATCTTTGAGTAGGGTAGACAACTCCTAGTTACTTGATCAATTTGCAAACATCCTTGCTAATTTCAAAACACACACACAATTTCAAAACAATTTCCCAAAACAAACTTTCAAACATTGAAACATTTTTCAAAAGATAAACACCTTTTTATATATTCAAACAATAATCATTACAAAGGTTGCCTAAACAAATGCTTCTTTTCAAAATACTTTCAAAACCACACACAAAGCACCATTTCAAACAATTGGAAAAGCAAAACAAGTGATCTAAACAAGTAACTAAGAGCCCATGGAAAACCATGGATAAAAAGGGTGCTAGCACCTTCCCTTTTCATAATATACCCTCCGAACCCAAGAAAACATCTCAAAGGTCTTTCCTGTGCTTTTTGACCTTTCCTTTGGATAAAATAAAAATTCGGTGGTGACTCTTGCTAAACTGAAACATTTGCGAACACAAACGCAAAACCTCAAGTCAGTTCTCCCACCGTATCACAGCATCGATACAAAATCTTATGTATCTACACATAACACTTTGATGCCCCTGTAATGCAAACTTAAACTTGTATGCATCGACACAAAACCTCATGCATCGACACATGACATTCTGATGCTCCTGGAAAACATTTTTGAACTTACATGCATTGATATATAATATCATGCATCAACATATGACATTCTGATGCTCCTGTAAAACATTCTTTTGAATTTATATGCATCGATACATAATATCATGCATCGACTCATACCATGTTTTATGTTCAAAAATTAAAAATACAATCAGTATGCATCGACACATATGTGTTATGCATCGACATATGTAAAATAGTTGGTTCTGTAAACTTTTATGATATGATCTTGCATCGACTCAAAAAAATATGTGTCGACCCATCCTGTAATTCATAACTAACATGAGTCGACTCATGACCAACATGCATCGACTCATAATATTTTCTTTTGCCTAACCGTTTTCTGTTACATATATAAGTAAGTATTTTTCTCAACAGCAAACGAATTGCAACATATCAGAATTATGCGCAAACATTTGTGAGCAGCTAGAAGCCTGAAATAAACTTCATCTTCATCACCTTCTCAATCATCTTCATTCAACAACAACAACAAAAATCAAACATCCTTGTTGAATTGGATCAAGAGGTCAGAGATAACGTTCAGATGTGTATTGAAAGGATCTCAGCTGAGTTGAAGATTGAAAAGGAGACTTCAAGAAATAAACCAAGGGGTTTGTCCTTCAAGAACGGGTGTGTTCTTGAGGGTTTGTTAGTCACGGTCGCACAAGTCAGATTCAGCCGTAGCGAGGGGTTTGGAAATCAGAGGGATTTTTGCAAACAGGTCGTGGAAGCGGAGGACCGATTGTGGATCTTGCAGGGAATCTTGATACAACTCATATCATGTGGTTGTTCTTACAAGAAGAATAAGATCATAAGGATTTCTATACGTCTGTGTAGTGTAACCTTGTTATCAAACATTCAGCATATTGTTATAAAAGTTCTCAGTTTCAATTGTAAAATTGAGAGGGAGACGTACCCACACGCGAGGACGACAATGGGGAACTTCCTTACCAAACTGCATGTGTATCGTTCTTTCTTTCTTTCTCTTTATATTTTTACATGCTCCATAATTTTGTGATTCAATTGGCTTGCTGAGTTTTTCTGTCTAATGATAAAAATAGTGGTTCAAATACTTTCATCAAACCACCACTATTATATCATTAAACAAGCATATGCCAAGTGTTTGACAAAATTCCTAACAAATTTCTTAATTCATTGGAAATACTGCTTTAATGATAAGTGCATTAAAACGTTGGGAAATTTGAGTTGTATATTCATCAATTTCATCTAATAAAAATCCAACAAGTTTTTCACATGTCCAGTTTTCTAGTAGTCAGTTCAAATTAGACGGAATTGATTTAGGACATTAATTTTTCGCTGCTTTCAACACACTTTGATAAAATAATTTTAAATCCTTGAATAAGTAGGAGGTGATCTATTCACCCCTCTCTTGATCACTTGCCACACCTTCTAATATGTCGAACCCAGGTCCTTTTCCTTAATTCGACCTCCCTTAATTCGATTCTAAGGTTTGTTTGGCCTGGATATCCTAGGCTTTGAGTTTCGAAGGAAATCTCAGATCGTGCCCTAACAATGGCACGATCTCATCCTTGTGCATATACCTGCATGTATCTTGTTAAACATGTGCTAATGATGGTCCTAAACACAAGTTAAATGATTAAAACAATAATATGTGACAAAAGTGTGCCTTCGATTTTACCACCCTTACCAATTAGAGGTTTGTGGATTTTGTGGCTTCAGGTGTGGAAACACTTGCTTAGGGGCTGGTGTGGATTCCTGGTTGTCTCAGGGACACGTATCTAGTATTCGTTAGGATTAAGAGTACCTCGTAAGAATTAGTTTCGAATTATGAGATTTTTGGTATGCTTTCTGAGGCAGCGTGTGCATATAGTCTGTGTGTGTATGTATGTAGTCTCTGTGCGCATGTACCTCTTATCCTTGGCTTGTAGAATTGTTGTGTATTTATAGGATATGGAGAGAGGGTCATAGCATAAAAATGGAAAGGGAAAATCATTTACTAGGCTTTGAAGGAAAAATCAGACACATTAAGGGATTGCCTTTTTTGATGAGTTCCTACCCCTTTGAGCTTTGGGGTGAACCTGGACACATTTGACTCCTTCGAATACCCTTAATCTTTGCTCTTAGTTTGGCCCAGGGTTGCCTCCTTCAAATAGCTCTAATTCTCATCATTAGGGCTTCTTCGATTGAGCCCCTATTCGTCTTGGTATCTTGATCTGAAACTCTTCAACTAGCCCAAACGAAAACTCTTATCTGGCCATTCGAAACTTCCCTTGTTACCTCCTTTGAATGCAGTTGTACAGGAGGCCTAAGCTTGGAAACATGTTAGCTTTTGGGACAATAAGAAATTTGGACCAAGACTCATCATAAGACAAACTTATTATGTGTATCCTTCGAATGGAACACCTGTACATCCTTCGAATGGCCCTTTTATGTGTCTTTCAAATAGCCCACATGTACGCCTTGTGCATTCTTCGAATGGGCCACCAATGTGTGCTCATAATGTGGCAATCATGTGCTCAAAGGTTCAGAGATAGAGTTGACGCAAGCAATTTCGAGGGAACTATTGCCCTGTCGAAACTAGCACAAAGGGAACCAATGCCTTGTGGATGCTAGCATGAGGGAGGCCATTGCTATGTGAATCGAAGTCCAGTTGAAAAGGTCTTGGCCTTGGGAATCGAAGACAAATTGAAGAGGGAGCATTTGCCTTGTACGCTGAAGGCACATACAAAGGAAGTATTTACCTTGTGTGCTTGAAGGCAAGTTGAAGAGGGAGCTTTTGCCTAGTGGGTTAAAGGCAATCATGAAGAGGACATTGCCTTGTGAATCGAAGGCATGTAGGAAGTCCTTTGTCTAGTGAATCCAAAGCAAGTCTGAAGAAGCTTTTGCCTTGTGAATCCAAGGAAATCATGAAGAGAGGTCTTTGCCTTATACGTTGAAGGCAAGTTTAAGGGAAGGCTCTGCTGGAATGATACTTGTGGACCCAAAGTTTGATCGAAGGGTCTTAATGGCTCAATTGAAGCTTGTCTGCAGTGGATTACTACTTTGTGAATCGAAGTAGGCATGTAGGAAGTTCTTGCCCTATGAATCGAAGGAAAGCCTGAAGCAGCCAATGCACAGTCAAAGCCTTGGGAATTGAACTTTATCAAAGGAGGCCCTAAACCCAATCGAAGCTTGTGAATTAGGCTTGTGTCAAAGGAAGTCCAGCACCTAATCGAAGCTTGCCTAGATGCCAATCGAAATACCCTATTTAGATGTCAATCGAAAGACACTTTATTATCTCCAAAAAAATTATTTTCCTTAAGTAAGTGTTTGTAACCACCATGTAAAGGGGAGATCTTGGAAAACATGAGAGGGTAAATTTTGGGGTAGGTAGAACGATCTTAGTTGCTTGCTCACAATCCATCTTCAAAAACAAACATCTTTTCAAACACACCAAACAATTTCAAAACATGAAATATATTCAAAAGTCCAACACTTTGTATGCATTCTTATAGAGACGAGAATCATTACAAAGTTTGCCTAAACAAAGGAGCTTTTCAAAAATACTTTCAAAACCCACCACAAACACATTTCAAACAAAGCAATTTCAAAAGTGATCTAGCAAACAACTAAGAGCCCGTAGATGACTACGGATGAAAAGGGTACTAATACCTTCCCTTTTCATAACCTACGCCCCGAACTCAAGAAAATATCTCAAAGGTCTTTCCTGTTCTTTTCACCCTTTCCTTATTGGATAAAAGAAAAGTCGGTGGCGACTCTTGCTATTCGCAACAATTGCAATAAAACACAAAACACCCAAGTCAGTTCTCCCACCGTATTACAGGAGCCTTCTTAAAGATAATTTTCTGGTCGTCTATCATACGCGGAATAGCTATCTTCAGCAACAAACAACCATTAGGTAGAGACACACAATGGTAGCAACCTTCACTATAGCCCGGAAATAAACTGGCTCGTAAGAGATTCTTCTTAATAACTGGAAGAGGAGTAGTTAATTCGTTCACAGAAGAAACAAATAGAATATCATCAACAACATTGATACCCTTGTCATGCTTGGGCATTGGTGCAGTTATTAGATTGGGCGTCTCAGGAGGGTCAAATTCAGTCTCCTTTGCATCAATAAGGTCTTGAACTTTATTCTTCAGAGCCCAACAATCATTCGTATCATGCCCCGGGCTGTTGGAGTGGTAAGCACATTGTGCATTTGGATTGTAATGGGGGGAGGAAGTGTTTGGGTTTTGAGGAGGATCCCTCAAATTGAACAATTCAGCTTTCACCAAATACTACAATGCTTGAGACAACAACATGTTGATTCTGGTGAGTTGTCTTCTAGGCACATCCTGCATGTGCTGATTATTTTGTCGTTGAGATGGTGTTGGGTTGGATATCATTACAGCTCCTACCGTTGGACGACGTTCAATTTTACGATGACTTCTTTGACCATAGGAAGCATTGATCTCTCTCTTTCCACTGAACGCTTTCTTCATAGTACTTGAAGATGCAGCCCCTTGGATTTTACCACTCTTGATACCAGCTTCCACTCGTTCTCTTGTCAATATCAGCTCAGTGAATCCGGCTAAAGAGATTCCAATCAAATGGTTGAAAAATGGGCCTATCAGGGTACCCATAAACATATCTACCAACTCCCTATCAGATAGGGGAGGCTGGACTCTACCTGCAAGATCCCTCCACTTTTGGGAATAATTTTTGAAACCATCACTAGAACCCATAGACATGCTTTGGAGTTGCATGCGGGTTGGAGTAAGATCAACATTATATTGATACTGCTTGTAAAAAGCAGCAGCCAAATATTCCCAATTATGGATGTTGGTTCCTTCCAATTGATAGAACCACTCTAACTGCGTTCCCGACAAACTCTCCTGAAAGAAGTGAACCCATAAGTTCCTATCAGTTGCATGGGGTTAGATCTTCCTGACGTAAGACCTTGGGTGAATCTTGGGACATGAAACACCATCATATTTTGTAAAGGTGGGAACTTTGAATTTATGTGGGATGACCACTCCTGAGACCAATCCTAATTCTTCGAAGTCCAAACCAGGTACCCTCTGAATCTCCATAGCATTGAGACAATCCTTCAAATGTTTATATTTATCATCAGCAGGAGGATATTATTCCTCAGAATAGTCTGCTTCCTCTTCATCATTCCCCGGGATGTTATCTTCTTCTTTCATCTTCTTGTTATCCTCATCTTGGTTATCCCCTTCATTTAATGGGGTGGCGAATTCTAGAGTTCGCTTGGCTAGTCCTCTGAATCTTCTCCCCATGTTTAGGATGTCAATATGTTTCTTTTCCTTCTTCTTCTTCTCTTTAGTGATGAGAGCTTTCAGGTCTTCCTGTCCTTTAGCCAGAGCTAGTAACATCAGTTGGAATTAAGCGTTCTGTGCTTGAAGATCCTTAACATTTTGTTCAAGAGCCATTTCTTTTTGCTGAAATAAATAGCAAAAAGATAAGAAACTTGTCTTGAAATACCTGCTTATCTAATGATATGCATGACATGTTTATGCGATATTTTCAAGGACCTCGTGGGATTTAAACTCTTTTAATCAAAACAGAAACAAAGACTTTTTATTAGTAAGTTCAAATGAAACAAAAGTTTTACAAAGAAATAAAATTAAAAACTTCTAAAACTCATAGGTTTCCCATGGACGCTTCCTTTTTGTGTTGATATAGGTGTTTGTCATACGGTGGGAGAACTGACTTGAAGGTTTTGCGTTTGTGTTTGCAAATGTTGCGGTTTAGCAAGAGTCGCCACCGACTTTTGTTTTATCCAAAAGGAAAGGTGAAAAAGCACAGGAAAGACCTTTAGAGATGTTTTTCTTGAGTTTGGTGGGTAGATTATGAAAAGGGAAGGTATTAGCACCCTTTTCATCCATGGTTTTCCATGGGCTCTTAGTTACTCGCTAGATCACTTGCTTTTGTTTGAATGTGCTTGTGGTGTGGGTTTTGAAAGTATTTTTGAAAATGGAACTTCGTAATGGTTCTCGTTTCTATAAGAACGCATACAAAGTGTTTGTTTTGAAAATAGTTCAAAGAGGTGTTTGTGAGATGTGTTTTTGAAAGTGATTTTGAAAAGGTGTCTTTGTAATGAAGATAGCAAGGATATTTGTTTTGAAATTGAGCAAGTAACTAGAAGTAATATACCTACTCAAATGTCTTTCTTGTTCATTTTCTTTTCCTTTGACATTGTTGTCTTACCATTGATTTGGTAAGCAACCTTATCTTTGGATGTAAGCGGGATGGGTGTGGGTCATCGTATAGTCATGATAGCAATGTTGTGAGGTATTTTAGCATTTCTTTTTGAGGGACTAAGATCATTTTGAAAGGAAACATTTATAGCGTCATCGAGGGACTATGATGTTGTATTTCGATTGTTTTTGCTAAGACACCCCACATGCATAACATGACCATTTTTTAGGCAACAAGTGGAGTTAACCTCAAGGGTGCATGTGTGAATAGTGTGTTTGATTTGCATGCATTTAATCTTTGATTAGGGTTATCTACTTATTGATTTTATCTTTCCATACACACCCTAATTACTAACAATATATGAAAACAATAAAAGTATTGAAATGTAAAGTCCTACGCTATTACAATATTTGGGGGATGGGGGTACATATTTACGAATGGGGATTGAAAATAAAATTAAAATCCTAAGTTACTATTACAACCATATTGAATGGATAAGAATGTACAAAAGATGTAAAATGGACTTGTTTTATTTTAAGAAAATATTTTTGATCTTTTGTTTTAAGAAATAAAATAAAGCATGTAAAAATAAAAAAAAATGTTTTTTGGTATTTTTTTATTAATGGAATAGAAAGTGATAGAAAAAATAGTGAGAAAAAGAAAAATAGAATCAGCTATTACTGATTAAAGAAGGTCAGAAGTTCTGACTCTGGCGTACTGCAAAACAGAAATCCTGTTAGTGAAAAAAATAAGTAAAGTCAGAAGTTCTGAGTCCACTGGGAACACAGTAGTTTTTGGAAGTTCTGATACCACTGGCAACAAAGTAAATTTCAGAAGTTCTAATACCACTGGCAACAAAGTAGATTTCAGAAGTTCTGATACCACTGGCAGAACTTGGTCTCTCTCTCTCCATGCTAGTCAGAACATATGCAACTTGGTCATTTCTCCACAAAATAGAAGATGTGCATATGACAGTTGTGGTAGGTGTCATAGTGTTTCAGAAATAAGAAATATTCGAACTATAAATCATAGGCAAGTATGAATTTGTTAATCCTAATTCTGAGTTCTAATTTCTTCAAGAAGTTATGAACTGATTTATTCCCTACTTAGGCAGGCAGATGCATGAAATCTCAGAATATGTACAACATCAGAAACATGATATCTACATTGTATTTTTGAACATGCAAATCTGGTAATGCTTAAGTAATGTGGTGAGAGTCAGCAGAAGCTTACCTTGTAGCTGGAAGATATTCTGTGAACTGGAGTTAACCTCAACTCTTATGATGTTCTGAGCAGCTTCTTCACGTACTCAGTAGGCTGGAAGTTTTCAACTTCTGGAACAACAAAGGGGTGATGTTCTGACTTCTTTGAGTAGATGGATGGAGAGTGTATGGTAGTATGAATACATAAATTAGGGAAGTTTCTAATATGTGAATCAGAAACTGTGTGGATGGTTTTAGTCAAGAAACACTTGAGAACAAATGGAGTTTGAATGCAAGGAATCAAAAGTAAACAGGTTTTGTATGTTGTGTTTACAATTTTGTGGATTCTTGGAATTTTTGCAAGGGTTCAAGACTTTTCTTTCTCAATTTTCTGACCTCTTTACAGTTGCCAATGGTTTCCAATTTATAGGAAAGGATTTTGTAGCTTGGAGAGATCAGGGGTACCACTATCACATGATAGGCGTTGACTTGTTTTTGAAGCAAGTTCAACTAGGTATGACAGTTGGAAGTTTTTAGCCATGCCTAAACTGGATTAGCAAGCAGGGATAAAGGAAAAGTAAACCTAAAAGCAAAAAGCAACGCATAGACCCTTACATATTTCTATACAAAAGTTGCTTTTAAGGATAACAAAGGTATTTCTATGCCACACGTGGGGAGATCCTTTGGATAAAGACTCAAAAGTGGTTGTGAGCATTAAATGAGCATTAAATGATGATGAGACTTATCACAACCAGAAATCCTACAACGTAAGATTTTGCATCATTGCTTAACTCTGGATCAGAAATTCTGTTTCAGCGTAGCATCCAATCTTCTGATCTTTTTGTCTTCTGGCTCCAGCATGTTCTGAAGGAATTTCCAGACTTTCCAGGAAGTTTGTAACACGCTTTGTAAACCTTCTTTGCATTGTTCTTGCAAACTCTGACTGACCATTT
This sequence comes from Vicia faba, assembly GCA_948472305.1. Taxonomy (NCBI): domain Eukaryota; kingdom Viridiplantae; phylum Streptophyta; class Magnoliopsida; order Fabales; family Fabaceae; genus Vicia; species Vicia faba. Next base: position 174,806,347 of record OX451740.1, on the reverse strand, counting down.
GTGAAAACTTGCCCAGAAGTTCTGACCAAACTCTGACTGACCCTTTGTGAAAACTTGTCCAGAATTTCTGACCAAACTCTGACTGACCCTTTGTGAAAACTTGTCTAGAAGTTCTGACCAAACTCTGTCTTAGAAGTATCCAGAATTTGCTGAGTGTTTCAGTTTCAAGGACGTATCTTTGAGGAGTTATAACTTGAAATCTCAGCATTTCTAGGAGAAGTTCTGTTCTACAATGTTTGCAACTTCTGACTGTACTTGCATGGAGGCTGAAGAGTCGTGTTCTGATTGAAGACTATGTTCTGAACCATATTTGCAACTTCTGACTGCGCTTGCGTGGAGGCTGACTCAGAAGTTCTGAAGTATCACATTCTCTTAACACTTAAAAAATTTTCCAAATGCTTAGAAATTTGATTTTTTCAGAGTAATTTATGACTTCTGATTTTGATGAACTAGTTTCATGTCTTGATGAAATATAATTGTTGAAACTTGATTTTTGATTTAAAATTCAAAGTTTGACTTTTTCAGTGTGCTTTTGACCATTTCTCCCTTGTGAGTGATTTTCTTGAAAAGTTGTAATTCAAGACTTGGAACTTGATATAAGTAAACCTGAGAATCCAGGATGATCCTTTGAGAAATGGGAGGGAAAATTTTGGGGTACAACAGTTTCCCCTGTTCAATCTTCTTAAGCCTAAGGATGTAGATTGGCTGATCTGCCTTTCGTGATCTGAAGGTGGAAGATGATTGAACACTAGAGTGCCCAGAAATTTGCACTCGCATGAAGTAATATTGATCGGTGATGTCGGGAATGGGCTTACAGATGCCATTTGGAAAGCGACGAGAAATCATAGGAGATGGGCTTAAAGATGCCATCCAGAAAAGATTGGTTGCATAAGAGATTCATGGGTGAAAATTCCCGTACCTGCTGTCAAGGGGGACTTTGCCGGGGAATGTTGATTTATGCACTGAGAAGTAAAGTCTAGGAGATTTTGGTTGTCCATTACTCTACTGGGGAATTAACTCTTGATTGAAGAGGTGAAAGTAGACTGTATACCTGGTCAGGGTCCAGGCTATACAGCAACTCACTGGGGAAATGTGAAATCGATCGTATTTGATCGGGTCCAGGCTTTACAGTATTGTAACCTGTTGTTTGGAGATAAGGGAGAAGGAACCTGGATAGTAGGGTTACTTCGAAACGACAGCCTGGATAGTAGGGCTTGTGGGAAGGAACCTGGATAGCCGGGTTACTTCAGAAGGAGAGCCTGGATAGTAGGGTTATGAGAAGGAACCTGGATAGTAGGGTTACTTCAAAATGAAAGCCTGGATAGTAGGGCTGTGAGAAGGAACCTGGATAGTAGGGTTACTTCGAAATGAAATCCTGGATAGTAGGGCTGTGAGAAGGAACCTGGATAATAGGGTTACTTTGGAATGAAAGCCTGGATAGTAGGGTTGTGAGAAGGAACCTGGATAGTAGGTTACTTCGGAATGAAAGCCTGGATAATAGGGCTGTGAGAAGGAACCTGGATAGTAGGGTTACTTCGGAATGAAAGCCTGGATAGTTGGGTTGTGAGAAGGAACCTGGATAGTAGGGTTACTTCGGAATGAGAGCCTGGATAGTAGGGCTGTGAGAATGAACCTGGATAGTAGGGTTACTTCGGAATGAAAGACTGGATAGTAGGGCTGTGAGAAGGAACCTGGATAGTAGGGTTAATTCAGAATGAAAGCCTAGATAGTAGGGATGTGAGAAGGAACCTGGATAGTAGGGTTACTTCGGAATGAGAGCCTGGATAATAGGGCTGTGAGAAGGAACCTGGATAGTAGGGTTACTTCGGAATGAAATCCTGGATAGTGGGGTTGTGAGAAGGAACCTGGATAGTAGGGTTACTTCGATATGAAAGCCTGGATAGTAGGGCTGTGAGAAGGAACCTGGATAGTAGGGTTACTTCAGAATGAAAGCCTGGATAGTAGGGTTGTGAGAAGGAACTTGGATAGTAGGGTTACTTCGATATGAAAGCCTGGATAGTAGGGTTGTGAGAAGGAACCTGGATAGTGGGGTTACTTCGGAATGAAAGCCTGGGTAGTAGGGCTGTGAGAAGGAACCTAGATAGTAGGGTAACTTCGTGATGAAATCCTGGATAGTAGGGCTTGTGGGAAGGAACCTGGATAGTAGGGTTACTTTGGAATGAAAGCCTAGGTAGTAGGGCTGTGAGAAGGAACCTGTATAGTAAGGTTACTTCGTTTAATCTTGTGGATTAGTTGACCCGTTTGGTTTTGGGAACTGACTTTCCCTTGGTTGTCTGCAGATATGACATGCATAACTTCTAGAATTGTTGGTGATAACTGTCTTTCCTGAAAAGATAACAGGGTTAGTTATATGCGATGCATGAAATGCATTGCGAGATGATATTCTCAAAATAAATGAGATTATGTTGTATGTGATATGTATGTGCATGTCATGATGTATGAACATGAAATGCTATTGTGACATATCCTAGTTTGGGAAAATAAATCCCTGACTGCTATTGGAGAGTACGGGAAAGTGAATTCCTGACCGTTGTAGAAAAAGTGGTTCTTCTATTTCCGCTGGGGATGATGAATGGAAGTGACTATGCTGGGGATTTGCTCCTCATTTACGAAGGTTCTGTCGGGGAGAGACTTTGCTTGAGAATAACTCTGTCGGGACCCATCTTGAAGGTGAATTTCCCATAACCGATGTTATGAGCTCTGTCGGGGAACAATTTGGAAGGTGAGTTTCCAAAAACTGAAGTAATGAGCTCTGTTGGGGATTGAGCTCCCTTATCCAGAGAAATAAACTCTGCTCGGAATAAAACTATATGAAGCGCTTGCGATTACAAAATTTGGCTGGGGAACATAGATGTCGGTTCTCTGAAGGAACCTGGCTAGGGAAAGTAACTCCTGTTTGGGGAAGCCGATGTTAAAGCTTTGGTTTCCCCTACTATGTGGGGAGGCATAGACGTCACGGGGTCGCATATGAGGAAATGACAATGACTTTGCATCAAGACTTTTCTTCCCCTGTACCTACTGGAGAAAGTGCCTACGGAGGCTTTGTAGATTGAGTGTTATCCCAACTCATGAGGTGCTTAGTAATTGTCGATCAAAATGATAAGTCTTCTACTAATAGGCAAGTGACAAGATGACAGGACATAGTCGTACGCTTTGATCCCTAACTTTTGCCTGGACCGCCCTTTCGGGTTTTCAGTCCACCATGATACCCCTTTTTTGCCCAAGCCACCTTTTCAGGTTTTCGAATTGCCGGGTGTAAAGATTTTTTTTTGTTTTTATCCCTAATTTTTGCCCGAACTTTTTTGGTTCGCCGGGATGCCCTTATTTTTGCCTAGGCCAGTCGACCTAGCGGGTCTTTTTCATGCATGGTCTTTTCCGACTATGTCCATGTTCTCAGGATGTAGGGCGTTGTCACCGCCCATAGTGTTATGTTGTAGTACTGTCAAGATGTTTTCTTGATGGCACATGATTCGTTGCTGGAATGCGTGCGTAATTCCCCAAGTGATTCAGATGGAGATCTGCCCCTGATTATTTGGCACTTTTGGAGAGACTGCCTCAACTGTGTTAAACCTCATGTCATGCCCCTTGCTTATGGAAAACCTGTTGTTGGAAGTGTCTTTCCCGCTGAGGTGATTCTGTCCATTGAGAGGATGTCTGTTCATTGAATATCCATTGTGCGGATTTCTCTGTTGTCAAACAACTAGTCATATGCAAACAATGTCATTTAAAGAATGCAAAGCCTATGTTTGTCTTGAAGTTTGAAAATTCATTTTTTAGTAGAACAAACAAATTTTGTAAAAGTGTGATATCAACTCGGGATTTATAGCGAACCCTACAGGAGTCAGGATACCTTTTGTAACAATATGCTTTCGAACTAACCCATGCTTCAGCTAGGACTTTTAAGGGTTATAATGTGGCCTGGTTCACGGTTCAAGAAACAAAGGATAAAGGCTCAAAATTTATTTGTACTCACCCGCTCTTCGTGATATTCTTCAGTCCTATGCTCAGTTAATTGTACGTTTAGAATCACAGTTGAGTTCTGGAATATTGTCCTTGATGTTCCGGTGATGGTTCAGATACTGAAAGTTTATTTTGAATAGGCAGACATCTTTTTTGTCGAGGATTTGTATGACCTCTTTCTTTTTGATTTTACTATCCCTGTCTTTTTCCTGAACTGTTTCTCTTTTATTACAGTCAGCGGGATGCCCCAGTTTTCTCAAGTCTCCTTTGTAGGTTTTGACTTAGTGGGATTTTTTTTTGAGAGATAATGACTGCCTATGTGATAGGGAACCATCACCGTATTTTGATTCCAGAGGAATGTTTCTTGACGTCATTCGTTGTATTACGAGATGAGAGTTTGCGGCTAAACGCGCGTTTGAATTAACTGAGAGACTACCCTGCCCCAGGTTTTGTTTAAAGGTTTTAATTTTGTGAAAAAGAAAAACTTCTATTTCTTTGGCTCGAAGGGGTTGACTAGGGATTATCTTCCTTATAACTCCACTGTTTAGGATTTGAAAGAATGCATGTACATCGTCAACAAGGTCTGCCCAAAAGCATACTGTATGAGATTATGGCATTGTTTTCGTCATTCTCCCTCTAAAGGCTTGTAACTTTTTAGCAAGAGTTGAATGTCATAAAGAGAGTAAAAAGCATAGTTTAAATGTAATGAAAACGAGTGGATCAAATCAAGACAAACATATGCAATGCATTAATGAAACAAAGTTTGACATTAATAGATAATTGTTTGAATAACGAAAGGAATTACAACTTGAAAATTCAAATGAAACAAAATCCTCTTTGTCTGGACTTTCATTGTTTCCAATTCAGTTTGTAGCCTTTCCAACTGATCATCCTTGGTTCCCTCCGGATTCCCCTTGACCATGCCCCTTGTGAGGAGAGCCTTCACCTCTTCTTGCCCCTTGGATAGGTTCAAGAACATCTCTTGAAGTTGAGCGTTTTGAGCCTGGATACCTTTCACCGTCTGTTCCATATCCATCTTACTGAAATAAACAGTAGGAAGATAAGGATACCTGTATGGGAGAAACCTGTCATGATATGATGCATGATATGTGGATGCATGTTTTCAAGGATCTCGTGGGGTTAGTAGTCACTTACAATTTTGGATTTGGAGATCTTTGTATCGGTGGATGTCCTTCCACGAGAATTAAGCTCACCATGTCAAGTGGGTCATAGCCCTTGACTCAAGTTATCGTATTTTGATCTTTTGACGGCATTGGCTAGAGGAAAATAAATCCCCCTGCCCCTTGCTAGACGTTTGGTTCATCATAACCTGCACCACAGGCCCTTGAGATCCTTGAAATGGTTATTTAAAATGCTATGGTATGATGTTATGATGCTATGTAAAAATATGCGAGGTAAGCAAATTTATATACAAGTAATCATATTCACACAAAGTAGACAAGTCCTTAGGTTTAGGCTTGCATGGAGTTTGTAGGTAAGTACCCTCTTGAAGTTTAGTTGGATCAACTTGTCCTAGTTAATAGTAACCGGGTTCTAAGGGATCTCAATATCACTGACCTTTCCCTTAGGCATTGTCTCAGCACAATCAATCTTTTCTTGTGGTCGAGATATCCCAAAAGTCCAGCCTCAATGAGTGTAGTATTGAGTATCAACCAATTTTCAGCTCTACACTGAAACCGATCATCTCACTACGTCATAATGGCCAAGTTGGTCAAGTAAGGTTCTAAGGTCAGTTGATGCTTCACGACACCACGCGGCGGCCCCGTACTCTCCCTGATTCGACTCAAGGGTTACCGGTACCAACCAAAGTGTCACATCAACATAGCTACTGCTTCAACCGTGTCAGTATATGCTGCACAGTTCCCTCACTGTTTATTGCTACTTACCTAAAAGGTGTCCCCAAATTCGGGTGTAGGATTTAAAACAAACCCAAACAAGCAACCAAAATGTAAAGCAAACAAATCAAACAATGTAAGCAAGTAAATGTGATCTAACCCTAAGTTAACCCCACTTTAAAAGATATATCCCCAGCAGAGTCGCCAGTTCTGTGATACGGTGGGAGAACTGACTTGGAGGTTTTGTGTTTGTGTTCGTAAATGTTGCGGTTTAGCAAGAGTCGCCACCGACTTTTCTTTTATCCAAAAGGAAATGTGAAAAAGCACAGGAAAGACCTTTAAAGATGTTTTTCTTGAGTTCGGGGGGTAGATTATGAAAAGGGAAGGTATTAGCACCCTTTTCATCCATGGTTTTTCATGGGCTCTTAGTTACTCGCTAGATCACTTGCTTTTGTTTGAATGTGCTTGTGGAGTGGGTTTTGAAAGTATTTTTGAAAATGGAACTTCGTAATGATTCTCGTTTCTATAAGAACGCATACAAAGTGTTTGTTTCAAAAATAGTTCAAAGAGGTGTTTGTGAGATGTGTTTTTGAAAGTGATTTTGAAAAGGTGTCTTTGTAATTAAGATAGCAAGGATATTTGTTTTGAAATGGAGCAAGTAACTAGAAGTAATCTACCTACTCAAATGTATTTCTTGTTCATTTTATTTTCCTTTGACATTGTTGTCTTACCATTGATTTGGTAAGCAACCTTATATTTGGATGTAAGCGGGACGGGTGTGGGTCATCGTATAGTCATGATAGCAATGTTATGAGGTATCTTAGCATTTCTTTTTGAGGGACTAAGATTATTTTGAAAGGCAACATTTATAGCGTCATCGAGGGACTATGATCTTGTATTTCGATTGTTTTTGCTAAGACACCCCACATGCATAACATGACCATTTTTTAGGCAACAAGTGGAGTTAACCTCAAGGGTGCATGTGTGAATAGTGTCTTTGATTTTCATTCATTTAATCTTTGATTAGGTTTATCTACTTGTTGATTTTACCTTTCCATACACACCATAATTACTAACTGTTGTACTCCAAAATTTTCCCTCCCTTTTTCACAAGATATCACAACCCTAGGGTTTTCTCAGATTTTCAAGATTTGCCCAGGAATCAATCAAACAAAATTTTCTTTGGTAGTAGATCAAGAATTAGGGTTTCTCTCGCATTTCTCAGAAGAAACTGAATTCTCAGAAATTCCATTAACTGTCACATGTTTTCATACTTTTTAAGCCTACTGAAAGATTGCTGGTTGTTCTCAAGGCTTGTTTATCTGGGATAAGAGATAGGAGCTGAGATGGTCATTTGAAATATTCAGGTTTTGTCTGATCCAGGTTAACCAGACAATGTGAGTCTGTTAAGACATTTTCTTGTTAATGGAATGAAATGCTTGTTTGTTTGTTGGAATACACAATGCGTATTTTGATTGGAATGCTGTTGCAAGGTTACGAGATTGCAAAGTTTTGGGATTACTTGGAATTTAAGTTATCTGTATTGAAAATATTGGAATGCAATTTCAATTATTTTGATCTGAGAATCTTAAAGGGTTAAGTGAAGATGCAAGGAAAGAATTACAAGATATTGACAATAGAAGGTTTTATTGGATTATCATATGATCTCATAAAAGCTTTCTTCATTCATTCCAAATGTTGTTACAAAAATAATTTATTATTTGAATACTGTATGTTGTACCCTAAAATTTGATCTCCCATTTCATCAATATTTTCTCATCACAAGACCCTTGTAGCTCAAGATCAAGTTAGGGTTTGCTCTGCTCAAGACTCCTCTTTGCACTGTTGACCCAAATTAGGGTTTGAGTTTGCACAAAGATGTTTTGACCTAAAATGTCCAAAGTGACTTTCATGCTTCATGTTGGACTCACAAGTTTATCCATACCAAGTTTCAAGCCTTGATTCCAATCTTTTCCCAGTCAATTGGACAGTTGACCTAGAAATCAGTTGTATTGGAGAAAAAGTCAATTGTGGTCAATTGACAGTCAAACCTCATGATTTTTGACCCACATCAACATTATGAACTCATATGTACCATTTGATCAAGTTTGGATCACCATTCCACAAGAAATTTGATCAGATCACCAAAAGGGCAAAATGGTCATTTTTTAGGGTTTTGACTGCACAAAGGCAATTTTTGACTGTTTGACCTAACCAATGGCAATTAAAGCTCACATATGGACTCAAGGACTCAATGGCATTGTCTTGACATGTTCAACAAGTTCAAAAGATCCCAAATTCACAAGATTGACAGATGAATTTTCCAGTCAACTGATCAAGATTTGACTGTATACTGAAAAGTCAAACTTTGACTTTTTGGTCAAAATCAAGTGCCAAGATTCATTTTTCATCAAGACATGTCAAATTATGAAACTTGTTCATCAAGAAACCAAAAATCACAAATTAGGGTTTGAAATGAAGAAATTTCATAACTTAGAAATTTTCTAAGTTATGAAATTTCCTAATTTTTTCCTAACTTTGTCCCATCTTTTCATCAAGATACATTTGGATTCAAACAAAACTCAAAACATGAAAGTTATAGTCTATTGCAAAATCTACAACTTTGATTCACAAAGTTTCCTCAAAAGAAGCTTTTAGCTCAAGTTATGATTTTTGGAATAGGGGTGCAAAACATTCTTAACTTAGAAATTTTTTGACCTATTTTAGGCAGGATTTTTGCCCAACTTCATGGCCACTTTTCACATGCTTCCACTTGGAATTTCAACTTGCATTACAAATATGGATTGTAGTACACATTCCAAGCTTTCAAAATTGTCCAAAAACTTCTCAAACACCCTTGTGGTTAGGGAGAATCGAATTTGTCAATATGGGCAAAAGTCACTTTGATTCATGGCCAAATGCATGTTCATAACTTAGGCATTTTTGAAATCAGCTTGTGCAAGCTAGATTACAGGCCTCTAATCCTTCTTACACTCAATAATTAAATGCCAATCCATTGTGTTCTAGCATTATTTTGCTCATTTGGTCATTACATGGAAGTTTAATCCATAATTAGAAAAAGTAACTTATCTATTCTTGTAAAGATCAACTTTATGTCTAACACAAATCTAAGAAGTACCAAGGCAGATCTTTTATGCACAAGTTCAGGAACCAATTCCACTGATCAAGAGTGATTTGTGCAGCATGCTTGAGGGGCCTGTATGAGCCTATAACCCAACTTGACAAACTTTGCTTATGATAGAAGAAACTTTGCATATTGGATCACAACTTACATTCCTGCAAGCAAAAATCAAAGCAAACTTTGTCCACACATTCCATACTCCCTGACTAACCTGAAACACGACCAAACCATCCCCAATACCTCCTCATCCATCAAAGCCCATTTTTTCTGCAAAACAGAGTCCCTGTTGTAGATTGACTTGGCCAGTTCATTTCCATCGTGCATTTTCATCCAAGCCACCTCAAACACCTTCCATAACATCCATACAAACTATCCCAAGCCTTGGAAACAGACTGTAACACCTCTAACCAAGTTTGCCATTTTCACTTTTCTCTCTTGCAGGTTAACTTCTATAGCTTGATACAGCAAGATTCAAAGCACACCAAGCATTGGAGAAGCATCCCTGAACTTCAAGCAAGCTGTACAAGTCCTCACACTGCATTGAAAGTGCCTCCATTGTTGTACACGATTCAAGCTGAACAGGTAAAAACATGGACTTCTATCTCTCAATCTAGGAAGAGTTAACCTTAGGTTTATGAATGAAAAATGCTCTACTCATGGCCCTGAAGCTACACATATAATTACTTTGCATTTATGTTGTGTGTACTGAGAGAATTTGGAACCTGAAAATTAGAAAAAACTTAGGTCAAGAATTAGGGATGAAGAAATTCTCCTTCGTTTCTTAGAGTTAAGTCAAGTTCTTTATATGTCTGGATTCGTCTCTTGATGCTCTACATTTTTGGTGTTATGAGTTTTGCTTGAAAGTCCAGGAATCAGGAGTTAGGAAACGCGCGTTGTTGTTTGTTCAAACAAGTCTGGAGGTTGAAGATGACTGGCTTGGGCTGGGCCTGAGTCAGTCCTACTTTTTGCACCCTTTTTTTCAATTTGCACCCCCTGGCCCATTATGTGATATATTTGTCATTTTTGATTTTTTCTTTTTGATTTTGATTCTATATTTTTATTCAAGCATGAAAAAACACTAAAAATATTTTTCTCACATTTTTTGCATTTTATTTGATATTTATTTGTTTCATTTAGTTATATATATAAATAAATATATTACTATTTATTTAAAACATTAAAATAATAATACAAACAAATATATTTTTTAGTTATTATTTTTTTTATTTACATTTTGGAAACATTTTCTAAAAAATATACTTTTTTGTAAATAATTAACATTTTTTATTTTTGTACATATTTAATATATTTAGTAAATAATATAAACACTTATATATTTAGAATATTTAGGATAAAAATACAAAAAAATACATTTTTTTAATATTTAACCTCAAAAATCACTTTTTTACAATATACTTCCTTTTTATTTATTTTTTGTACATAATTAATAAATATTGTATATCATACATAATAAATACTTTTTTTATTTACTTAGCAAATTAGGGTTTTGCCCCAAAGACACAAAATATCCAAAATTGATTCTTTTATTTTTTGTTTATATTTCACATAAAAAAATACTTTTACATACATATAAAAAATCATTTTTGCATCTTGCATATTTATTGTATTTTTATTCAATTATTAATCTTTGTATATTCAATTTGGATTGTAATAGTTTAGATTTAAATTTCTTGCTAAATATCCCCATTTGAACATTTGTACCCCCCATCCCATAATTGTGTTGTAATAATTTAGGATTTTATTTCTCGCATTTAAAAGCTTTCTAAATGTGCCATGATAGACTTAGGGTTTTTGTATGCAAATCAAAAATAAAAAATAGCTTGACCTAATTCGAAGACAAAAAAGCATGAAAATGGACAACACCAATCACACTTGCACCCCTAGGGTTACTCCACCTTGTCGCCTTCAATAATGGGCCATGTTGCATGTTAGGTGTCTTTGGCAAAACAAAACAATTCAAATGATCATAGTCCCTCGATGACGCTTTCGAAAGTTGCCTAAAAATGATCAAGTCCCTTAAAGGAAAAATTGCCCAAAGACACTTGGCACCATTGCAATCATGGTCTAAACAATGACCCGCGCCCATCCCGTTAACATCCTAACGCAAGATTGCCCACCAAATACAATGGTGGAACAAAATTGTTAAAAGGGTTAAAACATAGAAAAAACCTTTGAGTAAATTTAGGGGTAGACAACTCTTAGTTACTTGATCAAACTTGCAAAAAACACTTGCCTACTTTTCAAAAATCCACTCCACAACACACTTTCAAAACAACTTTCAAAAACATTGAAAACTTTTCAAAAGATAAGTACACCTTTGTATACATTCAAACATGAATCATTACAAAGGTTGCCACCACATTGGCCTCTTTTCAAAACATTTTCAAACCCACACACAAAGCACCATTTCAAACAATTGAAAACACAAGGCAAAGTGATCTAAGCAAGTAACTAAGAGCCCATGGATAACCATGGATATAAAGGGTGCTAATACCTTCCCTTTCTATAATCTACTCCCCGAACCCAAGAAAACATCTCAAAGGTTTTTGCTGTGCTTTTTAACCTTTCCTTAGGATAAAATAAAAACTCGGTGGCGACTCTTGCTCAACCGAAACATTTGCGAAAACAAACGCAAAACCCAAGTCAGTTCTCCCACCGTATCACAGAACTGGCGACTCTGCTGGGGAAAATTTTAAAAGTGGAGTAACCTTAGGGCTTAGATCACCCTCTTGCATGACTAATTGTTTGCTTTGATTGCTTTATATCTTGGCTCTCTTGTTTGGGTTTGAAATCCTACACCCGGATTTGGGGAAACATTCATAGATAGCAATACGTTGTGGAAACTGTGTGGGGTATACTGACACGGTTGAATAAATAGCTATATTAGTGCGACATATTTGTGAGTACCGGTAACCCTTGAGTTCAATCAAGGAGAGTACGGGGCCGCTAAGTGATGTCACTAAGCACTAATGACCTAGAACCTTACTTGACCATCTTGGCCTTTTATTAGGGGTAGTGAGATGACCGGCTTTGGTGCAGTCTGAAGTTGGTAGATACTCGATACTACACTCATTGAGGGTTGTTTTCTTGGAATATTTTGGTCGCTAGTTAAGTGGCTAAACCAAAACAATGAACATGGAAAATAATCCAATGATATTGAGCTCCTTAGAACCCGGTTACTATTTATAGGACATGTTTTTAAGCCAACTTCACTCAAGAGGGCACTTACCTATGAAACCCCATGCAAGCCTGAAACTAGGGTTTTGTGTGAATTGCTTGTACATATGTTTGTGCATACATCATGAGCATCATGAAGCATCATATGCATTCACTAACCATTTCAAGGGTTTAGATCTTCATCTTTGTTCTTGTTTTGTAGGTCATGTAAATTCTTCGCAGGAAAACTATCTAAGTCAACCTTGTGAGAATCCCTCCTCAACTCAAGGAGCTCACATCCAGAATTCCGGAAAGCTCTCCTTTCAGTGAAAGACATGGTAGACTGCTCAGCCTAGTCAACACCAACATTGAAGAGGACATGGTAAATGTGTTGTTCCAGTTCTTTGACCCCCTTCACCACTGTTTCACATTCCCCGACTACCAATTGGTGCCCACTTTGGAGGAATTTTCTCAACTCCTGAGAATTCCTATTCTTAATCAACTACCCTACAACGGTACGGAAAAAGAACCAAAGCCTGAAGATGTTGCTCAAGCACTACACTTGCAACCATCTGACATCAAGGGGCATTGGGAAACTAGAAGCGGTGTCAAAGGCTTCTTGGCAAAATTCTTGTTTGAGAAGGCACAAGAGTGTTGGAATTCATTGGACCTACAAGCCTTTGAAGAAATTGTGGCACTCCTCATTTATGGGTTGGTCCTGTTCCCAAATCCTGACCAGCTTATAGATGTCAACGCCGTCAAGATCTTCTTATCCAGAAATTCAATACCAACATTACTTGGGGACATCCTCCACTCATTTTACACACGAACAATGAGAAAGAGGGGTGTTCTCATGTGCTGTACTCCTCTCCTTGCAAGGTGGTTTATTTTGCACCTTCCACAATCTGTCTTAAAGAATGACCAAGGCTTAAGGTGGTCACAACGGTTGATGACCCTTACACACTCTGATATACATTGGTGCTCTCGGTCCAGAGAAAATGTCATCATCGTCGATCATTGTGGAGAGTTCCCTAATGTTCCATTACTTGGCATTATAGGAGGCATTACCTACAACCCTTGTCTAGCTTTGAGACAATTTGGATATGCACGGAGGGATAGCCCTCACGACATGCTGATTCCTGACTTAGTTTTTGACTTTGACAACGATGCGCAAGGACTTCGCCAAAGATTCATCAGAGCTTGGAGGATGCCTAACAAGGTAGACAGCAAGACACTGGGGTACAAGAACTCCATCCCTCTTGAGCCTTATCTCAAGTGGGTACGAACACGAGCCCAGAGTCTAATGATGCCTTACCCTCATGTTCTCCCTATGATTAAAGAGCCCGTTAAGGAAGGAGAGGTTCCCTACACCATCCTGTATCCTGACATGCAAACATCATGGGAGGAGATGCAGAAGAGTTGGATCCAACTCAAGGAGGAACGGAATACTTTTGAAGCCAGCTTCTACGCCAGTGAGAAGAAGGTTTTGGAGCTTACCTGCCGACTCCATGAGGAAGAGACCCTCAACACCTACATCGCACCAAAGAGGATGCGCAACGTCTTTTTACCTTGAGAAGTTTTTTGTAATATTTGGCCCATGGGGCATTTATGTACTGACAAATTTCTTCTTATTAATATGACGTGTGTTCTTTTTGTTTGCAACAATTTTGAATTTTCTAAATCCTTGAATGCATTGCATAAACAAACATATCATTCATCATGCGCATAAGCAGGTCTCCACACCAGGTTTCCTTACCTTTCTGCTATTTATTTTAGTAAGATGGATCTCGAACAGACGGTCAAGGACTTGCAGTCTCAAAACTCACAGTTTCAACATCTCCTGATGACCTTGGCAAAGGGTCAGGAGGATATAAAGGCCCTGCTTGGGAACAAAGAGCAAGTGAAAAAGAAGAAGAAAAGAGTCGGGGTGGCTACCCTGGGAAGAAGGTTTGAGGGTGAATCCAGAAGAGTTCTTGAATTTCCCCCTATGTCTGAAGAGGGAACCAGTAAAGGAAAAGGGGCTGCGGTACCTTCCGAATCCGAAGTTGAAGAAGAAGAGGCTGAAGAGGACGAAGACTACTCAGAGCAACAATACCCGCCCGCCGATGATAAGTACAAAAGCTTGGAAGACAGGTTGGCAGCTATGGAGCTGCAGAGAGTTCCCGGCTTAGATTTCGAAGATTTGGGATTAGTTGCTGGAATTGTGATCCCCCCGAAGTTTAAAGTGCCAATCTTTGCAAGATATGACGGGCTGTCCTGCCCAAAAATGCATCTCAAATCATATGTAAGGAAGATCCAACCTTACACTGCAGACAAGAACCTATGGATCCATTTCTTTCAGGATAGCCTTTCAGGGGCTCAACTCGAATGGTTCTATCAACTGGATGGAGCCAGTATCCGAAATTGGGAGGACTTGGCTACTGCATTTTATAAGCAGTATCAGTATAATTCTGACCTCGCTCCCACGCGTACCCAACTCCAGGGTATGTCACTGGGGACGGGCGAAGGTTTTAAGGAGTATGCGCAAAAGTGGAGGGACCTGGCTGGCAGGGTGCATCCACCGCTGACTGACCGTGAACTTGTTGACATGTTCCTAGGGACCCTGTCTGGTCCGTTCTTCAACCATCTGATTGGTAATTCTTCTGCTGGGTTTACAGATTTGATCTTGACTGGTGAGAGAATAGAAGCTGGTATCAAGTCGGGGAAGATACAAAAAGGTGCCTCCTCGAGTACTGAAAAGAAGTCCTTCAAGAAGGAAGCCAGTGCTGTTTATGGTCCTAGAAGACAAATTAAGCCGGAATGCTGCCAAGCTGTCAATGCATTGGTAATTTCAAAGCCTGCTGCTGCTCCTCAGCAATACAATCAACCAAGGCGTGAGAGACCCAAAAGGCAGTACACTCGGCTCAGTATGACCCTGTCTCAGATTTTGCCGAAAATACTGTCAACCAATCTGGTAACTGTCAAAGAAGCTCCGAAGGTAGTGAACACAGCTTCTCCAAAGTACAACCCCAACGCCCGTTGCGCTTATCACTCTGATAGCCCGGGGCATACTACGGATGATTGCTGGGCTCTGAGGAATAAGGTTCAGGACCTTATTGATGCCAAAGAAATACAGTTTGAGGCGCCCGAGAGGCCCAATGTTGTGACTGCTCCCATGCCCCAGCATGGAGTGAATGCTGTGGAAGAAGACTGGTATGTAGCCTCCGTGGAAGATATTGTTACTCCGTTATTGACCGTTAAAAGGAACCTGTTGCTGGCCGGTTTATTTCCGGGATGTGGTAAAGGTTGCCTTCTATGTGTTGTTTCACCTGTTGGTTGTCCTTTGCTGAAATCAGGTATCCAAAGCCTGATGGATAGCAAAGAAATCTTGTTCGAGAAGATTGCTGTTCCTACTATCCCTGCTGAAGAAGTGTTTATTGTTACTATTTTCAACGAACCTCCTAAGGCTCCTTCAAATAAGCCTGTCAAAATCATGTCCACTCAGAAGATTGCTCCTATCATCATCACTGTTCCGGGGCCTCTCCCCTATACATTTGACAAAGTTGTCCCTTGGCACTATGGGGCAGATGTTTATGTGCTTGGAGTAAAACAAGAGTTCGATACTAGTACCGGTGTCAGCAACATCACCGGGCCTGCTAAAATCACTCGTAGTGGTAGGCTCTTCTCGCCTGATATTGCGCCACCAGCTATTCAGAGACTTATTGTTATCACACCTGTAAGTGTGCCTGCTCCCCTTCTTGATCAAGTTCCTGTTTCTACCCCTGCTGCCGAGTCATCTGACGCTCGGGGCAAAGGGATTACTACTGATTTGCCTGCCCTGACGGAGGCACCAAAGACAACCACTGTTGAAGCTTCCCAGCAAGAGATGGAAGAGATTCTCAAGATCATTAAGAAGATTTGTTGTACCCCAAAATTTTCCCTCCCATATTCTTCAAAATTTGCAAAGAACATGCTCCAAAATTCCCCAAGGGTTGCACAGTTCAAGGGCCTCCTAACAGTCAAAAACTAGGGTTTTGGTTCTGACAAAGAAAATGAAGTTTCCAAGGGTCCAATCAAGTCCCACATGCCTACAAACATGGTCAAGCATCCTCATACCAAGTTTCAAGACTTCCAGCACAAAATTGCACAGTCAAAAACCCTAATTGCTCAGCAGTCAACTGTAGGGGCAAAATGGTCATTTGACAGTCAAAAGTTCAAATTTTTTGTCAACATCTCATTTTTAAGCCACAAACATCATTTGATCAATGCTTGATCATGATTCTCAAAGCATGGCTCAAAAAGTCTCAAGATGCAAAAGTTTCCATATTTGGACAGTTGAAAAAGTCAACTGTAATTTGACCAAGGCATAACTTCCACATGGTTTATCAGAAAAATTCCATCCAAAGCTCATTTTTAAGAGAAAGACATTTCCTACAACTCCTCTTCACACTTCAAGTCCAATAAATGCTCTCACAAAAAGTTATCAATTTCAACATTATAGGTCATTTTCAAAAGTCAACAAAAAAGGACTTTAAGTCAAAGGCCATAACTTGAGATTGGTAAATCAAATTGATATGGGACCAAAGGCATTGGTTAGAGGACTTCAAGACCTTTCCAAAATTTCCAAGAACATGATCAAAGCTTAAACATTGAGCAAGATATGCCTTGTGGAAGTTGGGAAATTTTTGGGTATTTTGAAAAGTCAACTTTGTTTCAAATGCCTTAAAATTGCTAATGGGCCACATTTTCTTCCAAGAATCATCATCCAAAGCATATGCACGACCATTTGGCCCAAAGGTGATTTTTTTCATCATTTTTATTATTTATTTGAATTTTTAATTACAATTAATTCATTTAATTAATTAAAATGTGGAAAAAAATACTAAACTAATGTAATCAAATCTTTTTATGCAGTACAATCACTCATGATTCACTCAAGATTTGTGCACAACTCAAAGGGGGAAGATTGGACATGATTGGTATCAAATATGCATGGAAAAGATTGAAAAAATTATGCATGAAAATCAAATATTGTTCTCATCAATGCAAAGATCTTTTGATTGAAAACTCAACCCTAATTCACTCCATACATAAGCCAGATGCCAACCCTAGTGCAAGAGACCTCTAAGCTGCGCCCAAAGCTGAAGAAGAACATTGCATTTTTTCTGAAAAAATTCCAAAACTGAAAACGTGATTCCAAAGCATTTCAAGGCAAGAAAACTATCCCATTGCATTCCTGAGGCTTCAAGGAACGTGCCTGAATCAAAACCATCAACTCTAACGTCAAGAATTGGTAGAACAACCTCGTTCTGTTCATGCTTTTTTTTGTATTCTTGTATCACAATTCATGCATTGTTTGCAATTTTTAATATTGGATTTGTATTCATTGGATCATTCTAAGGCTAACCATATGCTTTGATTGAGTTTTTATGCATCGTACGCGATTTCACCATTGAAGCTCGCTAGGGTTCCTCAAGCTTCAAATTGGGCATTTTCGTATACTGTAAAATTAGAACATCCCAGTACCATGGATAAACTCAGGAAGCTTGGACGATCTTAACCCACTAATCGCGCCTAATTTATATAGCAAGATGGGCTAATCGTTATTTTTAAAAAGCTTGCATTTTGGGGGGGTTCAAAACCCCTGCTAATTCTTTTTTGTTTCAGGGACAACGAAGAAGAAGATTATGTGGCAAGTTGTGGTTGGGTAATTTAAATTCAGCGCGCTTATTTTTGGTTGTTAGCATTAGCGTTTTGTTTTTTTTTATAATAATCATGTTCCAATAATCTTACAAAGAAAGCGTTTGGTGCAGATGGTTGGTGCGTTGTCCTATAACCACTGGGACCTGGGTTCGATTCCCAGGTCCCCCCCATATTCTTGATATGTTTTGTTTTAATGTCATCCTATGCAGTTTCTCTCCTAGCGTCCACCATACACTCACAATCCAGGCACGCCACATGGCCACTGAGGGCAATCCAAAGGTTGAGATTTGAGGAGCATCATGGGCATCAGTCAATGCACGCGCACGCTTCCAGAAAAGTCAAACAAGGCCTCAAATCATTGGGCCTGATTGCTACAATCTAACCTCCAGTTTGGGGACAGAACCCCCCATTGGTTTGCTTTTTCCTTCTTTTTTCATATTTTTCTATTTTATTTGTTTTAATTAGTTTTAATTTAATTCTTGAAATTAATTTATTTTCATAAAATCTAAAAATAATATAAAAATCAGAAAAGACAAAAAATAAAATATATTTTATTTAAATGTTATTTTTGTAAATAAATCTCATTAATTAATTTAGCTTTCTAAATTTAGGTTTAATTCAAATATTTTTCTTAATAAATTAAAAAAGTGTAGAATTAGGGTTTTAAGTATTTTTTTATTCTTTTTATTTTTCTCTCACCATAATTAATTATTAAATATTATTTTTGTAAATAAAACTTGTCATTAATTAATTAGGTTAATTTTAGGTTTAACTTTAACATGTTTTTTTTAATAAATTAAAAATAGCTAGAACTAGGTTTTAATTCCAATTTAATTTTTCTTATTAAAAATCCATAAATACAAAAAACTCAAAAATCTTTTCTTTTTTACTTTAATTTAATTAATTTTTTAAATATAATTTAATTTCCTAAAAAGGGTCCAACGCCCTCGCATTCGATCGTAATTCCAATTCGCGCGTTTATTTTATTTCCTCATTTTATGTAATTCTCCCAAGGCCATGTAAATTCGATATTTATATTTCTCGCACTTTACTTTATTTTATTTTAAATTGGGTCCTGGATTTAATTTGGCGATGCGGACCCGCGCCTTTGTAATAGCGTAGAACATTTAAATTTCCGCACCTTTAAACCGCTAAACTTTGCATGCAAGAATGTATGGCCTAAAATAAAAACAAGCGTAGATCACTCCCGACATGAACAAGATAAATGTAAATGAAAACGACACACAAATCACACACCACCCCTAGGGTACGCCTCACTGTTGCCTTGCCCCTCGAAAGGTGATCGTCGAGTAGAGGATGTCTTAGTAAGTCCTCATGATCCGGGAACCTGGCATGAGGGTAGCTTCTAAGGTGTCTTCCTATTGCTCCGGTGATCACCATGTCCCGAACTTCGAATTGACCCGAACACCTCCAATGGTGGTGCTACCTACCTCTCAATGGTGGGATGGCACTACTTTAAAGGACATCTACACAGACGAATTCCTTAGGGTAGGTAGACGACTCTAGATACTTGCTCTAAATTCAAAACAAATTCAAAAATACTTTTCACACATACATCTTTTCAAAAAGCTTTCGAAAGCAATTTTTTCAAACACTCTTGAGGACCGATACAAGAGTCGAATTGAAATTTTCAAAGAAACTTTTTAAAACCCACAGTTGAAAAGCAAACAAGCCATTTTTGAAAACACAAGTGAGCAAGTATCTAAGAGCCCATGGATAACCATGGATAGAAAGGGTGCTAACACCTTCCCTTTCTATAACCTACCTCCCGAGCCGAGAGCAATCTCTATAAGGAATTTTTCTATGCTTTTGTCCTTTCCATTTGGAGAAAATAAAAGACGATGGCGACTCTTGCTTCCGCGACATTTCGCGAACCAGCGTTAAACAGTCAGTTCCAGATCCACCGATCACAAGAGTGATTTCAATGTAGTTGAGCAGTTGGGGCACACCCCATCAAAGATTTCTATGCTATCACTGTTGCTGTGTTCAGAGGCCCATGCCAAGGCCCTGATTTCCTTCCTGAAGATGGCCCATGTGCCACAAGAAACGTCTGCTGATCAATTTATCGATTGTGTGGCCAACTTGACTGCCGATAATGGGTTGGGCTTCTCTGACGCCGATCTGAATGCCAAAGGAAAGAACCATAACGACGCCCTGCATGTCTCCATTGAATGCAGGGGCACTACTTTTGCCCATGTGTTGGTAGACATTGGTTCTTCATTGAACGTATTGCCCAAAAAGGCTCTAGACAGGCTGGATTGTGAGGGTTTAGAGCTCAAGCCAAGTGACATTGTTGTCCGGGCCTTTGACGGTTCGAAAAGGATGGTACATGGGGAAGTTGACATTCCAATCAGAGTTGGTTCTCAAGTTTTTGATTCTACTTTCTATGTTATGGACATCCGACCATCCTATTCTTGTTTATTGGGTCGTCCATGGATCCACAAGGCTGGAGCTGTGACCTCCACACTACATCAGAAGCTTAAGTACCCGGTCAGAGGGAAGATTGTGACAGTTCAAGGGGAAGAAGAATATATGGTCAGCCACCTTAACTCGTTTCGGTACATAGAAATGGATGGGGAATTCATTGAGACCCCCTTTCAGCACTTTGAAGAGGTGCCTCAGACACTGGCATCAGCTGAAACTGTGATTGAAGACCCTCCTTTGAAGATGGCTTCCTTAAAGGATGCCCGGGCTATGGTTGAGAAGGGTGAGTGTGCAAACTGGGGCCGACTTCCTGATTTCACTCCAAAGACTGACAAGTTTGGTCTAGGTTTCACTGCAGAAGCTCAGAGGGTTGTTCGTAAGGAAAGGATTGGAAGACCTCCTATGTTCATCACTAACCCGGGAGTGAATGCTATTGAAGACGACGTGGAGGAATCTGAATTCGACAGTTGGATCTACCCAACAACCGACGGTGGACCAAGCAACTAGACTGCCAAAGACTTCACACCTATTACTTTTGTCGCTCAGTAATGAACTCCTTTGTTTTTGAATTTGTAACAGACAATATTTTGAAACTTTTATGGCTCGGTGTCTTACCCGAGGCACCGTGGCTTCATTTGTGAGGGCTTTTGTGTGTCATTTTCATATATCATCAATAAAAACATTGGACGTTTGTTGCATTTCAAAATCTTGCACTCCTTTTCTTTCTTTATTATATATTGCAAAACAGCTATATTTACACACACTCACCTATACAGGTTCTAATCCACTCTGGATCTCACTGGTAACGACTCTGCTACTGCCAGTTATAATTTCGAAAATCCGATCAACTTAGCCGAAGACGAAGGTGAAGATGATTGCGAAGTGCCTGGTGAGCTTGCAAGACTACTACTCCAAGAAGAAAGGGCCATTCAGCCACATGAAGAGCCAGTGGAAACAGTAAATCTGGGTACTGAGACAGACATAAAGGAAGTTAAGATTGGTGCCAATCTAGAGCTCAGTGTGAAACAACGGTTGATTCAGATGCTGCATGACTATGTGGAAATCTTTGCCTGGTCTTACGAAGACATGCCTGGGTTGGATACCGACATTGTGGTTCATCACCTGCCTACCAAGAAAGATTTCCCTCCGGTAAAATAGAAGGTCCGCCGTATGCGTCCAGAAATGTCCGAGAAAATCAAAGCTGAGGTTATGAAACAATATGACGCCGGTTTTCTAGCAGTAACTTCTTACCCTCAGTGGGTTGCCAACGTGGTTCCAGTGCCGAAGAAGGATGGTAAGGTCCGAATGTGTGTTGATTACAGGGATTTGAACAGGGCGATCCCTAAGGATGATTTCCCTCTGCCACATATCGACGTTCTGGTTGACAACACTGCTCAGCATAAAGTATTCTCCTTCATGGACGGCTTCTCCGGTTATAATCAGATCAAGATGGCTCCTGAAGACATGGAGAAGACAACTTTTGTTACTCAGTGGGGCACCTTTTGCTACAAGGTCATGCCTTTTGGGTTGAAAAATGTTGGGGCAACCTACCAACGTGCCATGGTTGCTTTATTTCATGACATGATCCATCATGAGATAGAAGTATACGTCGACGATATGATTGCAAGGTCCCAAACTGAGGAGGAACACCTTGACCATCTACAGAAGCTATTTGACCGTATGAAGTTGTACAAGCTGAGGTTGAACCCAAACAAGTGCACCTTTGGGGTGAGATTTGGAAAATTGCTAGGCTTTGTCGTAAGCGACAAAGGCATTCAAGTGGACCCTGCCAAAGTGAAAGCCATACAAGAGATGCCAGCTCCTAAGACAGAGAAAGAAGTCAGAGGCTTTCTAGGACGGTTGAACTACATTGCCCGATTCATCTCACATCTAACTGCTACCTGTGAACCAATCTTCAAGCTACTGAAGAAAGATCAAGTGGTACATTGGAACGATGAATGTCAGGCCGCTTTCGAAAGAATCAAAGAGTATCTCCAAGAACCACCCATTCTTATGCCACCGGTTGAAGGGAGACCTCTAATACTATACTTAACAGTACTGGACAACTCAATGGGGTGTGTGCTGGGGCAGCATGACGAGTCTGGCTGAAAAGAACACGCCATTTATTACCTTAGCAAAAAGTTTACCGACTGTGAGACCCGGTACTCACTGCTCGAGAAAACTTGCTGCGCTTTGGTATGGGCTTCTCGCCGGCTGAGACAGTATATGTTGACTCACACTACTCTGTTGATTTCAAAAATGGATCCAATCAAGTATATCTTCGAGAAGCCCGCCTTGTCCGGAAGAATAACCAGATGGCAGATGATCTTGACGGAATATGACATCCAGTACACGACTCAAAAAGCAATCAAGGGAAGTGTATTGGCAGACCATTTGGCACACCAGGCAGTGGATGATTACCAGTCGATGAACTTTGAATTTCCAGACGAGGATATCATGGTAGTGACTGATTGTGAAGTACCTAGACCAGATGAAGGACCTGAGGAAGGATCCCGATGGTCTATGCACTTTGACGGAGCCTCGAACGCTTTGGGTAATGGTATCGGCGCTGTGATCATATCCCCCAAAGGCACTCATACTCCACTCACCGCCCGGTTATGTTTCAACTGCACCAACAACATGGCAGAGTATGAAGCATGTATCATGGGTCTTCAAGCTGCAATTGACCTAAGGATCAAGTTTCTGAGTGTCTTCGGAGATTCCGCTCTTGTGATCAATCAGATCAAAGGCGAGTGGGATACGAAACACCCAAATCTTATTCCTTACAAATAGTATGTGTTGACGTTGATTCCCCACTTCGAAGAAATAACTTTTGAACACTTCCCAAGAGAGGAGAATCAATTAGCAGACGCGTTGGCTACGATGTCTTCTATGTTCAAAGTCAAATGGGACAACGAGGCTCCCCGGATCATTATCTGGAAGTTGGATGAACCTGCACATTGCTGCGATCTCGAGACCGAAGAGGTAACAGAAAAACCCTGGTATCATGAAGTGAAGAGATACCTTGAAGCTCAAGAATACCCCGAAGGCGCATCTGTTAATGACAAGAAATTCCTGAGAAGGTTTGCGGCAAAATTCTTCCTCAGCAACGGCATTCTCTACAAGCGAAACCATGATTCAACCTTACTGCGTTGTGTGGATAAGACTGAAGCAGAAAGGATCATGGCAGAGCTACATGAAGGTACCTTCGGAACACATTCCAACGGACATACCATGGCAAAGAAAATCCTTCGGGCAGGATATTTCTGGTCCACAATGGAAGCCGACTGTTATCAGCATTCTCGAACTTGTCATAAATGTCAGATCTACGCTGATAAGGTACACATTCCTCCGGTTCCCCTGAACGTCTTGACAACACCTTGGCCTTTTGCAATGTGGGGCATTGATATGATCGGTGAAATCAGACCTACGGCATCCAACGGACATAGATTCATCTTGGTAGCGATTGATTACTTCACAAAGTGGGTCGAAGCAGCTTCCTACGCTACCGTAACCAAGAACGTCGTGGCACGGTTCATTCGGCACAACCTGATCTGTCGATACGGTGTACCTGAGAGGATCATTACGGATAATGGTACCAATCTTAACAACAAGATGATCACTGAGCTCTGTGAGCAATTCAAGATACAGCACCACAACTCTTCTCCCTACCGGCCGAAGATGAACGGGGCCGTAGAAGCAACGAATAAGAATATCAAGAAGATTGTGCAGAAAATGACAGTGACCTACAAAGATTGGCACGAAATGTTACCGTTTGCTCTTCATGGGTACCGTACCTCAGCACGGACGTCAACAGGGGCAACTCCCTTCTCCTTGGTCTATGGCATGGAGGCAGTCTTGCCTATTGAAGTCCAGATACCCTCTCTCCGGATAATGAAGGATGCAGGTTTGAGCGAAGATGACTGGATCCAGACTCGACTTGATCAATTAAACCTAATTGACGAAAAGAGACTCACTGCTATTTGTCACGGTCAGACGTACCAAAAACGGATGATCAGGGCATTTAACAAGAAGGTCAGACGACAAGAGTATCAAGTCGGAGACCTGGTAATCAAGCGCATCATTCTACCTCAAGGTGATCCCAGGGGCAAATGGACCCCTACGTATGAAGGACCATTTATGGTTAAACATATCTTCTCAGGGGGAGCTATGATTCTAACCACCATGGATGGTGACGACCTTCCTCACCCCGCCAATGTAGACATAGTAAAAAGATACTACGCATGATTAAAGACCCGCTAGGTTGACACACCTAGGAAAAAATAAGGGCTTCTCGGCGAACCAAAAGGGTTCGGGCAAAAGTAAGGGATGAAATGAAAAAAATCTGTACACTCGGCAAGTCAAAAACCTGAAAAGGCGGCTTGGGAAAAAATAGGTATCCCGGTGGACTGAAAACCCGAAAGGGCGGTCCAGGCAAAAGTTAGGGATAAAGCGTAATACTATGTCTCATTGGATCATCTTGCATCCAGAATTTGGCATCAACTATCGGGCTCAGACAGCGCCAATCAATCAGCTTCATCTCCAACTAAGCAGCAAAGTGATGAGACGCTTGAAGACATAAAGGCGATAGCAGAGTTGGAACCCAGTGGGATTATTTTTTCACATAGCTGTTTTGTTTCCTTTTTACAAAATTGTATAAACTCTATTTTGCTCGGCGGCGTTCTCTTACTAGGACGTCAGCCTCCTGTACATAAAACGCCTATTTACAGGCAAATTTCAAAATCAATACAAGTTCAATTTTTCAGACAAATTACCCATCGTTTTTCCTTTTTCTGTTTTGTTTTGCAAAGAACGTCCAATGTTCATTTTTGATATATGCATTTGACATTAATTGCTAATCATGAATATTTGCATGCGAAACAAAGGACTAATTACAGATGACATCAGAAACAGGGGCAATAAAGAATTGTTTAAGCGATCTAGTTGCTTTGTCCACTAAGGTACCAAGGTAGGTTCGGCTGAAGAATGTAACCAAGTTACCACAACTCCCCACAGAGTAAGACAAGATTCAGAATTACTCTCCCCAGGCAGAGTTGGTCCCCCATCAGCCCTAAAAAGGCACGGTATCTCCAGCAAGTCAGTGATACTCTCCCCCAAGCCGAGTTAGTCTACTGTTAACCTTAAGGAAGTTGGGTATCCCCATAAGATCTCAACATTCCCCAGCGGAGTATAGACATTCCTCAGCAAGCATCCCCGACAGTCTTAATATAAGATTGTTCCCCGGCAGAATACCAGACACCCCAGTGGGACCATTCCCCAGTGCAGTCCAAAGTTTCCCCAGGAAAATGAATTATCCTCCCTAGTAGATTCTGGAAGCTTATCCCCTGCAGAGTACGAACGTATCTCCCTGGCTTCATTCAAAGGTTATTTCCCCACCAGGGTATAACTGGGTTATCCTCAGCTAATTACCACGGAAAGTTCGTCCTCAGCGAAGTTCTTCCTATCCCCAACGAAGTTCATCAAGTTCCCCAACATAACTTATCAGTGGAATCCCCAGTGGAGCTCTCACCAAAACCTCAGCGAAGTATCTCTTCCCACAGAGTAATTCCCCGCAGAGTAATCTCTCCAACAAGTTTATTCCCCAACAGAGTCATCTTCTCCTACCGGTTTATTCTTACAACCATCATCCCCAGCGGAAGCTAAGAACTCCACTCTTCAACATCAGCCCAGGATTCAGCAAGTTCCCGGCACTCGTCAAGGATTTATTTTCCTAGACGAAAATACATTCATAAACATTTCACATTTCATACATCCTGCTTACATACATGACAAAGTGCATACAACACTATCTCATTTTGAGCATCATGACATCATGCATTTCATACACCATGACATTGCATACAACTGATGTTTTGCCTTTTCAGAAAAAGGTCGATCCAAAGATGATTACTATCAACTGTCACAATTCCAGATTCGATTCCTGTATCTAGCCAGGGCACATCTGTGAGTGATTGATTGTAGATTCGATACCTGTATCCAGCCAGGGCATATCTGCATGAAGAGTTTCCAGATTCGATACCTGTATCCAGCCAGGGCATATTTGTCGACGACAAATTCCAGATTCGATACCTGCATCCAGCCAGGGCATATCTGAAGACAACAAATTCCAGATTCGATACCTGTATCCAGCCAGGGCATATCTGTCGACGACAAATTCCAGATTCGATACCTGCATCCAGCCAGGGCATATCTAAAGACAACAAATTCCAGATTCGATACCTGTATCCAGCCAGGGCATATCTGTCGACGACAAATTCCAGATTCGATACCTGCATCCAGCCAGGGCATATATGAAGATAACAAATTCCAGATTCGATACCTATATCCAGCCAGGGCATATCTGTCGACGACAAATTCCAGATTCGATACCTGCATCCAGCCAGGGCATATCTGAAGACAACAATTTCCAGATTCGACACCTGTATCTAGCCAGGGCATATCTGTAGGCGACCAATTCCAGATTCGATTCTTGTATCCAGCCAGGGCATATCTGTGAGTATTTGATTGTGGATTCGACACCTGTATCTAGCCAGGGCATATCTGCATGAATAGTTTAGAGATTCGATACCTGTATCTAGCCAGGGCACGTCTGTAAGCAACCTTT
This sequence comes from Vicia faba, assembly GCA_948472305.1. Classification (NCBI taxonomy): domain Eukaryota; kingdom Viridiplantae; phylum Streptophyta; class Magnoliopsida; order Fabales; family Fabaceae; genus Vicia; species Vicia faba. Next base: position 174,779,439 of record OX451740.1, on the reverse strand, counting down.
TGAAGTTCCGGATTCGATTTCTGTACCTAGCCAGGGCACATCTGTGAGCAACTAATTGTAGATTCGATACCTGTACCTAGCCAGGGCATATCTGCATGAGGAGACTGAAGATCAACACCTGTAGCAAGCCAGGAAACCATCTTTCTTTCTCAAGTACGCAAGTTCTCGCTAAGGAATCTCTTACGCGATCGACACTTCCAAATGGCATCTATAAGCCCATTCCCGACAAGGTTCTGTCACACCTCCAGATGGCATCTATAAGCCCATCCTCCTATCCACCGCTTGCAAATGGCATCTATAAGCCCATTCCCGCCATCACATTGTTGATACTCCACTATGCGAGTGCAAATTTCTGGGCACTTTAGTGTTCAATCATCTTCCACCTTCAGATCATGAAAGGAACGCAAGCCAATCTACATCCTCAGGTCTAAGAAGATTGAACAGGGGAAACTGTTGTACCCCAAAATTTGCCCTCCCATTTCATCAATATTTTCTCATCACAAGACCCTTGGAGCTCAAGATCAAGTTAGGGTTTGCTCTGCTCAAGACTCCTCTTTGCACTGTTGACCCAAATTAGGGTTTGAGTTTGCACAAAGATGTTTTGACCTAAAAGGCCCAAAGTGAATTTCATGCTTCATGTTGGACTCACAAGTTTATCCATACCAAGTTTCAAGCCTTGATTCCAATCTTTGCCCAGTCAATTGGACAATTGACCTAGAAATCAACTGTATTGGAGAAAAAGTCAACTGTGGTCAATTGACAGTCAAACCTCATGATTTTTGACCCACATCAACATTATGAACTCATATGGACCATTTGATCAAGTTTGGATCACCATTCCACAAGAAATTTGATCAGATCACCAAAAGGGCAAAATGGTCATTTTTTAGGGTTTTGACTGCACAAAGGCAATTTTTGACTGTTTGACCTAACCAATGGCAATTCAAGCTCACATATGGACTCAAGGACTCAATGGCATTGTCTTGACATGTTCAAAAAGTTCAAAAGATCCCAAATGCACAAGATTGACAGATGAATTTTCCAGTCAACTGATCAAGATTTGACTGTATACTGAAAAGTCAAACTTTGACTTTTTGGTCAAAATCAAGTGCCAAGATTCATTTTTCATCAAGACATGTCAAATTATGAAAGTTGTTCATCAAGAAACCAAAAATCACAAATTAGGGTTTGAAATGAAGAAATTTCATAACTTAGAAATTTTCTAAGTTATGAAATTTCCTAATTTTTTCCTAACTTTGTCCCATCTTTTCATCAAGATACATTTGGATTCAAACAAAACTCAAAACATGAAAGTTATTGTCAATTGTAAAATCTACAACTTTTATTCACAAAGTTTCCTCAAAAGAAGCTTGTAGCTCAAGTTATGATTTTTGGAATATGGGTGCAAAACATTCTTAACTTAGAAATTTTTTGACTTATTTTAGGCAGGATTTTTGCCCAACTTCATGGCCACTTTTCACATGCTTCCACTTGGAATTTCAACTTGCATTACAAATATGGATTGTAGTACACATTCCAAGCTTTCCAAATTGTCCAAGAACTTCTCAAACACCCTTGTGGTTAGGGAGATTCGAATTTGTCAATATGGGCAAAAGTCACTTTGATTCATGGCCAAATGCATGTTCATAACTTAGGCATTTTTGAAATCATCTTGTGCAAGCTAGATTACAGGCCTCTAATCCTTCTTACACTCAATAATTAAATTCCAATCCATTGTGTTCTAGCATTATTTTGCTCATTTGGTCATTACATGGAAGTTTAATCCATAATTAGAAAAAGTAACTTATCTATTCTTGTAAAGATCAACTTTATGTCAAACACAAATCTAAGAAGTACCAAGGCAGATCTTTTGGGCACAAGTTCAGGAACCAATTCCACTGATCAAGAGTGATTTGTGCAGCATGCTTGAGGGGCCTGTATGAGCCTATAACCCAACTTGACAAACTTTGCTTAGGATAGAAGAAACTTTGCATATTGGATCACAACTTACATTCCTGCAAGCAAGAATCAAAGCAAACTTTGTCCACACATTCCATACTCCCTGACTAACCTGAAACACGACCAAACCATCCCCAATACCTCCTCATCCATCAAAGCCCATTTTTTCTGCAAAACAGAGTCCCTGTTGCAGATTGACTTGGCCAGTTCATTTCCATCGTGCATTTTCATCCAAGCCACCTCAAACACCTTCCATAACATCCATACAAACTATCCCAAGCCTTGGAAACAGACTGTAACACCTCTAACCAAGTTTTCCATTTTCACTTTTCTCTCTTGCAGGTTAACTTCTGTAGCTTGATACAGCAAGATTCAAAGCACACCAAGCATTGGAGAAGCATCCATGAACTTCAAGCAAGATGTACAAGTCCTCACACTGCATTGAAAGTGCCTCCATTGTTGTACACGATTCAAGCTGAACAGGTAAAAACATGGACTTCTATCTCTCAATCTAGGAAGAGTTAGCCTTAGGTTTATGAATGAAAAATGCTCTACTCATGGCCCTGAAGCTACACATATAATTACTTTGCATTTATGTTGTGTGTACTGAGAGAATTTGGAACCTGAACATTAGAAAAAACTTAGGTCAGGAATTAGGGATGAAGAAATTCTCCTTCGTTTCTTAGAGTTAAGTCAAGTTCTTTATATGTCTGGATTCGTCTCTTGATGCTCTACATTTTTGGTGTTATGAGTTTTGCTTGAAAGTCCAGGAATCAGGAGTTAGGAAACGCGCGTTGTTGTTTGTTCAAACAAGTCTGGAGGTTGAAGATGACTGGCTTGGGCTGGGCCTGAGTCAGACCTACTTTTTGCACCCTTTTTTTCAATTTGCACCCCCTGGCCCATTATGTGATATATTTGTCATTTTTGATTTTTTCTTTTTGATTTTGATTCTATATTTTTATTCAAGCATGAAAAAACACTAAAAATATTTTTCTCACATTTTTTGCATTTTATTTGATATTTATTTGTTTCATTTAGTTATATATATAAATAAATATATTACTATTTATTTAAAACATTAAAATAATAATACAAACAAATATATTTTTTAGTTATTATTTTTTTTATTTACATTTTGGAAACATTTTCTAAAAAATATATTTTTTTGTAAATAATTAACATTTTTTTATTTTTGTACATATTTAATATATTTAGTAAATAATATAAACACTTATATATTTAGAATATTTAGGATAAAAATACAAAAAAAATACATTTTTTTTAATATTTAACCTCAAAAATCACTTTTTTACAATATACTTCCTTTTTATTTATTTTTTGTACATAATTAATAAATATTGTATATCATACATAATAAATACTTTTTTATTTACTTAGCAAATTAGGGTTTTGCCCCAAAGACACAAAATATCCAAAATTGATTCTTTTATTTTTTGTTTATATTTCACATAAAAAAATACTTTTACATACATATAAAAAATCATTTTTGCATCTTGCATATTTATTGTATTTTTATTCAATTATTAATCTTTGTATATTCAATTTGGATTGTAATAGTTTAGATTTAAATTTCTTGCTAAATATCCCCATTTGAACATTTGTACCCCCATCCCATAATTGTGTTGTAATAATTTAGGATTTTATTTCTCGCATTTAAAAGCTTTCTAAATGTGCCATGATAGACTTAGGGTTTTTGTATGCAAATCAAAAATAAAAAATAGCTTGACCTAATTCGAAGACAAAAAAGCATGAAAATGGACAACACCAATCACACTTGCACCCCTAGGGTTACTCCACCTTGTTGCCTTTAATAATAGGCCATGTTGCATGTTAGGTGTCTTTGGCAAAACAAAACAATTCAAATGATCATAGTCCCTCGATGACGCTTTCGAAAGTTGCCTAAAAATGATCAAGTCCCTTAAAGGAAAAATTGCCCAAAGACACTTGGCACCATTGCAATCATGGTCTAAACGATGACCCGCGCCCGTCCCGTTAACATCCTAACACAAGATTGCCCACCAAATACAATGGTGGAACAAAATTGTTAAAAGGGTTAAAACATAGAAAAAACCTTTGAGTAAATTTAGGGGTAGACAACTCTTAGTTACTTGATCAAACTTGCAAAACACACTTGCCTACTTTTCAAAAATCCACTCCACAACACACTTTCAAAACAACTTTCAAAAACATTGAAAACTTTTCAAAAGATAAGTACACCTTTGTATACATTCAAACATGAATCATTACAAAGGTTGCCACCACATTGGCCTCTTTTCAAAACATTTTCAAACCCACACACAAAGCACCATTTCAAACAATTGAAAACAAAAGGCAAAGTGATCTAAGCAAGTAACTAAGAGCCCATGGATAACCATGGATAGAAAGGGTGCTAATACCTTCCCTTTCTATAATCTACTCCCCGAACCCAAGAAAACATCTCAAAGGTTTTTGCTGTGCTTTTTAACCTTTCCTTAGGATAAAATAAAAAGTCGGTGGCGACTCTTGCTCAACCGAAACATTTGCGAAAACAAACGCAAAACCCAAGTCAGTTCTCCCATCGTATCACACTGTAGGTTTTACAACTTATAGCATTTGAAAAAATAAATGATTACAATAAATGGAAAATCTATCTAAGTTAAAAAATCTAAGTCTAAGCCATTGCTCCCATGCTCAAAGTCTTCTACTTCCTCTGCTTTGTGATCACCCAAGTTGTGCTCACATGAAAGAAAAACAAAGAAAAAAGGATTAGTGCAGTTGATTAATTAGATTTTTCAAACAGAAAAAGAAAGGAATTATTCATCATTAAAGTTTGTCGTCTGGAATCAGGAGTGCTATTTTTCATAACGTTTTATTTTTCTCTTTGCAAATCACAAGAAGATTGCTCTTCTTGGTTCACAAAGAGAAAAATAAAAATGCAAAAGAAGAATGCAAATAAAGCAATTTATTCAAATGCAACAAGGCGCCAAAACACTAAATAACACAGCAGGCCAAATTGCAACAAGGCCAAACAAAGTCAGCAAACTGAAGCATAGCGACTAAACCAAACATAACAACATTACAAAGCAAGGAAAACTGGAACCTGCTGTACAAACAGCACAAGCAAGGTGCCAAACTGAGCTACAAAGCGTAAGGTGCCAAACTGAGTTACAAAACAAAAAGTATGCAAACTGAACAATGCAGAAAGTACATGGCAAATCAAATAGCAGGTAAAGCAGGAGGTAAAACAAATGACAAGCCAAAAGCTTGTCATAGCTTTTCATCATTTTCCAGTAAAAAGGCAAACTTTTTAGAAAATAAAGTGGAAAAGCAAAAGTGCTTTGTCATGGAGAGAGAAAGAGAGAAAAGATATCACCTTTTGGTGAGAGGGTACAGTTTGGCAAAAGTCTGTCACAAGCAAAAAGATATAATACCATCAAACATGCAAGTAAAAGGGAGAGAACATTGAGCCAAGCCTGAAAAACTCAGAAATTAAAACATATATCTCCAAGCTAACAAAGTTGCAAACATAACAAAAATCTCCAAACATGTCAAACAACAAAGCTCCCAACCTGTATAACAAGTATCAAAGCTAGCAACAAACTTCAAAAAACCCGCAGTACCAAAGAAACTGCCCAATAGTTTCACAAGAATCTAAACCCTGTGAACCAACAAACCATAACCAGCCTGCCAAACCATAAACTTGCAGTTCTCAAACAAAGCAAGTTGGCCAAACTGTAAAGCTTGCCAAAACTGCACAGCCTGCTAACCACAAACCAGAAAACCCTGTTATCAAAATAGCCAAACTACTCAAACTGAAAACTCACAAAACAACAGGTATCCAAACCTGTTACCAAGCTGCAACAAAAAACTTCCTAAAAACCTGCAGAACAAGTTTGCCAAACCAGAAAAAAACTACAAACTTGTTAACAGTTCAAACAAACACAAGCCTGCTATCAAAAAATAGCACGACCTGCATAGCCAAACTGTAAAGCCCACAACAAAACCCTGTGAAACATCACAAACCATTACCCAAACAATAGAGTTTCAAACACAGTCCAAACCTATTATCAGTTTCAAACCTTCCCAACATTCCAAATTGCAACAATAAAAAAAACCCTCAATTGTGAAACCAAAGCTAGCATACCAATAATCAATAATAAGTTTCAACAAAATCAACAAACCAAAATAGAGTTTCAGAACTATTGTCATCATCAAACTCAAAGAGAGAGGAAAAGAGTTTCAAAGCATACATCTCATAAACAATCATCAACCAACCAAAAAGGTTTCATAATAGTTATCATCATCAACATTCAGATTCAAAGAGAGAGGAAAGAGGCAACAAGTTTCAGAACAGTTATCATCATCAACATTCAACAATCAAGAATAAAGAACAAGGTTTCAGAACAGTTAATCATCATCAACATTCAATATTCAAGATAGAGGAAAAGAAATAAAGTTTCAGAATAGTCATCATCAACAAAATCAAGAAACAACCAAAAGTTTCAGAATAATCATCATCAACAAAAAGGGTTACCAAAAAGCGCGCAACCGTCATCATCTCCCCTCCGCCTCTAAGACACCAAGGAAGCACCTCCATCTCCCCGTCTCACCTTTCCTCTCCTCTTCATAGAGAAAGTCCTAAGGTATGCTTCTCAAACCCCTTTACTGTTGTTTCAGGCATATAAAAACCATAGGTTAAACAACTAAGCAAAACGAAACTGAACAAGCATGCGAATCAAACAACAAACTGAAAAAGATGTTAAAATCAAAAGAGACGAACTATACCGTCTGAAAACAGAGCCACTGATCATTGAGAGGAGGTGAGAGGTGAGGGCGCTCCGGCGACTTAGGTGGGAGGAGAATCATGGCGTTTGACTGAGGAAGATGAAGAAGAGAAGACGAGGAAGCGGCGCCGCTGTAAAGGGGTTTACAAACCCTAATCACACGAACCCTAATTTGTTCCACAAACCCTAAACGTTGCAAACAAAAGCGTTGGGCCTGTCCGCCCCAAATAACCAAAACCCATCTAATTGCTACTAACCCCCCTCCCTTCCATTCTAACTCTCCCCTTCTCTTATTTTTGTTATTGGGCCTCACCACTTCAAACTCTTAAGCCAATTTATTTTAATTTCATTTTTGTTTTATTTTTTTAATAATAACAATAGTAATACATTAAAACTTTGTTTTTTTTAAGTTTTATTTTCTTCTTTATTAATTAATCTTGCTTCATTTAAGAAAATACCAAAAAAAAATGAATTAGTTTAACTTCATTTTCTTTTTTTAATTTATCTTCTTTCATTTTGTTTTGTTAAAAATATATATTAAGTAAGATATTAAATTTTCATTTTTGTAAAATAATTTTGATTAGTTTTAATCATTTTTCCTTTTTTATTTTCCTTACATTTAACAAGAAAACACCAAAAAAATAATAAAGATTTTATTTAACTAATTTTTCTTCCTTTAAACTTTTTATTTACATAATTAATAAAATAAACAAATAATAATAATATAATATTTAATCTTTCTTTTTTAGTATAGATTTTTATTTGTTTATTTTTAAGTAAATACTTGCATTTCATAATATTATTGATTTCTTCATTTGTTATAACTTTGTATTGAATTGCGACAATTTGATTTGGTTGTAATAACTTGATATTTGGACATTATTATTCTTGTGAGACTCATCCCCATTTGTAATAATTGTACCCCCATCCCCGGATACTTTTGTAATAACTTAGACTTTTAAGTCTCACACTTTATGCTTTCAAATATGCCATGATTAGAGATTAGGGTTTGTATGCAAAGATTCAAAACTCAATCGCTAGATGACCTAATCTAAGATCTAAATGCATGAAATTGACAACACAATGCACACATAACACCCCTAGGGTTTCATCCACTTGTTGCCTTGAAAAATGGCCATGTTACGCATGTTGAGTAGTTTGGCAAAACAAAAACAAAACAAAAGATCATAGTCCCTCGATGACGCTATCTTAGTTGCCTATACAAAATGATCTAGTCCCTCAAAAATTGCTAAAGATACTTGGCAATATTGCTATCATGGTCAATACGATGACCCGCGCCTGTCCCGTTTAACATCCTAATACAAGGTTGTTTACCAAATGCAATGGTAAAACAACACTGTCAAAAGGGTTAAAAACATATAGGAAAGATCTTTGAGTAAGATAGAGTAGACAACTCTTAGTTACTTGATCAAAACTTGTAAAACATCCTTGCTATTTTCAAACACACTTCACAACACAATTCCAAAACATTTCCCAAATCAAACTTTCAAACATTGAAATATCTTTTCTAAAGACAATACACCTTTGTATATATTCAAACAAGAATCATTACAAAGGTTTCCACAATGATGGCCTCTTTTTAAAAGCATTTTCAAAACCACACACACAAAGCACCATTTCAAACAATTGAAAAGCAAAAGCAAGTAATCTAAACAAGTAACTAAGAGCCCATGGATAACCATGGATGAAAAGGGTGCTTGCACCTTCCCTTTTCATAATCTACCCCCTGAACCCAAGAAAACATCTCAAAGGTATTTCCTGTGCTTTTTGACCTTTCCTTTGGATAAAATAAAAATTCGGTGGCAACTCTTGCTAAACCGAAACATTTGCGAACACAAAATGCAAAACCTCAAGTCAGTTCTCCCACCGTATCACAGAACTAGCGACTATGCTGGGGAGATTTCCAAAAATGGGGTTACCTTTGGGTTTTAGATCACCTTTACATGCTTATCTTGTTTTCTTTGATTGCTTTACTTTTGAGTTCCTTGTTTGGGTTTGTTTTAAATCCTACACCCGGATTTGGGGGCACCTTTTAGGTAAGTAGCAATAAACTGCAAGGGAACTGTGCGGGGTATACTGACATGGTTGAAGCAGTGGCTACGTTAGTGCGACATATTTGTGGGTACCGGTAGCCTTTGAGTCAATCAAAGAGAATACGGGGCCGCTGAGTGATGTCATGAAGCACTAATGAACTCTTAGAACCTTACTTGACCATCTTGGCCTTATTAGGGGTAGTGAGATGACCGGCTTTGGTGCAGTCCGAAGTTGGTAGATACTCGATACTACACTCATTGAGGATTGTTTTCTTGAAATATTTCGGTTGCCAGTAAAGTGGCTAAACTGAAACAATGAACACAGAAAATAATCCGGTGATATTGAGCTCATTAGAACCCAGTTACTATTTCTAGGACAGGTTGAGCCAACTAACTTCAAGAGGGTACTTACCTACGAACTCCATGCAAGCCTAAACCTAAGGACTTGTCTGCTTTGTATGAATGTGATTATTTGTATATACACTTGCTTACTTTTGCATACTTTGACATAACATCATAACATCATACCATAGCATTTTCAATAACCGTTTCAAGGATCTTGAGGGTCTTTGATGCAGGGTCACGTTGAACCAGACGTCTACCAAAGGGCAAGAGGATTCGTTTTCCTCTAAACAAATGCTGTCAAAGATCAAGTACAACAACTTGAGTCAAGGGCTATGACCCACTTGACATGGTGAGCTTGATTCTCATGGAAAGACATCCACCGATACAAAGTTCTCCAATCAAAGACGTTGATCAAAGTTCAACCTCTAACATTTTCTTGTGTTTACCCCGCGAGATCCTTGAAAACATGCATCCACATATCATGCACCGTATCATGACAGGTTTTCCCCTTTCAGGTCTCCTTACCTTCCTACTATTTATTTCAGTAAAGATGGCTCTATAGAGGACTATCAAAGATATCCAGGCCCAAAATTCTCAACTTCAAGAGATGTTTTTGATCCTATCCAAGCGGCAGGAAGAGTTGAAAGTACTTCTCACTAGGAACCTGGCCGAGAAAAATTCTGAAGATAATAAGGACAAACAGTTGGATCAACTGCAAACTGAGGTTGAAGCAATGAGAACCCAGATGCTAGGGCAGATGGCTCTTATCCAAGGCCTAGCCCGAAGACAAGAAGAGCTGGGAACTATTATCAATCAACTTCATCAAGACGGTTGCAACCGTATGGGGCAAACAATCAAGATCGAAAATCAAGGCCTTGCTCAGCTTCCCATGAGACAAGAAACCAGTTTAAAGGAGAGAAAACCTTCTCACTTTGCTTCCACCTTACGAGCCCAACAACGGCTTCATCAACATCAACCGGAAAATCAGCAAAGGCAAAGCGAGCCCAAAAGACAGTTTACCAACATCAACATACCACTGTCCCAAGCTTTGTAACACATGCTGAGGATGAATCTAATTACACCAATAAGACCTCATCCAAATCCCAAGAATTTTTCTCCCAGCTACAATCCGGATTCCAGGTGTGCCTATCATTCTGATAGTCCTGGACATGATACAAACGATTATTGGGCGTTGAGGTATAAGATTCAAAACCTGATCGACGAAGGAATGCTGGAGTTCACACAAGATGGTCAGACTGAGTTTTTCTGTCATTCTTCAAAGGCTCTCCACTTTAAGTGACAAGTTCAGACAAAGAGGCTTCTGCTCATTTGAATTTTCAAGTTGTAATTTCTTTTGTTATTCAAACAATTATCTGTTAATGTCGAAAATTTGTTTCATTAATGCATTGCATATGTTTGTCTTGAATTCATCCATTCGTTTTCACTATTCTTGAACTATGCTTTCTTCTTTCTTTATGACATTTAACTCTTGCTAAAAGTTATAAGCCTTTAGAGGGAGGATGACGAAAACAATGCCATAATCTCATACAGTATGCTTTTGGACAGACCTTGCTGACGATGTACAAGCGTTTCTTTCAAATCCTAAACACTGGAGTTATAAGGAAGATAATCCCTAGTCAACCCCTTCGAGCCAAAGAAGTAGAAGTTTTCTGTTTTAAACACAAATTGAAACCTTTAATCAAACCTGGGGCAGGGTAGTCTCTCAGTTAATTCAAAATGTTCGTTTAGCCGCAAACTCTCATTTCGTAATACAACGAATGACATCAAAAACATTCCTTCAGAACCAAAAGACAGTGATGGTTCCTTATCTCATAGGCAGTCATTATATCTAAAAAAGAAAAGCCCACTGAGTCAAAACCTACAAAGGAGGCTTAAGAAAGCTGGGGCATCCCGCTGACTGTAATCTCGAAAATAGGAACAGTCAGGCAAAAATTAGGGATAACAAATCAAAAGAAAGAGGTCACTACAAATCCTCAACAACATAAAAAATGTTACAAAAAATGACTTCCTTCCAACAAATTCAACTTGTGTGAACCATCACCAAAACGTCGTTCCAGACTCATTTGGAGTTCAAATGCACAATTAACTGAGTTTAGGATTGAAGAACATCACGAAGAGCGGGTGGGTACATATATACTTTGAGCCTTTATCCTTTGTTTCTTAAACCGTGAACCAAGCCACGTTTTCAAATGTCCTAATTGAAGCATGGGTTAGTTCGAAAGCATACTGTTACAAAAGGTATCCTGACTCCTGTAAGGCTTTACTCTAAATCTTGTGTTGAATTTGTCTTATAAAAGTTTTCTGCTAAAAAACGCATTTTTCAAAATTTCAAGACAAGCATGAACTTTGCATTATTTGAATATTGTCGTTTGCATATAGCTATTTGTTTGACAGTGAAGAAATTCACACAGTGAATGTTATGATGAACGAAAGCTCTCTCAGTGAACAAAATCACTTCAAGTGGGATGACACTTCCTTTGCAAAAATCTCCTATCAAAAGGGGACTTGGCATGGCATTGTCCAGTTAACCTGGGGCAGTCCAGTCAAGATTTCAAGAAATATCTCAAAGTCCAGTTAACCTGGGGAAGTCCAGTCAAGATTTCAAGAAATCTCTCAATTGCAGAGTAGCCTGGGGCAAGTCTCCATCTCCATCACTCGGGGCATTGAACGTCAATCTCATCAAAGGGTTGCGTACGGTCCAAATTTCCTAGCAGTGCCACAAACATTTGATACTAGGGGCAATAACGAATCTCTCCAAAATCCTTCTGAAAAGAGATTCAAGAATCCTAGAGAAGTTCACCACCTCTCTAGCAGACCAGTGGTCATGGGTTTATTTCTCCAACACTTGTCAAGGATTTATTCTCCAAAACAAAATTACATTTCAACAACATTCATAACATATGCAGATTGATCGGCAGGTAAAAGTTATCATTACCTTTTGGAGTAGTAATCATTCCTTCATCACCTATTTGGAGTAGTAATCGTCAAAGATTCCTTCATCATCCGGTTGAGTCAAAGTTAATCCAAGACCTTCTCTGGTTCAATCAGATCGACACTAAGATCTCCCTGATTCTTATTCCAGTGGAAGATATCCTGGGTTTTGCTGTTTCAGATAAATCTCTCAACAATTTATTTTGATTCACTTCCAGATTTTTCACTATCGGAAACAAAGAATCCAACTCTTTTCTCCATTACCAGTTCGGGATTTATTTTCCCCAGCGAAAGGTCGTCTTGAAAACATTACACATCCGTGCATCAGGACATCATACAACACAATCTCATTTATTTTGAGAACGTCACTGTTTGATATATGTCATGCCACTAACCTTTACCTTTCAGGAAAGATGCAATCAAATTCTCACAAAGTTCAAGCTATGAAGCTCGGATTCGACCGGATAATAGTTTAATCCCCAACAAGTTATTGTGAAGTCTGGATTACGACCAGATAGAAATGCAAGTTATTGTGAAGCCTGGATTACGACCAGATAGAAATGCAAGTTATTGTGAAGCCTGGATTACGACCAAATAGCAATGCAAGTTTCTGTGAAGCCTGGATTACGACCAGATAGCAGCCAAGAATACTATGAAGCCTGGAGTCGACCAGATAGTGGTATATCTTTAACACAAGCCGTGAAGCCCGGATTCGACCGGATAACAGCTCAACAAGTTATTGTGAAGCCCGGATTCTACCGGATAACAACTCAGCAAGTTATTGTGAAGCCTGAATTGCGACCAGATAGCAATGCAAGTTTCTGTGAAGCCTGGATTACGACCAGATAGCAGCCAAGAATACTATGAAGCCTGGATTATGACCAGATAGTGGTAAAGACACTGAATCCTGGGTTACGACCAGATAACAGTAAGGTATACTGTGAAACTTGGATGTTGACCAAATAGCAGTTTACTTGGCCAATTACTTTGAAGCCCGGATTCAACCGGATATTAGTAGGCCCCAAAATCAAAAGGGAAACCCGAATGTTGACCGGATAACCATTTGATTTCTTTATGAAGACTGGATGTTGACCAGATAGGAAGTAAAGTATCGTGAAGCCTGGACGTTGACCAGATAGAAATACAACACTGTGAAACCTGGACGTTGACCAGATAATAGTTAACCGTTAATAGAATGAAGATTCTCATTCTTGATTCCCCCGTAGATTGGCATACACCCAAGCTCCTGATATTCCCAACAGAATGAATATTCTCATTCTCAAAGTGGCATACAACCTGAATTCCTGATATTCCTGACAAAATGAAGATTCTCATTCTCAAAGTGGCATACAACCTGAATTCCTGATATTCCTGACAGAATGAAGATTCTCATTCTCAAAGTGGCATATAACCTGAATTTTTGATATTCCCGACAGAATGAAGATTCTCATTCTCAAAGTGGCATATAACCTGAATTCCTGATATTCCCGACAGAATGAAGATTCTCATTCTCAAAGTGGCATACAACCTGAATTCCTAATATTCCCGACAGAATGAAGATTCTCATTCTCAAAGTGGAATACAACCTGAATTCCTGATATTCCCGACAGAATGAAGATTCTCATTCTCAAAGTGGCATATAACCTAAATTCCTGATATTCCCGACAGAATGAAGATTCTCATTCTCAAAGTGGCATATAACCTGAATTCTTGATATTCCCGACAGAATGAAGGTTCTCATTCTCAAAGTGGCATACAACCTAAATTCCTGATATTCCCGACAGAATGAAGATTATCATTCTCAAAGTGGCATATAACCTGAATTCCTGATATTCCCGACAGAATGAAGATTCTCATTCTCAAAGTGGCATATAACCCGAATTCCTGATATTCCCGACAAAATGAAGATTCTTATTCTCAAAGTGGCATATAACTCGAGCTCCTGATATTCCCGGCAGAATGAAGATTCTCATTCTCAAAGTGGCATACAACTTAAAATCCTGAACTTCTTCCGAACAGGAATAAGCTTATCCCAGAGTCCTGAGCTTACTCTCCAGCAGGATAGCTACTCCCCAGCAGTATAGCTATTCCCCATAGAGTTTTTACTCCCCAACAAAATCAAGATTCTCATCCTTGATTCTCCAGTAAAGTTGCCAGAACCTTCTTTACTCTCAGCATAAATTTTTCAGAGTTTTTAATCCCTTGCAGATCAAAGATTCTCGTTCTTGACTCCTCAACATAAATTCCCTTAGCAGAATGAAGATTTTCATTCTCAATTCCCCATAGAGTCTTCAAATATTCCCCAACGGAGTTCTCCGCAAAACAGGAATCCCTGGCAGAAATATTCTAAGAAAAGCTTGAAGACACACATACTCTTCAACAGTGGTCCAGGATTTATTTTCCCCGACAGCAGTCAAAGATTTTATTATCTCCAGCTATCCAGGATTTATCTTCCTCAGCAAGACAGCTCATAAGCTTACATGCACATACATTGCATTCATATATCATAAACATTGATAAAACACATATATTGCATCATGCATTTCATGCAACATAACTTTGTGTTTCAGCTAATATTTTACCCTTTTCAGGATAAGATTAGCAAGCTTCAAATTCAAGGATCATGAAAACAGTTTACGGGTGCTTCTAGACATGGATGTCAATCTATCGCTTGTTCAGATTCAGCTCATTGAAAACAGTTTATGGATGCTCCAAACATGGATGTTAGTCTATTGCTTGTTCAACCCAAGGATCATGAAAACAGTTTACGGGTGCTTCCAAACATGGATGTTAATCTATCACTTGTTCAGATTCAGCCTCTTGAAAATAGTTTATGGATGCTCCAAACATGGAGGTTAATCTATTACTTGTTCAAACTTCAGGATCATGAAAACAGTTTACGGGTGCTTCCAAACATGGATCATGAAAACAGTTTACGGGTTCTAATTTCTTCAAGAAGTTCTGAATTGATTTATTCCCTACTTAGGCAGGCAGATGCATGAAATCTCAGAATATGTACAACATCAGAAACATGATATCTACATTGTATTTTTGAACATGCAAATCTGGTAATGCTTAAGTAATATGGTGAGAGTCAGCAGAAGCTTACCTTGCAGCTGGAAGAGATTCTGTGAACCGGAGTTAACCTCAACTCTTATGATGTTCTGAGCAGCTTCTTTGCATACTCAGTAGGCTGGAAGTTTTCAACTTCTGGAACAACAAAGGGGTGATGTTCTGACTTCTTTGAGTAGATGGATAGAGAGTGTATGGTAGTATGAATACCGAAATTAGGGAAGTTTCTAATATGTGAATCAGAAACTGTGTGGATGGTTTTAGTCAAGAAACACTTGAGAACAAATGGAGTTTGAATGCAAGGAATCAAAAGTTAACAGGTTTTGTATGTTGTGTTTACAGTTTTGTGGATTCTTGGAATTTTTGAAGGGGTTCAAGACTTTTCTTTCTCAATTTTCCGACCTCTTTACAGTTGCCAATGGTTTCCAATTTATAGGCAAGGATTTTGTAGCTTGGAGAGATCAGGAGTACCACTATCACATGCTAGGCGCTGACTTGTTCTTGAAGCAAGTTCAACTACGTGTGACAGTTGGCAGTTTTTAGCCATGCCTAAACCGGATTAGCAAGCAGGGATCAAGGAAAAGTAAACCCAAAAGAAAAAATCAACGCATGGACCCTCACATATTTCTATATAAAAGTTGCTTTTAAGGATAACAAACATATTTCTATGCCACACGTGGGGAGATCCTTTGGATAAAGACTCAAAAGTGGTTGTTAGCATTAAATGAGCATTAAATGATGATGAAACTTATCACAACCAGAAATCCTGCAACGTGAGATTTTGCATCATTGCTTAACTCTGGATCAAAAATTCTGTTTCAGCGTAGCATCCAATCTTCTGATCTTTTTGTCTTCTGGCTCTAGCATGTTCTGAAGGAATTTCCAGACTTTCCAGGAAGTTTGTAACACGCTTTTTAAACCTTCTTTGCACTGTTCTTTCAAACTCTAACTGGCCCTTTGTGAAAACTTGCCCAGAAGTTCTGACCAAACTCTGACTGACCCTTTGTGAAAACTTGTCCAGAATTTCTGACCAAACTCTGATTGACCCTTTGTGAAAACTTGTCCAGAAGTTCTGACCAAACTCTATCTTAGAAGTATCCAGAATTTGCTGAGTTTTTCAGTTTCAAGGACGTATCTTTGAGGAGTTATAACTTGAAATCTCAGCATTTCTAGGAGAAGTTCTGTTCTGCAATGTTTGCAACTTCTGACTGCACTTGCATGGAGGCTGAAGAGTCATGTTCTGATTGAAGACTATGTTCTGAACCATATTTGTAACTTTTGACTGCGCTTGAATGGAGGCTGACTCAGAAGTTCTAAAGTATCACATTCTCTTAACACTTAGAAAATTTTCCAAATGTTTAGAAATTTGATTTTTTTCAGAGTAATTTATGACTTCTGATTTTGATGAAATAGTTTCATGTCTTGATGAAATATAATTGTTGAAACTTGATTTTTGATTTAAAAGTCAAAGTTTTACTTTTTTAGTGTGCTTTTGACCATTTTTCCCTTGTGAGTTATTATCTTGAAAAGTTTTAATTCAAGACTTGGAACTTGATAGAAGCAAACCTGAGAGTCCAGGATGATCCTTTGAGAAATGGGAGGGAAAATTTTGGGATAAAACAGTGTTGTACCCCAAAATTTTCCGTCTCACTTATCAAGAATTTTCTCACAAGATCTCTTTGACTCAAGACTGCATTAGGGTTTGACCAGCTCAAGTCACCTCTTCATGCATTGATGACCAAAATTAGGGTTTGAGTCTGCACAAGTATTTTTGGACTATCAATGCTTCATATGACTTTCAAGGATCATTATGGATCCCTAAGATTCCACATGTCAAGTTTCAAGCCTTGAATCACACTTTTGATCAGTCAATTGAACAGTTGACCTAAAAATCACCTGTATTGGGGAAAAAGTTAACCATGGCCAATCTACAGTCAAAGTTGATAATTTTTGATCCACGTCAACACCTTAGACTCATATGTATCATTTAATCAAGTTTTAACCATAATTCCTCAAGAAATTTGATCAAATTATCAAAAGGGCAAAATGGACAAAATTAGGGTTTTGACTGAGAAAAGGCAATTTCTGATTTTTGGCCTAAAAATGATCAATTGGTTTGAATAATGATTTCAAGAGTTCAATTGCATCATTTTTACCTAATAACATGATTCAAAACATTACAAATCCATTGGATTGACAGATGAAGTTTGCAGTCAACCGATCAAAAGTCAATTGTATATTGAAAAGTCAAACTTTGACTTTTTGGTCAAATTCAAGTTCCAAAGATCATAATTCATCAAAACATGTCAAAATATGAAACTTGTTCATCAAGAAATCAAGGATTTAAGATTTTGTTTTGAAAATTTGAAATTTCTTAACTTAGAAATTTTTCTAAGTATAGAAAATTTCTTATTTTTTCTCAAGTTTGAGCCAAATTTTCACCATGATGCAAGATGATTCAAAGGAATCTTCCAACATGAAAGTTGTAGATATCCATGAAATATACAACTTTTATTCACACAATTTCTCCTAAAAATTCTTGGATCTCAAGATATAATTTTGTGAATACATGCTCATGAACTAAAATTAACTTAGTGAAATTTTGCCCTAGTTAGGCAGATTTTTGACCTAACTTCATGGAAATTTTTCACATGGTTCCAAGAGGAATTTTCAAAAGCAATTCAAAGATGAGTTGTAGAGAATATTGCAAGATTTCCAAAATATCCAAGAACTCCTTGAGATCATTCTTGAGTAGGGAGAATCGAAGAGATGAAGTTGGTGATTTGTCACTTGGATTTCAAGCCATTTTGTGAAGAACATTGGATCCAATCCTCAAGCATGCTGAACAAATTCTACTTTGTAGGCTTATAACTTGAATTTCACTCCATAATTAAATGTTTTCACAGCTGTTGGAAGCTTTAATCCAAGTATTCAATGCATTGTACAAGAATAATTCCATTTTTGAGAGAAAGGCAACATTGCCATTTTAGAAAAGCAAGCTTTATGCAAAGTCAGCTTGCATTGAGCCTTGCACTTGTTTTTTCTGCGCAAACACACTACAATCAATCAGAACAAATTTGTTTAAAGGTCTCATCCCCCATACAAGCTTGGTACTACACCTTAAAACCATGCTTGCAACTTTGCTTCATAAACAAGTAACCAAGCAAACATGTGAGTTTTTGAAATCTGAGTTGTTACAAGACTTAAGACCTCTTGCTTATAAGTAAGCACACTATTTCCAAGTTGACACATGAATGCTAAGACTACAAAACACTTTGCAACTCAGAATCTTCCATAACTTGACAATTTTGAACCTCACATAGCCATCTCCAAATCCACTCATGTGTATTGAGTTTTAACCACCCAAACACTTAATATACATCATATCAAAGTGATCCAGGCCCCTATTTCAAGACTGTAGCTCCTTCATCACCATCCACCATTTTCAAATATCAAGCTTGCAGGTTGACTTGAGTAGGGAGATTCAGGGACTTTCAAGACAAAGTAAGGGTTTGAACACACTCAAGGAGGTCCAGGCAAGCTAAACAGATCCTCGGGCCTTCTCAAAATCTGCTCAAACTCCATTCACAATTCCAGCTGTAAGAGGTAAAAACTCAAACTTCCATCTCTTCATACAAGTATCATTTGATCCTGATTTGTGAAAACAAGATGTAGATATCCTTGCTCTAAAGCTAACCATGTTCATAGTTTCCATTTGTATTAACTGTGTATAGAGAATTTTGGATTTGACATTTCTGCAAAAATTAGGTTTCAAATTAGGGCCAGTAAAATTAGATTTTATCTTTGACTTTTAGTTTACGTAAGTTATATGTTTGAATTTGTGGGAAGAAGCACTACAACTTTCATGTTTGAACTTTCCATTTTTATGGAGAAATGAGAAAGATACAGGTGGTCCAGCCATGGCTCAAGGTTGAAGATGAAGTTGCCTTCAGGAAGCAGTTTCTAATATATATTTGTGGTTTTGTTTATATAAACGGATGTACAGCCACCCCAGTGGTAAGGCAACGCGCGTAATTACTAGAGGTCACGGGTTCGAGCCTCAACGCGCTTCCTTTTGCATTTTCTCACATTTTTCCTTTTTTTTGTCCCTTGCAGCGCTGGGCTTCTGTTTCATGGGCTTATTGTTTTTTCTAACATCATACACCCTGATTACTTGTGACACCCCTGGCCCATTATCATTTTATTTATTTATTTTATTCTCATTTTATTTTCTTAAATATATTTTTCTTAAATATTAAAAATCATAAAAAATATAAAAATGATAGATTTATATTTTGGCTTATTTTATTTTATTTTTCTCATAAAAAAATATTTTTATTTAGTTATATATTATCTATTTTTATTAAATAACCTTGTAAATTAAATTAGAACTAGGTTAATATTTATTTTTTCTTTATACTCATTAAATATATTATTTTAATATAAAAAAGACCAAAAATATCTCATAATGCCATATATTATTTTCAAGACAAAAAATTACAAAAATACTTTTTCTTAAAAAAAACTTATTTTTCTTTTAATAAAATAGAATTAGGGTTTTATTCAAAAATCTTTTCTTTATTACTTTCCTTTCTTAATTGATTTAAGTTAATTTAATTTTGATTTATTTATTTTTTTCTAATTAGGTTTAGGTCAAAATCTCCTTCATATTAAGAAACTAAACAAAAAAAATCTTTTTTCTTTGCATTTATAATTCTTGCATATTTCATTCACCTTGTATATTATTTTATTCCAATTCTTGCACAAATTCAATTTGGTTGTAATAGATTAATTAGGTTTATATTATTTCAATCCCCATTCATAAATTGTATACCCCCCCTCCCACAAGTGTTGTAATAGCGTAGTAACTTTAAATTTCGCAGTTTATCGCTTTTATATAACATGCTAGTAATTAGGGTTTGTATGGCAAGATAAAACCAATCAAATAGAAAACCCTAATTCAAGACAAAATCAAGCATGAAAATAACACACTTGCACACAAGCACCCCCTAGGGTTACTCCACTTGGTTGCATTATACAAAATGGCCATATTATGCATGTGAGGTATCTTAGTAAAAAAAACAAATACAAGATCATAGTCCCTCGATGACGCTATTCAAATTTGCCTTACAAAATGATCTTAGCCCCTAAAAAAATGCTAAGATACCTTGCAACATTGCTAATCATGGCTATACGATGACCCACGTCTGTCCCGTTTACATATAAAGATAGGGTTGCTTACCAAATGAATGGTAAGACAGCAATGTCAAAGGAAAAGAAAATGAACAAGAAAGACATTTGAGTAGGTAGATTGCTTTTAGTTACTTGCTCCATTTCAAAACAAATATCCTTGCTATTTTTAAAACAAACACACACATTTTCAAACATCTTACAAACATTGAAAACATTTTCAAAAAGATCAACATCTTTGTATACATTCTTACAAACGAGAATCATTACAAAGATTGCCTAAACAAAGGCCTCTTTACAAAATACTTTCAAAAACCACACAAAGCATAATTTTCAAACAAAAACAAGTGATCTAGCAAGTAACTAAGAGCCCATGGAAAACCATGGATGAAAAGGGTGTTAATACCTTCCTTTTTAATAATCTACCCCCCGAACTCAAGAAATAATCTCAAAGGTCTTTCATGTGCTTTTTCACCTTTCCTTTTGGATAAAATAAAATTCGCTGGCGACTCTTGCTAACCGCAACATTTGCAATCAAACGCAAAACAATCAAGTCAGTTCTCTCACTATATCATAGAACTGGCGACTCTGCTAGGGAATATTCTAAAAGTGGGGTTACCTTAGGGATTAGATCACATTTATTTGCTTACATTGTTTGACTTGTATGCTTTACATTATGGTTCTTTATTTGGGTTTGAATCCTCTACCCGGATTTGGGATACATTATAGGTAAGTAGAAATACGTTGTAGAAACTGTGCGGGGTATACCGACATGGTCTAAGCAATAGCTACGTTAGTGCGACATATTTGTGGGTACTGGTAGCCTTTGAGTTAATCAAAGAGAATACGGGGCCGCTGAGTGATGTCATGAAGCACTAATGAACTTTTAGAACCTTTACTTTGACCAACTTGGCCTTTAGGATGTAGTGAGATGATCGGCTTTGGTGCAGTCCGAAGTTGGTAGATACTCGATACTACACTCATTGAGGTTTGGTTTCTTGGGATATTTCAGTCGCCATTAAAGAGGCTTGAGCTGAAACAATGACCAAGGAAACAATCCAATGATATTGAGCTCCTTAGAACCTGATTACTATTACTAGGACAGGTTTAAGCCAACTAAACTTCAAGAGGGTACTTACCTATAAAACTCCATGCAAGCCTAAAACTAAGGATTTGTTTGTTTTGTTTGTATATGCATATTTGTACATAACATCATGGACATCATGAACATCATATACATCCACTAACCATTTCAAGGATTTTGGGATTCATCTTTGTTCTTGTTTTGTAGGATATGGACTCACTTCGCAGGAAAACTATTCTAGTCAACCTTGTGAGGATCTCTCCACAACTTAAGGAGCTAGCTTCAATGATTCCTGAAAACTCTCCATTCACCGAGAGACATGGTCACCTACTCAACTTGGTCACCTCCAACACAGATGAAGACATGATGAAGGTGCTCTTTCAGTTCTTTGATCCTTTACACTATTGCTTCACATTTCCCGACTATCAACTTGTGCCTACTTTGGAAGAATTATCCCAACTCTTGAGGATTCCCATTCTCAATCAACTACCTTTCAACAGTACGGAAAGAGGCCCAAAGCCAGAGGAGATAGCTCAAGCTCTACACTTTCACTCATCTAATGTCACAACTCATTGAGAAACAAGGAGTGGTGTCAAGGGTTTCCTAGCAAAGTTCCTGTTTGAGAAAGCCCAAAGCTGTTGGAATTCCTTAGACCTGCAAGCCTTTGAGTAAATTGTGGATCTCCTCATCTATGGGATGGTTTTATTTCCAAATCCTGACCAACTCATAGATGTGAACACCGTTAAAATCTTTATATCATGCAACCCGATGCCTACATTACTAGGGGATATCCTACACTCTTTTCACACTCGCACAATGAGGAAAAGAGGTGTCCTCATGTATTGCACTCCTCTCTTGGCAAGATGGTTTATTTCGCATCTTCCCCAATCGGTATTAAAGAATGAGCAAGGTTCAAGGTGGCCACAAAGGTTGATGACGCTCAAACATTCAGACATTCATTGGTGCTCCTGATCCAAAGAGAATGTTATCATTGTCGACCATTGTGGGGAATTTCCTAATGTCCCTTTACTTGGCATTAGGGGAGGTATCACCTACAACCCATGTTTAGCCTTAAGACAATTTGGTTACGCCCGAAGGGATGGCCCACATGAGATGTTGATTCAAGGTTTGGTATTTGACTACGACAACGGTGATCAAGGTCTTCTCCAAAGATTTATCCGAGCTTGGAGGATGTTAAACAAGGTGGATAACAAGACTTTAGGGCACAAGAATTGCATCCCACTTGAGCCTTACCTCAAATGGGTACGAACTCGTGCTCAGAGTCTTATGATGCCTTACCCCTCCATACTCCCGGTGGTCATTGAGCCTGTCATGGAGGGAGATGTTCCATACACTATCCTACATCCTGACATGCCCGCATCTCTTGAATACCTACAAAGGGATTCGATACAACTCAAGGGAGAGCGAGATACGTTCGAAGCCCAATTCAACGTAAGCGAGAAGAAGGTTTTGGAACTTACTAGGCTACTTCATGAGGAGTAGACTCTGAATGCCTACAATGCACCAAATAGGATGCGTACTACCTTTTTATCTTAGAGTTTTTGTATTATTTTGCGCAAGAGGCATTGATGTATTCAAGCTTTAATTTATTAATATAACGTGTGTTTCCTTTTTTTCTAAAATCAAATTTGAATCTTTGAAGTCCTTGAAATCATTACATATGCATATATCATTCATCATAACATAAGAAGGTCTTTTGCAACAAGTCTCCTCATCTCTCTACTATTTATTTCAGTAAGATGGATCTTAAGCAAACAGTGAAGGATCTCTGTGATATAGTGGGAGAACTGACTTGATTGTTTTATGTTTTATCGCAAATGTTACAGTTAGCAAGAGTCGCCACCGACTTTTCTTTTATCCAAAAGGAAAGGTGAAAAAGTACAGGAAAGACCTTTGAGATTGTTTCTTGAGTTTGGGGGGTAGACTATGAAAAGGGAAGGTATTAGCAGCCTTTTCATCCATGGTTTTACATGGGCTCTTAGTTACTTGCTAGATCACTTGCTTTTGTTTGAAATTATGTTTTGTGTGGTTTTTTGAAAGTATTTTGTAAAAGAGGTCATTGTTTAGACAATCTTTGTAATGATTCTCGTTCGTAAGAATGTATACAAAGATGTTGATCTTTTGAAAATGTTTCAAGTTTGTAAGATGTTTGGAAATGTGTAGGTGTTTGTTTTGAAAATAGCAAGGATATTGGTTTTGAAATGGAGCAAGTAACTAAAAGTAATCTGCCTACTCAAATGTCTTTCTTGTTCATTTTCTTTTCCTTTGATATTGTTGTCTTACCATTGATTTGGTAAGCAAAACTATCTTTGGATGTAAACGGGACGGGTGTGGGTCATCGTATAACCATGATTAGCAATGCTGCAAAGTATCTTAGCATTTTTTAAGGGACTAAGATCATTTTTGTAAGGCAAATAGCGTCATCGAGGGACTGTGATCTTGTATTTGTTTGTTTTGCTAAGACACCTTACATGTGTAATATGGCCAAATTTGTACAAGGTAACCAAGTTGAGTAACCCTAGGGGTGCTTGTGTGCAAGTGTATCACTTTCATGCTTGATTTTGTCTTGAATTAGGGTTTTCTATTTGATTGGTTTTATCTTGCCATACAAACCCTAATTACTAGCATGTTATATAAAAGCGATAAATTGCGGAATTTAAAGATTACTATGCTATTACAACACTTTGTGCTATTACAAGTATTAGAATAAATAATGTACAAGATAATTTAAATATGCAAAGATATGTAAATGCAAAAGAAGATTTTTTTTTTATGTAAAAAGTTTTAACCTAGGCCTAATAAATAAATCAAGATTAAACTTAAATTAATTAAGAAAGGAAATTATTTTTTTAGGAAAGATTTTGATTAAACCCTAATTCTAATTTATTAAAAGGAAATAAATTTCTTTAAGAAAAGTAAGTATTTTTGTATTTTTATATTGAAAAATAATATATGGTGTTTATGAGGTATTTTGGTCTTTTTATATGTTAAAATAAATATTTAATAGGTGTGAAGAAAAAAATAAATATTTAACCTAATTCTATTTTAATTTACAAGTTTATTAAAAAAGAAATAGTATATAACTTAAATAAAAAAATATTTTTTATGAGAAAATAAAAATAAAGTAAAAAATATATAATATTTATCATTTTATATTTTTTTATGATTTTTTTATAATTAGGAAAATATATTTGACAAAATAAAATGAATATAAAATAAGTAAATAAAATATTTGGGTCAGGGGTGCTGCAAGTAGATAGGAGGTAAGAGGTTAGTAAAAACATAGGGCCAAATGTCCAGAAGCCCACACTGCAAGCAACAAAAAAAAGTGGAAAAAAAGTGGAAAATTGCAACAGGCAGGCACCAAGGCTCGAACCAATGACCTATGGTATTTTTGTGCGCTGCCTTACCACTGGGGTGACTGTACATCCGTTAGTCTAAATCAAACCACAAATACATAACACAAAACATTACCTTGCCCTGTACTTCATCGTCAACCTCTAGCCAGCCGGACCCCTTGTAACTTTTTCATTTCTCAACAAAAATGGAAAGTGAAAACATGAACATTATAGTATTTTACTTCACGATTCTAACCATGTGCATAACTAAAACTATAAGTCCAAGATCACAAAGAATTTTGTTGGCCCTAATTCTTAACCTAATTTTTTCAGAAACTTCAAACTCAAAATTCTCTAAGCTCAGCCAAATAAATACAAGCTATGGATATGTACAGCCTCGTAGCAATGATGTCTACATTTTATATTCACGAATGGAAAGTTAACTATGCCTATATTAAGAGTTAGAAAAACAGAAAACTTGTAACACCCCAATTCTACCCCGACAAATTATAAAAATAAATCAGAGTTATAAAATTCATATCATGCAAACGAATCAGGACGTCACAAATTCTTCTAACAAAATTCATTGCATTCATCATGGATATATAACACTTTTTCAAAACATCGGATGAACCACCAACATAACATCTTTCATTAAATAATTCAACAACTACGCAGCGGAATTCTCAATAACATCTTTAATCAAAACAGTAACTTCGAAACATCTCATATTTAATAATAATCAATTTAAAATTCAACAACTGAAAAACAACAATCTAAAATCAGCAAGCGTTCATCCCCCCGAGTGTTACATATCAGAGCAATGACACCGACTCAAACTATTGAAGGAACACAGCCTTTACTCTCGATTACCTGCACGTTACCGACATAAGGGCAACATTCAAACAGAAGAGGTGAGATATCTAACAATATAATAAAGAGCATGATAATTAATATATTAAGTTAGATTCACAATATCACCACTTCTCATCTTAAAATCAATGACAAACTCATCAATAATATACATTCATCAACATCAAAATTACACTTCTTTATGAAATCATATAATGCAACTCAATACTATGCAAATGCATGTGGTACCATTGGAGCAGAACTCCCATCTCAAAAATCTGCCAATTAATAGAGGCATCAACAAGGCATAGCCTTCATCTCAAAATTTGCTAATCCAGGCCATCTCAACGAGCATAAGCTCCATCTCAAAAAAAATGCAATGTATGCGACACAACCAAGAATGTAATAACAACACCCAAATTAATAACATCTCAAATCATCTCAAAACATCTCGATTAACATCTCAAAATAACAACATCTCAATCATCTCAAAACATCTCGATTAACATCTCAAAATAACAACATCTCAAAACATCTCAAAATAATAACATCTCAATCATCTAAAAACATCTCAAAATTTATTAAACATAATTTATTCATCATAAATTATCAAACACCACTTTATTAATAACATCTCACTAATACTCAGTTGTATATTAATACTACAGTAATCCATACTGTTATTCCGCAATTTTACATCTTTACTGTCACTAATCCTACTGTCATAATTCTAACAGCAACCTCTAAACACCACATGTTCATCATTCTGTCCAAAAAAATCAGCACAACGATCATTCACGGGAATTAATTCTAAATCCTAAATTATTTACTAGGATTACACTTCTTATCCATCATTTTAATCATCTAGAATAAAGTTCACCGCGTTAGTTAATCAACGCTTCAAACGACATCTCAAACAACAACCTAAAACTCAAGTTACAGCAATTTAAAACTGAATCTGTCAAAAATCAGACATTATGTATCGACACAAAACTCCTTGGATCGACGCGTACTGCTTCATCTGTACAACATGGGTCAACACAAAACCCTATGGATCGACTCATCCTGGCTTTAAACACAGCATGTATCGACACATGCATCTCACCGGTCGACTCATCCTGAGTCTCACACACTCATGTATCGACACATCCTTTCTTCGTGTCGACTCATCCTGAGTCTTGCAACTATCATGCATCGATGCAAGCCCTTCTTGTATCGACTCATCCTGAGTCTAACAGCCTCCTTGTATCGACGCGTAGCATTTGAGGTCGATGCATCATGTTACAGTCTGTATAAATTCTGAGTTTTCCTCTGTATTTTCACTACGGGAATCATAATACGGCCCTACAAACCTTACTGTGATCATGGTAAGTCATCACCTAACATTATTCTATAATACTACATCGATTAAACAACATCATGACACCATTATTCATCTAAAATTCATCAAATCTTCATCATACATCATCATATACATCCAATTCAAGAACAAATAACAATCACCTCTAACCCCACATATCAAACATCATGAACCTAATTATAAAGTCAGAACCCCACCCTTACCTTGGGTTTAAGGTTGCTCTATAATTTCCGGGTTGAATTCTTCGTTTTTGCCGTTTTCCACTATTTCCAGCAGCTTCACGTTCTTCTCAAATCCTTATTTCCTTCTACTGCTTCTTTCTTCTATTCCTTCTCACAAATAATAAAATAACCCTATTATTCCTTATTTCTTATTGGGCTCCAAACCTACACCCCCTTATTACTTCTACTCTCTCAAATTAAGCCCACCTTAAATAATATTACACTTCTAATATTATTTCACCACATAATAATATAATACCTCTAATATATTATTTCTCCACTTAATAAAATAAATCCAATTAATTATAACACATATTCACAAATATTCCAAAAATAATTTAATTAAATAATTAATTAAATTACGGGCGTTACAACTCTTCCCCACTTAGAATATTTTCGTCCTCGAAAATTTACCTCAATCAAACAATTCAGGATAGGAGTCTCGCATCTTGCTCTCAAACTCCCAAGTCATGCTTTCACCAGTAGCTCCTAGCCAAACCACTTTAACCAAAGCAATCTCCTTGCCCCTCAGAGTCTTCGTCTCACGATCCGCGATTCGTACATGCATCGTCTCCACCATAATATTATCCCGTACTTGCACATCGTCCATATGAATCACATGAGATGGATCTGAAATATACTTCCGAAGTTGCAACACATGAAACACATCATGCAAATTCGAAAGATTAGGCGGTAAGGCCACTCTATAAGCAACATTCCCCACTCTATCTGAAATCTGATATGGTCCAATAAAACGAGAAGTGAGCTTCTTAGACTTTAATGCTCGCCCAACACCAGTCATAGGTGTAACTCTCAAAAACACATGGTCACCAGCTTGAAATTCTAAATCCTTCCTTCGCTTGTCATGATAACTCTTCTGTCTACTTTGTGAAGCTTTCATCTTTTCTCGAATTAACTTCACCTTCTCGGTAGTCTCACGAACAAGTTCAGGTCCAAGTACTACACTTTCACCAGATTCATGCCAACATAACGGAGTTCTACATCTTCGACCATACAACGCCTCAAAAGGTGCCATCCCAATACTAGAATGGTAACTATTATTATAAGTGAACTCTATCAACGGAAGATAAGTATCCCATGAACCTCCCTGCTCGAGAACACATGCCCTCAACAAGTCTTCCAACGATTGAATCGTCCGTTCAGTTTGACCATTTGTCTGAGGATGATATGCTGAACTCAATCTCAACTTAGAACCCAACACTTCTTGCAAACTCTTCCAAAAATCAGAAGTAAATCTTGGATCTCTATCTGACACAATGCACAAAGGAACACCATGCAGCTTCACGATTACACTAATATAAATCTCATCCAACTTTGGCACTGGAAAACTGATGTTAATAGGAATAAAATGAGTTGACTTTGTAAGCCTATCAACAATCACCCAAATCGAATCATGCCCTCTTAAAGTACTAGGCAACCCCATCACAAAGTTCATTGAAATGCTATCCCATTTCCATTCTGGAACTTCCAACGGTTGCATCAATCCTGCAGGCTTCTGATGTTCAACTTTCGACTTCTGACAAGTCAAACATGCATACACAAACCGAGCCACTTCACTCTTCATCCCAGGCCACCAAAACAAACCTTTCAAATCTTGATACATCTTTTTAGCTCCTGGATGAATACTCAACTTACTTCTATGACTCTCCTCAAGTATCACTTTCTTCATCTCAGCATCATCAGGAATACAAATTCGATTACGAAACCTCAACACACCTTGCTCATCTAGCTTAAAATCACCATTCTCAGATCGATCAATCCCAACCATCAAATCTACCAGTTTCACATCCAACTTCTGAGCTTCTTTAATACTGTCTAAAAATTCATTATTGATCTTCAACATACCCAACATAACACTCTGCGGAGTAACCTCGCAAACTAAGATCATATCTCTAAATTGCTCAATTAATTCCAACTCTTTAATCATCATTGCTGACATATGCAAAGTCTTTCGACTCAACGCATCAGCTACCACGTTCGCTTTTCCTGGATGATAATTCAAACTGAAATCATAATCCTTTAACAATTCCAACCATCTTCGTTGCTTCATATTCAACTCTTTCTGATAGAATAAATACTTCAAACTCTTATGGTCACTAAACACTTCAAATTTAGAACCATAAAGATAATGCCTCCAAATCTTCAACACAAAAACAATTGCAGCAAGTTCTAAATCATGCGTAGGATAGTTCTTCTCATGGGTCCTTAACTGCCTTGACGCATAAGAAACTACCTTACCATTCTGCATGAGCACACCTCCTAAACCCATCTTAGAAGCATCACAATAAACCACAAAAGGCTCTCCGGGATTAGGCAACGTCAAAATCGGAGCCAACGTCAACCTCTTCTTCAATTCTGTAAAACTTTCTTCGCACTGAACATCCCATACAAACGCTCTACCTTTACAAGTCAACTTAGTCAACGAAAGTGACAACTTAGAAAACCCTTCGATAAACCTTCTATAATAACCAGTTAATCCCAAGAAGCTTCTAATCTCAGTAGCTGACTTTGGAGTTTCCCATTGCAACACAACATCAACCTTCGATGGATCTATAGCAATGCCACTGCCCGAAATCACATGACCAAGAAAACTAACCTCTTTTAACCAGAATTCACACTTGGACAGCTTTGCATACAACTTCTTCTCTTTCAAAATCTGCAATACTACTCTTAAATGTCCATCATGCTCTTCTTCTGACTTAGAGTAAATCAAAATATCATCAATGAACACCACTACGAACCGATCCAAATAAGTATGAAAGATACGATTCATATATTCCATGAATACTCCCGGCGCATTAGTAACACCGAAAGGCATCACCGAATACTCGTAATGTCCATAACGCGTCCTGAAAGCCGTCTTCTGAATATCTTCATCCTTCACTTTAATCTGATGGTAACCCGACCTTAAATCAATCTTACTAAACACACGGGCATCCACCAATTGGTCCATCAAGTCATCTATTCTTGGAAGCAGATACTTGTTTTAAATCGTCACTTTGTTCAACTGTCTATAATCAACACAAAGCCTCATACTTCCATCTTTCTTCTTTACTAGCAACACTGGAGCTCCCCACGGCGATACACTTGGTCTTACAAACTTCTTCTCAAGTAAATCTTCCAATTGCTTCTTCAAATCTGACAACTCAGATGCAGACATCCTGTATGGTGCCATAGACACAGGTCTGGTACCAGGTATAAGATCAATCGCGAATTCAACTTCTCTCTCTGGCGGTACATCAGGAATCTCATCAGGGAAAACGTCAAGAAATTCACACACCACCTGCAATTCCTCAATTACAGCTTGAGTCTCTACTGATAGCAACGCCATCAACGAGAACATATGTGCTTCCTCTTGCATCAACTTCCTCAAATGTCTAGCAGACAACAAACCATCTTCCTCTTCTTCAGGATTAGAAAACTTCACCGACTTGTCATAACAGTTAATATGAACACAGTTATGCTCTAACCAGTTTATACCCAAAATCACATCCAAACCTCTTAACTGTAAACAAACCAAATCAACAGCAAAGTCTCTGTCGAAGATCGACAAGGGACACTTAGCACACACAAAAGAAGTAGTCACTGACCCCTTGGCTGGAGTATCGACGACCATTTCTCCATTCAGAGAAGACAACACAAGACCCAATCTATCAACACAATCAGCAGCAATAAAACAATGCATAGCACCAGTATCAATAATAGTAATTAAAGGAGTATTATTAATGAAACATGTACCTCTAATAAGTCCGTCTTCAGCAGCTGTCTGATCCTCCACTAAAGAGAACACTTTACCACTTGACTAAGCCCTCTTCGGTTTCAGACACTGACTACTAATGTGCCCTTCCTCTCTACAGTTGAAACAAATCACATTCTTGTGTTCACACTCAGACACAACATGTCCGTTCTTACCACAATGGTAACATCTCTTCACTTCAGCAGTGCACACATTACTCTTGTGCCCAGGTTTCCCACACTTAAAGCAAATCACACCAGCAGGAGCATCTCCTCCACTAGTCCTCTGTCCATGAGCAACTTTCTGTTTACCTTTACCAGCTGGGGCATCATAAGGTTTACCACGATTCTGTGGGTGCTTACCCCTCTTCTCACTGATAATCTTGTAATGAGCATTATTATCCTCTTCATAAATCCTGCAGCTATCAGCCAAATCCGCGAAGACACGGATCTTCTGGTATCCAACTGCCTTCTTAATCTCCGGGCGTAACCTGTTCTCAAACTTAATACACTTCGAAAACTCAGCATTTTCCTCAGCGTAATGCGGATAAAACTTAGCCAACTCAACAAACTTGGTAGCATAATCAACAACAGACATACTTCCTTGCTTCAGCTCTAGGAACTCAATTTCCTTCTTACCACGGACATCTTCAGGAAAGTACTTTCTCAAAAATTCCCTACGGAACACAGCCCAAGTGACATTCTCACATGCAGCTTCTAACTTCTGACAAGTCTCTAGCCACCAGCCATCAGACTCGACTGCTAGCATATGAGTCCCATAACGAACCTTCTGCGCTAGAGTGCAGTCCATCACGCGAAAGATTCTCTCAATCTCGTTCGACCACTCCAATGCTCCGTCAGGATCATACTTTCCCTTGAACGTAGGTGGATTCTCTCTCTGGAAAGTCACCAAGCTACGAGATCCAGCATTCCCGTCAGCATTCGGCTGATTTTCCATCACATGAGCCATTGCTTCTAAAGCAGCAGCAAGTGCAGCATCATTCCTTCCAGCCATATCAACTATCACTACAACACAAACAATAGTTAGAACTCAAAATAACAATACTCGATTGTTAGACAACTACGAATTGACGACAAGGTCGGACCAACCTTTTGCTTTGATACCAACTTTGTAACACCCCAATTCTACCCCAACAAATTATAAAAATAAATCAGAGTTATAAAATTCATATCATGCAAACGAATCGGGACGTCACAAATTCTTCTAACAAAATTCATTGCATTCATCATGGATAAATAACACTTTTTCAAAACATCGGATGAACCATCAACATAACATCTTTCATTAAATAATTCAACAACTACGCATCAGAGTTCTCAATAACATCTTTAATCAAAACAGCAACTTCGAAACATCTCATATTTAATAATAATCAATTTAAAATTCAACAACTAAAAAACAACAATCTAAAACCAGTAAGCGTTCATCCCCCGAGTGTTACATATCAGAGCAATGACACTGACTCGAACTATTGAAGGTACACAGCCTTTACTCTCGATTACCTGCACGTTACCGACATAAGGGCAACATTCAAACAGAAGGGGTGAGATATCTAACAATATAATAAAGCGCATGATAATTAATATATTAAGTTAGATTCACAACATCACCACTTCTCATCTCAAAATCAATGACAAACTCATCAATAATATACATTTATCAACATCAAAATTACACTTCTTTATGAAATCATATAATGCGACTCAATATTATGCAAATGCATGTGGTACCATTGGAGCAGAACTCCCATCTCAAAAATCTGCCAATTAATAGAGGCATCAACAAGGCATAGCCTTCATCTCAAAATTTGCCAATCCAGGCCATCTCAACGAGCATAAGCTCCATCTCAAAAAAATGCAATGTATGCGACACAACCATGAATGTAATAACAACACCCAAATTAATAACATCTCAAATCATCTCAAAACATCTCGATTAATATCTCAAAATAACAACATCTCAATCATCTCAAAACATCTCGATTAACATCTCAAAATAACAACATCTCAAAACATCTCAAAACATCTCAAAATAACAACATCTCAAAACATCTCAAAATAACAACATCTCAATCATCTCAAAACATCTTAAATTAACAACATCTCAATCATCTCAAAACATCTCAAAATTTATTAAACATCATTTATTCATCATAAATTATCAAACACCACTTTATTAATAACATCTCACTAATACTCAGTTGTATATTAATACTACAGTAATCCATACTGTTAGCAATTTTACATCTTTACTGTCACTAATCCTACTATCATAATTCTAACAGCAACCTCTAAACACCACATGTTCATCATTATGTCCAAAAAAATCAACACAATGATCATTCACGGGAATTAATTCTAAATCCTAAATTAGTTACTAGGATTACACTTCTTATCCATCATTTTAATCATCTAGAATAAAGTTCATCGCGTTAGTTAATCAACGCTTTGAACGACATCTCAAATAACAACCTAAAACTCAAGTTACAGCAATTTAAAACTGAATCTGTCAAAAATCAGACATTATGTATCGACACAAAACTCCTTGGATCGATGCGTACTGCTTCATCTGTACAACATGGGTCGACACAAAACCCTATGGATCGACTCATCCTGGCTTTAAACACAGCATGTATCGACACATGCATCTCACCGGTCGACTCATCCTAAGTCTCACACACTCATGTATCAACGTATCCTTTCTTCATGTCGACTCATCCTGAGTCTTGAAACTATCATGCATCGATGCAAGCCCTTCTTGTATCAACTCATCCTGAGTCTAACAGCCTCCTTGTATCGACGCATAGCATTTGAGGTCGATGCATCCTGTTACAGTCTATATAAATTCTGTGTTTACCTCTTTATTTTCACTACAGGAATCATAATACGGCCCTACAAACCTTACTGTGATCATGGTAAGTCATCACCTAACATTATTCTATAATACTACATCAATTAAACAACATCATGACACCATTATTCATCTAAAATTCATCAAATCTTCATCATACATCATCATATACATCCAATTCAAGAACAAATAGCAATCACCTCTAACCCCACATATCAAACATCATGATCCCAATTATATAGTCAGAACCCCACCCTTACCTTGGATTGAAGGCCGCTCTACAATTTCCGGGTTGAATTCTTCATTTTTGCCGTTTTCCACTATTTCCAGCAACTTCACGTTCTTCTCAAATCCTTATTTCCTTCTACTGCTTCTTTCTTCTATTCCTTCTCACAAATAATAAAATAACTATGTTATTCTATTATTCCTTATTTCTTATTGGGCTCCAAACCTACACCCCCTTATTACTTCTACTCTCTCAAATTAAGCCCACCTTAAATAATATTACACTTCTAATATTATTTCACCACATAATAATATAATACCTCTAATATATTATTTCTCCACTTAATAAAATAAATCCAATTAATTATAACACATCTTCACAAATATTCCAAAAATAATTTAATTAAATAATTAATTAAATTACGAGCGTTATAAAACTCACCTTGAAAATGGAAATCGTGTTTTGAAAATGAGCTTGCTTTAGGATGCTGTGATGATCAGGTTATCTTCCTTGAGCCTTTAGAAAGCTAATGCAATGCTTAGCTTGTCTTGAGAGTGGCTGGAATGGTCTGGAGAAGTCCACTTGTGTTGCTCTATTTTTGAACTTCAACAATGGGGAAAATGGAGTTACAGTGATGTTTCAGGGTGTGGGATGATTTACTTGTAAGGTAAGGAAGCTTGGGAAAGCAAAAGGCCTGAAAACGCACGAGTGAAATGGAATATTCAGTTCACAAGTCAGAAATGGAAAGTTTGGAGGCTTAGTATGCAACTTCTGATTCTAGGGTGTTTCAAGGCTTGGGCATTCGTGGTTTTGGTTGCAAAATGATGGATTTATATAGAGCAAAAGGTTGGAGGACTTGTGTTTTCTCAGAAGTACAAGATCACATGTCTTGCTACATTTCTTGTTTTTGAAGCAAGTGTGAGACGTGACTTCTTAAGGCATGATTCAGATCTTGTAGGGTGGCTTGAAGCTTTAAACATGTTTTGTTCAGGTTTAGAGACTTGGTTTATGCAGAAAGAACAAGTCCAAGGCTCAAAAAATGAAAAAAATGCAAAAAGTGTGCTTTTCCAAAATGGCAATGTTGCCTTTCTTTCAAAAATGGCTATTTTCTTGTACAATACATTGAATGCTTGGCTTTAGGGCATGAAACCTTGTGCAATCCATTAATGGTGGAGTGACAAACGAGTTTGAGGTCTGAAAAGTGAAGATTGTACATCCAATTTGCAAATTTGAATACTTGTTCTTCATGAAAATGACCTATAATCAAAGTGATAAAACCCTAACTTCATCTCTTCGATTCTCCCTACTCAAGAATGACATCAAGGAGTTCTTGGACATTTTGGAAAGCTTGTAATATGCTCTAAAACTCATCTTTGAAATGCTTTTGAAAATTCCTCTTGGAACTAGGTGAAAAGTTGCCATGAAGTTAGGTCAAAAACCTGCCTAACTAGGGCAAAATTTCACTAAGTTATTTTAGTTCATGAGCATGTATTCACAAAATTATATCTTGAGATCCAATCATATTTAGGAGAAATTGTGTGAAGCAAAGTTGTAGATTTCATGGAGATATACAACTTTCTTGTTGGGAACATCCTTTGAATCATCTTGTATCATGGTGAAAATTTGGCTTAAAATTGAGAAAAAAATAAGAAATTTTCTATACTTAGAAAAATTTCTAAGTTAAGAAATTTCAAATTTCAAAACAAAATCTTGAATCCTTGATTTCTTGATGAACAAGTTTCACATTTTGTCATTTTTTGATGAATTGTGATCCTTGGCACTTGAATTTGACCAAAAAGTCAAAGTTTGACTTTTCAGTATACAATTGACTGAAAAATTTATCTGTCAATCCAATGAATTTGTAATGTTTTGAATCATGTCATTAGGTCAAGATGATGTAATTGAACTCTTGAAATCATGCTTCAAAACAATTGATCATTTGCTAGGTCAAAAATCAGAAATTTCCCCTTCTTAGTTAAAACCCTAATTTTGACCATTTTGCCCTTTTGATGATTTGATCAAATTTCTTGAGGAATTATGGTCCAAACTTGATAAAATGATACATATGAGTCTAAGATGTTTATGTGGATACAAAATTATGTAGTTTGACTGAAAGTTGACCATGGTTGACTTTTTCCCCAATACAGTTGATTTTTAGGTCAACTGTCCAATTGACTGATAAAAAGTGTGATTCAAAGCTTGAAACTTGACATGAGTAATCTTGGGGGTCCCTAATGATCCTTGAAAGTCATATGAAGCATTGATAGTCCAAAAATCCTTGTGCAAACTCAAACCCTAATTTTGGTCATCAGTGCATGAGGAGGTGTCTTGAGCTAGTCAAACCCTAATGCAGTCTTGAGTCAAATAGATCTTGTGAGAAAATTCTTGATAAGTGACATGGAAAATTTTGGGGTACAACAGCTGCCCCTGTTCAATCTTCTTAAACCTAAAGAGTTAGACTGGCGAGTTTTGCCATTCGTGACTCGAAGGTGGAAGATGATTGGACACTAGAGTGCCCAAAAATTTGCACTTGCTGATGTGAAGTTTGAGGTAATGGGCTTAAAGATGCCATTTTGAGAGGTGATAGAAAGTTGTGGGAGATGGGCTTGTAGATGCCATCCAGAAGTGATTGCTAAATTATAATTTTTAAGTTGGGAGAATGAGTATCAGAATGGTGTCCGTGTCTGGAGCGTATCTGAACTGTATCTAGGAGTTGATTTTGAATGAGTATCAGAATGGAATCCGTGTTTGGAGCGTATCTGTACTATATCTGAAAGTTGAATCTGAATGAGTATCATAACGGCATCCGTGTCTGGAGCGTATCTATACTGTATCTGAGAGTCGAATCCGAATGAATATCAGAATGGCATCCGTGTTTGGAGCGTATCTGTATTGTATCTGAAAGTTGAATCTGAATGAATATCAGAATGGCATCCGTATCTGGAGTGTATCTGTATTGTATCTGAGAGTTGAATGAGTTTTAGGATGGCATACGCGTCTGGAGTGTATCTGAACTGTATCTGAGAGTTGGATGAGTTTCAGGGTGGCATCCGCGTCTGGAGCATAACTGAACTGTATCAAAAGGTCGAATCTGAATGAGTATCAGGATGGCATCCGTGTCTGGAGCGTATCTGAACCGTGTCTGTAAACTCTGACCATTGTTAATGATAGCTGTTAATCTCATCCTGAAAAGGGTAAAATGTTAGCTTAAAATGCCAAGTCATGATACATGAAATGTATGCATAATGGGATTATGTTGTATGAATTCGTATTTATCAATGTTTATGATATATGAATGCGATGTATGCGTATGTGAGTTGATTTGATGCATTGTTGTTTGATTTAGGGAAAATAAATCCCTGACCGTTACTGAGGATACGTAAATCTTCACATCTTGAAGTTGAAGTATTGGTGAGTTTCTTCCGAGAGAAATAAACTTTGTCGCAAGGGCAATGCCATGTACTGCTTGTAAAATCCTATTGGGGAATCTTGAGAAATTTGACGACTTCTACTGGGGATCAACAATTTGAAACTTTGTTCCGCTGGGGATTTAAACGACGTACTGCAGGGGATTATTTATGGAATAGCCTAGAGATATTTTCCTATCCTTTCAACCTATCAATAATTGTCTTTCTCATTTTGTTTATTTGTAAACAGTAATTATGTTCAAATGCATATGTTCAAAAATAAATCATTGGACGTTTTTGCAAACAAAACACAAGCGTAAAGAAAATAAAGACCAATAGTTTTTGCACTTTCAAAGGGATATCTTTGTATTGACTTTGAGTAAATATTTTTGTACAAAGGAGATAAACATTCTAGTAAGTGAATGCTATCGTAAAACAAGAAAAATTTGATACAAAGAAAGATAGCTATGTGTAATAATCCCATGGGGTTCCCATTCTGCTATAGCCTTCGTATCTCTGAGCATCTTGTTTATCTGTCGCCTCATCCGAAGATGACTGAATTGATCAGAACCTCTGAGTTTGTCAATGGAAGCCAAAGGTTGTTTGTAAAGTGATCCAACGGGACATAGTCATATGCTTTAATTCTCTAACTTTTGCCTGGACCGCCCTTTCAGGTTTTCAGTCCAACGGGAAACCCTTTTTTTCCCAAGTCGCCCTTTCGGGTTTTCAACTTTCCGGGTATACGGATTTTTTGTTTTATCCCTAACTTTTGCCCGAACCTTTTTGGTTCGCCGGGATGCCCTTGTTTTGCCTAGGTATGTCAACCTAGCGGGTCTCTTATGCGTAGTATCTTTTGACTATGTCCACATTCGCAGGATGTGGCAGGTCGTCACCATCCGTGGTGGTCAAGATCATTGCCCCCTGGAGAATATGTTTTTGATTACAAATGGTCCTTCATAGGTAGGAGTCCATTTTCCCCTGGGATCACCTTGCGGCAAGATGATACGCTTGATTACTAGATCCCCAACTTGATACTCTTGGCGTCTGACCTTTTTGTTGAAAGCCTTGACCATCCACTTTTGATACATTTGACCATGGAAAACATCAGTAAGTCTCTTTTCATCAATCAAGTTTAGTTGATCAAGTTGAGTCTGGATCCAATCATCTTCGTTCAATCCTGCATCCTTCATAATCCTCAGAGAGGGGATTTGAACCTCATTAGGCAAGATAGCTTCCATGCCGTATACCAGAGAATAGGGTGTTGCCCCAGTTGATGTACAAGCTGCAGTAAGATACTCGTGGAGAGAGAATGGTAGCATCTCATGCTAGTTTTTGTATGTGACTATCATTTTCTGTATGATCTTTTTAATGTTCTTATTCGCAGCTTCGACAAAACCATTCATCTTTGGCCGATAGGGAGAAGAATTGTGGTACTGAATCTTGAATTGCTCGCATAATGCGGTGATCATAGTGTTGTTGAGATTTGTACCATTGTTAGTGATGATCCTTTCTAGGATACTGTACCGGTAAATAAGGTTTTGCTTGATGAAGCGGGAAACAACATTCTTGGTAACAGAGGCGAATGAGGCTTCTTCAATCCACTTTGTAAAATAGTCAATGGCCATTAGGATGAAGCGATGTCCATTGGAGGCTGTCGGCTTGATTTCCCCAATCATATCAATTCCCCACATAGCAAAAGGCCAAGGAGCCATCAAGACATTCAGAGGAACTGGGGGTACATGCACTTTGTCGGAATAAATCTGGCATTTATGGCAGGTTCGAGAGTGTTGATAGCAATCCACTTCCATGATAGACCAATAATAGCCTGTCCATAGGATTTTCTTCGCCATCGTATGCCCACTGGAATGGGTGCCAAAAGTACCTTCATACAATTCAGCCATGATCCTTTCTGCTTCAACCTTATCCATGCACGGAAGTAACACAGAGTCATGATTGCGTTTGTACAGGATGTCATTACTAAGGAAGAACTTAGAAGAGAATCTCCTTAATAATTTTTTATCATTGATTGAAGCTCCTTCTGGATATTCTTGAGCCTCGAGATACCTCTTGACTTCATGAAACCAAGGCTGGTCCACTACTTCTTCAGTATTAATCTCGTGACAGTGTGCTGGTTCATCCATTTGTTTGATGGTGATTTGGGGAGCCTCGTTATCCCATTT
Organism: Vicia faba; assembly: GCA_948472305.1. Classification (NCBI taxonomy): domain Eukaryota; kingdom Viridiplantae; phylum Streptophyta; class Magnoliopsida; order Fabales; family Fabaceae; genus Vicia; species Vicia faba. The sequence goes on along the minus strand of OX451740.1, from coordinate 174,739,766 downwards.
AAGTTTAAACATAGATGACATTATGGCTAGTGCGTCTGCTAGCTGATTTTCTTCTCGCGGGAAATGCTCGAAGGTAATCCTCTCAAAATGTGGTAGAAGTGTCAAAACATGTTCTTTGTAAGGGATAAGGTTTGGGTGTTTGGTGTCCCATTCCCCTTTGATCTGACTGATGACCAAAGCTGAATCTCCAAATACATCCAAGGATTTGATCCCCAAGTCTATGGCAGCTTTAAGACCGAAGATGCACGCTTCGTATTCCGCCATGTTTTTTGTATAATTGAAGCAGAGTCTTGCGATAAAGGGAGTATGACACCCTTCCGAAGATATGAGTACAACACTGATACCATTACCAAGTGCATTGGATGCTCCATCAAATAATAGGGTCCATCGGGATCCTTGTTCAGGTCCGTCATATGGTCTGATTTCTTCGCAGTTGTCTAATGTCATGATGTCTTCATCCGGGAATTCAAACTTCATGGACTGATAGTCTTCTACAGCTTGGTGAGCAAGGTGATCAGCTAGCACACTGTCCTCTATAGCTTTCTGGGTAGTATACTGTATGTCGTACTCTGTCAGGATCATCTGCCATCTAGCTATTCTCCCAGAAAGAGCAGGCCTCTCGAAGATGTATTTTATCAGATCCATTTTAGATATCAACAAAGTAGTATGAGTCGGCATATACTGTCTTAGTCGGCGAGCAGCCCATGCCAGAGCGCAACAAGTTTTCTCGAGCAGTGAATATCTGGTTTCACAGTCGGTAAACTTTTTACTCAGGTAGTAAATAGCGTGCTCTTTTTGGCCAGACTCGTCATGCTGCCCCAATACACACACCATTGAGTTTTCTAAAACAGACAGATACATGATCAATGGTCTCCCCTCGATTGGTGGCATTAATACAGGAGGCTCTTGTAAGTATTCTTTGATTTTTTCAAAATCAACTTGGCACTCATCATTCCATTTGACTACTTGATCTTTCTTCAAGAGCTTGAAGATTGGCTCACAAGTAGCTGTCAAGTGAGAAATGAATCTGGCAATATAGTTCAAACGTCCCAAGCATCCTCTGACTTCTTTCTCAGTACGAGGAGCATGCATCTCTTGTATTGCTTTAACTTTGGCAGGATCGACCTCAATACCTTTGTTACTGACGAAAAAGCCTAGGAGTTTACCAGACCGTACCCCAAATGTACACTTGTTTGGATTCAACCTCAGCTTGTACTTCTTCAGTCTCTCAAACAGTTTTTGTAAGTGGTTAAGATGCTCTTCTTCTGTTTGCGATATGGCTATCATATCATCTACGTAGACCTCTATTTCATGATGTATCATGTCATGAGATAAAGCTACCATGGCACGCTGATAGGTTGCCCCAACATTCTTCAGTCTGAATGGCATCACCTTGTAGCAGAATGTGCCCCACTGTGTGACAAATGTTGTTTTCTCCATGTCCTCAGGTGCCATCTTGATTTGGTTGTAACCTGAGAATCCATCCATGAAGGAAAACACTTTGTGTTGTGCCGTATTGTTAACTAGGATATCAATGTGGGGGAGTGGAAAATCATCTTTAGGGATCGCCCTATTCAAATATCTGTATTCCACACACATTCGTACTTTGCCGTCTTTTTTAGGTACGGGAACAATGTTGGCAACCCATTGAGGGTAGGAAGTGACAGCCAAGAATCCAGCATTGAATTGCTTCATAACCTCTGCTTTAATCTTTTCTGACATATCAGGTCTCATGCGGCGAACCTTGTTTTTACTGGCGGACAATCCTCTCTTGTAGGCAAACGATGTACCACAATGTCTGTATCAAGTCCCGGCATGTCTTCATATGACCAGGCAAAGATTTCAACTTAGTCATGTAACAACTGAATCAGATGCTCCTTGACACTGGGTTCCAAATTGGCACCTACCTTGACCTCTTTTTTATCTTCTTCGGTACCCAGGTAAATTGTATCCATGGGTTCCTCGTGAGGCTGAATGGTTCTTTCTTCTTGTTGTAGCAGTCTGGCCAGTTCCCCTGGTACTTCACAATCTTCCTCACCTCCGTCTTTGGCTTGGTAGATTAGATTCTCAGAGTCACGAAAGGACATAGTAGTATCGTTACCCATGGGATCCAGAATGGATGGATACCTGCATTGTGAGTGTGAGTGTGGGTGTATGTAAGGGTATATCTATCTTTTAAATAAAATAAAAATGTAAAAGAAAAATAATGAGCACAAAAGTTTGTATGTGAAAACGTCCATGATTCATTGATGTCATATGAAGATGAAATAATAACCCTTACAAATGGACCATTGTGCCTCGGGTAAGACACAAGGTTTTAAGAGTGAGAATTGTTTTTGAATATTACAGATCCAACAAAATGTAAAGATAAATTACTGTGGGATAAAAGTGATTGGGACGAAGTCTCTAGCCTCCAAATTGCTGAGTCCTACATTGATAGACGGAAATATCCAATCCTCTAGGTTGCAATCATCTTCACCATCTTTTACTGCGTTGATCTCACAATTGGTAATATTCAAGGGTGGCCCTCCAGCACGGGCACCGCGTACAACCTTTTGAGCACTTGAAGTGAAACCTAGGCCAAACTTGTCAGACTTATACGGGATATCCAGAAGTTGCCCCCAGATGGTGCATCCACCTTCCTCTACCACTGCTTTGGCGTCCTTTAGTGATGACATCCGGAGTGGAGTTCTTGTAATCTTGGGAATCTAGGACACAGTCTTGGTCACTGCCACCTCTTGGGGGACTTCTTCAAAGTGTTGAAATGGAGTTTCAATGAATTCATCGTCCAATTTCACATATCTGAAGGAATTGAGATGGATGATCATATATCCTTCCTCTCCATGGACAATGATAATCTTCCCTTGAACCGGATACTTCAACATCTAGTGCAATGTAGAGGTAACAGTGCCAGCATTGTGGATCCATGGCCCTCCTAGCAGACAAGAGTAAGAAGGGTGGATATCCATTACATAAAAGGTTGAATTGAAAGTTTGAGTCCCAACCTTTATGGGGACATCCACTTCCCCGTGCACCATCCTCTTCGAGCCATCAAATGCCCTTACTACTATGTTGCTTGGCTTTAACGTTATCCCCTCGCAGTCAAGTCTGTCAAGAGCTTTTTTCGGTAATACATTCAAAGATGAGCCAGTGTCCACCAAAACATGGGCTAGAGTTGTGCCCCTGCATTCCACAGAGACATGCAAGGCCTAATTGTGCTTTCTTCCCCTTGGTGTCAAATCAGCATCCGAGAAGCCTAGGCCATTATCCGTTGTTAAGCTGGCCATGCAGTCTTGGAATTGATCAGCAGACGTCTCTTGAGGTACATGGGCTACTTTTAGGAACTTCACCAAGGCTTTCGCATGTGCCTCGGAACACAGTAGTAATGCCAGCATGGAGATTTTGAAGGGAGTTTACCCCAATTGTTCAACTACATCGTAGTCGCTCCTCTTTATAATTTTTAGGATCTCCTCTATTTCTTTCTTGGAAGCCTCAGGGATAGTCAGTGATTGAGCCTTCGTCTGGACAGGCTCCACTTGAATACTCTTTCCTCGAGTCTCAACAGCAGGAGTGTTGGTAGGAATGATAATAGGAGTTGTGATGGCTTCGTCAATAGGAGCACTTGCAGAGATGATTATGGGTACGGAAGTAACCTTTGGAGCAGCCACAGGGATGATCACGGGTCCAGAAACTGCTTTTGAGGGAGCAATTTCTGGAGAAAAGATCCTATCGCTTCGGGTAATTTTACTAGTTCCGGCAATATTGCTGATGTCGGATTCTTCTTTGGAGTTTATTTCTTCGGTGACCAACCAGTCTTGTTTGATGTCATGATAGTAAATGTCCCCTCCGTAATTCCACGACACGGTTTTGTCTGATACATATGGGACTGGCCTAGGCATTGTGATTATTAAAGGAGTTATTTTCGGAACTGATGTAATTCTAACGGGTCTTTTGGTGGAGACCCTGGAAGAATTGGCGGAGATGGTAATGATAGAAACATCTTCAACAGGAATAGGTGAAACAGGAGTACTTTCAAACAAAGTCTCTTTGTTATCTATCAGGCGCTGAATGCCTGCTTTCAACAAAGGGCAATCAGCTGGTGAGGACAAGCAGAAATGGCAAACTTCATTACATCCCGGGAACATAACGACTTTCAAAAAGTTTATCTTAATGGTCAGAAGTGGGGTCATGAGTTCATCAATTGTGGTAACAAACAAATCTTCTTCAATGGCATTGGTATTGTGACCATGTCTGGGCATAGGAGCAGAAATGAAATTTGGCTTCTCGGGTGCATCAAACTCAATTTGTTTTGCTTCAATGAGGTCTTGTATTTTGTTCTTCAAGGCCCAACAGTTATTAGTATCGTGAACAGGACTTTCAGAGTGATATGCGCAACGAGAATTGGGGTGATAATGAGGGGATGTTGTATTGGAGTTTTTCAGAGCTTCTTTCAAGGTTGCCAAGTTGGATCTCAGAAGATGCGGTAATACTTGGGAAAGAGTCATGTTAATTCTGGTGAATTGCCTAACTGGCCTTTCCACCCTTGGTTGATTACTTCTTTGTTTCTCAGACGTAGGCTTTGGAATCATAACAGCCCCCACCATTGGTCGACGTTTGGCCCTCTCTTGGTTTCTTTGCGGATATACAACAGCTACCTCTTTCTTCCTAATAAAAGGCTTCCTTACAGTTGTAGAAGAAGATGAATCCTTCTGAATCTTTCCACTTTTTATGCCAGCTTCCACCCTCTCTCCAGTCAGTATTAGCTCAGTAAAGACTGCAGATGAACTTCCGATTAAATGGTTGAAAAAGGGACCAGATAAGGTGCCTAAGAACATGTATACCAATTCCCTTTCAGACAGAGGGGGTTGAACTCTTCCATCCAAATCTCTCCTTTTTGTGCGTAATCCTTGAAACCTTCATTAGAAGCCATGGCCATACTCTGGAGTTGAGTACGGGTAGGTGCCAAATCAGCATTGTATTGATATTGCTTATAGAAAGTTGCGGCAAGATCTTCCCAATTATGGACGTTGGCTCTTTCTAGTTGGTAAAACCAGTCGAGTTGTGTTCCAGACATACTGTCTTGGAAAAAGTGCACCCATAAGTCTTTATCAGTGGTGTGGGGTTGGATTTTTCTCACATATGACCGAAGATTCATTTTAGGGCATGACACTCCATCATATTTTGCAAACATAGGCACTTTGAATTTTGGAGGAATCACAATCCCTGACACTAGTCCCAATTCCTCAAAGTCTAAGCCCAGAACCTTTTGTATTTCCATCACCCTCAAACGCTCTTTGAGATGTTTGTACTTGTCATCAGCTGGAGGATACTGTTCCTCAGAGTATTCTTCCTCTTCTTCCTCCTCTTCTTCCTCCTCTTCTTCTGATTCTGACGGGACAACTGTTTCCTTTCCTTTCCCTTCTCCTTCACCGGATGTTGTTGCAAAATTCAAAGTCCTTCTTGTCTGCCCCTGAAATCTTATTCCCATGTTTAAGACTCCAGTTACCTTCTTTGTTTTCTTTTCCCTCTCTTCAGCTAGTAGAGTCTTTAATTCTTCTTGCCCCTTGGCTAGGGTCATGAGCAACTGTTGAAACTGCGTATTCTGGGCTTGGAGATCTTTCACTGTTTGCTCGAGATCCATCTTACTGAAATAAACAGTAGAGAGATGAGGAGACTTGTTGCAAAAGACCTGTTTATTCTATGATGGATGATATGTGTATATGCGATGTTTTCAAGTGTTTCAAAGATTCAAGTTTGTTTTAGACAAAAAGAAACACACGTTATATTAATAATATAAAGTTTGAGTACATCAATTCCCCTTGTACAAAATAATACAAAACTCTAAGATAAAAAAATAGTGCACATCCTCTTTGGTTCAATGTAGGCATTTAGAGTCTGTTCCTCATGAAGTAGCCTAGTGAGTTCCAAAACCTTCTTCTCGCTTGCGTAGAATTGGGCTTCGAAAGTATCTCGCTCTCCTTTGAGTTGTATTCAATCCCTTTGTAGGTATTCAAGAGATATGGGCATGTCAGGATGTAGGATAGTTTATGGAACATCTCCCTCCTTGACAGGCTCAATGATTACCGAGAGAATGGAGGGGTAAGGCATCATAAGACTCTGAGCACGAGTTTGTACCCATTTAAGGTAAGGATCAAGAGGGATGGAATTCTTGTGCCCCAAAGTCTTGCTATCCACCTTGTTTAGCATCCTCCAAGCTCGGATAAATCTCGGGCGAAGACCTTGATCGTTGTTGTCATAGTCAAATATCGAACCTTGAATCAGCATCTCGTGCGGGCCATCCCTTTAGGCGTAACCAAATTGTATTAAGGCTAAACATGGGTTGTATGTGATGCCTCCCCTAATGCCAAGTAGAGGGACATTAGGGAATTCTCCACAACGGTCAACAATGATAACATTCTCTTTGGATCGGGAGCACCAATTAATGTCTGAATGTTTGAGCGTCATTAACCTTTGTGACCACCTTGAACCTTGCTCATTCTTTAAGACTGATTGGGGAAGATGAGAAACAAACCATCTTTCCAGGAGAGGGGTGCAACACATAAGGACACCTCCTTTCCTCATTGTGCGGGTGTGAAAAGAGTGTAGGATATCCCCTAGCAATATAGGCACCAGGTTGCGTGACATGAAGATTTTGACGGTGTTCACATCTATGAGTTGGTCAAGATTTGGAAATAAAACCATCCCATAGATGAGAAGAGGCACAATTTCCTCAAAGGCTTGCAAGTCTAAGGAATTCCAACAGCTTTGGGCTTTCTCAAACAGGAACTTTGCTAAGAAGCCTTTGACATTACTCCTAGTTTCCCAATGAGTTGTGACATCAGATGAGTGCAAGTGTAGAGCTTGAGCCATCTCTTCTGGCTTTGGATCTCTTTCTGTACCGTTGAAAGGTAGTTGATTGAGAATGGGAATCCTTAAGAGTTGGGAGAATTCTTCCAAAGTAGGCACAAGTTGATAGTCGGGAAATATGAAGCAATGGTGCAAAGGATCAAAGAACTGAAAGAGCACCTTCATCATATCCTCATCTGTGTTGGAGGTGACCAAGTTGAGTAGACGTCCATGTCTTTCGGTGAATGGAGAGTTCTAAGGAATCTTTGAAGCTAGCTCCTTAAGTTGTGGAGGAATTTTTACAAGGTTGACTTGAATAGTTTTCCTGCAAAGTGAATCCATATCCTACAAAACAAGAACAAAGATGAATCCCAAAATCCTTGAAATGGTTAGTGGATGTATATGATGTTCATGATGTCCATGATGTTATGTACAAGTATGCATATACAATCAAAGCAAACAAGTCCTTAGTTTAGGCTTGCATGGAGTTTTATAGGTAAGTACCCTCTTGAAGTTTAGTTGGCTTAAACCTGTCCTAGTAATAGTAACCGGGTTCTAAGGAGCTCAATATCACTGGATTGTTTCCTTGGTCATTTTTTCAGCTCGAGCCTCTTTAATGGCGACCGAAATATCCCAAGAAACCAAACCTCAATGAGTGTAGTATCGAGTATCTAACAACTTCGGACTGCACCAAAGCCGATCATCTCACTACATCCTAAAGGCCAAGTTGGTCAAGTAAAGGTTCTAAAAGTTCATTAGTGCTTCATGACATCACTCAGCGGCCCCGTATTCTCTTTGATTAACTCAAATGCTACCAGTACCCACAAATATGTCGCACTAACGTAGTTATTGCTTAGACCATGTCGGTATGCCACGCACAGTTTCCACAACGTATTACTACTTACCTATAATGTATCCCAAATCCGGGTAGAGGATTCAAACCCAAATAAAGAACCATAATGTAAAGCATACAAGTCAAACAATGTAAGCTAGTAAATGTGATCTATCCCTAAGGTAACCCCACTTTTAGAATTTTCCCCAACAGAGTCGCCAGTTCTGTGATACGGTGGGAGAACTGACTTGATTGTCTTGCGTTTTATCGCAAATGTTGCGGTTAGCAAGAGTCACCACCGACTTTTCTTTTATCCAAAAGGAAAGGTGAAAAAGCACAGGAAAGACCTTTGAGATTGTTTATTGAGTTCAGGGGGTAGATTATAAAAAGGGAAGGTATTAGCATCCTTTTCATCCATGGTTTTCCATGGGCTCTTAGTTACTTGCTAGATCACTTGCTTTTGTTTGAAATTGTGTTTTGTGTGGTTTTTTGAAAGTATTTTGTAAAAGATGCCATTGTTTAGGCAATCTTTGTAATGATTCTCGTTTGTAAGAATGTATACAAAGATGTTGATCTTTTGAAAATGTTTCAAGTTTGTAAGATGTTTGGAAATGTGTAGGTGTTTGTTTTAAAAATAGCAAGGATATTGGTTTTGAAATGGAGCAAGTAACTAAAAGTAATCTGCCTACTCAAATGTCTTTCTTGTTCATTTTCTTTTCCTTTGATATTGTTGTCTTACCATTGATTTGGTAAGCAAACCTATCTTTGGATGTAAACGGGACGGGCGTGGGTCATCGTATAATCATGATTAGCAATGTTGCAAAGTATCTTAGCATTTTTTAAGGGACTAAGATCATTTTTGTAAGGAAACTTTGAATAGCTTCATCGAGGGACTATGATCTTGTATTTGTTCGTTTTGCTAAGACACCTTACATGCGTAATATGGTCATTTTTGTACAAGGAAACCAAGTGGAGTAACCCTAGGGGTGCTTGTGTGCAAGTGTATCACTTTCATGCTTGATTTTGTCTTGAATTATGGTTTTCTATTTGATTGGTTTTATCTTGCCATACAAACCCTAATTACTAGCATGTTATATAAAAGCGATAAATTGCGGAATTTAAAGATTACTACGCTATTACAACACTTTGTGGGAGGGGGGTATACAATTTATGAATGGGGATTACAATAATATAAACCTAATTAATCTATTACAACCACATTGAATTTATACAAGTATTGGAATAAATAATGTACAAGATAATTTAAATATGCAAAGATATGTAAATGCAAAAGAAGATTTTGTTTTGTTTTTTTTATGTAAAATTTTTTAACCTAGGCCTAATAAATAAATCAAGATTGAACTTAAATTAATTAAGAAAGGAAATTATTTTTTTTAGGAAAGATTTTGATTAAACCCTAATTCTAATTTATTAAAAGGAAATAAATTTCTTTAAGAAAAGTAAGTATTTTTGTATTTTTATCTTGAAAAATAATATATGGTGTTTATGAGGTATTTTGGTCTTTTTATATGTTAAAATAAATATTTAATAGGTGTGAAGAAAAAAATAAATATTTAACCTAATTCTATTTTAATTTACAAGTTTATTAAAAAATAAATAGTATATAACTTAAATAAAAAATATTTTTTATGAGAAAATAAAAATAAAGTAAAACAAAAATATAATATTTATCATTTTATATTTTTTATTATTAGGAAAATATATTTGACAAAATAAAATGAATATAAAATAAGTAAATAAAATATTTGGGTCAGTGGTGCTGCAAGTAGATAGGAGGTAAGAGGTTAGTAAAAACGTAGAGCCCAATGTCTAGAAGCCCACGCTGTAAACAACAACAAAAAAGTGGGAAAATGTGGAAAATTGTAAAAGGCAGGCACCAAGGCTCGAACCCATGACCTATGGTATTTTTGTGCGTTGCCTTACCACTAGGGTGGCTGTACATCCATTAGTTTAAATGAAATCACAAATACATAACATAAAACATTACCTTGTCTTGTACTTCATCTTCAACCTCTAGCCAACCGGACCCCCTGTAACTCTTTCATTTCTCAACAAAAATGGAAAGTGATAACATGAACATTATAGAATTTTACTTCACGATTCTAACCATGTGCATAACTAAAACTATAAGTCCAAGATCAGAGAGAATTTTGTTGGCCCTAATTCTTAACCTAATTTTTTCAGAAACTTCAAACTCAAAATTCTCTAAGCTCAAGCCAAATAAATGCAAGCTATGGAGATGTACAACTTTGTAGTAATGATGTCTACATTTTATATTCACGAATGGAAAGCTAACTATGCTTGTATTAAGAGTTAGAAAAACAGAAAACTCACCTTGAAAATGGAAATCTTGTTTTGAAAATGAGCTTGTTTAGGATGCTGTGATTATCAGGTTAGCTTCCTTGAACCTTTAGGAAGCTAATGCAATGCTTAGCTTGTCTTGAGGGTGGCTGGAACGGTCTGGAGAAGTCCACCTGTGTTGCTCTGTTTTTGAACTTCAACAATGGGGAAAATGGAGTTACAATGATGTTTCAGGGTGTGGGATGGTTTACTTGTAAGGTAAGGAAGCTTGGGAAAGCAAAAGGCCTGAAAACGCACGAGTGAAATGGAAGATTCAATTCACAAGTCAGAAATGGCAAGTTTGGAGGCTTGGTATGAAACTTCTGATTCTAGGGTGTTTCAAGGCTTGGGCATTCGCGGTTTTAGTTGCAAAATGATGGCTTTATATAGATCAAAAGGTTGGAGGACTTGTGTTTGCTCAGAAGTACAAGATCACATGCCTTGCTACATTTCTTGTTTTTGAAGCAAGTGTGAGAAGTGACTTCTTAAGGCATGATTCTGATCTTGTAGGGTGGCTTGAAGCTTTAAACATGTTTTGTTAAGGTTTAGAGACATGGTTTGTGCAGAAATAACAAGTCCAAGGCTCAAGAAATGGAAAAATGCAAAAAGTATGCTTTTCCAAAATGGCAATGTTGCCTTTCTTCCAAAAAAGGTTATTTTCTTGTACAATGCATTTAATGCTTGGCTTTAGGGCATGAAACCTTATGCAATCCATTAATGGTGGAGTGACAAACGAGTTTGAGGCCTGAAAAGTGAAAATTGTACAGCCAATTTGCAAATTTGAAAACTTGTTCTTCATGAAAATGACCTATAATCAAAGTGATAAAACCCTAACTTCATCTCTTCGATTCTCCCTACTCAAGAATGATATCAAGGAGTTATTGGACATTTTGGAAATCTTGTAATGTTCTCTACAACTCATCTTTGAAATGCTTTTGAAAATTCCTCTTGGAACTAGGTGAAAAGTTGCCATGAGGTTAGGTCAAAAACCTGCCTAACGAGGGCAAAACTTCACTAAGTTATTTTAGTTCATGAGCATGTATTCACAAAATTATATCTTGAGATCCAAGCATCTTTAGGAGAAATTGTGTTAAGAAAAGTTGTATATTTCATAGAGATCTACAACTTTCAAGTTGGGAACTTCCTTTGAATCATCTTGTATCATGGTGAAAATTTGGCTTAAAGTTGAGAAAAAAATAAGAAATTTTCTATAAGAAAAATTTCTAAGTTAAGAAATTTAAATTTTCAAAACAAAATCTTCAATCCTTGATTTCTTGATGAAAAAGTTTCACATTTTTACATGTTTTTATGAATTGTGATCCTTGGCACTTGAATTTGACCAAAAAGTCAAAGTTTGACTTTTCAGTATACAGTTGACTTTTGATCAGTTGACTGAAAAATTCATCTATCAATCCAATGAATTTGTAATGTTTTGAATCATGTCATTAGGTCAATATGATGCAATTGAACTCTTGAAATCATGCTTCAAACCAATTAATCTTTTGTTAGGTCAAAAATCAGAAATTGCCCATTCTCAATCAAAACCCTAATTTTGACCATTTTGCCCTTTTGATGATTAGATCAAATTTCTTGGGGAATTATGGTCCAAACTTGATCAAATGATACATATGAGTCTAAGATGTTGATGTGGATCAAAAATTATGAAGTTTGACTGAAATTTGGTCATGGTTGACTTTTTCCCCAATACAGTTAATTTTGAGTCAACTGTCCAATTGACTGATCAAAAGTGTGATTCAAGGCTTGAAACATGGCATGAGTAATCTTGGGGGTCCCTAATGATCCTTTAAAGTCATATGAAGCATTGATAGTCCAAAAATCCTTGTGCAAACTCAAACCCTAATTTTGGTCATCAGTGCATGAGGAGGTGTCTTGAGCTGGTCAAACCCTAATGCAGTCTTGAGTCAAAGAGATCCTGTGAGAAAATTCTTGATAAGTGAGAGGGAAAATTTGGGGTACAACAATCTCCAAGCTCAGAATACACAATTTCAACAATTGCTCTTGACCCTAGCCAAGGGGCAAGAAGAGTTGAAGACTCTGCTGGCTGAAGAGAGGAAAAAGAAAACAAAGAAGGTAAATGGAGTCTTGAACATGGGAAGAAGATTTCATGAGAAAACAAGAAGAACCTTAAACTTTTCAACCACGTCCAGAGAAAAATACAACCAGGAAGGGAAAGGTAAAGAAACAGTTTTCTCGTTAGAATCGGAAGAAGAAGAGGAAGAATAAGACTACTCTGAGGAACAATACCCTCCAGCTGATGACAAGTATAGACATATCGAAGAGCGGTTGAGCGCGATGGAAATCCAAAAGGTGCCAGGCTTGGACTTTGAGGAATTGGGTTTAGTGTCGAGGATTGTGATTCCTCCGAAATTTAAAGTACCTACATTTGTCAAATATGACGGAGTTTCATGCCCTAAAATTCATCTCCGGACATATGTGAGGAAAATTCAACCCCATACCGCTGATAAAGACTTGTGGGTGCATTTATTCCAAGACAGTCTGTCTGGAACCCAACTTGACTGGTTTTACCAACTAGAAAGAGCCAACGTTCACAATTGGGAGGATCTTGCCACAACTTTCTACAAGGAATATCAATACAATGCTGATTTGGCGCCTACACGTACTCAACTCTAGAGTATGGCCATGGCCTCTGTTGTACCCCAAAATTTGCCCTCCTATTTTTCCACAAGAAATCACAGCTTCGGGTTTTCCATGACTTTTTCAGATTGGCGTAAGAATCAGTCAAACAGACTTTTTCTTATCAGTCTATCCAATTTAGGGTTTTCATGGACTCTGGAACATTTCAAGCAAATTATTAGGGTTTGGTTGAGTTGGCTCAGGTTCTGATCAGGCAGGCGCTTCTTTGACATTTAATCAAGAACTAGGGTTTGTGCGTGCAGAAAGAATTAATTCTACAGTGCTTTTCAATTTACTCTGGGAGATGAGCTGAGGCATTTGATTTGAGTTTGCAGTGTTGGATTTAATCAGTGAAAAAAGGACATGTGGACGTTTGTTGTTTAGCTGTGCAATGCTTCGATTATTCGGAACGTCGGACGTTTATTGATTATTTATTTATTCTAAGTTAGAATAACTGGGATTTATTTCCATTTATTATAATTTAAGAATTATAAATAATTAAATAAACAATTGAAGAAGAAAAAAGGATTAAACTTTTATTTACTTTTAATTATTAAGTACAAATGTTATTTGAATACATTTACAGTATTTACAAATAATGTTATTACAAATAATGTTATTACAAATAATTAAAGGTAAAATAAAGCTATATCCTAAGTTTTCTAAATCTTCATCCTCTGATGCTCCTTTGCTCAATTGATTTTATCTGCAAAAACAAGAAAATAAAAAGTCAAATGCAAATGAATTAAATAAAAAAGGCAGGCAGATATTTAAAATTCATCATTAAAAGTAACTAGCCGGAATCAGTTTGTTTGCCCTCTCTGCAAATCACAAGATTACTCTTGGTTCACAAAGAGGGATAGAAATATGCTTGCAAATAAAATATGAAATGCACAAAGCTGCAATTGCACAAATTCAAATATCAAACAGGCTGCATAAATTGTCAAACTGAAAGGCAAAGCTGTCAAAATTCCAAACTAAGTCCAAAAGGCAAACTGAATTGCACATGCCTGACCAAGTTTAAAATGTCAAAACCAAGCTGCCAAAAGATATCAAAAGATATAAAGTTGTCAAGAGATATGCAGAAATCTTGAAAGTACACAGAGGAAAGAGACAAATACAAGCATATTCAAAAAGATCATCATTTTCCATCTAGTATACTTTTTCAGAAAGGTACAGTTGAAAGCAATAAAATGCTTTTTAAATCTATGGAGAGAGAAAGAGGAAAAGAAGTATAGGCTTACAGCAGGCTTGAGGCTTAGAGAAAAAAGATATAACAAGCTATCAGAACATAGAAATCCAGAGGCAGAATATCACAAAAAATATAGAACACACAAACTGATATAGAACACAAGCAGGAGCCTGCCTCCAAAACTGTTTCAAACCTCTAACCTGCTCCAAACACTGTGATTTAAAACCACCAAACTCAGAGCACCAAGCCAAAAAACCTTGAAACCGTTCAAACCTGTTACATAATAGAAGCAAGAAATTCCAAGCCTGAAGCCTGTCAAACTGTTAGTTTAAGCAAACAGCCTCAAGCCTCAAACAACCTGTTTCAAGCATCAAGCCATACAAGCCTGAAGCCTGTCAAATTGTTAGGTTAAGCAAACAGCCTCAAGCCTCAAACAACCTGTTTCAATCATCAAGCCATACAAGCCTGAAGCCTGTCAAACTGTTAGGTTAAGCCATACAAGCCTGAAGCCTGTCAAACTGTTAGGTTAAGCAAACAGCCTCAAGCCTCAAACAACCTATTTCAAGCATCAAGCCATACAAGCCTGAAGCCTGTCAAACTGTTAGGTTAAGCAAACAGTCTCAAGCCTCAAAACAACCTGTTTCAACCACAAACATCAAAACCAACAAAATCATGAAAACCTGTCAAAAAGCTTCAAGCCTTAACCTGCCTAAAAAACCAGTTTCAAACTAACAAACAGTACCAAGCCTGTAAATACCCAAACCAACATAAGCCTTTATCCAAACAAAATTCCAACTAAGTCAAGACACAAGCCTTGAAGCATTCAAGCCCAACACCCTCAGAGTAATCTCATCATAGGGCCAATAACCACATAAACACACTCAGCAATCAACATCATTAACATACAGAGGCAAGCATATCAAGCATATCAGGCATCTCAGAGTCAAACAAGTCCTAAGCTCTCAGAACTGAGTTCATCATTGAGCAAGCAAGCAAGCAGTGGAAGAGGAAAAGAAGTGTTCAGAAGCAATAAGCCAGGCATCTCAGATAATCATCATTGAAAAGAGCAAGCAAAAGAGAAGACATAAGCAAATAAACTAGGTTTTCAGACATTCATCATCAAACCATAGGAAGCGAAATACAAAGGTACCAGATTTCCAAGCTAGCTCAGCATCATTGCTCTCTCCGCCTGGCAGCCCTAGACGCGCCTCCAAGTCCGCCTCTCCTACTCTCCAAGCAACGAGCCAACAAAGGTATAATTTTTCTCTCCCCTTTTATACACCTCACAGGAACAACAACACATAAAAGTCAAAACTTGCCAAAAAAAACAAAATCAATGAACATGTAAAAATCGAAAACCTAAAACGGAGATCAAACCTCTTCTCGTCACCGTTTTGCATGACTATGGAGAGAAGGAAGTCAGAGGTGGCGTTTGGTGGCCATAGGCGGGGAGAATTTTTGTTCAGAAGCATAGTTCGAGCGAGGAAGGGATGAAGAGGATGAAGGCGGAAACGGCGCCGCTCCAAGCACTCAACACTGTAACCCTAATCTGATGCTAAAATGAAACGAACCCTAAAACAAAAGTTTGCAAAACGTTGTTCTGGGCCTTGCCCTTTCTAAACCCCTAAGCCCAATTATTTTAGCGCCAGACCCCCCCTTCCAACGTGTATACCCCCTTCTGTTTCTCTTCCAAATTTTGTTTGGGCCAAATGACTTCCTAAGGCCCATCCAAACTCCTTTTTCATTCTCTACAAATCACCTTTTTTTTTACTTTGCTTTTTTTTATATATAACCAAAAATAATATTTTGTTAAATAAATAACATTTTTTTTCTTATATAAAATTTTTGTTTCTTTTTTATTTTATTACATTTTAAAGAAAAGATATGAATATTAATTTTCTTAAAAGTTGAACAATTTTCTTTTCTTTTCTTTAAAACCCCTTTTGTATAGAAACTAAAATACAAATAATAATTTTCTTGAACTTAAAGCATTTTTTCTTTTCTTTAGTTAAAACTTTTGTACATAAAAATAGTAACTAAAATACATTAACATTAATGCATAAAAAATAGAATTTCTTAAAGCATTTTCTTTTCTTTTATTAAATCTTTTGTTTTGTACATATTAACAAAAACACATAAAAAAATAAATAAATACTTAATTTTGCATTAAGTTAACATTGAATCACTTGTAAATAAATCACATACACTTACACCAATACATTTGCTTATCTTTTATTCTTATGCATTGATACATGTTACATTGAGAATGCGATTCGATTTGGTTGTAAATATATTTGGACACTACTCTCCTAATAAGTCTCATCCCCATTTGTAAATATTTGTACCCCCATCCCCGGATACTTATTTGTAATAGCGTAGACTTTAAATTCCCGCAATTTATCGCTTTCTATATACTGTATAGTAATTAGGGTTTGTATGCGAAGATTCAAAATCAACCGCTAGATAACCTAAATACAAGACAAATGCATGACAATCAATACACAATTCACACTTGCACCCCTAGGGTAATCCCGCTTGTTGCCTTCCAAAATGGGCCATGCTTGCACGTCGAGTTTCTTTGGCAAAACAAAACAAATCAAAATGATCATAGTCCCTCGATGACGCTTTCGAAAGTTGCCTACAAAATGATCATAGTCCCTTCAAGCAAAATTGCCAAAGACACTTGGCACCATTGCATTCATGGTCCATACGATGACCCGTGCCCGTCCCGTTAACATCCTAACACAAGATTGTCCACCAAACACAATGGTGGAACAATACTGTTAAAAGGGTTAAAACATGAGAAAAATCTTTGAGTAAATTTAGGGGTAGACAACTCTTAGTTACTTGATCAAACTTGCAAAACACGCTTGCCTACTTTTCAAAACCCACTCCACAACACAACTTTCAAAAAACGTTTGAAACATCTTTTCGAAAAGACACACACCTTTGTAAAACATTCGAGTAAAGAATTGTTACAACGGTTGCCGAGACAAAGGCATCTTTTTCAAAACATTTTCAAATACACACACACACACCACCATTTCAAGCAATTGAAAATCAAAGATAAGTGATCTAAAACAAGTAACTAAGAGCCCATGGATAACCATGGATGAAAAGGGTGCTAATACCTTCCCTTTTCATAATCTACCCCCCGAACCCACGAAACATCTCAAAAGGTTTTTCCTGTGCTTTTTTAACCTTTCCTTTAGGATAAAATAAAAAGTTGGTGGCGACTCTTGCTAAACCGAACAAGTGCGAAAACAAACGCAAAACCTCAAGTCAGTTCTCCCACCGTATCACAGAACTGGCGACTCTGCTGGGGAGAAATTTAAAAGTGGGGTTACCTTAGGGTTTAGATCACCTTTACATTCTTGCTTTGATTGCTTTGATTGCTTTACTTTTTGGGTCCTTGTTTGGGTTTGTTGTAAATCCTACACCCGGATTTGGGGGCACCTTTTTAGGTAAATAGCAATAAAACTGTGAGGGAACTGTGCGGGGTATACCGACATGGTTGAAGCAGTAAGCTATGTTAGTGTGACATATTTGTGAGTACCGGTAACCCTTGAGTTTAATCAAGGAGAGTACGGGGCCGCTGAGTGATGTCATGAAGCACTAACGAACTCTTAGAACCTTAATTGACCATCTTAGCCTTTTTAGGGGTAGTGAGATGACCGACTTTGGTGCAGTCCGAAGTTGGTAGATACTCGATACTACACTCATTGAGGGTTGTTTTCTTGGAATATTTTGGTTGCCAGTTAAGTGGCTAAACCAAAACAATGAACACAGTAAATAATCCAATGATATTGAGCTCCTTAGAACCCGGTTTCTATTTTAGGACAGGATGAGCCAACTAACTTCAAGAGGGTACTTACCTACAAACCCCATGCAAGCCTAAACCTAAGGACTTGTTTTCTTTGTGTGAATATGATTGCCTGTATATACACTTACTTGCTTTTGCATGCATGTACATAACATCATGACATCATACCATAGCATTTTTTTTTCACTAACCATTTCAAGGATCTCGAGGGTCTTTTGATGCAGGGTTACGTTGAACCAGACATCTACCAAAAGGGCAAGAGGTTTCTCCTCTAAATAAATGCCATCAAAGATCAAGTGCAACAACTTGAATCAGGGGCTATGACCCACTTGACATGGTGAGCTTGATTCTCGTGGAAAGACATCCACCGTTGCAAAGTTCCCCAATCAAAGATCGAAGTTCAACCTCTAACATTCTCTTGTGTTTACCCCGAGAGATCCTTGAAAACATTGCATATATATATCATACATATCATCTCATAGCAGGTTTCTCCCATACAGGTCTCCTTATCTTCCTACTGTTTATTTCAGTAAGATGGATATGGAACAAGCGGTGAAAGATCTCCAAGCTCAAAACGCTCAATTCCAGCAAATGCTTCTGGCTATGGGTAAAGGGCAAGAGGATCTGAAAGCTCTCCTTCTCAAAGACAAGGGGGTCAGTTTTGAAGAAGACCACAATTTGGAGATTGATGAAGCTGACTACTCCGAAGAACAATATCCTCCCGCTGATGACAAGTACAAACAGTTGGAGGATCGCCTCAATGCTATGGAGGTTCAACAAATACCTGGCTTGGATTTGGGAGACATGGGTTTGGTTCCTGGATTGGTCATCCCTCCAAAGTTCAAAGTCCCTACCTTGGCCCTGTATGATGGAGTCTCTTGCCCTAAGATGCATCTAAAGTCTTATGTCCGCAAGATTCAACCGTACACAGCTGATCCAAAGCTTTGGATCCATTTCTTCCAAGAAATCTTGGTAGGGGCTCAACTCGAGTGGTTCTACCAATTGGAGAGTTCTCGCATCCACACCTGGGAAGATTTAGCTATGGCTTTTTACAAACAGTATCAATACAATGCTGATCTTGCACCTACTCGTGTCCAATTGCAGAGCATGACCATGGGTTCCGACGAGAGCTTCAAAGGATACGCCCAAAGATGGAGAGATCTGGCTGGTAGGGTGCAACCCCCTTTAACTGACAGAGAGCTGATTGACATCTTCATGGGAACTTTGACGGGGCCTTTCTTCAATCACTTAATTGGAAGCTCCTCAGCCGGGTTCACCGAGCTAATACTGACCGGCGAAAGGGTCGAGGCTGGCGTCAAAAGTGGAAAGATCCAAGGAGCTACACCCTCGGATACTCAGATAATTCCCTACAACGGAAAGAAAGAGTCCAATGCAGTGACTGGTCAAAAGAGTCGTCATGGTCAACATGTAGGGGCAATCCTGATCTCTGATCCCACGCCTGTTCAACAAAAACGGGGCAAGAGGCGTAGGGTAAGATATCAAGAAAGGTAGTATACTGACATCAACATGCCTTTGTCTCAAGCATTACAACATTTGCTGAAGTTGAAGTTAATCACTGTTGTACCCCAAAATTTGCCCTCCCATATTCTTCAAGATTTGCAAAGAGCATGCTTCAAAATCTCCCAAGGGTTGCACTGTCCAATTGCCTCCTAACAGTCAAAAATTAGGGTTTTGGTTCTGGAAAAGAAATTGAAGTTTCCAAGGGTCCAAACAAGTCCCCACATGCCTACAAACATTGTCAAGCATCCACATGCCAAGTTTCAAGACTCACAGCACAAAATTGCACAGTCAAAAACCCTAATTGCTCAACAGTCAACTGCAGGGGCAAAATGGTCATTTGACAGTCAAAAGTCAAAAATTTTGGTTAACATCTTATTTTGAAGCCACAAACATCATTTGATTAATTCTTGATCATGATTCTCAAGGCATGGCTCAAAAAGTCTCAAGATGCAAAAGTTTCTATTTTTGGACAGTTGAAAAAGTCAACTGCAAATTGACCAGGGCATAACTACCACATGGTTTATCAGAAAAATTCCATCCAAAGCTCATTTTGAAGAGAATGGCATTTCCTACAACTCCTCTTCACACTTCAAGTCCAAGAAATGCTCTCACAAAAAGTTATCAATCTCAACATTATAGGTCATTTTCAAAAGTCAACAAAAAGGCACTTTAAGTCAAAGACCATAACTTGAGATTGGTAAATCAAAATGACATGGGACCAAAGGAATTGGTTAGAGGACTTCAAGACCTTTCCAAAATGTCAAAGAACATGATCAAAGCTTAAATATTGAGCAAGATATGCCTTGTGGAAGTTGGGAAATTTTTGGGAATTTTGAAAAGTCAACTTTGCTTCAAATGCCTCAAAATTGCTAATGGGCCTCAATTTCTTCCATGAATCATTACCCAAAAGCTATGCACGACCCATTGACTTTAAAGGGAATTATTTTATCATTTTTGATTAATTATTTGAATTATTATTATTATTAATTCATTTAATTAAAATTAAATATGACAAAAATAGCAAATCATGTTTTCCAAATCCTTTTGTGCAGCATATTCTCTCATTAAGGCCTCAATATTTCGTGCATCCCTTAAAAGGAAAGAATCTTCAATGATTGGCATAAGAAAGGTATGAAAAAGATTGAAAAAGATGCTTGAAAATCACAAATTCAAAAGCATTGAATACATGGATCATGGGCTTTGTTTTTGACCTAGAATGATTCCTCATATATGCAAGAACACAAACCCAATCCTAAGGAGAAGAAAGCTGCGCCCAAACACAAAAAACAAAACTTGCATTTTTGACCAAAAGTTTGAAAACTGTTTTCATAGATACAAGGTGATTCAAGGCCTCAAAACTATTCCATAAGCTTGCCAAGACTACCAGGAAGCTTTTACAATCGAAACCAGCATCCCATACTCAAAGAGTGGGTATAACCGAGTCACCCTGTTCATACAATTTTGCATATTCGTATTTACATTTTCATGCCATATTAATGCATTCTAATGATTGATTTACACTAAGCTGATTGTCCTGAAGCTAATGGCATGCTTTGATTGAACTGATATTACCTGTACCCAAAATCACCATTAACGATGGCTAGGGTTGCAGAAGCTTGGATTTGGGGCTTTCCTCATCTAGAAAAATTAGGCCATGAAACCTACACCATTGAAACCGGGATGTCCAGACGATTCGTTCTCATACCTCGCGCCCTTTTTCTTTTTCACTATGCTCTATTCGCTATTTTTATAGGTACCATTTAGTGGGGGTTTAAAACCCCCGCTATCCATTTGTATTTTCAGGCAAAACAAAGAATCCATGAGGAAGACGCTGAGCTGTAGGCATGTGATTGGCAGATTTGAAAGTTAGCGCGTTTTTACTTGGCTTCAGTATAGTGCTTGCTTATCACATATTTTATTTCTATTCCATTTAATTAACAAAGACAATCGTTGGTTGGGTTGGTTGATGTGTTGTCATGCAGGCAATGGGACCTGGGTTCGATTCCCAGGTCCCCCATATTTCCCTATATTTTTTCTTGTAACATGTTCAGGTACCCTTGCCCTCCTGTGGTCCATCATACACTCAATGCTTGTGCTTGCCAAATGTCCCATGAGATCAATCTAATGGCCATCATATGAAGTCCACCATGGACACCAGTCAACCACTCCTCACACGCGCCAGAAAAGTCCACAAAGGCCTTGAATCTGTTGGGCCAAAATGCTTCCCATACACCTCCCTAATTGGGCCAGAAACCCCCATGTTTGCATTTTCTTTCTCTCTTTTTATTCTTTTCTTTTATTTGTTTTAATTTAATTATTTTCTTTTAATTCCCCAAATTAATTTTTTATAACACAAAAATACAAAAAAAATCAGAAAAGTCAAAAATAAAAATATGTTTTAATATTTAATTCACTAATATTTTGTTTTGTAAATAAATTTAATAATCCATATAGGTTAATTTAGGCTTTTTTTAATTTTAATATTTTTTCTTAAATAAACTAAAAAACATAAAAATTAGGTTTTAGCATTGTTATTCTTCTTTCTTAATAAATAATTTATTTCCTTATCATCATTATTATTAATAATTAATTATTTTTGTAAATAACTTATAATTAATTAATTAGGGTTAAATTAGGTTAAATTTAAACAATTTTCTTTAATAATTAAAAACAAATTTAGAACTAGGGTTTTATTTAATTTCAAATTCTAATTAATTTTCTTTATTTCCATTAAATACAAAAAAACATCAAAAAATAAGTTTTTTCCTTTATTTAATTTAATTAATTTATAATTTCGATTTAATTTCTTTAAAGGGTCCAACGCCCTCGCACCTTCGATTATAATTCCTTTTCGCGCGTTTGCTTTTATTTTTCTTTTTTAATCTTATGTAATTGCCCCAAAGCCTTGTAATAGATAATTAGGACATTTATTTTCTGCATTTTATTTATTCAAATCGGGTCTTTGTTTAATTTGGCGATGTATAGACCCGCGCCTTGTAATAGCGTAGGACTTTTATTTTCCGCACTTTAAATTCCGCACCTTTAAACTGTTAATCACATGAAAGAATGTATGCCCAAATAAAATCGAAGCGTAGCTCACTCAATACATGACAAGATAAATTATAATTGAAGATGACACACAATTCACACACCACTCTTAGGGTACGCCTCACAGTTGCCTTGCCCCTCGAAACGTGGTCGTCGAGTATAGGATGTTTTAGTAAGTCCTCATGTCCATGAACATGGCATGGGGGTAGCTTCTAAGGTGTCCTACTATTGCTCTGGTGACCACATTGTCCCTAAAAACGAATTGACCCGAACACCTCCAACGGTGGTGCTACCTACCTCTCAATGGTGGGATGGCACTACCTTAAGGACATTTACACAGACTAATTCCTTAGGGTATGTAGATGACTCGTAGATACTTGCTCTAATTCAAAACAAATCAAAAAACTTCTTTTCACACCGACACTTTGCAAAATGCTTTCAAAACAACTTTTCAAACACTCTTGAGGACTGATACAAGGGTCGAACTGAAATTTTAAGCGAAACTTTTTCAAACCCACTCACCTTGAAAAGAAAACAAACATTTTGAAAACACAAATGAGCAAGTATCTAAGAGCCCATGGATAACCATGGATAGAAAGGGTGCTAACACCTTCCCTTTCTATAAATCTACCTCCCGAACCGAGAGCTAATCTCAATAAGGAATTTTTCTGTGCTTTTGTCCTTTCCATATTGGAGAAAATAAAAGACGGTGGCGACTCTTGCTTCCACGATATTTCGCGAACCAGCGTTAAACAGTCAGTTCCAGATCCACCGATCACAGAACTGGCGACTCTGCTGGGGACTTCTTTAAAGTGAGGTGTACCTTAGGATAGTTCATAACTGTGTTTTCAATTGTTTTGACTTGTTTGCTTTAAATTGTGGGTTGCATCAGAGTTACATAGATCCTAACCCGGATCTGGGGATACCCTGTTTAGGTAGCATAAGTTGTGAGGGACCTGTCCAGCATAGACCGACATGGGTGAAGCAGTGGCTACATTGGTGTGGCACGTTGGTTTGTACCGATATCCCTTGTGTTGCAACGAGGAGAATATGGGTCTTCTGAGGAGTCATTAAGCACCAACAGACTTTAGAACCTTAAATGACACAACTTGGCCAATAGAACAGTAGCAATATGCTACGCCCATTGAGGCTAAACTCTCGTGATGGTTCTGGCCGCAAGAAAAGATTGCGATGCTGGAGTTATGACCGATTGAGGGTAGTCAATGATATTGGGATCCTCTAAGAACTCGGTTACTTTTGATAGGACAGGTATGAACCAACAAACGGAAAGAGGGTAAAACCTAGACCCCATGCTGGCCTAAACTTTAAGGGTTTGTCTTGTGTGACTTGTGTGCCTTACATGTGTGCTCTTGTAAATATTTGTGGTGTGCTTTATCATAACATCATACCATCATAACATTGCATGCATCCTGCATAAGGACTGACCATTTCAAAGATAAGAGGGTTTCACCTTTGCTCTGTTTTGTAGGACATCATGATGCCTATGCGAAGGAATACTATCCGGTTCAACTTTGCTCACCCACCTGAGTTACTTGAAGAGTTGGTTAGCAGAATTCCAAACACTACTTCCTTCACCCAGAGGCATGGTTCTCTTCTCAGTTTAGTCACGGCAAAGTGGGACCAACAGCTGATAAGCGTCCTGACCCAGTTTTATGACCCTCTGTACCAGTGCTTCACCTTTCAAGACTTCCAGCTGGTCCCTACCTTGGAAGAGTTCTCTGATTTGCTTGGCATCCCTATCTTGGATCAGACTCCCTACACTGGTTGGGAAAAGACTCTCAGGCTTCAGGAGGTTGTTGCAGCTCTTCCCTTGACTCACCAAGAAGTAATGGACAACTGGGTGACTAGAAGCGGAGTTAAGGGTTTCTTGGCCAAATTTCTGGTTGGTAAAGCTAACAGTTTTTGGAAAGACTTGGACTTTAGGGCATATGAAGACATCCTGGCTCTCTTAATCTATGGTCTAGTCTTGTTCCCTAATCCTGATAATTTCATTAACGTCACTGCCATAAGGATCTTCATGTCTCAGAATCCTGTGCCCACTCTCTTGGGTGATATCCTGCAACAACTTTATGCTCGTACTGCCCGAAGATGAGGAACTCTGTGGTGTTGTATCCCTTTGTTGGTGAGGTGGTTTATTTCGCACCTCCCCAAGTTTGTACTGAAGAACCAAGAAGGAAGAGGTTGGGCTCACAGGTTAATGTCTCTCACTGATAAGGACATCATTTGGACTCTCAGAGGTTTGGATGAGGTAGCTGTTATTGATCGTTGCGGAGAATACCCTAATGTTCCTTTGATTGGCACTCAAGGAGGAATCTCTTACAATCCATGTCTAGCGCTCCGTCAGTTTGGAAGGGCCAGAAGAGCAGGGCCTCATGAGATGTTGGTGCCTCACATCAGTTTTGAGTTTCAGGTGGATAGTGACGAGCTGCGTCGTAGGTTCATCAAGGCTTGGGACAGAGTTCATAAAGCTGACCCACAAGAGTTGGGGCCAAAGACTTCTCTACCTATGGAAGCCTACTACAAATGGGTCCGCATCCGTGCTCAGAGGTTAGGTATGCCATATGAAGCTGTCAGACCCGTCGTTCTTGAGTATCCTGATAAAGATAGGGGTCTTGGTACCTACTGATTATGAGACATTAAAGAGGTCTTGGTCGCAACTGCGAGAAGAACGGGATTCTTATCGGGAAAAGTACAACGAGCAGGAACTGAAGATCCAGAAGCTGACAAAGCAGTTGGAGAATGAGCGAGCTCTGAATGACTACATCCGTACTGAGAAGAGAAGACCATGGGATCACTAATAAGCTTTGGATGTTCTTTTACAGTTTTATTTCCCTTTTCAGTATTTCCACTTTTATGTAACGCCTAAGGGCGACCTATTGAACAATTTAAATTTCAAAGTTGAATCTAATGAAGTGTGTTCCTTTTTCTTTACAAAGTTGATTCCCGATTGTCTTTGAAAACATAAATCATACGCATTCCATCCATCATGTGCATAGCAGGTACTCTTCTTTTCAGGTTGCTTACCGTTCTTCGCTGTTTATTTCAGCATTATGAACCCTGAATCATCAACCGAGATGTCTATCAAGGCCCTTCAGGCGCAGAACGCACAATTTCAGGAACTGATCATGGGTTTGGCTCAAGGCCAAGAAGAGCTGAAGGCTTTGCTCCTGAAGAAGGAGTAGAAGAAGAAGAGAACTGTTCTTTTCAACACAGGCCGGAGGTTTGGTAACACTCTGCAGAATGAGGAAGCTGGTTCTTCTGTAGGCAAAGACAGTCCCCATGGGGGAAAGGCTCCAAGTCCGGTGGTCTCTGACAACGAGATTGATTTTAATGAGGAACAATATCCTCCTGCTGAAGACCGGTACAAGTAGTTGGAAGACAGACTGAATGCCATGGAAATTCAACAAGTGCCTGGTTTGGATTTCGGAGACTTGGGCTTATCTACTGGTGTGATCATCCCTCACAAGTTTAAAGCACCATCTTTCACCAAGTATGATGAGGCGTCTTGCCCTAAGTTACACCTCAGATCTTATGTGCGGAAGATTCAGCCGTACACAGTGGATAAGAACTTGTGGATCCACTTCTTCCAGGAGAGTATTTCAGGGACTCATCTCGAATGGTTCTATCAGCTGGATGGAACCAAGGTTCGTAACTGGGAGGAGTTGGCTACTGCTTTTTACAAGAAGTATCAATATAATGCCGACCTTGCTCCTACACGTACCCAACTCCAGGGTATGTCGCTAGGATCAGGCGAAGGTTTTAAAGAGTATGCGCAGAAGTGGAGGGATCTGGCTGGCAGGGTGAAGCCTCCGTTAACAGACCGTGAATTGGTGGATATGTTCTTGGGGACCCTATCTGGGCCGTTTTTCAATCATCTTATCGGTAATTCATCTGCAGGGTTCACTGACCTTATTCTGACTGGGGAGAGGATAGAGGCTGGAATGAAGTCCGGTAAAATTCAGAAGGGTGCATCTTCAAGTTCTGAGAAGAAGCCTTTTAAGAAGGAGGCCAGTGCTGTGTATGGGCCTAGAAGACAAGATAAACCAGAACGCCGCCAATCTGTCAACGCGTTGGTAATTGCTAAGCCTGCTGCCGCTCCTCGGCAAACCAATCAACAAAGGGCTGAGAGGCCCAGAAGAGTGTTTACCCGGCTAAGTATGACCCTATCACAAATCTTGCCGCAGCTGCTATCAACCAACTTGGTGACTGTCAGGGAGGCCCCGAAGGTTGTAAATACTGCCTCTCCGAAGTATAATCTAAATGCCTGCTGTGCTTATCACTCCGATAGCCCGGGGCATTCTACTGATGACTGCTGGGCCCTGAGAAATAAGGTGCAAGACCTTATTGATGCAAAGGAGATACAATTTGAGGCGCCTGAGAGGCCAAATGTGGTGACTGCTCCTATGCCCCAGCATGGAGTAAATGCTGTTGATGAAGATTTGTATGCTGTTTCTGTGAATGATGTAGCTACCTCTCTGTTGACTGTTAAAAGGAACTTGCTGCTGGCCGGTTTATTTCCGGGTTGTAGCGAGGGTTGCCTTTTGTGTGCTGTTTCCCTTACTGGTTGTCCGTTGCTGAAGTTAGGCATCCAAAGCCTAATGGACAGCAAAGAGATTCTGTTCAAGAAGACCGCTGTTCCGTTTGTTCATGTGGAAGAAGTATCTGTCGTTACAATTTTCAGTAAACCAATCAAGGCTCCCCCGAGGAAGCCAGTTAAAATCATGACTGTCGCACCCATTGTTATTACTGTTCTGGGGCCCCTCCCCTATGAATCTGATAAGGCTGTCCCATGGCATTATGGGGCAGATGTATATGTACTTGGAATAAAGCAAGAGTTCAATACCAGTACCAGCATCAGCAATATTACCGGTCCAGCAAAAGTTACTCGCAGTGGCAGGCTTTTCTCGCCTGACATTGCGCCACCAACTATTCGAAGACCTCTCATAATAACGCCTGCAAGTGCACCTGTTTCCACTTCTGATCAAGTTGTTTCCCCTGCTGCCGAGTCATCTAATGCTCGGGGCAAAGGGATTGATGATGAGCCTGCCCGGATGGAGGCACCAAAATCTGTGAATGTTGAAGCCTCCCAGCAAGAGATGGAGGAAATTCTTAAAATAATCAAGAAGAGCGATTTTAATGTTGTTGAACAGCTGGGGCATACCCCCTCCAAGATCTCTATGCTCTCCTTGCTGCCGTGCTCAGAGGCCCATGCTAAGGCCCTGATTTTATTTCTAAAGACGGCCCATGTGCCACAAGAGACATCTGCAGACCAGTTTACTGATTGCGTAGCCAATTTGACAGCTGACAATGGTTTGGGTTTCTCGGATGCTGACCTTACTGCTAAGGGAAAGAACCACAATGATGCCTTGCATGTCTCTATTGAATGCAGGGGCACTACTCTTGCGCACGTGTTGGTGGACACCGGTTCTTCCCTGAATGTGCTACCCAAAAAGGCCTTAGACCGGTTGGATTGTGAGGGCCTGGAGTTGAAACCTAGCAACATCATTGTTCGAGCCTTTGACGGATCGAAGAGGATGATGCATGGAGAGGTAGACGTTCCTATTCGTGTGGGTTCTCAAGTATTCGACTCAACTTTCTACGTGATGGATATCCGTCCATCTTATTCCTGTTTACTGGGTCGACCTTGGATTCACAAAGCTGGGGCAGTGACCTCTACCCTACACCAGAAGCTCAAGTACCCTGTCAGAGGGAAGATTGTCACTGTGCAGGGGGAGGAAGAATATATGGTGAGTCATTTGAATTCCTTCCGGTATATTGAGATGGACGGGGAGTTTATTGAAACCCCCTTTCAGCATTTTGAAGAGGTACCTCCAACATTGGCAGCAGCAGAAACAGTGGTTGAAGAGGACTTTCCTTTAAAGATGGCTTCCCTGAAGGATGCCCGGGCTGTAATCGAGAAAGGTGAATGTGCTAACTGGGGCAGGCTCCCTGATTTTACACCAAAAACTGACAAGTTTGGACTGGGTTTCACTGCAGAGGCTCAGAGGAACGTGCGCAAAACTAGGATCGGAAGACCTCCTATGCTCATCACCAATCCAGGAGTAAATGCTATTGGGGATGAAGATGAAGTGGAAGAGTCAGAGTTTGATGGCTGGATCTACCCGACGACTGACGGTGGATTGAATAATTGGACTGCTAAAGATCATACGCCTGTTACTTTCGTTACGAAGTAATGAATTCCTTTGTTTTTGTTATTTGTAATAAACAATGAATTGAAACTCTATGGCCCGGTGTCTTACCCGGGGCACCGTGGCTTCATTTGTGAGGGCATATTAATTGTTGTGATACGGTGGGAGAACTGACTTGAGGTTTTGCGTTTGTTTTCGCAAATGTTTCGGTTGAGCAAGAGTCGCCACCGACTTTTTATTTTATCCTAAGGAAAGGTTAAAAAGCACAGCAAAAACCTTTGAGATGTTTTCTTGGGTTCGGGGAGTAGATTATAGAAAGGGAAGGTATTAGCACCCTTTCTATCCATGGTTATCCATGGGCTCTTAGTTACTTGCTTAGATCACTTGCCTTTTGTTTTCAATTATTTGAAATGGTGCTTGTGTGTGTGTGGGTTTGAAAATGTTTTGAAAAGAGGCCAATGTGGTGGCAACCTTTGTAATGATCCATGTTGGGATGTATACAAAGGTGTATGTCTTTTGAAAAGGTTTTCATTTGTTTTTGAAAGTTTGTTTTTGAAAGTGTTGTGAGGTGTGATTTAAAAACAGGCAAGTGTTTTTATTTTGCAAGTTTGACAAGTACTTAAGAGCGATCTACCCTAAAGTTCTCAAAGGTTTTTGCTGTGCTTTTTAACCTTTCCTTAGGATAAAATAAAAAGTCGGTGGCGACTCTTGCTCAACCGAAACATTTGCGAAAACGAACGCAAAACCTCAAGTCAGTTCTCCCACCGTATCACAGAACTGGCGACTCTGCTGGGGATACCAAAGATAAACTCTGCTGGGGATACCAAAGATAAAATCCGCTGGGGATCGAAAGATAAACTCCGCTGGGGATTGAAAGAACTTTGTTGGGGGCGATCTTCCGTGGCGATTAGCTGAGGATAACCCAGTTATAAGCCCTTGTGAGGAATAACTCTGAATAAAGTTAGGGAGAGACGTCCGTATTCTGCAGGGAACAAGCTTCCAGAATCTACTGGGGATAAGCTTTAAGACCTGCCGGGGAACGTTTTCCCTTTTCAGGATTGACGGGGAATCAACTCAGCTTGGGGAAAGTATTTCCGACTCTTGTCTTACTCTGCGGGGCGTTGAGATGATTTGGTCACATCCTTCAGTCGAATCTAACCGGGTACCTTGGCGGACAAAGCAATCAGACTGCATCGGACAACTTCACATTGCCCCTGTTTCTGATGTCACCTGTAATTGATCTTTTGTTTCATACGCAAATATTTATGAATCAGTGATTTTAATGTCAAATGCATATATCAAAAATGAACATTGGACGTTCTTCGCAAGACAAAACAAAGAAGAAAAACAATGGCAACTTGTATGGACAAGTGAATTTGTATTGATTTGAACTTTGCCTGTGAATAGGCGTTTTTATACAAGAGGCTGACATCCTAGTAAGAGGGCGCCGCCAAATAACATAGAATTTTGAAAAGGAAATAAAACAGCTATGTGAACGATCCCACTGGGTTCCAACTCTGCTATTGCCTTTATGTCTCCGGGCGTCTCATCGCTTTGCTGCCTGGTTGAAGATGAAGCTGATTGGTCGATGCGGAAGTCTGAGCCAGATAGTTGATGCTGAATTCCGGATGCGAAGTGATCCAATGAGACATAGTGTTACGCTCCATCCCTAACTTTTGCCTGGACCGCCCTTTCAGGTTTTCGGTCCACCGGGATACCCATTTTTGCCCAAGCCGCCTTTTTAGGTTTTCAACTTGCCGGGTGTACAGATTTTTTTCATTTCATCCCTTATTTTTGCCCGAACCCTTTTGGTTCGCCGGGAAGCCCTTATTTTTGCCTAGGTATGTCAACCTAGCGGGTCTTTTATTTATGCGTAGTATTTTTTCACTATGTCTGCATTGGCGGGGTGAGGAAGGTCGTCACCATCCATGGTGGTTAGGATCATGGCTCCTCTTGAGAACACACGTTTAACCACAAATGGCCCTTCGTACGTAGGGGTCCATTTGCCCCTGGGATCACTTTGAGGAAGGATGATGCGTTTGATTACCAGGTCCCCAACTTGATACTCTCGTGGTTTGACTTTCTTGTTAAATGCCCTGATCATCCGTTTTTGATACGTTTGACCATGACAGATAGCAGTGAGCCTCTTTTCGTCAATCAGATTTAATTGATCAAGTTGAGTCTGAATCCAATCATCTTCATTTAAGTCTGCATCCTTCATTATCCGGAGAGAGGGTATCTGGATTTCGATTGGCAAGACTGCCTCCATGCCATAGACCAAAGAGAAAGGAGTTGCCCCGGTTGACGTCCTTGCTGAGGTACGGTACCCATGAAGGGCGAATGGTAACATCTCGTGCCAATCCTTATAAGTCACCGTCATCTTCTGCACAATTTTCTTGATATTCTTATTAGCTGCCTCTACAGCCCCATTCATCTTCGGCCGGTAGGGAGAAGAATTGTGGTGTTGTATCTTGAATTGTTCACAGAGTTCAGTGATCATCGTATTATTGAGATTGGTACCATTGTCTGTAATGATTCTTTCTGGGACACCGTACCGACAGATCAGGTTATGCCGGATGAAACGTGCCACGACGCTCTTGGTTACTGTGGCGTAGGAGGCTGCCTCAACCCACTTCGTGAAGTAATCGATCGCCACCAAGATGAAGCGATGCCCATTGGATGCCGTCGGTCGGATCTCACCGATCATATCGATGCCCCACATTGCGAAAGGCCAAGGTGCCGTCAGGACATTCAAAGGAACCGGAGGGATATGCACCTTGTCAGCATAGATCTGGCATTTATGACAAGTTCGGGAGTGTTGGTAACAATCGGCTTCCATTGTGGACCAGAAATATCCTGCCCGAAGGATTTTCTTAGCCATGGTGTGTCCACTGGAATGTGTTCCAAATGTACCTTCATGCAGTTCTATCATGATTTTCTCTGCTTCGGCCTTATCCACACAACGTAGCAGCGTTGAATCATAATTCCGTTTGTAGAGAATGCCGTTGCTGAGGAAGAATTTCGCAGCAAACCTCCTCATGAACTTCTTATCGTTGACAGACGCACCTTCAGGGTACTCCTGAGCTTCCAAGTACCTCTTCACCTCATGATACCAGGGCTTTTCAATCACCTTCTCAGCCTCGAGCTCGCAGCAGTATGCCGGTTCATCCAACTTCCAGATAATGATTCGGGGAGCCTCATTGTCCCTTTTAACTTTGAACATTGAAGACATCGTGGCTAGTGCGTCCGCTAGCTGATTCTCCTCTCTAGGGAAGTGTTCGAAAGTTATTTCTTCAAAGTGGGGGAGCAAGGTCAACACATACTCCTTGTAAGGAATAAGATTCGGGTGTTTCGTATCCCACTCGCCTTTGATCTGATTGATCACGAGAGCGGAATCTCCGAAGACACTTAGAAATTTTATCCTTAAGTCGATTGCAGCTTGTAAACCCATGATACATGCCTCATATTCTACCATATTGTTGGTGCAGCTGAAACATAATCGGGCGGTGAGGGGAGTATGAGTTCCTTTGGGAGATATGATTACAGCGCCGACGCCGTTACCCAAAGCATTGGAGGCTCCATCAAAATGCATAGACCATCGGGATCCTTCCTCAGGTCCTTCATCCGGTCCAGGTACTTCACAGTCAGTTACCACCATGATGTCTTTGTCCGGAAAATCAAAGTTCAATGATTGGTAATCGTCCACAGGTTGGTGTGCCAAATGATCTGCCAGTACACTTCCCTTAATTGCCTTCTGAGTTGTATACTGGATGTCATATTCCGTCAAGATCATTTGCCATCTCGCTATTCTTCCGGACAGAGCAGGCTTTTCAAATATGTACTTTATGGGATCCATCTTTGAAATTAATAGAGTAGTGTGAGTCAACATATACTGTCTCAGCCGGCGAGCAGCCCATACTAGAGCGCAGCAAGTTTTCTCAAGCAGTGAGTAACGAGACTCACAGTCGGTAAACTTTTTGCTCAAGTAATAAATAGCGTGCTCTTTTCGGCCAGACTCGTCATGCTGCCCTAGCACACACCCCATTGAATTATCAAGCACCGTCAAGTATAGTATCAGAGGTCTTCCTTCCACCGGTGGCATAAGAATGGGGGGCTCTTGGAGATATTCCTTTATCTTTTCAAAGGCGGCCTGACATTCATCATTCCAGCGTACTACTTGATCTTTCTTCAGTAATTTGAAGATTGGCTCACAAGTAGCAGTCAGATGTGAGATGAATCGGGCAATGTAATTCAATCATCCCAGGAAGCCTCTGACTTCCTTCTCTGTCTTTGGAGTCGGCATCTCTTGTATGGCTTTTACCTTGGCAGGGTCCACCTGAATACCTTTATCACTTACAATGAAACCTAGCAATTTTCCGGATCTTACCCCAAAGGTGCATTTGTTGGGATTCAACCTCAGCTTGTATAACTTGAGTCGGTCAAACAACTTCCTCAGATGGTCAAGGTGCTCCTCCTCAGTTTGAGACCTTGCAATCATGTCATCAACGTACACCTCAATCTCATGATGGATCATATCATGAAATAAAGCCACCATGGCACGTTGATAGGTTGCCCCAGCATTTTTCAACCCGAACGACATGACCTTATAACAGAAGTTCCCCCATTGAGTCACAAAGGTAGTCTTCTCCATGTCCTCTGGAGCCATCTTGATCTGATTATACCCTGAAAAACCATCCATGAAGGAGAAAACCTTGTGTTGAGCGGTATTGTCAACAAGAACGTCGATGTGAGGCAAGGGGAAGTCATCCTTGGGGCTGGCCCTGTTCAGATCCCTGTAGTCAACACACATTCTGACTTTACCGTCCTTCTTCGGCACTGGCACCACATTGGCAACCCACTGAGGGTAAGAAGTCACTGCAAGGAAACCGGCATCGAACTGTTTAATAACCTCGGCCTTGATCTTTTCAGACATCTCTGGACGCATCCGTCGGACTTTTTGCTTTACCGGAGGGCAATCTTCCTTGGTTGGTAGGTGGTGAACTACAATGTCGGCATCCAAACCAGGCATATCTTCATAGGACCAAGCAAAAATCTCCATGTAATCTTGTAGCATCTGGATTAATCGTTGCTTCACGCTGAGCTCTAGATTGGCGCCAATCTTGACCTCTTTCTTATCTGTCTCAGTACCCAAGTTAATTGTTTCCACAGGCTCTTTGTGTGGTTGAATAGCCCTCTCTTCCTGGAGTAGCAGTCTTGCGAGTTCACCAGGCACTTCGCAATCATCTTCACCTTCGTCCTCGGCCAAGTTGATCGGATTTTCGAAGTCATAACTGGCGGTAGCAGAGCTGTTACCAGTGAGATCCAGAGTGGATTCAAACCTGTATAAGTGAGTGTGTGTAAATATAGCTGTTTTGCAATATATAACACAGAAAGGAAAAGAGCACAAGATTTGAAATGCAACAAATGTCCAATGTTTTGATTGATGATATATGAAAATGTCATACAAAAAGCCCTCACAAATGGAGCTACGATGCCCCGGGTAGGACACCGAGCCAACAAAGTTTTAACATATTGTTTGTTACAAATTTGGAAATCAAAAGAAATCAATTACTGCGTGACAAATGTGATAGGTGTAAAATCCTTTGCCGTCCAGTTGCTTGGTCCGTTGCTGGTAGTCGGGTAGATCCAACTGTCAAATTCTGCTTCCTCTACATCTTCCTCGATGGCATTCACCCTTGAGCTGGAGATAAACACCAGAGCCTTTCTGACCTTCTCCTTGCGCACAGCCCTCTGAGCCTCTGCAGTAAAGCCCAGCCCAAACTTGTCGGTCTTTGGAGTGAAATCAAGAAGCTGACCCCAGTTTGCACAATTGCCTTTCTGAACCACAGCCCGGGCATCCCTTAGGGAAGCCATCTTCAAGGAAACATTATCTTCGACTGTTGTTTCTGCTGCTGCTGAAATTGGATGCACCTCCTAGAAATGCTGAAAGGGGGTCTCAATAAACTCCCCATCCATCTCAATGTACCTAAAGGAATTCAAATGGCTCACCATATACTCCTCTTCTCCTTGCACAGTGACAATCTTCCCCCTGACAGGGTACTTCAGCTTCTGATGCAAGGTAGAGGTTACTGCCCCAGCTTTATGGATCCAAGGTCGACCCAGTAGACAAGAGTACAATGGACGTATATCCATCACATAAAAAGTAGAGTCAAATACTTGAGAGCCCACAAGAATAGGGATGTCAACCTCTCCATGAACCATCCTTTTTGAACCGTCAAAGGCCCTGACGATGATATTGTTGGGCTTCAGTTCCAGGCCTTCATAATCCAAACGGTCTAAAGCCTTTTTCGGTAGGACATTCAAGGAGGAACCAGTATCCACCAATACATGCGCCAGAGTGGTGCCCCTGCATTCGATAGAGACATGCAGGGCATCATTGTGGTCTCTTCCCTTCGCAGTCAGGTCAGTATCTGAAAAACCCAAGCTATTGTCTGCTGTCAGATTTGCTACGCAATCAGTGAACTGGACTGCAGATGTCTCCTGTGGCACATGGGCCGTCTTGAGAAATGAAATCAAGGCTTTAGCATGAGCCTCGGAGCATAGCAATAAAGAGAGCATGGAGATCTTGGAGGGCGTATGCCCCAGCTGTTCGACAACATTGAAATCACTCTTCTTTATTATTTTCAGGATCTCCTCCATTTCTTGTTGGGAGGCCTCAGCATTTACAGGTATTGGTGCCTCCGTCCGGGCAGGCTCTTCTTCAATCCCTTTTCCCCGAGCATTTGATGACTCGGCAGCAGGGGAAACA
Organism: Vicia faba; assembly: GCA_948472305.1. NCBI lineage: Eukaryota > Viridiplantae > Streptophyta > Magnoliopsida > Fabales > Fabaceae > Vicia > Vicia faba. The sequence continues at coordinate 174,704,549 of OX451740.1, read as the reverse complement.
ACTTGATCAGCAGCAGGAACAGGTAAACTTGTAGGTGTTATAAGGAGGGGTCTTCGAATAGCGGGCGGTGCAATATCAGGCGAGAAAAGCCTGCCACTGCGGGTGACCTTGGCTGGACCAGTGATATTGCAGATACTGGTGCCAGTGTTGAATTCTTGTTTGATTCCATTTACATATACGTCTGCCCCATAATGCCAGGGGACAGCTTTATCAGATACGTAGGGGAGAGGCCCCGGAACAGTAATAACCACAGGTGCGACAGTCATGATTTGAACAGGCTTCTTCGGGGGAGCCTTGATTGGATTATTGAAGATGGTAACCACAGAAACTTCTTTTACCGGAACCAACTGAACAGCAGACTTTTTAAATAGAATCTCCCTGCTATCCATTAGGCTTTGGACGCCTAACCTCAGCAAGGGACAACCAGATAGGGAAACAACACAGAACAGGCAACCTTCACTGCAACCCGGAAATAAACCGGCCCGCAGTAGGTTCTTCTTAACGGTCTTCAGAGGGGTAACAACTTCATCTACCGAAACAGCATACAATTCTTCCTCAATGGCATTTACTCTATGCTGGGGCATAGGAGCAGTTACAACATTTGGTCTCTCTGGCGCTTCAAACTGAATTTCCTTTGCATCGATCAGATCTTGCACTTTGTTTCTTAAGGCCCAGCAATCATCAGTAGTGTGCCCGGGACTATCAGAATGATAAGCACACCGGGCATTCGGGTTATACTTAGGAGACGCAGTGTTGACAACCTTAGGAGCTTCTTTGAGGGTCACCAGGTTGGTGGATAACAGTTGGGGTAATATTTGAGATAAGGTCATACTCAGTCGAGTATACTGCCTCTTGGGCCTTTCGCTTCTTTGTTGATTGTACTGCTGAGGAGCAGTAACAGGTTTTGAGATGACCAAAGCATTGACGGCTTGGCGACTTTCGGGCTTGACTTGTCTTCTAGTACCGTAGACGGCACTTGCTTCTTTCTTAAACGGCCTCTTCTCAGCACTTGTGGAGGCAGCCTTTTGTATCTTGCCTGACCTGATGCCAGCTTCAATTCTCTCTCCCGTCAATATCAAATCTGTAAACCCAGCGGAGGAGTTACCAACCAAATGATTGAAAAACGGACCAGACAACGTCCCTAGAAACATATCAACCAGCTCACGATCAGTCAATGGAGGCTGCACCCTGCCAGCCAAATCTCTCCATTTTTTAGCGTACTCTTTGAACCCTTCACCCGCCCCTAGAGACATACCCTGAAGTTGGGTACGCGTAGGAGCGAGATCAGAATTGTATTGGTATTGTCTGTAAAATGCGGTTGCCAAATCTTCCCAGTGTCGGATGCTAGCTCCATCTAATTGGTAGAACCATTCAAGCTGTGACCCCGAGAGGCTATCTTGGAAGAAGTGAATCCAAAGGTTCTTATCTGCCGTATAAGGTTGGATCTTCCTCACGTACGACCTTAGGTGCAGCTTTGGGCAGGAGACCCCATCATACTTGGCGAAGGCAGGCGCCTTAAACTTGTGTGGAATTACTACCCCAGAAGATAACCCCAAATCTCCGAAATCCAGCCCCGGCATATTCTGAATTTCCATGGCGCTTAAGCGGTCCTCCAATTGCTTGTATCTGTCAGCAGCAGGTGGGTATTGTTCGTCGTTATAGTCCGTCTCGTTGTCGGAGACTGCGGGACTAAGAGCTCCTCCCCTTTGGGGACTGTTTTTCTCAGCAGAAGAAGTAGTTGGATCAGCTTCATTATGGAGTGTGTTCCCAAATCTGCGTCCGGTGTTGAACAACGCAGTCCTCTTTTTCTTCTTCTTCTTCAGGAGTAGAGTCTTCAACTCTTGCTGACCTTGGGCTAGGCTTAGGACCATCTCTTGAAACTGAGCACTTTGGGCCTGAAGGGCCTTGATTGCTTGCTCACTGGATGAGTCTGGATTCATGATGACTGTTCAAAATAAACAGCGAAGGAGATTAAGCAACCTGTGAAATAGGGTACCTGCTATGCATATGGTGCAATGGAATGCGTATGTATGCAATGCATTCAAGGATTTAGAATATTCAAAATTTGTTGTAGACAAAAAGAACGCACATCATATTAATAAGGAGAAATTCGTTAGTACATAAATGCCCCATGGGCCAAATATTACAAAATGACTCCTCAAGGCAAAAAAACATTGCGCATCCTCTTTGGTGCGATGTAGGTGTTGAGATTCCTCTCCTCGTGCAGTAGGCGGGTGAGTTCCAGGACCTTCTTTTCGCTAGCATGTAGACTGGTCTCAAGAGAATTCCGTTCTTCCTTAAGCTGGACCCAGCTCTTCTGCATTTCTTCCCGGGAGGTGGGCATGTCGGGATGTTGAATGGTGTAGGACACTTTTCCTTCCAAGACTGGTTCTTTGATCACAGGGAGCATATGAGGATAAGGCATCACTAACTTCTGGGAGCGGGCGCGTACCCACTTGAGGTAAGGTTCCAACGGGATGGAGTTCCTGTGCCCCAGTGTCTTGCTGTCTATCCTACTTGGCATCCTCCAAGCTCTGATAAATCTCTGACGAAATCCTTGAGTATCGTTGTCGAATTCAAAAACTAGGTTAGGGATTAACATGTCATGAGGGCCATCCCTCCGAGCATAACCAAACTGTCTCCAAGCCAGGCATGGGTTGTAAGTAATACCTCCTTTGATTCCAAATAAAGGAACATTAGGGTACTCCCCGCAACGATCAATGATAGTGACGTCTTCCTTGGACCTAGGGCACCAATGTATATCTACATGCGTGAGAGTCATTAACCGTTGTGACCATCTCAAACCCTGCTCGTTCTTCAAGACTGATTGTGGAAGGTGCGAAATAAACCACCTTCCCAGAAGAGGAGTGCAACACATAAGGACACCCCTTCTTCTCATGGTTCGAGTGTAACATGAGTGAAGGATGTCCCCCAGCAACGTAGGTATAGGATTCTTGGTCATGAAGATCTGGACAGCACTGATATCAATAAGCTGATCTGGGTTAGGGAATAACACCAAACCATAGACAAGGAGGGCCATAACTTCTTCAAATGCTTGTAGGTCAAGGGAGTTCCAACATTCTTGGGCCTTCTCGAACAGAAACCTGGCTAAGAACCCCTTGATACCACTTCTAACTTCCCAATGTCCCTTGAGGTCAGACGGTTGTAGGTGCAAGGCTCTAGAAATCTCTTCAAGCTTGGGTTCCTCTTCCGTACCGTTGTAGGGTAGTTGATCAAGGATAGGGACCTTCAGAAGTCGGGAGAACTCTTCCAATGTAGGTACCAACTGATAGTCCAAGAAGGTGAAACAGTGATGCAGAGGATCAAAGAATTGGAACAGGACCTTTATCATATCTTCCTCAATGTTGGTGTTGACCAAGCTGATGAGACTTCCATGTCTTTCACTGAATGAAGAGTTCTCGGGAATCCTGGACATAAGTTCCTTAAGCTGAGGAGGGATCTTTACAAGGCTAATCTGAATTGTCTTTCTGCGAGCAGTTTCCATATCCTGTAAAACGAGAACAAAGATGAAGATTCGAAACCCTTGAAATGGTTAGTCAATGCACATGATGTTGTATGATGTCATGATGTTATGATTAAATACACCACAAATATTTACAAAGGCAAACATGGTAAGGCACACAAGTCACACAAGACAAACCCTTAGAGTTTAGGCCTGCATGAGGTCTGGGTATTACCCTCTTGAAGTTTGGTGGGCTCAACCTGTCCTATTAGAAGTAACCGGGTTCTAAGGGTCCCAATATCACTGGATTACTTTCATTGTTCATCGTTTCGATTTAGCCACTGAACTGGCGACCGAAATATCCCAGGAAAGCAACCCTCAATTGAGTGTAGTATCGAGTATCAACCAACCTCGGACTGCACCAAAGTCAGTTATCTCACTACCCTAAAAAGGCCAAGATGGTTCAATTAAGGTTCCTAAGGTCAGTTGATGCTTCATGACACCACGCGGCGGCCCCGTACTCTCCTTGACTGAACTCAAGGGTTACCGGTACCCACCAAAGTGCCACATCAACGTAGCAGACTACTTCAACCATGTCGGTATACCCCGCACAGTTCCCTCACAGCCTTGTTGCTACTTTCTAAGAAGGTATCCCCAGATCCGGTTTAGGATCTCTAAAACTCCGATACAAGGCCCACAAATGTAAAAGCAAACAAGACAATTAATTGAAAACAAAGGTGATCTAAGCCCTAAGGTTACTCCACTTTTAAAGTTTCTCCAGCAGAGTCGCCAGTTCTGTGATACGGTGGGAGAACTGACTTGAGGTTTTGCGTTCGTTTTCGCAAATGTTTCGGTTGAGCAAGAGTCGCCACCGACTTTTTATTTTATCCTAAGGAAAGGTTAAAAAGCACAGCAAAAACCTTTGAGATGTTTTCTTGGGTTCGGGGAGTAGATTATAGAAAGGGAAGGTATTAGCACCCTTTCTATCCATGGTTATCCATGGGCTCTTAGTTACTTGCTTAGATCACTTGCCTTTTGTTTTCAATTATTTGAAATGGTGCTTGTGTGTGTGTGGGTTTGAAAATGTTTTGAAAAGAGGCCAATGTGGTGGCAACCTTTGTAATGATCCATGTTGGGATGTATACAAAGGTGTATGTCTTTTGAAAAGGTTTTCATTTGTTTTTGAAAGTGTTGTGAGGTGTGATTTAAAAACAGGCAAGTGTTTTTATTTTGCAAGTTTGACAAGTACTTAAGAGCGATCTACCCTAAAGTTCTCAAAGGTTTTGTTATGTTTTTAACCCTTTTAACAATTTTGTTCCACCATTGCATTTGGTGGACAATCTTGTGTTAGGATGTGAAAGGGACGGGCGCGGGTCATCGTTTAGACCATAATTGCAATGGTGCCAAGTATCTTTGGGCATTTTCCTTAAGGGACTTGATCATTTTGTTTGTATTTGTTTTGAAAGAAAAATATTATCGAGGGACCATGATCATTCAATTTGTTTGTTTTGCCCAAAGAGACCTAACATGCAATATGGCCCAATTTTGAAAGGCAACAAGTGGATGTAACCCTAGGGGTGTTGGTGTGCAAGTGTGTTTTATTGCATGCAAGAGTTTTTCTTTGAATTAGGTTTTTCTATTTCATTGATTTTATCTTGTCATACACGTCCTAATTACTAGCAATAAGAAGCGGAAATGTAAAATCCTACGCTATTACAACAATTAGGGGAGGGGGATACACATTTGTACATGGGGGGTTCAACGAGAAAAATAGACAAAAAAGAAAATAGCAAAAAACAAGATATATATAGAGAGAGAGGGAGCCCGCGCGCTGTTGGGAGGCCATCAGAAGTTCTGACCCAGATCCGCTGTCAGATGATCAACCTGTTGGTGAAACTGGATGAGTCAGAACTTCTGACTCTAGAACCTGCAAAATAGAACCTTGTTAGTGGGGAAATCAGAAGTTCTGATTTCCCTGTGCTGTAAGACAAAAGTTTGTTAGTGGAGAGACCAGAAGTTCTGATTCTGCTGAAAAGGCAATAACTCTCAGAGATTCTGATGTCATTGACACAAAACAGGCTTCAGATGTGCTAACGTCAAAGTCAGCACTTGGCTTTTTCCTGTACTAATCAGAGCATCTGCAATCCTGTTGTTACTCCACAAAACAGGAAACATATTTGGAACAGATCCAGCAAAATAGCAAAAATGTTTCAGAGGTCAGAATCACCAAGGTCACAGGCAAGTCCTATACTGGCTCAGAACGTTCTGAGGTATGAGAGTCCTCAGAACATAAACAGCAATAACATGAATATTTACATTATGTTACTTGAATATGCACAGCTGATGATGCTTAACAGTGGTGAGGGTCAGCAGGGGCTTACCTGACTGTTTGGAAAGTGGTGGGTGAAAGTTAGCTTTTGGTTCTGGTGGTGTTCTGGACAGATTTGGAAAAGGGGAAGTAAAGGTGTATACGTGTATAGGGTCAGAAGTTTGGAAAGAGCGTTTTTGGTTTACAGAAAAGAGCTGGATGTTTGATGAAGTTGAAGGTGAGAAACTTAAAGTTATGAAACAAAGCTGGAGATTTTGGCAGAGTTTCAGAATGCTATGTTGCTAGGAGTTTCGTTTCTCTCTTAGCAATTTTTCTGTTTCTTTTCTTGAACGTCTTTTGCAGTGGTGAAAGCTCTCTATTTATAGGCAAAGTTCTTGTGGATGCCTTGAACATTTAAGGCGCCAACAGAGTTTGAATTTGTTCTTTGACAGAAATTCCTGGGAAGTTGTGATAACAGCTATCTTTCAGCCTAGGTTGCAGCAGCAGGCGTAGATTGGGGAGAAGTGACCTCTGAAGTGGGAGGTGGCGTGAAGACCCATGCCAGAATCTGTGCAAAAGCATTTTCCAAGCCACACGTGAATGCTTAGGAGTGGTTGGAAGCATTAATGGGCATTAAATGGTGACAAGACCTGTCAATACCAACATTCTGGTAATGGAAACCAGCGTTGAATCAGCAGCGTAAACCATGCTCTGGCCTTGGCTGCCTGTTGTCTTAGCAAGCTCTGGAGATTCTCCTGGTTTTCTGGTACGTTCCTTGGATCTACTTCTGGACAATCTGGACTTAGAGATCCTGTATCAATGTGACACCTATCCTTCTGACCTTTCATCTTCTGATTTCAACCTGTTCTGAAGGAGCCTTCATACTTTCCTGTTTCTCTTGCATTCCTTTAGCAAATTCTGACTGAGCTTGTGTAACTGCTGAAGGGGCATGTTCTGTTTGAGGCTTACATTCTGAACCACGTTTACAACTTCTGATTGAACTGATGTAGCTGCTGAAGAGCCAACTTCTGACCATGCTGAGCCAAGCTTGCAACTTCTGACCGTCTTCATCTGGGATGGGTCCAGAAGTTCTGAAGCGCTGATTTTTTTTCTAAAAAACACTTATTTTAAAGAAGCATTCTAAGTACTTAGAAATTGATTGATTTTTTTCTCAAGATAAAAGTGTTGTTTCTGGAGTTCGTGAGATCATCTTGCTCCTGTAAGTGACTTGCTTGGGCAAAAGGATAACTCAGGACTTGGACTTGTTTCAGGGGACTTTGAAAAATCTAAGATGGTTTCCTGAAGAAAGGGAGTAAGCAACAAGGCTGTGAGGGAACTGTGCGGGGTATACCGACATGGTTGAAGCAGTCTGCTACGTTGATGTGGCACTTTGGTGGGTACCGGTAACCCTTGAGTTCAGTCAAGGAGAGTACGGGGCCGCCGCGTGGTGTCATGAAGCATCAACTGACCTTAGGAACCTTAATTGAACCATCTTGGCCTTTTTAGGGTAGTGAGATAACTGACTTTGGTGCAGTCCGAGGTTGGTTGATACTCGATACTACACTCAATTGAGGGTTGCTTTCCTGGGATATTTCGGTCGCCAGTTCAGTGGCTAAATCGAAACGATGAACAATGAAAGTAATCCAGTGATATTGGGAACCTTAGAACCCGGTTACTTCTAATAGGACAGGTTGAGCCCACCAAACTTCAAGAGGGTAATACCCAGACCCCATGCAGGCCTAAACTCTAAGGGTTTGTCTTGTGTGACTTGTGTGCCTTACCATGTTTGCCTTTGTAAATATTTGTGGTGTATTTAATCATAACATCATGACATCATACAACATCATGTGCATTGACTAACCATTTCAAGGGTTTCGAATCTTCATCTTTGTTCTCGTTTTACAGGATATGGAAATTGCTCGCAGAAAGACAATTCAGATTAGCCTTGTAAAGATCCCTCCTCAGCTTAAGGAACTTATGTCCAGGATTCCCGAGAACTCTTCATTCAGTGAAAGACATGGAAGTCTCATCAGCTTGGTCAACACCAACATTGAGGAAGATATGATAAAGGTCATGTTCCAATTCTTTGATCCTCTGCATCACTGTTTCACCTTCTTGGACTATCAGTTGGTACCTACATTGGAAGAGTTCTCCCGACTTCTGAAGGTCCCTATCCTTGATCAACTACCCTACAACGGTACGGAAGAGGAACCCAAGCTTGAAGAGATTGCTAGAGCCTTGCACCTACAACCGTCTGACCTCAAGGGACATTGGGAAGTTAGAAGTGGTATCAAGGGGTTCTTAGCCAGGTTTCTGTTCGAGAAGGCCCAAGAATATTGGAACTCCCTTGACCTACAAGCATTTGAAGAAGTTATGGCCCTCCTTGTCTATGGTTTGGTGTTATTCCCTAACCCAGATCAGCTTATTGATATCAGTGCTGTCCAGATCTTCATGACCAAGAATCCTATACCTACGTTGCTGGGGGACATCCTTCACTCATGTTACACTCGAACCATGAGAAGAAGGGGTGTCCTTATGTGTTGCACTCCTCTCTTGGGAAGGTGGTTTATTTCGCACCTTCCACAATCAGTCTTGAAGAACGAGCAGGGTTTGAGATGGTCACAACGGTTAATGACTCTCACGCATGCAGATATACATTGGTGCCCTAGGTCCAGGGAAGACGTCACTATCATTGATCGTTGCGGGGAGTACCCTAATGTTCCTTTATTTGGAATCAAAGGAGGTATTACTTACAACCCATGCCTGGCTTGGAGACAGTTTGGTTATGCTCGGAGGGATGGCCCTCATGACATGTTAATCCCTAACCTAGTTTTTGAATTCGACAACGATACTCAAGGACTTCGTCAGAGATTTATCAGAGCTTGGAGGATGCCAAGTAGGATAGATAGCAAGACACTAGGGCACATGAACTCCATCCCGTTGGAACCTTACCTCAAGTGGGTACGCGCCCGCTCCCAGAAGTTAGTGATGCCTTATCCTCATATGCTCCCTGTGATCAAAGAACCAGTCTTAGAAGGAAAAGTGTCCTACACCATTCAACATCCCGACATGCCCACCTCCCGGGAAGAAATGCAGAAGAGCTGGGTCCAGCTTAAGGAAGAACGGAATTCTCTTGAGACCAGTCTACATGCTAGCGAAAAGAAGGTCCTGGAACTCACCCGCCTACTGCACGAGGAGAGGAATCTCAACACCTACATCGCACCAAAGAGGATGCGCAATTTTTTTTTGCCTTGAGGAGTCATTTTGTAATATTTGGCCCATGGGGCATTTATGTACTAACGAATTTCTCCTTATTAATATGATGTGCGTTCTTTTTGTCTACAACAAATTTTGAATATTCTAAATCCTTGAATGCATTGCATACATACGCATTCCATTGCACCATATGCATAGTAGGTACCCTATTTCACAGGTTGCTTAATCTCCTTCGCTGTTTATTTTGAACAGTCATCATGAATCCAGACTCATCCAGTGAGCAAGCAATCAAGGCCCTTCAGACCCAAAGTGCTCAGTTTCAAGAGATGGTCCTAAGCCTAGCCCAAGGTCAGCAAGAGTTGAAGACTCTACTCCTGAAGAAGAAGAAGAAAAAGAGGACTGCGTTGTTCAACACCGGACGCAGATTTGGGAACACACTCCATAATGAAGCTGATCCAACTACTTCTTCTGCTGAGAAAAACAGTCCCCAAAGGGGAGGAGCTCCTAGTCCCGCAGTCTCCGACAACGAGACGGACTATAACGACGAACAATACCCACCTGCTGCTGACAGATACAAGCAATTGGAGGACCGCTTAAGCGCCATGGAAATTCAGAATGTGCCGGGGCTGGATTTCGGAGATTTGGGGTTATCTTCTGGGGTAGTAATTCCACACAAGTTTAAGGCGCCTGCCTTCGCCAAGTATGATGGGGTCTCCTGCCCAAAGCTGCACCTAAGGTCGTACGTGAGGAAGATCCAACCTTATACGGCAGATAAGAACCTTTGGATTCACTTCTTCCAAGATAGCCTCTCGGGGTCACAGCTTGAATGGTTCTACCAATTAGATGGAGCTAGCATCCGACACTGGGAAGATTTAGCAACCGCATTTTACAGACAATACCAATACAATTCTGATCTCGCTCCTACGCGTACCCAACTTCAGGGTATGTCTCTAGGGGCGGGTGAAGGGTTCAAAGAGTACGCTCAAAAATGGAGATTTGGCTGGCAGGGTGCAGCCTCCATTGACTGATCGTGAGCTGGTTGATATGTTTCTAGGGACGTTGTCTGGTCCGTTTTTCAATCATTTGGTTGGTAACTCCTCCGCTGGGTTTACAGATTTGATATTGACGGGAGAGAGAATTGAAGCTGGCATCAGGTCAGGCAAGATACAAAAGGCTGCCTCCACAAGTGCTGAGAAGAGGCCGTTTAAGAAAGAAGCAAGTGCCGTCTACGGTACTAGAAGACAAGTCAAGCCCGAAAGTCGCCAAGCCGTCAATGCTTTGGTCATCTCAAAACCTGTTACTGCTCCTCAGCAGTACAATCAACAAAGAAGCGAAAGGCCTAAGAGGCAGTATACTCGACTGAGTATGACCTTATCTCAAATATTACCCCAACTGTTATCCACCAACCTGGTGACCCTCAAAGAAGCTCCTAAGGTCGTCAACACTGTGTCTCCTAAGTATAACCCGAATGCCAGGTGTGCTTATCATTCTGATAGTCCCGGGCACACTACTGATGATTGCTGGGCCTTAAGAAACAAAGTGCAAGATCTGATCGACGCAAAGGAAATTCAGTTTGAAGCGCCAGAGAGACCAAATGTTGTAACTGCTCCTATGCCCCAGCATAGAGTAAATGCCATTGAGGATGAATTGTATGCTGTTTCGGTAGATGAAGTTGTTACCCCTCTGAAGACCGTTAAGAAGAACCTACTGCGGGCCGGTTTATTTCCGGGTTGCAGTGAAGGTTGCCTATTCTGTGTTGTTTCCCTATCTGGTTGTCCCTTGCTGAGGTTAGGCGTCCAAAGCCTAATGGATAGTAGGGAGATTCTATTTAAAAAGTCTGTTGTTCAGTTGGTTCCGGTAAAAGAAGTTTCTGTGGTTACCATCTTCAATAATCTAATCAAGGCTCCCCCGAAGAAGCCTGTTCAAATCATGACTGTCGCACCTGTGGTTATTACTGTTCCGGGGCCTCTCCCCTACGTATCTGATAAAGCTGTCCCCTGGCATTATGGGGCAGACGTATATGTAAATGGAATCAAACAAGAATTCAACACTGGCACCAGTATCTGCAATATCACTGGTCCAGCCAAGGTCACCCGCAGTGGCAGGCTTTTCTCGCCTGATATTGCACCGCCCGCTATTCGAAGACCCCTCCTTATAACACCTACAAGTTTACCTGTTCCTGCTGCTGATCAAGTTGTTTCCCCTGCTGCCGAGTCATCAAATGCTCGGGGCAAAGGGATTGAAGAAGAGCCTGCCCGGACGGAGGCACCAATACCTGTAAATGCTGAGGCCTCCCAACAAGAAATGGAAGAGATCCTGAAAATAATAAAGAAGAGTGATTTCAATGTTGTCGAACAGCTGGGGCATACGCCCTCCAAGATCTCCATGCTCTCTTTATTGCTATGCTCCGAGGCTCATGCTAAAGCCTTGATTTCATTTCTCAAGACGGCCCATGTGCCACAGGAGACATCTGCAGTCCAGTTCACTGATTGCGTAGCAAATCTGACAGCAGACAATGGCTTGGGTTTTTCAGATACTGACCTGACTGCGAAGGGAAGAGACCACAATGATGCCCTGCATGTCTCTATCGAATGCAGGGGCACCACTCTGGCGCATGTATTGGTGGATATTGGTTCCTCCTTGAATGTCCTACCGAAAAAGGCTTTAGACCGTTTGGATTATGAAGGCCTGGAACTGAAGCCCAGCAATATCATCGTCAGGGCCTTTGACGGTTCAAAAAGGATGGTTCATGGAGAGGTTGACATCCCTATTCGTGTGGGCTCTCAAGTATTTGACTCTACTTTTTATGTGATGGATATACGTCCATCGTACTCTTGTCTACTGGGTCGACCTTGGATCCATAAAGCTGGGGCAGTAACCTCTACCTTGCATCAGAAGCTGAAGTACCCTGTCAGGGGGAAGATTGTCACTGTGCAAGGAGAAGAGGAGTATATGGTGAGCCATTTGAATTCCTTTAGGTACATTGAGATGGATTGGGAGTTTATTGAGACCCCCTTTCAGCATTTCGAGGAGGTGCATCCAATTTCAGAAGCAGCAGAAACAACAGTCGAAGAGAATGTTTCCTTGAAGATGGCTTCCCTAAGGGATGCCCGGGCTGTGGTTCAGAAAGGAAATTGTGCAAACTGGGGTCAGCTTCCTGATTTCACTCCAAAGACCGACAAGTTTGGGCTGGGCTTTACTGTAGAGGCTCAGAGGGCTGTGCGCAAGGAGAAGGTCAGAAAGGCTCCGGTGTTTATCTCCAGCTCAAGGGTGAATGCCATCGAGGAAGATGTAGAGGAAGCAGAATTTGACAGTTGGATCTACCCGACTACCAGCAACGGACCAAGCAACTGGACGGCAAAGGATTTTACACCTATCACATTTGTCACGCAGTTTCAATCCACTCTGGATCTCACTGGTAACAGCTCTGCTACCGCCAGTTATGACTTCGAAAATCCGATCAACTTGGCCGAGGACGAAGGTGAAGATGATTGCGAAGTGCCTGGTGAACTCGCAAGACTGCTACTCCAGGAAGAGAGGGTTATTCAACCACACAAAGAGCCTGTGGAAACAATTAACTTGGGTACTGAGACAGATAAGAAAGAGGTCAAGATTGGCGCCAATCTAGAGCTCAGCGTGAAGCAACGATTAATCCAGATGCTACAAGATTACATGGAGATTTTTGCTTGGTCCTATGAAGATATGCCTGGTTTGGATGCCGACATTGTAGTTCACCACCTACCAACCAAGGAAGATTGCCCTCCGGTAAAGCAAAAAGTCCGACGGATGCGTCCAGAGATGTCTGAAAAGATCAAGGCCGAGGTTATTAAACAGTTCGATGCCGGTTTCCTTGCAGTGACTTCTTACCCTCAGTGGGTTGCCAATGTGGTGCCAGTGCCGAAGAAGGACGGTAAAGTCAGAATGTGTGTTGACTACAGGGATCTGAACAGGGCCAGCCCCAAGGATGACTTCCCCTTGCCTCACATCGACGTTCTTGTTGACAATACCGCTCAACACAAGGTTTTCTCCTTCATGGATGGTTTTTCAGGGTATAATCAGATTAAGATGGCTCCAGAGGACATGGAGAAGACTACCTTTGTGACTCAGTGGGGGACCTTCTGTTATAAGGTCATGCCGTTCGGGTTGAAAAATGTTGGGGCAACCTATCAACGTGCCATGGTGGCTTTATTTCATGATATGATCCATCATGAGATTGAGGTTTACGTTGATGACATGATTGCAAGGTCTCAAACTAAGGAGGAGCACCTTGACCATCTGAGGAAGTTGTTTGACCGACTCAAGTTATACAAGCTGAGGTTGAATCCCAACAAATGCACCTTTGGGGTAAGATCCGGAAAATTGCTAGGTTTCATTGTAAGTGATAAAGGTATTCAGGTGGACCCTGCCAAGGTAAAAGCCATACAAGAGATGCCGACTCCAAAGACAGAGAAGGAAGTCAGAGGCTTCCTGGGACGATTGAATTACATTGCCCGATTCATCTCACATCTGACTGCTACTTGTGAGCCAATCTTCAAATTACTGAAGAAAGATCAAGTAGTACGCTGGAATGATGAATGTCAGGCCGCCTTTGAAAAGATAAAGGAATATCTCCAAGAGCCCCCAATTCTTATGCCACCGGTGGAAGGAAGACCTCTGATACTATACTTGACGGTGCTTGATAATTCAATGGGGTGTGTGCTAGGGCAGCATGACGAGTCTGGCCGAAAAGAGCACGCTATTTATTACTTGAGCAAAAAGTTTACCGACTGTGAGTCTCGTTACTCACTGCTTGAGAAAACTTGCTGCGCTCTAGTATGGGCTGCTCGCCGGCTGAGACAGTATATGTTGACTCACACTACTCTATTAATTTCAAAGATGGATCCCATCAAGTACATATTTGAAAAGCCTGCTCTGTCCGGAAGAATAGCGAGATGGCAAATGATCTTGACGGAATATGACATCCAATATACAACTCAGAAGGAAATTAAGGGAAGTGTACTGGCAGATCATTTGGCACACCAACCTGTGGACGATTACCAATCATTGAACTTTGATTTTCCGGACGAAGACATCATGGTGGTAACTGACTGTGAAGTACCTGGACCGGATGAAGGACCTGAGGAAGGATCCCGATGGTCTATGCATTTTGATGGAGCCTTCAATGCTTTGGGTAACGACGTCGGCGCTGTAATCATATCTCCCAAAGGAACTCATACTCCCCTCACCGCCCGATTATGTTTCAGCTGCACCAACAATATGGCAGAATATGAGGCATGTATCATGGGTTTACAAGCTGCAATCGACTTAAGGATAAAATTTCTAAGTGTCTTCGGAGATTCCGCTCTCGTGATCAATCAGATCAAAGGCGAGTGGGATACGAAACACCCGAATATTATTCCTTACAAGGAGTATGTGTTGACCTTGCTCCCCCACTTTGAAGAAATAACTTTCGAACACTTCCCTAGAGAGGAGAATCAGCTAGCGGACGCACTAGCCACAATGTCTTCAATGTTCAAAGTTAAATGGGACAATGAGGCTCCCCGAATCATTATCTGGAAGTTGGATGAACCGGCATACTGCTGCGAGCTCGAGGCTGAGAAGGTGATTGAAAAGCCCTGGTATCATGAGGTGAAGAGGTACTTGGGAGCTCAGGAGTACCCTGAAGGTGTGTCTGTCAACGATAAGAAGTTCATGAGGAGGTTTGCTGCGAAATTCTTCCTCAGCAACGACATTCTCTACAAACGGAATTATGATTCAACGCTGCTACGTTGTGTGGATAAGGCCGAAGCAGAGAAAATCATGATAGAACTGCATGAAGGTACATTTGGAACACATTCCAGTGGACACACCATGGCTAAGAAAATCCTTCGGGCAGGATATTTCTGGTCCACAATGGAAGCCGATTGTTACCAACACTCCCGAACTTGTCATAAATGCCAGATCTATGCTGACAAGGTGCATATCCCTCCGGTTCCTTTGAATGTCCTGACGGCACCTTGGCCTTTCGCAATGTGGGGCATCGATATGATCGGTGAGATCCGACCGACGGCATCCAATGGGCATCGCTTCATCTTGGTGGCGATCGATTACTTCACGAAGTGGGTTGAGGCAGCCTCCTACGCCACAGTAACCAAGAGCGTCGTGGCACGTTTCATCCAGCATAACCTGATCTGTCGGTACGGTGTCCCAGAAAGAATCATTACGGACAATGGTACCAATCTCAATAATACGATGATCACTGAACTCTGTGAACAATTCAAGATACAACACCACAATTCTTCTCCCTACCGGCCGAAGATGAATGGGGCTGTAGAGGCAGCTAATAAGAATATCAAGAAAATTGTGCAGAAGATGACGGTGACTTATAAGGATTGGCACGAGATGTTACCATTCGCCCTTCATGGGTACCGTACCTCAGCAAGGACGTCAACCGGGGCAACTCCTTTCTCTTTGGTCTATGGCATGGAGGCAGTCTTGCCAATCGAAATCCAGATACCCTCTCTCCGGATAATGAAGGATGCAGACTTAAATGAAGATGATTGGATTCAGACTCGACTTGATCAATTAAATCTGATTGACGAAAAGAGGCTCACTGCTATCTGTCATGGTCAAACGTATCAAAAACGGATGATCAGGGCATTTAACAAGAAAGTCAAACCACGAGAGTATCAAGTTGGGGACCTGGTAATCAAACGCATCATCCTTCCTCAAAGTGATCCCAGGGGCAAATGGACCCCTACGTACGAAGGGCCATTTGTGGTTAAAC
The DNA here is from genome assembly GCA_948472305.1 of Vicia faba. Classification (NCBI taxonomy): domain Eukaryota; kingdom Viridiplantae; phylum Streptophyta; class Magnoliopsida; order Fabales; family Fabaceae; genus Vicia; species Vicia faba. The sequence continues at coordinate 174,688,796 of OX451740.1, read as the reverse complement.
GTGTGTTCTCAGGAGGAGCCATGATCCTAACCACCATGGATGGTGACGACCTTCCTCACCCCGCCAATGCAGACATAGTGAAAAAATACTACGCATAAATAAAAGACCTGCTAGGTTGACATACCTAGGCAAAAATAAGGGCTTCCCGGCGAACCAAAAGGGTTCGGGCAAAAATAAGGGATGAAATGAAAAAAATCTGTACACCCGGCAAGTCGAAAACCTGAAAAGGCGGCTTGGGCAAAAATGGGTATCCCGGTGGACCGAAAACCTGAAAGGGCGGTCCAGGAAAAAGTTAGGGATGGAGCGTAACACTATGTCTCATTGGATCACTTCGCATCCGGAATTCAGCATCAGCTATCTGGCTCAGACTTCCGCATCGACCAATCAGCTTCATCTTCAACCAGGCAGCAAAGCGATGAGACGCCCGGAGACATAAAGGCAATAGCAGAGTTGGAACCCAGTGGGATCGTTCACATAGCTGTTTTATTTCCTTTTCAAAATTCTATGTTATTTGGCGGCGCCCTCTTACTAGGATGTCAGCCTCTTGTATAAAAACGCCTATTCACAGGCAAAGTTCAAATCAATACAAATTCACTTGTCCATACAAGTTGCCATTGTTTTTCTTCTTTGTTTTGTCTTGCGAAGAACGTCCAATGTTCATTTTTGATATATGCATTTGACATTAAAATCACTGATTCATAAATATTTGCGTATGAAACAAAAGATCAATTACAGGTGACATCAGAAACAGGGGCAATGTGAAGTTGTCCGATGCAGTCTGATTGCTTTGTCCGCCAAGGTACCCGGTTAGATTCGACTGAAGGATGTGACCAAATCATCTCAACGCCCCGCAGAGTAAGACAAGAGTCGGCAATACTTTCCCCAAGCTGAGTTGATTCCCCGTCAATCCTGAAAAGGGAAAACGTTCCCCGGCAGGTCTTAAAGCTTATCCCCAGTAGATTCTGGAAGCTTGTTCCCTGCAGAATACGGACGTCTCTCCCTAACTTTATTCAGAGTTATTCCTCACAAGGGCTTATAACTGGGTTATCCTCAGCTAATCGCCACGGAAGATCGCCCCCAACAAAGTTCTTTCAATCCCCAGCGGATTTTATCTTTGGTATCCCCAGCAGAGTTTATCTTTGGTATCCCCAGCGGAGTTTATCTTTGGTATCCCCAGCAGAGTTTATCATTATTATCCCCAGCGGGATCCATCATTAAAGTCCTCAGCAGACCTCTCATCAAAACTTCAGCAAAGTATCTCGGCCACAGGGTAACTCCCCAGCCAATCGTCAAAGATCTATTTTCCTAAGACGAAGACACATTCATAAACATTTCACACTTTCATACATCTCGCTTACATACATGATAAAGTGCATACACCGCTGTCTCATGCTAAAACATCACGCATATTATACATCATGACATTGCATACAACTTATGTCTTGCCTTTTCAGAAAAAAAAGGCAATCCCAAAGAAAGCTACCTTCAACTATCATAAATTCCAGACTCGATTCCTGTATCTAGCCAGGGCACGTCTGAAGAGTTCGAAGATTCGATTCCTGTATCCAGCCAGGGTACATCTATCAACTGTCACGTTTCCAGACTCGATTCCTGTATCTAGCCAGGGCACGTCTGAAGAGTTCGAAGATTCGATTCCTGTATCCAGCCAGGGCACATCTATCAACTGTCACGTTTCCAGACTCGATTCCTGTATCTAGCCAGGGCACGTCTGAAGAGTTCGAAGATTCGATTCCTGTATCCAGCCAGGGCACATCTATCAACTGTCACGTTTCCAGACTCGATTTCTGTATCTAGCCAGGGCACGTCTGAAGAGTTCGAAGATTCGATTCCTGTATCCAGCCAGGGCACGTCTATCAACTACAACATTTCCAAATCTAACCCCTGTATCCATCCAGGGCACATCTGTGAGCCGCGGATTGTAGATTCAATACCTGTATCCAGCCAGGGCATATCTGCATAAGGAGATTGGAGATCAAACACCTGTAACAAGCCAGGAAAACATCTGCCTTTCTCAGATTCATAGAGTTCTCGCTAAGGAATCTCTTGTGCGATCCACCACTTCCAAATGGCATCTGTAAGCCCATTCTCGACGAAGATCTGTCACATCTCCAGATGGCATCTGTAAGCCCATCTCCCTATCCATCACCTCTCCAAATGGCATCTATAAGCCCATTCCCGCCATCACATTGCTGATACTCTACTAAGCGAGTGCAAATTTTCGGGCACTCTGGTGTCCAATCTCCTTTTACCTTCGAGTCGCGAAAGGCAAACTCGCCAATCTAACTCTTCAGGTTCAAGAAGATTGAACAGGGGCAACTGTTGTACCCCAAAATTTGCCCTCCCTTTCTTCAGGAAACCATCTTAGATTTTTCAAAGTCCCCTGAAACAAGTCCAAGTCCTGAGTTATCCTTTTGCCCAAGCAAGTCACTTACAGGAGCAAGATGATCTCACGAACTCCAGAAACAACACTTTTATCTTGAGAAAAAAATCAATCAATTTCTAAGTACTTCGAATGCTTCTTTAAAATAAGTGTTTTTTAGAAAAAAAATCAGCGCTTCAGAACTTCTGGACCCATCCCAGATGAAGACGGTCAGAAGTTGCAAGCTTGGCTCAGCATGGTCAGAAGTTGGCTCTTCAGCAGCTACATCAGTTCAATCAGAAGTTGTAAACGTGGTTCAGAATGTAAGCCTCAAACAGAACATGCCCCTTCAGCAGTTACACAAGCTCAGTCAGAATTTGCTAAAGGAATGCAAGAGAAACAGGAAAGTATGAAGGCTCCTTCAGAACAGGTTGAAATCAGAAGATGAAAGGTCAGAAGGATAGGTGTCACATTGATACAGGATCTCTAAGTCCAGATTGTCTAGAAGTAGATCCAAGGAACGTACCAGAAAACCAGGAGAATCTCCAGAGCTTGCTAAGACAACAGGCAGCCAAGGCCAGAGCATGGTTTACGCTGCTGATTCAACGCTGGTTTCCATTACCAGAATGTTGGTATTGACAGGTCTTGTCACCATTTAATGCCCATTAATGCTTCCAACCACTCCTGAGCATTCACGTGTGGCTTGGAAAATGCTTTTGCACAGATTCTGGCATGGGTCTTCACGCCACCGCCCACTTCAGAGGTCACTTCTCCCCAATCTACGCCTGCTGCTGCAACCTAGGCTGAAAGATAGCTGTTATCACAACTTCCCAGGAATTTCTGTCAAAGAACAAATTCAAACTCTGTTGGCGCCTTAAATGTTCAAGGCATCCACAAGAACTTTGCCTATAAATAGAGAGCTTTCACCACTGCAAAAGACGTTCAAGAAAAGAAACAGAAAAATTGCTAAGAGAGAAACGAAACTCCTAGCAACATAGCATTCTGAAACTCTGCCAAAATCTCCAGCTTTGTTTCATAACTTTAAGTTTCTCACCTTCAACTTCATCAAACATCCAGCTCTTTTCTGTAAACCAAAAACGCTCTTTCCAAACTTCTGACCCTATACACGTATACACCTTTACTTCCCCTTTTCCAAATCTGTCCAGAACACCACCAGAACCAAAAGCTAACTTTCACCCACCACTTTCCAAACAGTCAGGTAAGCACCTGCTGACCCTCACCACTGTTAAGCATCATCAGCTGTGCATATTCAAGTAACATAATGTAAATATTCATGTTATTGCTGTTTATGTTCTGAGGACTCTCATACCTCAGAACGTTCTGAGCCAGTATAGGACTTGCCTGTGACCTTGGTGATTCTGACCTCTGAAACATTTTTGCTATTTTGCTGGATCTGTTCCAAATATGTTTCCTGTTTTGTGGAGTAACAACAGGATTGCAGATGCTCTGATTAGTACAGGAAAAAGCCAAGTGCTGACTTTGACGTTAGCACATCTGAAGCTTGTTTTGCTGTCAATGACATCAGAATCTCTGAGAGTTATTGCCTTTTCAGCAGAATCAGAACTTCTGGTCTCTCCACTAACAAACTTCTGTCTTGCAGCGCAGGGAAATCAGAACTTCTGATTTCCCCACTAACAAGGTTCTGTTTTGCATGTTCTAGAGTCAGAAGTTCTGACTCATCCAGTTTCACCAACAGGTTGATCATCTGACAGCGGATCTGGGTCAGAACTTCTGATGGCCTCCCAACAGCGCGCGGGCTCCCTCTCTCTCTATATATATCTTGTTTTTTGCTATTTTCTTTTTTGTCTATTTTTCTCGTTGAACCCCCCATGTACAAATGTGTATCCCCCTCCCCTAATTGTTGTAATAGCGTAGGATTTTACATTTACGCTTCTTATTGCTAGTAATTAGGACGTGTATGACAAGATAAAATCAATGAAATAGAAAAACCTAATTCAAAGAAAAACTCTTGCATGCAATAAAACACACTTGCACACCAACACCCCTAGGGTTACATCCACTTGTTGCCTTTCAAAATTGGGCCATATTGCATGTTAGGTCTCTTTGGGCAAAACAAACAAATTGAATGATCATGGTCCCTCGATAATATTTTTCTTTCAAAACAAATACAAACAAAATGATCAAGTCCCTTAAGGAAAATGCCCAAAGATACTTGGCACCATTGCAATTATGGTCTAAACGATGACCCGCGCCCGTCCCTTTCACATCCTAACACAAGATTGTCCACCAAATGCAATGGTGGAACAAAATTGTTAAAAGGGTTAAAAACATAAAAAAAACCTTTGAGAACTTTAGGGTAGATCGCTCTTAAGTACTTGTCAAACTTGCAAAATAAAAACACTTGCCTGTTTTTAAATCACACCTCACAACACTTTCAAAAACAAACTTTCAAAAACAAATGAAAACCTTTTCAAAAGACATACACCTTTGTATACATCCCAACATGGATCATTACAAAGGTTGCCACCACATTGGCCTCTTTTCAAAACATTTTCAAACCCACACACACACAAGCACCATTTCAAATAATTGAAAACAAAAGGCAAGTGATCTAAGCAAGTAACTAAGAGCCCATGGATAACCATGGATAGAAAGGGTGCTAATACCTTCCCTTTCTATAATCTACTCCCCGAACCCAAGAAAACATCTCAAAGGTTTTTGCTGTGCTTTTTAACCTTTCCTTAGGATAAAATAAAAAGTCGGTGGCGACTCTTGCTCAAACGAAACATTTGCGAAAACGAACACAAAACCTCAAGTCAGTTCTCCCACCGTATCATAGAACTGGCGACTCTGCTGGGGATACCTTCTGAACAGAACTGAGCTTGTGTAACTGCTGAAGGGGCATGTTCTGTTTGAGGCTTACATTCTGAACCATGTTTACAACTTCTGATTGAACTGATGTAGCTGCTGAAGAGCCAACTTCTGACCATGCTGAGCCAAGCTTGCAACTTCTGACCGTCTTCATCTGGGATGGGTCCAGAAGTTCTGAAGCGCTGATTTTTTTTCTAAAAAACACTTATTTTAAAGAAGCATTCTAAGTACTTAGAAATTGATTGATTTTTTTCTCAAGATAAAAGTGTTGTTTCTGGAGTTCGTGAGATCATCTTGCTCTTGTAAGTGACTTGCTTGGGCAAAAGGATAACTCAGGACTTGGACTTGTTTCAGGGGACTTTGAAAAATCTAAGATGGTTTCCTGAAGAAAGGGAGGGCAAATTTTGGGGTACAACAATTGTCATTTCATATATCATGAATAAAGACCTTGGACGTTTTCTCGCACTTCAAATCTTATGCTCTTTTTCTTTCTTTCCTTTCTTTATATATCGCAAAACAACTGTATTTACACACACTCACCTATACAGGTTTCAATCCACTCTGGATCTCACTGGTAACGACTCTGCTACTGCCAGTTATGACTTCGAAAATCCGATCAACTTAGCCGAAGACGAAGGTGAAGATGATTGCGAAGTGCCTGGTGAGCTTGCAAGACTGTTACTCCAGGAAGAGAGGGCAATTCAACCACATGAAGAGCCAGTGGAAACGATAAATCTGGGTACTGAGGCAGATAGGAAGGAAGTCAAGATTGGTGCTAATCTGGAGCTCAGCGTGAAGCAACGGTTGTCTCAGATGCTGCATGACTACATGGAAATCTTTGCCTGGTCCTACGAAGACATGCCTGGGTTGGATACTGACATTGTGGTCCATCACTTGCCTACTAAGGAAGACTACCCTCCGGTTAAGTAGAAGGTCTGTCGTATGCGTCCAGAGATGTCTGAGAAGATCAAAGCTGAGGTTATGAAGCAATTCGATGCCGGGTTTCTTGCAGTGACTTCTTACCCTCAGTGGGTTGCTAATGTGGTTCCGTTACCAAAGAAAGATGGCAAGGTCAGAATGTGTGTTGATTACAGGGATCTGAACAGGGCCAGCCCCAAGGATGACTTCCCCCTACCTCACATTGATGTCCTGGTGGACAATACTGCTCAGCATAAGGTGTTTTCCTTCATGGATGGTTTTTCAGGGTATAATCAGATCAAGATGGCTCCTGAAGACATGGAAAAGACTACCTTTGTTACTCAGTGGGGCACCTTCTGCTACAAGGTCATGCCATTCGGGTTGAAAAATGCTGGGGCAACCTACCAACGTGCCATGGTTGCTCTATTTCATGACATGATCCATCATGAGATTGAGGTATATGTCGACGACATGATTGCAAGGTCCCAAACTGAGGAGGAACACCTTGATCATCTGCAGAAGTTGTTTGACCGTCTGAAACTGTACAAGCTGAGATTGAACTCGAACAAGTGCACCTTTGGGGTAAGATCTGGAAAGTTGCTAGGCTTCGTTGTAAGTGATAAGGGTATTCAAGTGGACCCTGCCAAGGTTAAAGCCATTCAAGAGATGCCAGTTCCTAAGACAGAGAAAGAGGTCATAGGCTTTTTAGGACGCCTGAATTACATTGCTCGATTCATCTCGCACCTAACCGCTACCTGTGAACCAATCTTCAAGCTGCTGAAGAAAGATCAGGTAGTACGTTGGAATGATGAATGTCAGGCCGCCTTTGATAGGATCAAAGAGTATCTCCAAGAACCACCCATTCTTATGCCACCGGTTGAAGGGAGACCTCTGATACTATACTTGACAGTACTTGACAACTCAATGGGGTGTGTGCTGGGGCAGCATGACGAGTCTGGCCGAAAAGAGCACGCCATTTATTACCTTAGCAAAAAGTTTACCGACTGTGATACCCGATACTCACTGCTCGAGAAAACTTGCTGCGCTTTGGTATGGGCTGCTCGCCGGCTGAGACAGTATATGCTGACTCACACTACCTTGCTGATCTCAAAGATGGATCCAATAAAGTACATATTTGAAAAGCCTGCTCTGTCTGGGAGAATAGCAAGATGGCAAATGATCTTGACAGAATACGACATCCAGTACACAACTCAGAAAGCCATCAAAGGAAGTGTACTGGAAGACCACTTGGCACATCAGGCAGTAGACGACTATCAGTCAATGAATTTTGAGTTTCCCAACGAGAGCATCATGATAGTGACTGATTGTGAAGTACCTGGACCGGATGAAGGACCTGAGGAAGGATCCCGATGGTCTATGCACTTTGACGGAGCCTCCAACGCTTTGGGTAACGGTATCGGCGCTGTAATCATATCCCCTTAAGGCACTCATACTCCACTTACTGCCCGACTATGTTTCAACTTCACTAACAACATGGCGGAGTATGAGGCATGCATCATGGGTCTCCAAGCTGCGATTGACTTAAGGATCAAGTTTCTGAGTGTCTTCGGAGATTCCGCTCTCGTGATCAATCAGATCAAAGGCGAGTGGGATACGAAACATTCGAATCTCATTCCTTACAAAGAATGTGTGTTAACATTGATCCCCCACTTCACATAGATAACCTTTGAACATCTCCCAAGAGAGGAGAATCAGTTGGCGGACGTGTTAGCTACGATGTCTTCCATGTTCAAAGTCAAATGGGACAATGAGGCTCCCCGGGTCATCATCTGGAAACTGGACGAACCGGCATACTGTTGTGATCTTGAGATAGAGTTAGTGACTGAAAAACCTTGGTACCATGAGGTGAAGAGATACTTGGAAGCTCAAGAGTATCCTGAAGGTGCATCTGTAAATGATAAGAAGTTTCTGAGAAGGTTCGCAGCAAAGTTCTTCCTTAGCAACGACATCCTGTACAAGCGAAACCATGATTCGACCTTACTGTGTTGTGTGGATAAGACTGAAGCAGAAAGGATCATGGCAGAGCTACACGAAGGTACCTTCGGAACACACTCCAGTGGACACACCATGGCAAAGAAAATCCTTCGGGCAGGGTATTTCTGGTCCACAATGGAAGCCAACTATTACCAACATTCTCGGACATGTCACAAATGCCAGATTTATGCAGACAAGGTGCACGTTCCTCCAGTTCCTCTGAATGTCCTGACTGCACCTTGGCCTTTTGCAATGTGGGGCATAGATATGATCGGCGAGATTAAACCTACGGCATCCAATGGGCATCGCTTCATCCTAGTAGCGATTGATTACTTCACGAAGTGGGTTGAGGCAGCTTCCTGCGCCATTGTAACCAAGAATGTTGTGGCACAGTTCATTCGGCATAACCTGATCTGTCGATACGGCGTCCCTGAAAGGATCATTACAGACAACGGTACCAATCTCAATAACAAGATGATCACTGAGCTCTGCGAGCAATTCAAGATACAACACCACAACTCTTCTCCCTACCGGCCGAAGATGAATGGGGCTGTAGAAGCAGGGAATAAGAACATTAAGAAAATTGTGCAGAAGATGACAGTGACCTATAAAGATTGGCACGAGATGTTACCGTTTGCTCTACATGGGTACCGTACCTCAGCAAGGACGTCAACCGGGGCAACTCCTTTCTCCTTGGTCTATGGCATGGAGGCAGTCTTACCGATTGAAGTGTAGATACCCTCTCTCCGGATAATGAAGGATGCAGATCTGAGCGAAAATGATTGGATCCAGACACGACTTGATCAGTTAAATATAATTGACGAAAAGAGACTTACTGCTATTTGTCATGGTCAGACGTATCAAAAACGGATGATCAGGGCATTTAACAAAAAGGTCAGACCACAAGAATATCAAATTGGGGATCTGGTAATCAAACGCATCATCCTTCCTCAGAGTGATCCAAGGGGCAAATGGACCCCTACGTACGATGGGCCATTTATGGTTAAACATGTGTTCTCAGGAGGAGTCATGATTCTAACCAACATGGATGGTGACGACCTTCCTCACCCCGCCAATGCAGACATAGTAAAAAGATACTACGCATGATAAAAGACCCGCTAGGTTGACATACCTAGGCAAAAATTAGGGCTTCCCGGCGAACCAAAAGGGTTCGGGCAAAATGAGGGATGAAATGAAAAAAAATCTGTACACCCGGCAAGTCGAAAACCTGAAAAGGCGGCTTGGGCAAAAATGGGTATCCCGGTGGACTGAAAACCCGAAAGGGCGGTCCAGGAAAAAGTTAGGGATAAAGCGTAATATTATGTCTCATTGGATCACCTTGCATCCAGAATCCGGTATCAATATCAAGTTCAAAACGGCATCAATCAATCAGCTTCATCTTCAGCTAGGTCATCAAGTGATGAGACGCTCGAGGATATAAAGGCAATAGCAGAGTTGGAACCCAGTGGGATTATTCTTTTCACATAGCTGTTTTGTTTTCCCTTGTACAAATTGTATAAACTCTTTTGTTCGGCGGCGTTCTCTTACTAGGACGTCAGCCTCTTGTACATAAAATGCTTATTTACGGGCAAATTCAAAAATCAATACAAAAATCACTTTTCAGTTAAAATTGTCAATTGTTTTTCCTTTTCTGTTTTGTTTTACGAAGAACGTCCAAGGTTCAATTGGTGATATAGGCATTTGACAATAATTGCTAACTCATTAATATTTGCATACGAAACAAAGGATTAATTACAGGTAACATTAGAAACAGGGGCAATAAGGAGTGGTCTAAGCGATCTAATTGTTCTGTCCACCAAGGTGCCAAGGTAAGTTCAGCCGAAGAACATAACCAGTATATCTTAATTCCCCAGAGAGTGAGTCAGCAAGTCAATGCACTCTCCCCAAGCAAAGTTATACTGTCATCCTTGAGGAAGTTGGGTATTCTCCAGCAGATCTTAACATTTCCCAGCATAATACACGAATATTCTTAACAAGCATCCCCGGCAGTCTTGATCTAAGATTGTTCCCCGGCGGTATACCAGACAATCAGCGGAGCCACTTCCCCAATACATCTCAAAATCTCCCTAGGAGAGTCCAGTCTGAAGATTTCCCCAGGAAAGCTTAATCATCTCCCCAGCAGGAAGCTTATTCCCAGTAGATTCTGGAAGCTTATCCCCCACAGAGCACGAACGCGTCCCCTAGCTTTATTCAAAGGTTATGTCCCTACCGGGATATAACTGGGTTATCCTCAGCCAAAAGCCACGGAGAGATCGTCCTCGGAAAAGTCTTCCTATCCCCAGTGGAGCCTATTAAAAACTTCCAACATAACAACGGTATCCTCAGCGAAGTTACCATCAACATCCCAACAAAGTACCTCTCCGCACAGAGTACTGTTCCCCAGCAAGGTAGCTAGAGTAATTTTCTCCCCGCAGAGTAATCTCCTCGTCAAGTTTATCCCCCAACGAAGTTATCTTCTCCTACTGGTATTCTTGCAACTATCATCCCCAGCGGAAACAACAAAGCACTATCCTCCAACATCAGCCCAGGATGTGACTTCCCGGCACCCGTCAAGGATTTACTTTCCTAGACAAAAACATACATTCATAAACATCGCATTTCTATACATTATAGCATGCATATACGCATCATATCTTACAATCTCATTTATGTTGAGAACATCATTGCTCGATCCATATCATGCATTGCATATGACTGACCTTTACCTTTCAGGAAAGATCCAGTTAAGTTCTCAGCTATATTCCAAGACTTTCGTCTGGTTCAGTTAAATCGATTCTAAGATTTTTCTGATTCTTATCCAGTCAAAGTTAATCCAAGACCTTATCTGGTTCAGTCAGATCGACGCTAAGATCTCCCTGATTCTTATTCCAGTTGAAGATTCCAAGACTTTCGTCTGGTTCAGTTAAATCGATTCTAAGATTTTTCTGATTCTTATCCAGTCAAAGTTAATCCAAGACCTTCTCTGGTTCAGTCAGATCGATGCTAAGATCTCCCTGATTCTTATTCCAGTTGAAGATTCCAAGACCTTGCCTGGTTCAGTTAAATCAAATCCTAAAGATTTTTCTGATGCCGATCCAGTCAAAGGCCTTCTCTGGTTCAGTTAAATCGACCCTAAGATTTTTCTGATTCTTATCCAGTTGAAGTTATTTCAAGACCTTGCCTGGTTCAGTTAAATCGACTCCTAAAGATTTTTCTGATGCCGATCCAGTCAAAGGCCTTCTCTGGTTCAGTCAGATCGACCCTAAGATCTCCCTGATTCTTATTCCAGTTGAAGATTCCAAGACCTTGCCTGGTTCAGTTAAATCGACTCCTAAAGATTTTTTTGATGCCGATCCAGTCAAAGGCCTTCTCTGGTTCAGTCAGATCGATGCTAAGATCTCCCTGATTCTTATTCCAGTTGAAGATTCCAAGACCTTGCCTGGTTCAGTTAAATCGACTCCTAAAGATTTTTCTGATGCCGATCCAGTCAAAGGCCTTCTCTGGTCCAGTTAAATCGATTCCTAAAGATTTTCCTGATGAAGACTCAGTAGAAGACATCCCAGATTCTCTCATCATTACTGTTGAGGTAGTAATCGTCCCAGATTCTCTCATCGTTACTATTGAGGTAGTAATCGCCCCAGATTCTCTCATCGTTACTGTTGAGGTAGTAATCATCCCAGATTCTCTCATCGTTACTGTTGAGGTAGTAATCTCCCCAGATTCTCTCATCGTTACTGTTGAGGTAGTTATCGCCCAAGGTTCTCTCATCGTTACTGTTGAGATAGTAATCATCCAAAGTTCTCTCATCGTCCCGTTGAGGGCACGTCTGAAGAGTTCAAAGATTCGATACCTGCATCCAGCCAGGGCGCGTATACATAAAAAGTTTGAAGATCAACTCTTGTAACAGGCCAGGTAATCATCTTTCTTTTTTCAGGTACACAAATTCTCGCTAAGGAATCTCTTACGCGATCGACACCCAGATGGCATCTATAAGCCCATCCACCTATCCATCACCTCCCAGCATGGCATCTGTAAGCCCATCTTCCTATCCATCAATCTCCAAATGGCGTCTGTAAGCCCATTCCCCATAACACTCTACTATGTGAGTGCAAATTTCTGGGCACTCTAGTGTTCAATCATCTTTCACCTTCGGATTACGAAAGGCACGCCAGCCAATCTACATCCTCAGGTTTAAGAAGATTGAACAGGGGCAACTGTTGTACCCCAAAATTTGCCCTCCCATATTCTTCAAGATTTGCAAAGAGCATGCTTCAAAATCTCTCAAGGGTTGCACAGTCCAATTGCCTCCTAACAGTCAAAAATTAGGGTTTTGGTTCTGGAAAATAAATTGAAGTTTCCAAGGGTCCAAACAAGTCCCCACATGCCTACAAACATTGTCAAGCATCCACATGCCAAGTTTCAAGACTCACAGCACAAAATTGCACAGTCAAAAACCCTAATTGCTCAACAGTCAACTGCAGGGGCAAAATGGTCATTTGACAGTCAAAAGTCAAAATTTTTGGTTAACATCTTATTTTGAAGCCACAAACATCATTTGATTAATTCTTGATCATGATTCTCAAGGAATGGCTAAAAAAGTCTCAAGATGCAAAAGTTTCTATTTTTGGACAGTTGAAAAAGTCAACTGCAAATTGACCAGGGCATAACTTCCACATGGTTTATCATAAAAATTCCATCCAAATCTCATTTTGAAGAGAATGGCATTTCCTACAACTCCTCTTCACACTTCAAGTCCAAGAAATGCTCTCACAAAAAGTTATCAATCTCAACATTATAGGTCATTTTCAAAAGTCAACAAAAAGGCACTTTAAGTCAAAGACCATAACTTGATATTGGTAAATCAAAATGACATGGGACCAAAGGCATTGGTTATAGGACTTCAATACCTTTCCAAAATGTCCAAGAACATGATCAAAGCTTAAAAATTGAGCAAGATATGCCTTGTGGAAGTTGGTAAATTTTTGGGAATTTTGAAAAGTCAACTTTGCTTCAAATGCCTCAAAATTGCTAATGGGCCTCAATTTCTTCCATGAATCATTACCCAAAAGCTATGCACGACCCATTGACTTTAAAGGGAATTATTTTATCATTTTTGATTAATTATTTGAATTATTATTATTATTAATTCATTTAATTAAAATTAAATATGACAAAAATAGCAAATCATGTTTTCCAAATCCTTTTGTGCAGCATATTCTCTCATTAAGGCCTCAATATTTCGTGCATCCCTCAAAAGGAAAGAATCTTCAATGATTGGCATAAGAAAGGTATGAAAAAGATTGAAAAAGATGCTTGAAAATCACAAATTCAAAAGCATTGAATACATGGATCATGGGCTTTGTTTTTGACCTAGAATGATTCCTCATATATGCAAGAACACAAACCTAATCCTAAGGAGAAGAAAGCTGCGCCCAAACACAAAAAACAAAACTTGCATTTTTGACCAAAAGTTTGAAAACTATTTTCATAGATACAAGGTGATTCAAGGCCTCAAAACTATTCCATAAGCTTGCCAAGACTACCAGGAAGCTTTTGCAATCGAAACCAACATCCCATACTCAAAGAGTGGGTATAACCGAGTCACCCTGTTCATACAATTTTGCATATTCGTATTTACATTTTCATGCCATATTAATGCATTCTAATGATTGATTTACACTAAGCTGATTGTCCTGAAGCTAATGGCATGCTTTGATTGAACTGATATTGCCTGTACCCAAAATCACCATTAACGATGGCTAGGGTTGCAGAAGCTTAGATTTGGGGCTTTCCTCATCTGGAAAAATTAGGCCATGAAACCTACACCATTGAAACCGAGATGTCCAGACGATTCGTTCTCATACCTCGCGCCCTTTTTCTTTTTCACTATGCTCTATTCGCTATTTTTGTAGGTACCATTTAGTGGGGGTTTAAAACCCCCGCTATCCATTTGTATTTTCAGGAAAAACGAAGAATCCATGAGGAAGACGCTGAGCTGTAGGCATGTGATTGGCAGATTTGAAAGTTAGCGCGTTTTTACTTGGCTTCAGTATAGTGCTTGCTTATCACATATTTTATTTCTATTCCATTTAATTAACAAAGACAAGCGTTGGTTGGGTTGGTTGATGTGTTGTCATGTAGGCAATGGGACCTGGGTTCGATTCCCAGGTCCCCTATATTTCCCTATATTTTTTCTTGTAACATGTTCAGGTACCCTTGCCCTCATGTGGTCCATCATACACTCAATGCTTGTGCTTGCCAAATGTCCCATGAGATCAATCTAATGGCCATCATATGAAGTCCACCATGGACACCAGTCAACCACTCCTCACACGCGCCAGAAAAGTCCACAAAGGCCTTGAATCTGTTGGGCCAAAATGCTTCCCATACACCTCCCTAATTGGGCCAGAAACCCCATGTTTGCATTTTCTTTCTCTCTTTTTATTCTTTTCTTTTATTTGTTTTAATTTAATTATTTTCTTTTAATTCCCCAAATTAATTTTTTATAACACAAAAATACAAAAAAAATCAGAAAAGTCAAAAATAAAAAAATAAAAAAATGTTTTAATATTTAATTCACTAATATTTTGTTTTGTAAATAAATTTAATAATCCATTTAGGTTAATTTAGGCTTTTTTTAATTTTAATATTTTTTCTTAAATAAACTAAAAAACATAAAAATTAGGTTTTAGCATTGTTATTCTTCTTTCTTAATAAATAATTTATTTCCTTATCATCATTATTATTAATAATTAATTATTTTTTTAAATAACTTATAATTAATTAATTAGGGTTAAATTAGGTTAAACTTAAACAATTTTCTTTAATAATTAAAAACAAATTTAGAACTAGGGTTTTATTTAATTTCAAATTCCAATTAATTTTCTTTATTTCCATTAAATACAAAAAAACATCAAAAAATAAGTTCTTTCCTTTATTTAATTTAATTAATTTATAATTTCGATTTAATTTCTTTAAAGGGTCCAACGCCCTCGCACCTTCGATTATAATTCCTTTTCGCGCGTTTGCTTTTATTTTTCTTTTTTAATCTTATGTAATTGCCCCAAAGCCTTGTAATAGATAATTAGGACATTTATTTTCCGCATTTTATTTATTCAAATCGGGTCTTTGTTTAATTTGGCGATGTATAGACCCGCGCCTTGTAATAGCGTAGGACTTTTATTTTCTGCACTTTAAATTCCGCACCTTTAAACTGTTAATCACATGAAAGAATGTATGCCCAAATAAAATCGAAGCGTAGCTCACTCAATACATGACAAGATAAATTATAACTGAAGATGACACACAATTCACACACCACTCTTAGGGTACGCCTCACTGTTGCCTTGCCCCTCGAAACGTGGTCGTCGAGTATAGGACGTTTTAGTAAGTCCTCATGTCCATGAACATGGCATGGGGGTAGCTTCTAAGGTGTCCTACTATTGCTCTGGTGACCACACTGTCCCTAAAAACGAATTGACCCGAACACCTCCAACGGTGGTGCTACCTACCTCTCAATGGTGGGATGGCACTACCTTAAGGACATTTACACAGACTAATTCCTTAGGATATGTAGATGACTCGTAGATACTTGCTCTAATTCAAAACAAATCCAAAAACTTCTTTTCACACCGTCACTTTGCAAAAAGCTTTTAAAACAACTTTTCAAACACTCTTGAGGACTGATACAAGGGTCGAACTGAAATTTTAAGCGAAACTTTTTCAAACCCACTCACCTTGAAAAGCAAACAAACATTTTGAAAACACAAATGAGCAAGTATCTAAGAGCCCATGGATAACCATGGATAGAAAGGGTGCTAACACCTTCCCTTTCTATAAATCTACCTCCTGAACCGAGAACTAATCTCAATAAGGAATTTTTCTGTGCTTTTGTCCTTTCCATATTGGAGAAAATAAAAGACGGTGGCGACTCTTGCTTCCGCGACATTTCGCGAACCAGTGTTAAACAGTCAGTTCCAGATCCACCGATCACAATCACACTAAAGGATTCTCCTCAAAATCCTGATGCTTCCTCTTCCAAGTATAACCCGAGTGTGAGATGTGCCTACCATTCTGACAGTCCTGGGCATGACACCGACAGCTGTTGGACCTTGAAGAACCAAATTCAAGACTTGATTGATGCCGAGGAGATCAAGTTTTGACCATCCGGAGACTCCAAATGTGATCACTGCTACTATGCCAAATCATTGGGAGCGCCTTTGTTTCATTTGAATTTTCAAAGTTGTAATCTCTTTGTTATTCAAACAATTTATCTGTTAATGTCAAACTCTGTTTCATTAATGCATTGCATATGTTTGTCTTGAATTCATCCATTCGTTTTCACTACTCTTATGCTTTCTTTATGATATTTAACTCTTGATAAAAAGCTGCAAGCCTTTAGAGGGAGGATGACGAAACAATACCCTAATCTCATACAGTATGCTTTTGAACAGACCTTGCTGATGATGTACAGGCATTTCTTTCAATTCCCAAACACTGGAGTTATAAGGAAGATAATCCCTAGTCAACCCCTTCGAGCCAAAGAAGTAGGAGTTTTCTGTTCTAAACAAATTGAAACCTTTGATTTAAACCTGGGGCAGGGTAGTCTCTCAGTTAATTTAAAAAAAAGGGGTGCGCATTGAAGTCGCAAACTATCAGTTCGTAATACAACGAACGACGTCAACAAAAAGCATTCCTCTGGAATCAAAAGACAGTGATGGTTCCCTATCTCATAGGCAGTCATTATCTCTCAAAAAAGAAAAAGCCCACTGAGCCAAAACCTACAAAGGAGGCTTAAGAAAGCTGGGGTATCCCGCTGACTGTAATCTCAAAAACAGGGACAGTCA
Organism: Vicia faba; assembly: GCA_948472305.1. Classification (NCBI taxonomy): domain Eukaryota; kingdom Viridiplantae; phylum Streptophyta; class Magnoliopsida; order Fabales; family Fabaceae; genus Vicia; species Vicia faba. Next base: position 174,671,804 of record OX451740.1, on the reverse strand, counting down.
GGCAAAAGTTAGGGATAGCAAATCAAAAGAAAGAGGTCATTACAAATCCTCAACAACATGAAAAATGTTGCAAAAGAAAAGGGAGATGATGACTGTCTTCCAAAATTCAACTGGTGAACCATCACCCAAAAGTCGTTCCAAACTCGAAAAGAGTTCGATGCACAATTAACTGAGCTTAGGATTGAAGGACATCACGAAGAGCGGGTGGGTACAAATATACTTTGAGCCTTTATCCTTTGTTTCTTAAACCGTGAACCAAGCCACGTTACAACCCTTCAAAAGTCCTAATTGAAGCATGGGTTAGTTCGAAAGCATACTGTTACAAAAGGTATCCTGACTCCTGTAAGGCTTTGCTCTAAATCTTGTGTTGAATTTGTCTTATAAAAAGTTTTCTGCTAAAAAACGCATTTTTCAAAACTTCGAGACAGACATAAGCTTTGCATTACTTGAATATCACTGTTTGCATTTGGATATTTGTTTGACAGCGAAGAAATTCATACAGCGAATGTTCGGAGGAACGAAAACTCTCTCAGTGAATAAAATCAATTCAAAAGGATGACACTTCCATTGACAAAACTCCTACCAACAAGGGGGCCTGACATGTCACCATCCAATTAACCTGGGGAAGTCCAATCAAGGTTTCAACAGATCTTTCAAAGTTCAGTTAACCTGGGGCAGTCCAGTCAAGATTTCAACAAAATCTCTCAATTGCAGATTAACCTGGGGAAAGTCTCCGTCACCATCGCTTGGGGCATTCGAATGTCAATCTCGAGGGTTACGAACAGTCCAAGTTTCCTGGCAATATCACACGCATCTGATACTAGGGGCAGTGATGACACCTCTCTAGCAGACCAGCAATCATGGGTTTATTTCCCCAACATTTGTCAAGGATTTATTCTCCAGAACAAATTACATTTAACAGCATTCTTAACATATGCAGATTGATCGACAGATAAGGTTCCTTCATCTTTTGAAGTAGTAATCGTCAAGGTTCCTTCATCTTTTGAAGTAGTAATCGTCAAGGTTCCTTCATCTTTTGAAGTAGTAATCGTCAAGGTTCCTTCATCTTTTGAAGTAGTAATCGTCAAGGTTCCTTCATCTTTTGAAGTAGTAATCGTCAAGGTTCCTTCATCTTTTGAAGTAGTAATCGTCAAGGTTCCTTCATCTTTTGAAGTAGTAATCGTCAAGGTTCCTTCATCTTTTGAAGTAGTAATCATCAAAGGTTCCTTCATCTTTTGAAGTAGTAATCATCAAGGTTCCTTCATCTTTTGAAGTAGTAATCATCAAGGTTCCTTCATCTTTTGAAGTAGTAATCGTCAAGGTTCCTTCATCTTTTGAAGTAGTAATCGTCAAGGTTCCTTCATCTTTTGAAGTAGTAATCATCAAGGTTCCTTCATCTTTTGAAGTAGTAATCATCAAGGTTCCTTCATCTTTTGAAGTAGTAATCATCAAGGTTCCTTCATCTTTTGAAGTAGAAATCATCAAAGGTTCCTTCATCTTTTGGAGTAGTAGTCATCAAAGATTCCTTCATCTCTTGGAGTAGTAATCGTCAAATTTCCTTCATCACCTGCTGGAAATTACAATCACCAACAAGATAACAGACAACTGAAAAATCTGTTTCTCTCAAGAATGAAGACTCTCATCCTTAAAACCTCAGAAGATTGGTATACTCCCAGTTTCTGACCATTAACAGCATGAAGATTCTCATCACCTCAGAAGATTGGTACACTCCCAATTTCTGACCCCCAACAGAATGAAGATTCTCATTCTCAAAGTGGCATATAACCTGAGTTCTCAATTCCCCAAATGGAGTTTAACTTCAGGATCCTCAGCAGAACAAGAGCTTTCTCAAAGCTGATTTCCCCAGCCAGAGAGCCTTACAGAATCTAATTCCCCTCAGAGTCAAGTTTCAAGATCCCCAGCGGAGCTAAAACTTCCAACTATCAATCCCCAAGCAGAATGGAGACTCTCATTCTCAGTTCCTCACAGAATATTCGAATATTCTCCAGTGAAGATCTCCTCAAGACAGGAATCCTCAATAGATTGGCATACAACCCAAGCTCCGGATTCCCCAACAGTGGTCCCAGGACTACTCATCTTCAACGATCAAAAGATTCTTGCCCTCCCCTGCAGCAGTCAAGGATTCACTTTCCCCGACAGCAGTCAAAGATCTCATTATCCAGGATTCATCTATCCTCTGCAAGACAGCTCATCAGCTTACATGCGCATTCATCACATTCATATCATAAACATTGATATAACATACATTACATCATGCATCATGACATTACATACAACTAACTCTTTACCTTTTCAGGAAAGATCAGTCAACAGACAAAGATCATCATCTTCCGAGATTCTTTCTAGAAATAGTTCAGATGTGACCCAGACATGGCGACATTCTGATACTTATTCCAGATTCTTGCTAGAAATAGTTCAGATGTGACCCAGACATGGCGACATTCTGATACTTATTCGAGATTCACCCAGAGATAGTTCAGATGTGACCCAGACATGGCGACATTCTGATACTTATTCTAGATTCATTCAGATGCAGTTTTACACGGACTCATCATCAGGAAACCCTACACCGGTTCCTTCTCCGCTTCTCAACTTTTGAAAACAGTTTATGGATGCTTCCCAACAACGGATGCTGCTCTATTGCTTATTCAACTTCAAGACTTCTGAAAACAGTTCACGAGTTCTCCAGTAACGGATGTTAACCTATCGCTTGTTCAGATTCTTTTCAACTTTTGAAAACAGTTTACGGACGCTTCCCAAACAACGAATGCCGCTCTATTTCTTATTCAACTTCAACTCCTGAAAACAGTTTACGGATTCTCCAAACATGGATGTCAATCTATCGCTTGTTCAGACCCCCAGTTCAGAGATGTTCCAAAACATGGATACCTTTCTGATATTCGTCCACTCACCAACGACATACAATTCAACAAACATTCCCAGATGGCATCTTTAAGCCCATCCTCCTACCAGCAATTTCCAGATGGCATCTCTAAGCCCATCCCTCGACAAGATTCTGTCACATCCCTAGATGGCATCTCTAAGCCCATCACCAAATGGCATCTTTAAGCCCATTCCCTCTACCATCACATCACCGAGTGCAAATTTTTTGGGCACTCTAGTGTCCAATCTCCTTTTACCCTCGAGTCGCGAAAGGCAAGCTTGCCAATCTAACTCTTCAGGTTCAAGAAGATTGAACAGGGGCAACTGTTGTACCCCAAAATTTTCCCTCCTATTTTTCCACAAGAAATCACAACTTCGGGTTTTCCCTGACTTTTTCAGATTGGCGTAAGAATCAGTCAAACAGACTTTTCTTATCAGTCTATCCAATTTAGGGTTTTCATGGACTCTGGAACATTTCAAGCAAATTATTAGGGTTTGGTTGAGTTGGCTCAGGTTCTGATCAGGCAGGCGCTTCTTTGACATTTAATCAAGAACTAGGGTTTGTGCGCGCAGAAAGAATTAATTCTACAGTGCTTTTCAATTTACTCTGGGAGATGAGCTGAGGCATTTGATTTGAGTTTGCAGTGTTGGATTTAATCAGTGAAAAAAGGACATGTGGACGTTTGTTGTTTAGCTGTGCAATGCTTCGATTATTCGGAACGTCGGACGTTTATTGATTATTTATTTATTCTAAGTTAGAATAATTGGGATTTATTTCCATTTATTATAATTTAAGAATTATAAATAATTAAATAAACAATTGAAGAAGAAAAAAGGATTAAACTTTTATTTACTTTTAATTATTAAGTACAAATGTTATTTGAATACATTTACAGTATTTACAAATAATGTTATTACAAATAATTAAAGGTAAAATAAAGCTATATCCTAAGTTTTCTAAATCTTCATCCTCTGATGCTCCTTTGCTCAATTGATTTTATCTGCAAAAACAAGAAAAGAAAAAGTCAAATGCAGATGAATTAAATAAAAAAGGCAGGCAGATATTTAAAATTCATCATTAAAAGTAACTGGCCGGAATCAGTTTGTTTGCCCTCTCTGCAAATCACAAGATTACTCTTGGTTCACAAAGAGGGATAGAAATATGCTTGCAAATAAAATATGAAATGCACAAAGCTGCAATTGCACAAATTCAAATATCAAACAGGATGCATAAATTGTCAAACTGAAAGGCAAAGCTGTCAAAATTCCAAACTAAGTCCAAAAGGCAAACTGAATTGCACATGCCTGACCAAGTTTAAAATGTCAAAACCAAGCTGCCAAAAGATATCAAAAGATATAAAGCTGTCAAGAGATATGCAGAAATCTTGAAAGTACACAGAGGAAAGAGACAAATACAAGCATATTCAAAAAGATCATCATATTCCAGCCAGTATACTTTTTCAGAAAGGTACAGTTGAAAGCAATAAAAATGCTTTTTAAATCTGTGGAGAGAGAAAGAGGAAAAGAAGTATAGGCTTACAGCAGGCTTGAGGCTTAGAGAAAAAAGATATAACAAGCTATCAGAACATAGAAATCCAGAGGCAGAATATCACAAAAAATATAGAACACACAAACTGATATAGAACACAAGCAGGAGCCTGCCTCCAAAACTGTTTCAAACCTCTAACCTGCTCCAAACACTGTGATTTAAAACCACCAAACTCAGAGCACCAAGCCAAAAAACCTTGAAACCATTCAAACCTATTACATAATAGAAGCAAGAAATTCCAAGCCTGAAGCCTGTCAAACTGTTAGTTTAAGAAAACAGCCTCAAGCCTCAAACAACCTGTTTCAAGTATCAAGCCATACAAGCTTGAAGCCTGTCAAACTATTAGGTTAAGCAAACAGCCTCAAGCCTCAAACAACCTGTTTCAAGCATCAAGCCATACAAGCCTGAAGCCTGTCAAACTGTTAGGTTAAGCCATACAAGCCTGAAGCCTGTCAAACTGTTAGGTTAAGCAAACAGCCTCAAGCCTCAAACAACCTATTTCAAGCATCAAGCCATACAAGCCTGAAGCCTGTCAAACTGTTAGGTTAAGTAAACAGTCTCAAGCCTCAAAACAACCTGTTTCAACCACAAACATCAAAACCAACAAAATCATGAAAACCTGTCAAAAAGCTTCAAGCCTTAACCTGCCTAAAAAACCTGTTTCAAACTAACAAACAGTACCAAGCCTGTAAATACCCAAACCAACATAAGCCTTTATCCAAACAAAATTCCAACTAAGTCAAGACACAAGCCTTGAAGCATTCAAGCCCAACACCCTCAGAGTAATCTCATCATAGGGCCAATAACCACATAAACACACTCAGCAATCAACATCATTAACATACAGAGGCAAGCATATCAAGCATATCAGGCATCTCAGAGTCAAACAAGTCCTAAGCTCTCAGAACTGAGTTCATCATTGAGCAAGCAAGCAAGCAGTGGAAGAGGAAAAGAAGTGTTCAGAAGCAATAAGCCAGGCATCTCAGATAATCATCATTGAAAAGAGCAAGCAAAAGAGAAGACAGGAGCAAATTAACTAGGTTTTCAGACATTCATCATCAAACCATAGGAAGCGAAATACAAAGGTACCAGATTTCCAAGCTAGCTCAGCATCACTGCTCTCTCCGCCTGGCCGCCCTAGACGCGCCTCCAAGTCCGTCTCTCCTCCTCTCCAAGCAACGAGCCAACGAAGGTATAATTTTTCTCTCCCCTTTTATACACCTCACAGGAACAACAACACATAAAAGTCAAAACTTGCCAAAAAAAAACAAAATCAATGAACATGTAAAAATCGAAAACCTAAAACGGAGATCAAACCTCTTCTCGTCACCGTTTTGCATGACTATGGAGAGAAGGAAGTCAGAGGTGGCGTTTGGTGGCCATAGGCGGGGATAATTTTTTTTTCAGAAGCATAGTTTGAGCGAGGAAGGGATGAAGAGGATGAAGGCGGAAACGTCGCCGCTCCAAGCACTCAGCACTGTAACCCTAATCTGATGCTAAAATGAAACGAACCCTAAAACAAAAGTTTGCAAAACGTTGTTCTGGGCCTTGCCCTTTCTAAACCCCTAAGCCCAATGATTTTAGCCAGACCCCCCCTTCCAACGTGTATACCCCCTTCTGTTTCTCTTCCAAATTTTGTTTGGGCCAAATGACTTCCTAAGGCCCATCCAAACTCCTTTTTCATTATCTACAAATCACCTTTTTTTTTACTTTGCTTTTTTTTATATATAACCAAAAATAATATTTTGTTAAATAAATAACACTTTTTTTTTCTTATATAAAATTTTCTTAATTGTTTCTTTTTTATTTTATTACATTTTAAAGAAAAGATATGAATATTAATTTTCTTAAAAGTTGAACAATTTTCTTTTCTTTTCTTTAAAACCCCTTTTGTATAGAAACTAAAATACAAATAATAATTTTCTTGAACTTAAAGCATTTTTTCTTTTCTTTAGTTAAAACTTTTGTACATAAAAATAGTAACTAAAATACATTAACATTAATGCATAAAAAATAGAATTTCTTAAAGCATTTTCTTTTCTTTTATTAAATCTTTTGTTTTGTACATATTAACAAAAACACATAAAAAAATAAATAAATACTTAATTTTGCATTAAGTTAACATTGCATCACTTGTAAATAAATCACATACACTTACACCAATACATTTGCTTATCTTTTATTCTTATGCATTGATACATGTTACATTGAGAATGCGATTCGATTTGGTTGTAAATATATTTGGACACTACTCTCCTAATAAGTCTCATCCCCATTTGTAAATATTTGTACCCCCATCCCCGGATACTTATTTGTAATAGCGTAGACTTTAAATTCCCGCAATTTATCGCTTTCTATATACTGTATAGTAATTAGGGTTTGTATGCGAAGATTCAAAATCAACTGCTAGATAACCTAAATACAAGACAAATGCATGAGAATCAATACACAATTCACACTTGCACCCCTAGGGTAATCCCGCTTGTTGCCTTCCAAAATGGGCCATGCTTGCACGTCGAGTTTCTTTGGCAAAACAAAACAAATCAAAATGATCATAGTCCCTCGATGACGCTTTCGAAAGTTGCCTACAAAATGATCATAGTCCCTTCAAGCAAAATTGCCAAAGACACTTGGCACCATTGCATTCATGGTCCATACGATGACCCGCGCCTGTCCCGTTAACATCCTAACACAAGATTGTCCACCAAATACAATGGTGGAACAATACTGTTAAAAGGGTTAAAACATGAGAAAAATCTTTGAGTAAATTTAGGGGTAGACAACTCTTAGTTACTTGATCAAACTTGCAAAACACACTTGCCTACTTTTCAAAACCCACTCCACAACACAACTTTCAAAAACAACTTTCAAAAAACGTTTGAAACATCTTTTCGAAAAGACACACACCTTTGTAAAACATTCGAGTAAAGAATTGTTACAACGGTTGCCGAGACAAACGCATCTTTTTCAAAACATTTTCAAACACACACACACACACACCACCATTTCAAGCAATTGAAAATCAAAGGCAAGTGATCTAAAACAAGTAACTAAGAGCCCATGGATAACCATGGATGAAAAGGGTGCTAATACCTTCCCTTTTCATAATCTACCCCCCGAACCCACGAAACATCTCAAAAGGTTTTTCCTGTGCTTTTTTAACCTTTCCTTTAGGATAAAATAAAAAGTCGGTGGCGACTCTTGCTAAACCGAACAAGTGCAAAAACAAACGCAAAACCTCAAGTCAGTTCTCCCACTGTATCACAACCTCCAATGAAGGTTTCAAGGACTATGCAAAAAAATGGAGAGACTTTGCTGGAAGAGTTCAACCCCCTCTATCTGAGAGAGAGTTGGTAGACATGTTCTCGGGCACCTTGTATGGTCCCTTCTTCAACCATTTAATTGGAAGTTCGTCTGCAGGCTTTACCGAACTAATATTGACCGGGGAGAGGGTAGAAGTCGGCATAAAAAGTGGAAAGATTCAGAAAGATACATCTTCTTCTAAAGTTGTAAGGAAGCCTTTCATCAGAAAGAAAGAGGTGGTTGTTGTATATCCGCAAAGAAACCAAGATAGGGCCGAACTCCAACCAATGGTGGGGGCCGTTATGATTCCTAAGCCTGCATCTGATCAACAAAGAAATAATCAACCAAGGATGGAAAGGCCAGTCAGGCAGTTCACCAGAATTAACATGACCTTGTCTCAAGTATTACCGCATCTACTAAGATCCAATTTGGTGACCTTGAAAGAAGCTCCGAAAAACCCCAATACAACATCTCCTCACTATCATCCCAATGCCCGTTGCGCATATCACTTTGAAAGTCCTGGTCACGATACTAATAACTGTTGGGCCTTGAAGAACAAAATACAAGACCTCATTGAAGCAAAAGAAATTAAGTTCGATGCGCCTGAAAATCCAAATGTCATTTCTGCCCCTATGCCCAGACATGGCCACAATACTAATGTCATTGAGGAAGATTTGTCTGTTACCTCAGTTGATGAACTCATGACCCCACTTCCGACTATTAAAATGAATTTGTTGAATGCCGGTCTGTTCTCGGGCTGTGATGAAGTTTGCCATCTTTGTTTGTCGTCACCAACTGGTTCTCCTTTGTTTAAAATAGGTGTTCAGTGCCTGATAGATAACAAATAAATTTTGTTTGAAAATACTCTTGTTCCACCTATCCCTTTTGAAGATGTTTCTATCATTACCATTTTCGCCAATTCTTCCAGGGTCTCCACCAAAAGACCCGTTAGAATTACATCCGTTCTGAAAGAAACTCCTTTAATAATCACAATGCCTGGACCAGTCCCATATTCATCAGACAAGACCGTACCATGGAACTATGGAGGGGATGTTTACTACCATGGTATTAAGCAGGATTGGCCAGCCACCGAAGATTCAAATTCCGAGAAAGAAGATTCTGACGTCAGTAATATTGCAGGAACTAGTAAGATTACTCGAAGCGGTTGGATCTTCTCTCCAGAAATTGCTCCCCCAAAGGCTATTTCTAGACCCGTAATCATCCACGTGGCTGCTCCAAAGGTTACTCCCATACCCATAATCATCTCTGCAAGTACTCCTATTGATGAAGCCGTTACAACCCATGTTATCATTCCTACCAACACTCCTGCTTCTGAAACTCAAGGAAAAAGTATTTTGGTTGAGCATGTCCGGACGAAGACCCAGTCATTGACTATCCTTGAGACTTCCAAGAAAGAAATGGAGGAGATCCTAAAAATTATAAAGAGGAGCGACTATGATATAGTTGAACAATTGAGGAAAACTCCCTCTAAAATCTCCATGCTGGAATTACTACTATGTTCTGAGGCGCATGCAAAAGCCTTGGTAAAGTTCTTAAAAACCGCTCATGTACCTCAAGAGACATCTGCCGATCAGTTTCAAGACTGCGTAGCCAGCCTAACTGTGGACAATGGTTTAGGTTTTTCAGACGCTGATCTTACACCGAGGGGAAGGAAACATAATGAGGCATTGCATGTCTCATTGGAATGTAAGGGCACAACTCTGGCTCATGTTTTGGTAGACACAGGCTCATCTTTGAATGTATTACCGAAAAAAGCTCTTGATAGACTTGACTGCGAGGGATTGACATTAAAGCCAAGTAACATAGTAGTAAGGGCTTTTGACGGCTCGAAAAGGATGGTGCATGGGGAAGTTGACATCCCCATAAAGGTCGGAACCCAAACTTTCAATTCAACCTTTTATGTAATGGACATCTGCCCTTCATACTCCTGCTTGCTGGGCCAGCCATGGATCCACAATGCTGGCGCTATTACCTCTACATTGCACCAAATGCTGAAGTATCTGGTTCAAGGGAAGATTATCACCGTTCATGGAGAGGAAGAATACATGATCAGCCATCTCAATTCCTCCAAATATGTGGAATTGGACGGTGAATTCATTGAAACTCCATTTCAACACTTTGAAGAGGTCCCCCAAGATGTGGCAGTGACCAAGGCTGTGTCTCAGATTCCTAAGATTACAAGGCCTCCACTCCGGATGTCATCTCTGAAGGATGCCAAAGCAGTGGTAGAAGAAGGTGGATGCACTATCTGGGGGAAACTCCTAGATATCCCATATAAGTCTAACAAGTTTGGCCTAGTGTGACACGGTGGGAGAACTGACTTGAGGTTTTGCGTTTGTGTTCGCAAATGTTTCGGTTTAGCAAGAGTCGCCATCGACTTTTATTTTATCCAAAAGGAAAGGTAAAAAAGCACAGGAAAGACCTTTGAGATGTTTTCTTGAGTTCGGGGGGTAGATTATGAAAAGGGAAGGTGTTAGCACCCTTTTCATCCAGGGTTTTCCATGGGCTCTTAGTTACTTGTTTAGATCACTTGCTTTGCTTTTTCAATTGTTTGAAATGGTGCTTTGTGTGGTTTTGAAAGTATTTTGAAAAAAGGCCATGGTTTAGGCAATCTTTGTAATGATTCTCGTTTGTAAGAATGTATACAAAGATGTTTGTCTTTTGAAAAATGTTTCAATGTTTTGAAATGTGTGTGTGTTTGTTTGAAAATAGCAAGGATTGTTTGCAAATTGATCAAGTAACTAGAAGCATTCTACCTACTCAAAAGTCTTTCCTACACATTTTTATTCCTTTGATATTGTTGATTTACCATTGCATTTGGTAAACAACCCTATCTTTGGATGTTAAACGAGACGGGCGTGGGTAATTGTATGACCATGATAGCAATGATGCCAAGTATCTTTAGCATTTTGAGGGACTAAGATCATTTGTTTTTAGGCAACCTTTTGATAGCGTCATCGAGGGACTATGATCTTTTGTTTTGTTTGATTTTTGCCAAGATACCTAGCATGCATACCATGGCCATGTTTTAAGGCAACCAAGTGGGTGAAACCCTAGGGGTTCTTGCGTGCAAGGGGTTGTCATTTTTCATGCATTTTGTCTTGTATTAGGTCTTGCTATTTGTTTGATTTTTATCTTATCATACAAATCCTAATTTACTAAACATGTATATAATGCGATAAATTGCGTAAAGTAAATCTAAACTATTACAACAATATTATGGGAGGGGGATACAAGTTTTTGAATGGGGAATATTGCTCAAAATAAAACCCTAATTTACTATTACAACCAAATTGAATTTATTGTACAAATAAATAAATAAACTATTATTTAAATATGCAATTAAAATGTAAATATGCAAAAAAAAGTTTTGTAATTGTTTTATGTATGATAAAATAAAATTACCTAAGTCTTAAAAGTAAGAAAAAATAATATTATTGTTTTTGAAAGGGGAAACCCTAATTTTGTTTTAAAGGAAAATATGTTTTCTATTATTATTCATTTGTCCAAGAAAAATAATAATAATATTATGTACAAATATTAAAAATTAAATATATATGAAAAATGAATATTTAATATGTATAAAATGATAAAATAAAATATTTAAGTATTTTTTATTATTTACAAGTTTATTTGAGAAAATAAAGTTATTATTACTAATAAACTATTTTCATGCCAAAAAAATAATAAAAATAATAAAATAAAATGCAAAAAATTAAGAAAATATTTTTGGGATATTTTAATGTTCAGAAAAAATTATTAAAGTCAATAATCATAAAAATAAAAAGAAAATATGAAAAATAACAAAATATGAATCAGGGGGGTGCAAAAGTAAACTGGGGGGTGTGAATAGTAGCAGGCCCAACGCGCCAGGCCCAGCCAGCCTTCGTCCCTGACCTCCAGCCAACGTCCAAACGCGCGTTTCTGTGCTTCAACCTGTAACTCTTACATACGTGCACAAAAACAAAATCTTATAACATGAAACTTGTAGCATTTTTATCACGATTTCAATGATATAAGATTTGAAACCTAACTCTAAGAAACCAGAGAGAATTTCAATGGCCCTAATTCCTGACCTAATTTTTTCATGAACTTCAACAATCAAATACACTTAGCTCAGTTAATATAAATGAGAACTATGCATATGTACAACTTAAGCAAGTTAAGGACTACATTTTTCTTCACAAATCTAAGCTTAAGGATGCCTAAATAAGGAGATAGAACTTTGAAAAATACCTTGTTCAGTTGAGTTTGGATATGGAAATGTGGAGTCTTTGAGTGAGGCCTGAAGATTGTGTGAGCTTTCTTGAAGGTCCCTCAAGCTTTCCCAATGCTCAGCTTGCCTTGAGGATGGCTGAATCTTTCTGCACGAGTCAACTTGCAACCTTGCACAATGAAAATGGTGAAGCTTGAAACAGGGGTTACAGTTGCAAGACAAAGGCCTGGATAGTTTAGATGTGATGTATGGGAGATGTTTGAAGCCTTGAAACAAGAAACGCATGGGCAAAATATGATTTGGCTTGAGTTTTGCAGAAGATGCCCTGTTTGGGCAAAAAAATGTGATTTTTGTCTTTGAGAGTGTTTGGGATGTTGTGTATTCGTGCTTAGGCTTATAACAAAGTTCTAAAGTTGTTTGAAATGATACAAAGTCTTCCCTTTAACAGACACACAAGTTGTCTTGACTTTTGCAAGTTTGCTTGCTTTTGAAGAAAGTTGACATGACCAATGCCAAAGGCCTGTACAGGCTTGCTTGTTAGCTGCATATGATTGGTGTACTTTGCCTGATGTTTGTGGATCTTGTTTGTAACAAAAGATCAGGTATATGGCTCAAGATTTGCAAAGTTGTAAAAAGCTAGCTTTATGAAAGTAGTATTATGAACTTTATGCCATTAATGGATTAATTCATTGTGCAATGCTTCAAAAGTCAGAACAAGACCATTATCCATTGAGTTTGCATTAAATTATGGAGTGTAGAATGGATTAGGACCTGTAATTCAAGGTACAAGAATGTTTGAAACTGATTTGCAACTTGTAACATTGTGAAAATGCCTTGAACAAAAGTGATAAATTTCCATTTTCCTTTCTCCGTTTCTCCCTAACCATAAATGATCTTGGAGATTTCTTGGACATTTTGAAAAGCTTGTAAGATTCTCTACAATACATATTTGAAATGCATTTTGAGATACCTCTTGTAACTAGGTGAAAAATGTCCACGAAGTTAGGTCAAAATCCTTCCTAAATTAGGGCAAATTTTCACTAAGTTAAAAAGTTTATGGACCCCTATTCACAAAATCATAACTTGAGATCCAAGAATCTTTTGGGAAAACCTTGTGAATAAAAGTTGTATATTTCATGGAGGACTACAACTTTCATGTTGGAAGTTTTCTTTGAATCCAATTTCATCATGGTGAAAAAGTTGTGGAAAGTTCGGGAAAAATAAGAAATTTTCCATAACTTAGAAAAATTCTAAGTTATGAAAAATTTCAAACTAAAACCCTAATTTGCAAAATTAGGTTTCTTGATCAACAAGTTTCACATTTTGACATATTTTGATTAATTATGACCCTTGGAACCTGATTTTGACCAAAAAGTCAAAGTTTGACTTTTCAGTGTACAGTTGATTTTTGATCAGTTGACTGGAAAATTCATCTGCCAATCTTATGCATTTGAGATCTTTTGAGCTATGTGATTAGGTCAAGATGATACCATTTAGTCCTTGAAATCATGCTTGAACCCAATTGGTCATTGGCTAGGTCAAAAATCATAAATTGCCCTTTCTCAGTCAAAACCCTAATTTTGACCATTTTGCCCTTTTGATGATCTGATCAAATTTCTTGAGGAGTTGTGGTCCAAACTTGATCGAATGGTACATATGAGCCTAGAATGTTGTTGTGGATCAAAAATTATGAAGTTTGACTGTAAATTGGTCATGGTTGACATTTTCCCCAATACAATTGATTTTTAGGTCAATTGTCCAATTGACTGGGCAAAAATGTGATTCAAGGCTTGAAACTTGGTATGAGAAATATTAGGGGTCCAAGATGGTGTATGAAATTCATATGAAGCATTGATGGTCCAAAGATCCTTATGCAAACTCAAACCCTAATTTTAGGTCAACAGTGCAAGGAGATGTCTTGAGCTGAGCAAACCTTAATCCTGTCTGGAGTCCAAGAGGTCTTGTGAGGAAAAATCTTGATAAATGAGAGGGCAAATTTTGGGGTACAACAACTGCCCCTGTTCAATCTTCTTGAACCTAAAGAGTTAGATTGGCAAGCTTTGTCGTTCGTGACTCGAAGGTAAAAGATGATTGGACACTAGAGTGCCCGTAAATTTGCACTCGTCAAAGTGTAGTTGAGGAAATGGGCTTAAAGATGCCATTTGGAGCTGTGATAGAATCTTATCGGAGATGGGCTTAAAGACGCCATCCAAGAATGTTTGTTGAATTGTATGTTGTAAGTCAGGAGAATAAGTATCAGAATGGTATCCGTGTCTGGAACGTATCTGAACTGTATCTGGAGACTGAATCTGAATGAGCAAAGGAATAGCATTTGTATCTGGAACGTATCCAAGTTGTATCTGAATGTCGAATCTGAAGAAGCAATAGAATAGCATCCGTGCCTGGAGCGTCTCTGAGTTGGAGAAAGTAAGAATAAGTGACATAATGGCAACTGTCTGGAGCGTATCTGGACTGTATCTGAAGTTTTGAATCTGAATGAGTAATAGAATGACTTCCGTGCATGGAGTGTATCTAAACTGTATCTGAATAGGAAAACTGAATAAGGGCTAGAATGGCATCCGTGTCTAGAGCGTATCTGAACTAGAATCTGAATAAGTCACAGAATGACTTATGTGTCTGGAGTGTGTCTGAACTTGAAATTGATAGTTGAATCTGAATGAGAAATAGAATGGCTTCCGTGTCTGGAGCGTATCTAATCTGTATCTGATAGTTGAAATTTGAATAAGTATTAGGATGACATCCGTATCTGGAGCGTATCTGAACTGTCTCTGAAATCTGAATCTGAATGAGCAACAGAATGAATTCCGTGTCTGGAGTGTATCTATACTGTATCATGATTGTATACTGTTAAACTGTAGTTGTTAATCTTATCCTGAAAAGGGTAAAATGTTCGCTGAAAAACAAAGTTATGTTGCATGAAATGTATGATGAAATATATGTGTTTTATCAATGTTTATGATATATGAATGTAATGTATACGCATGTAAGCTGATTCGCTGTTTTGCTGAAGAAAATTAATCCTTGACTGCTGCCGGGGAATATAAATCCTTGACCGCTGCTGGAGATTCAAAATCTTTGGTTGTTGAGGATGAGAAATCCTGGGTGACTTTTGGGGATAACAAATCCTTAGTGACTTCACTGGGGATATGGGGATCCTTCAAGTCTTGAAATTGGAATATTGACAAAAGTCTGTTGTGAGAATAATGCCAAATACTGCTTGAGAAATCTGCTTGGAGAATCCAGAGAACTTTGATGACTTCTATTGGGAATTAGCAATGGGAATCCTTATTCTGCTAGGGAATAGAGAAAACTCTGATGACTTCTGCGGGGAATTAAGAATGAGAATCTTCATTTCGGCGTCCTTACTAGGGAATAGTAAAAACTATGCGAGGAAGAAGGCTTACTACTGGGGAGTAGGTCTAGGAGTTTGGGTTGTATGCCAATCTACTGGGGAATTATCCTAGGTTGGGGAAAGACAAAAGTTAACGGTTATTTGGTTGATTTCTAGGCTTCAAGATAACTTGCTGGGAAAATTGGAGAAACTGGATGGTCTCCACCGGGGATTGCTAGTTGGAAATCTTGACTCGACTGGGGAAGAAGGTTTCATCTCCGTCGGGAATCTGTAGTTCAAAGTTTTGGCTCTGCTGGGGATTTGGAGTTTTAAAGTTTTAACTCTGATGGGGATTGAAGGTTTGAAATTATAACTCCGCTGGGGATATGTATTTCAAGGTTTTAGCTCCGCTGGGGATCTAAATGATGTACTGTAGGGATTGCTCCTGGAATAGCCTAAAGACGTTTTTCTATCCTTTCAGTCTGTCAGTAATTGTTCTTTTCCACTTTGTTTATTTGTAAACAGTAATTATGTTCAAATGCATATGTTCATCAATGAATCATTGGACGCTTTTGCACATAAAACACAAAAAAGACAAATAGTTTTTCTGCACTTTAAAGAGATATATTTGTATTTACTTTGAATAAGTATTTGTGTACAAAGGAGACAGACATCCTAGTAAGAGGATGGTGTCATAAAAAAATGAGAAAAATTTTATACAAAGAAAGATAGCTATGTGTAAAAATCCCATGGGGTTCCCATTCCGTTATATCCTTCGTAACTCCGAATATCTTGTCCATTCGTTGCTTCGTCCGAAGATGATTGGATTGATCAGAAGCCTCAGGTCTGTCTGTGAAGAGATTGTCCTTAAAGTGATCCGACGAGACATAGTCATACGCTTTAATTCCCTAACTTTTGCCTGGACCGCCCTTTCGGGTTTTTAGTCCACCGGGAAACCCTTTTTTGCCCAAGTCGCCCTTTCGCGTTTTCAACTTGCCGGGTGTACAAATTTTTTATTTATCCCTAATTTTTTCCTGAACCGCCCTTTCGGGTTTTCGATTCACCGGGATGCCCTTTTTTTGCCTAGGTATGTCAACCTAGCGGGTCATTTATGCGTAGTATATTTTGACTATGTTTGTGTTCGCAGGGTGCGGCGAGTCATCACCGTCCATGGTGGTTAAGATCATTGCCCCACCAGAAAAGATTCTCTTGATCACAAATGGTCCTTCGTAGGTAGGAATCCATTTTCCCCTGGGATCACTTTGTGGCAAGATGATGCGCTTGATTACTAGATCTCCAACTTGATATACTTGTCGTCTGACTTTCTTGTTGAAAGCCTTGATCATCCATTTTTGATACGTCTGACCATGACAAACAGCAGTAAGTCTCTTTTCGTCGATTAAGTTTAATTGATCAAGCCGGGTCTGAATCCAATCGTCTTCACTTAAACCAGCATCTTTCATGATTCTCAAGGAGGTAATCTGAACCTCGATAGGCAAGACAACTTCCATGCCATAAACTAAAGAATAGGGTGTTGCCCCAGTTGATGTACGTGCCATGGTACGATACCCGTGGAGAGCAAACGGTAACATTTCATGCCAGTCCTTGTAGGTGACTGTCATCTTTTGTATGATCTTCTTGATATTTTTGTTCGCAGCTTCGATAGCATCGTTCATCTTTGGCCGATAGGGAGATGAATTGTGATGTTGAATCTTGAACTGCTCGCACAGGGCGGTGATCATAGTATTGTTAAGGTTTGTACCGTTATCAGTGATGACCCTTTCGGGGATACCGTACCGGCAAATAAGATTTTGCTTGATGAAGCGGGCAATAACATTCTTAGTAACAGATGCGAAGGACGTTGCTTAGAACCACTTGGTGAAGTAGTCAATGGCCACCAGAATGAAGCGGTGTCCATTGGATGTTGTAGGCTTGATCTTTCCGATCATGTTGATTCCCCACATAGCGAATGGCCAAGGAGATGTTAGGACATTTAGAGGAACTGGAGGCACGTGTACTTTTTCGGCATAGATTTGACATTTGTGGCATGTCCGGGAGTGTTGATAACAGTCAGCTTCCATGGTAGACCAGTAATAGCCTGTCCTTAGAATCTTCTTAGCCATCGTATGCCTGCTAGAGTGAGTGCCAAATGCACCTTCATGCAATTCAGCCATAATCCTTTCAGCTTCAAGCTTGTCCACACAACGGAGCAGAACAAAATCATGATTGCACTTGTACAGGATACCATTACTTAGGAAGAACTTAGTTGAGAATCTCCTCAAGAACTTTTTGCCATTGACTGTAGCTCCTTCAGGGTATTCTTGAGCCTCGAGATACCTTTTGACTTCATGAAACCATGGCTGGTCCACTACTTTTTCGGCATTAATCTCGTGATAGTGCGCAGGTTCGTCCATCCGTTCAATGGTGATTTGGGGAGCCTCATTATCCCATTTAAGTTTAAACATGGATGACATTGTAGCTAGAGCATCTGCTAGCTGATTTTCTTCTCGCGAGAAGTGCTCGAAGGTAATCTGCTCGAAATGAGGTAACAATGTCAAGACATGTTCTTTGTAAGGGATGAGGTTTTGATGTTTAGTATCCCACTCTCCTTTGATCTGACTGATGACCAAAGCTGAGTCCCCAAACACAACCAAAGATTTGATTCCCAAGTCTATGGCAGCCTTGAGTCCAAAGATGCAAGCTTCATACTCTGCCATGTTGTTCGTACAGTTGAAGCAAAGTCGGGCCGTGAAAGGTGTATGTCAACCCTCTAGGGAGATGAGTACCGCGCCGATACCATTGCCAAATGCATTGGAGGCCCCATCAAAGTACAAGGTCCATCAGGATCCTTGTTCAGGTCCGTCATATGGTCTGAAAACTTCAATGTTGTCCAATGTCATGATGTCCTCGTCAGGGAAGTCAAACTTCATGGATTGGTAATCTTCTACAGCTTGATGGGCCAGATGATCGGCTAGCACACTCCCCTTTATAGCTTTTTGGGTCGTGTACTGTATATCGTATTCCGTTAGGATCATCTGCCATCTGGCTATCCTTCCGGACAAAGCAGGCTTCTCAAAGATGTACTTGATCGGATCCATCTTAGATATCAGCAAAGTGGTGTGAGTCAACATGTACTGCCTTAGCCGGCGAGCAGCCCATACCAAAGCGTAACAAGTTTTCTCGAGCAGTGAGTATTGGGTCTCACAGTCGGTAAACTTTTTGCTAAGGTAATAAATGGCATGCTCTTTTCGGCCAGACTCGTCATGTTGGCCCAGTACGCACCCCATTGAATTCTCTAGGACGGTCAGATATATGATTAGCGGTCTTCCTTCGACGGTTGGCATCAAGATAGGAGGTTCTAGCAAATACTCCTTGATTTTATCGAAAGTAATTTGACAATCATCATTCCATTTAACTACCTGATCTTTCTTCAACAGCTTGAAGATTGGTTCACAGGTAGATGTTAAGTGAGAAATGAACCTAGCAATGTAGTTTAGGCGTCCCAAGAAACCTCTGACCTCCTTCTCAGTGTGAGGAGCAGGCATTTCTTATATAGCTTTGAGTTTGGCAGGATCAACCTTGATTCCTTTGTTGCTGACAATGAAACCCAAGAGTTTACCGGACCAGACTCCGAATGTGCACTTGTTTGGGTTCAGTATGAGCTTGTACTCCTTCAACCTAACAAACAGCTTTTGCAAGTGATCAAGGTGTTCTTCTTCAGTTTGTGATCGGGCTATCATGTCATCTACATAGACCTTTATCTCATGATGTATCATATCATGAAACAAAGCTACCATGGCGCGTTGATAGGTTTCCCCAGCATTCTTCAGTCCGAATGGCATCACTTTGTAGCAGAACGTACCCCACTGTGTAACAAAAGTAGTTTTCTCCATGTCCTCAGGTGCCATTTTGATCTGGTTATAGCCTGAGAATCCGTTCATGAAAGAAAATACTTTATGCTGAGTTGTGTTGTCAACCAGGATGTCGATGTGCGGAAGTGGAAAGTCATCTTTAGGGCTGGCCTTGTTTAAATCTCTATAATCCACGCACATTCTCACTTTTCTGTCCTTCTTAGGCACGGGCACAATGTTAGCAACCCATTATGGATAGGAAGTAACAACAAGAAATCCAGCATTGAAATGTTTCATAACTTCGGCTTTGATCTTCTCTGACATGTCAGGTCTCATGCGGCGGACTTTTTGCTTAACTGGTGGACAATCTTCTCTTGTGGGTAGACGGTGTACCACAATGTCTGTATCAAGTCCCGACATGTCTTCGTATGACCAGGCAAAGATCTCAACATATTCATGTAACAGCTGAATTAGGCGTGCTTTGACACTCGGCTCTAGATTGGCACCCACTCTGATTTCCTTTATGTCTTCCTCAGTACCCAAGTTGATTGTGTCCAACAACTCCTCATGAGGCAAAATTGCTCTTTCCTCTTGTTGTAGTAATCTGGCCAATTCCCCTGGCACCTCACAATCTTCCTCACCTTCGTATTCGGCTTGGTAGATCAGATCTTCAGAGTCACCAAAGGCTATAGCAGTATCGTTACCCATGGGTTCCGGAGTGGAAGGGTACCTGCATTTGTAAGTGTGGGTGTGTGTAAGGGCATAGCCATCTTAAAACAAACAAAATGTAAAAGAAAGACAATGAGCACAAAAGGTTTATATATGAAAAGCGTCCATGATTCATTAAAATGACATATGAAATGAAGATAAAAACCCTTACAAATGGACCTATGTGCCTCGGGTAAGACACACGGTTGAAAAAGTATGAATTGTTTGGGAATTATTATAGTCCAACAGAAATGGAAAAGATAAATTACTGATTTATGAAAGTAATCGGAACAAAGTCTTTTGCTTCCCAGTTGCACAGTCCTCCACCAACAGTAGGAAAATCCAGTCTTCCAAGCTACCCTCTTCTTCACTGTCCTCTAGTGCATTAACCCCTTGATAGATTATCTTCATAGGTGGCCCTCCGGCACGGGAGCGGCGCACGGCTTTCTGAGCAGTTGAGGTGAATCCCAAGCCGAATTTGTCTGATTTGAAAGGAAAATCAGGAAGCTGCCCCCAGATTGTGGATTCGCCTTCTTCCACTACTGCCCTTGCATCTTTTAGAGAAGACATCCGAGGTATAAGTCTTGTGATTACAGGAGTTGAAGATACTGCTTTGGTCGCTGCTATTTCAGGAGAGACTTCTTCAAAATGTTGGAAAGGGGTCTCTATGAATTCGCCATCTAACTCCACATAACGGAAGGAATTCAGATGACTAATCATATATTCCTCTTCCCCGTGGACAGTTATAATCTTCCCTTGGACGGGGTACCTGAGCATTTGATGCAAGGTGGAAGTGACAACTCCGGCATTGTGAATCCAGGGACGTCCCAACAGGAAAGAGTAAGAAGGAAGAATTTCCATCACGTAGAATGTTGAATTAAACGTCTGGGTACCCACCTTGATCGGGATGTCCAACTCTCCATGGACCATCCTTTTAGAGCCGTCAAATTCTCTCACAATGATGTTGTTGGGTTTCAGGGTTAGGCTTTCACAATCCAATATATCCAAGGCTTTCTTTGGCAAGACATTTAGATATGATCTGGTATCAACCAAAACATGAGCTAGGGTGGTTCCCCTACACTCCACCGAGACATGTAGTTCGTCGTTATGCTTTCTCCCTTTGGAGGTCAGGTCGGCATCGAAGAAACCCAGGCCATTGTCAGCTGTCAGAATGGCTACACACTCTTGGAATTGATCAGCCGAAGTCTCTTGCGGCACGTGTGCTGTCTTCAAAAACTTGACCAAAGGTTTAGCATGTGCCTCAGAGCACAGCAACAGGGCTAACATAAAGATTTTGGAAGGGGTCTTCCCCAGTTGTTCAACAACATCATAATCACTTTTCTTGATGATCCTCAGAATCTCTTCCATCTCTTTCTGGGATGTTTCAAGAATGACTGGTGACTGAGCCTTCGTCAAGACAGGCTCCTCTTGAACATTCTTTCCTTTTTTCTCAGCAGCAGAAACAGGGATGGGAATTGTATTTTCATTGTTGGCGGGTACACTTGCAGGTGTAATCACTGGTACAACTGTAATCTTTGGAATGGGTCCAGAGACTGTCTTTGGTGGCCCAATCTCTGGAGAGAAAATTCTTCCACTACGAGTAATTTTGCTTGTGCCAGCAATGTTACTGATGTTAGAATTGTCCTCCTCAAAGCTTTCTTCTTCAATGGTCTGTTCAATCTGTTTGACACCATGATATTAGATTTCTCCACCATAGTTCCATGGTACCATTTTGTCAGTTTTGTACGGGGTTGGCCCGGGCATTGTCATCTTCAAAGGATTAGTCATAGGAGCGGATGTAATCCTAACGGTTTTTTTAGGAACCCTGGAAGGATTGGTGTATATGGTTATTATTGAAACTTCTGGAACTGGAATGGGTGAGACAGGAGCTTTCTCAAACAAAAATTCCTTGTTATCAATCAATTGTTGGATTCCTTTCTTCAATAGAGGACAGTCAAATGATGAGGACAGGCAAGTATGGAAATCTTGGTCACAACCTGGGAACACCCCAGCTTTCAACAAATTCAACTTGATGGTTAGGAGAAGAGGTAACAGTTCATCCACAGTAGAAACAAACAGATCTTCTTCCACAGCACTGACATTGTGTCCATGCCTAGGTATTGGAGCAGAGATAACATTCAGTTTTTCGGGAGCCTCAAATTCAACTTCCTTTGCATCGATCAGATCTTGAATCTTGTTCTTTAGAGCCCAACAGTTGTTGGTGTCGTGCCCTGGACTTTTTGAATGGTAAGCACACCTGGCACTCGGATGGTAGTGTGGAGATGAAGTATTAGGATTTTTAGGGGCCTCTTTCAGCATGGCCAAATTCAACTTCAAAAGATGTGGTAGGACTTGAGCAGGAGTCATGTTTATCTTGGTGAATTGCCTTACAGGCCTTTCCACCCTTTGCTGATCATTTCTCGGCTGGTTGTTTCTTGGTTGGTCTGATGCAGACTTTTGAATCATGATGGCCCTCATAGTTGGTCGTCGCTCGGTTCTTCCCTGATTCCTCTGGGCACAGATAGCAGACACCTCCTTCTTTCTGTTGAAGGGCTTTTTGGCAGCAGCAGAGGTAGACGCATCTTTCTGAATTTTCCTGCTTCTAATACCGGCTTCTATCCTCTCGCCCGTTAAAATCAATTCAGTGAAACCTGCAGAGGAGCTTCCAATCAGGTGATTAAAGAAATGACCTGACAGAGTCCCCAAGAACATGTCCACTAGCTCTCTTTCTGACAATGGAGGTTGTACCCTTCCGGCTAAATCCCTCCACTTTTGGGCGTAGTCTTTGAAACCCTCATTGGACACCATAGCCATACCCTGGAGTTGAGTACGAGTTGGTGCCAAATTGGCATTGTATTGATACTGTTTATAGAAGGATGCTTCCAAATCTTCCCAATTATTCACATCAGACCTCTCCAACTGGTAGAACCAATCCAGCTGCGTCCCCGATAAACTGTCTTGGAAAAAGTGGACCCACAGGTCTTTGTCAGAAGAATGTGGTTGAATTTTCCTGACATAAGATCGTAGGTGCATCTTTGGGCAAGACACCCCATCATACTTGGCAAACAGTGGCACTTTAAACTTCGGAGGGATTACTATTCCAGATACCAACCCTAACTCCTCAAACTCCAGCCTCGGGACTCTCTGTATCTCTATAGCAGCTAGACGTTCTTCCAAGTTTTTGTATTTGTCATCAGCCGGAGGGTATTGTTGTTCTGAGTAGTCTTCATCTTCCTCTTCTTCAGCTTCAGACTCAGATGGCACAGCAATTCCTTTTCCTTTTCCTTCCCCCTCTTCAGATGTTGATGGGAATTCCAAAGTCCGTCTGGCTTGTCCTTCAAACCTTCTGCCCAAGATAGCCACACCAGCTCTCTTCTTCTTCTTTTTCTCTTTCTCTTTCTCTAGTAGAGTCTTGAGCTCCTCCTTCCCCTTAGCCAAGGTCAAGAGTGGCTGTTGAAATTGTGAATTTTGAGCTTGCAAATCTTTGACCGTTTATTCAATATCCATCTTGCTGAAATAAACAGCAGAGAGATGAGGAAACTTGGTGTGAAGACCTGCTTATGCATATGATGAATGATATGAATGATATGTATTCATGCAATGCATTCAAGGATTCAGAAATTCAAATTTGGTTTAAACAAAAAAAGAAACACACGTCATATTAATAAGATAGAATTTGTTAGTACATCAATGCCCCTTGGGCAAAATAATACAAAATTCTAAGGTAAAAAGACGTTGCGCATCCTCTTTGGTGCAATGTAGGTGTTGAGAGTCTGCTCTTCATGAAGTTGACGAGCTATTTCCAAAACCTTCTTCTCGCTTGCGTAGAATTGGGCTTCAAAAGTATCGCATTCTCCCTTGAGCTGTATCCAACTCCTTTGTAGATCTTCGAGTGATGTTGGCATGTCAGGATGTAGGAGGGTGTATAGAACCTCTCCTTCCATAACAAGCTCTATAATCACATGGAGAATATATGGGTAAGTCATCATAAGACTTTGGGCGCGGGTTCGTACCCACTTGAGGTAAGGCTCAAGAGGGATGGAATTCTTGTGTCCCAAGTTCTTACTATCTACCTTGTTGGGCATCCTCCAAGCTCGGATGAACCTTTGTCGAAGTCCTTGATTGTCGTTATCGAAGTCAAAAACCAAGTCTGGAATCAGCATATCATGTGGGTCATCCCTTCAGGCATAACAAAACTGTTTCAGAGCCAAGAAGGGATTGTAGGTGATGCCTCGCCTAATGCCAAGTAGAGGGACATTAGGGAATTCCCCACAACGGTCGATGATAATAACATTCTCTTTGGATCGAGGACACCAATGAATATCTGAATGTGTAAGAGTCATCAATCATTGTGACCACCTCAAACCTTTCTCATTCTTCAAGACTGATTGGGGAAGATGAGAAATAAACCATCTTGCCAGTAGAGGAGTGCAACACATGAGAACACCTCTTTTCCTCATTGTACGAGTGTGAAAAGAGTGGAGGATATCCCCAAGCAATGTAGGCACCGGGTTGCGAGCCATGAAGATTTTGACAACACCCACATTTATGAGTTGATCAGGGTTAGGGAACAAGACCATCCCATAGATGAGAAGAGCTACAATCTCCTCAAAAGCTTATAAGTCCAAAGAATTCCAGCAGCTTTGGGCCTTCTCAAACAGAAACTTTGCCAAGAAGCCTTTGACACCACTTCTGGTTTCCCAATGTGTTGTGACATTAGAGGAGTGCAAGTGTAGGGCTTGAGCAATCTCTTCTGGCTTTGGATATCTTTCCGTACCATTGAAGGGTAGTTGATTGAGAATAGGAATTCTCAAGAGTTGAGAAAATTCCTCCAAAGTGGGAACAAGTTGGTAGTCAGGAAATGTGAAGCAGTGATGCAAAGGGTCAAAGAACTGGAAAAGAACTTTCATCATGTCTTCCTTTGTTTTGGAAGTGACTAAGTTGAGAAGACGACCATGCCTCTCGGTGAATGGAGAATTCTTAGGAATCCTTGAAGCTAGCTCCTTGAGTTGTGGAGGAATTCTTACAAGGTTGACTTGGATCGTTTTCCTGTGAAGTGAATCCATAACCTACAAAACAGGAACAAAGATGAATCTCCAAAATCCTTGAAATGGTTAGTGGATGCATATGATGCTTCATGATGTCCATGATGTTATTCACAAGTATATATGTACAAGCAAATCACACAACTTCCTAATTTAGGCTTGCATGGGGTTTCATAGGTAAGTACCCTCTTGAAGTTTAGTTGGCTCAACCTGTCCTAGAAATAGTAACCGAGTTCTAAGGAGCTCAATATCACCGAATTGTTTCCTTGTTCATTGTTTCAATTCAGCCTCTTTACTGGAGACCTAAATATTCCAAGGAACCAACCCTCAATGAGTGTAGTATCGAGTATCTACCAACTCCGGTCTGCACCAAAGTCGGTCATCTCACTACATCATAAAAGGCCAAGTTGGTCAAGTAAAGGTTCTAAAAGTCCATTAGTGCTTCATGACATCACTCAGCGGCCCCGTATTCTATTTAATTGACTCAAAGGCTACCGGTACCCACAAATATGTCGCACTAACATAGCTATTGCTTAGACCGTGTCGGTATACCCCGCATGTAACACCCTCTAAAACCCCGCATATAATTTTCGCAAATATTAAAAATTATAAACTCAGAGTACATGTAATAATCGAGGAATGCTACAATTCTCTTTTATTAAAATAAATTCCTGTCATGCATAATTTTAGTGGTAACTCGTACATGTCTACACAGCGGAATAATTTATTTAATAAAATCAAGTGTTATAATAATTTCCAAGTCATCAGGGATTAACACCTGGAAAGTCAACATTATATCATAACAAATAAAAAAGAATAAACGAGTCTGACTAAAGCAGCTCGACAACCAAACGTTCCCGGAGTTACAACTATCAGAGCATGACCCGGACATACTAAAACGAAACTAAACTAGACACGATAAGCCTTCGCCAAGCACCTGAGCGAAGCTCCTCAATCTGAAATATTCAACAGTAAGGGTGAGCTTCTCAATTATACATTTGGTTATACATTCATAACAATCAATTCACGAAATCATAAACGTCACCCAAACAATAGCATATTTCATAGTTTACAAAATCTTTACAATTCGCATATATCCATGACATGTCGCCTTTCATTTTTTGCAAACATTCATCAAACATCCTCAACTATTTATCAAATCATACGTGCATACAGACAATCAAACATAACATTGGAAAAATCATCCATTCATGTTATATTCGAGTAATGCAACACACCCATGCATGTGGTACCACTACACCGCCCCATTAAATCTCGGGTCACGGATAACTCACCGTTCCATTATATCGCGGACACGGCTACCACCTCAACGTTCCATTAAATCGCGGACACGTATATTGGCCACCATGTTAATTCCACACAATGGGAATTAACAAATGCAACATGATATGTAAGTATGTAACACTCAGCATACTATGAACATCGATCAACATATCATGCACATCAACAATATCAAACATAACATGATATGAAATAGCATGTAACCACTCAGCATACCATTTAAACATAAATCATATCAAGTTACGAATAGCATGTAATCACTCAGCATACTATTCAAACATCAACCAATCACATCAATTATATCATAATTCATGCTCGATACATATCTAAAAGCATGGCAATAAAAATCCGACGTCAAAACACTGAAATCAAAAATTCAGAAAATCAACACAGCAGAGCAACACGGGCACCCGTGTTGTGCAACACGGCCCGTGTTGTACAGAACGTCCAGAAAAATGCACATTTTAATTTTATCAGTACAGGGGCTCTGACACGGGTACCCGTGTTGTGCAACACGGCCCGTGTCGTGCCACCAGGAGCACACCCCTTCCAACTCAGAGGAGCAACACGGCCACCCGTGTTGTGCAACACGGCCCGTGTTGCTGAGCGCGCACAGGATTTTCCTGAACCTGCAGCAGCTCAGAAACGGCAGTCCAAACGCGGGAAAACGTCCGCCAAAACGCATAATTCGGTACCTAACGCATCGAGTTTGTACAATTCACAACAACACCACAAGTTACCAACAATTATTAGAATAACCTTAACCGGGGATTAACCGTCCTTTTGGGGAATCCTACTGACACTAAGGTTATCCCTACAACTTCCAAGGTAATTTCACGATCATTAGATATATACTCTCAATTCCTCATTTGGGACCTAAAACCCTTAATCGATTCATAAAAATTGGGAACCTAACCCTTTTCTAACAAGGTTCAGTCCTACGGTTATCGATCCCTAGAACATCTAACAATTGGGATTTTCCTACAATTACCCGAATCAACCGTACATAAACCCATAAACAAATATAAATCGAGTATAACCCCCCTTACCTTATCAATTAGCAGCTTTGAGTTCTTGGGCGGTGTTCTTCGTTCTTCGTTCTTCAGAGCTCTATTTTCCCAATTCTAACTTCTGTTCTTACGTGAAAACCAAAAATGAGAAAATGGCCTAAGTCCCAAACATAACTTTATTTCTCTGCACCCCCACTCTTTACTAATCCACATCTAAGCCCAATGACTTAAAAATCTCAATATTCCTTATTTCTTTTATTTTCCTCAAATATTCCAAAATAATAATTCTTTTTATTTTATTAATTCTAATAAAATAAATTCCCAAATTTAAATAAATCAATTAATTGAAAACGGGGTGTTACAACTCTCCCCCACTAAAAGAGTTTTCGTCCTCGAAAACATACCTTAGACGAACAGCTCCGGATAAGCCTCTTTCATCTGGCTCTCCAGCTCCCAAGTGATATTTCCATCTGCTGGACCTCCCCAAGCAACCTTCACTAATGCTATCTCTTTACCTCTTAACTGTTTCACTTCCCGATCTTCTATCCTCATAGGCAATGCTTCTACTGTCAGGTTATCTCTTACCTGTACATCATCTATTTGGATTACATGAGATGGGTCTGGAATGTATCTCCTCAACTGAGAAACATGAAAAACATCGTGCAAATTTGCAAGTCTCGGAGGTAAAGCAATACGATAAGCAACTTCTCCAACTCTTTCCGTAATCTGAAACGGACCAATAAAACGCGGAGTCAACTTCTTAGATTTCAACGCCCGACCAATACCCGTCATCGGAGTAACTCTCATAAACACATGATCTCCGGCACTGAATTCTAATTTCTTTCTCCTCTTATCATGATAACTTTTCTGACGACTCTGAGAAGCTCTCATCTTTTCTTGAATCAATTTGATCTTTTCAGTAGTCTGCTGAACAATCTCCGGCCCAACTACCGAACTCTCTCCAGATTCATACCAACACAAAGGCGTCCTACACCGTCTACCATACAATGCCTCAAACGGAGCCATACCAATACTCGAATGGTAACTGTTGTTATAAGTAAATTCAATCAATGGCAAATAGCTATCCCAAGCTCCACCTTGCTCTAAAACACAAGCACGCAATAAATCTTCCAACGATTGAATCGTCCTCTCCGTCTGTCCATCAGTCTGAGGGTGGTAAGCTGAACTCAATCTCAACTTAGTACCCAAAGCCTTCTGCAATCCTTCCCAAAATTTCGAAGTGAACCTCGGATCTCTATCTGACACAATACTAGAAGGAACTCCATGCAAACTCACTATTTTCTCAATATACAACTGTGCCAATCTCTCCATCGAGTAATCCATTCGCACCGGTATAAAATGAGCAGACTTAGTCAACCTATCCACAACGACCCATATCGCTTCACAATTCATAGGAGTCCTCGGCAACCCAGATACAAAATCCATAGAAATACTATCCCACTTCCATTCTGGAATAAACATTGGTTGCATAAACCCAGACGGCTTCTGATGCTCAATCTTCGATTTCTGACATATTAAACATGCATACACAAATTCAGCTATTTCCTTTTTCATTCCCGGCCACCAAAACAATTTCTTTAAATCATGATACATTTTCGTGGCACCCGGATGAATGCTCATCCCACTGCGATGTCCTTCCTCTAATATACTTTTCTTGATTTCTGCGACATCAGGAACACAAACTCTATCGCCAAATCTCATAACATCATTCTCATCAATTCTAAACTCACCACCTTGACCTTGGTTGATCAATGTCAATTTATCAACTAAATTAACATCGGATTTCTGCCCGATTCTGATCTCTTCTAGAATACCACTAGTAAGTTTCAACATACCCAAACGAACACACTTCGGAGTACTTTCACAAACCAAACTCAAATCTCGGAATTGCTCAATTAAATCCAATTCACGAACCATCATCATAGACATATGCAAGGACTTCCTGCTCAAAGCATCTGCAACTACATTTGCCTTACCAGGATGGTAATTCAAACCAAAATCATAATCTTTGAGAAATTCCAACCACCTTCTTTGCCTCATATTGAGCTCTTTCTGATCGAAAAGATACTTCAAACTCTTATGATCGCTATACACTTCAAATCTCGAACCATACAGATAATGTCTCCATAATTTCAAGACAAACACAACTGCTGCCAGTTCTAAGTCATGAGTAGGATAGTTCCTTTCATGAACCTTCAACTGTCTCGAAGCATACGCAACTACCTGTTGATTCTGCATTAAAACGCCACCTAAACCCAACAGAGATGCATCACAATAGACCACAAAAGATTCCACCGGATTCGGCAAAATCAGAATAGGAGCACTTGTCAATCTCCGCTTCAATTCTTGGAAACCTTTCTCACAATCAGAATCCCAAATAAACGCTTGTCCTTTACGAGTCAACTTCGTCAACGGCAATGCTAACTTTGAGAATCCTTCGATAAACTTTCTATAATAACCTGCAAGACCAAGAAAAATTCTGATTTCCGAAACAGTCTTCGGCGCTTCCCACTGAGATACTGCTTCTACTTTTGTAGGATCCACTGCAATACCATTCTTAGAAATCACATGTCCAAGAAAACTAACTTCATTCAGCCAGAACTCACATTTGGACAACTTTGCATACAACTTCCTATCTTTCAACAACTCTAACACAATTCTGAGATGTTCCGCATGTTCTCCGTCATTCTTGGAATAAATCAGAATGTCATCAATAAAAACCACAACAAACTTATCCAGGTATGGGTGAAAAATCCTATTCATATATTCCATGAAAACACCAGGTGCATTAGTAACTCCGAACGGCATAACAGAATATTCATAATGCCCATACCTCGTTCGAAAAGCAGTCTTTTGAATATCTTCCGCTTT
The DNA here is from genome assembly GCA_948472305.1 of Vicia faba. Classification (NCBI taxonomy): domain Eukaryota; kingdom Viridiplantae; phylum Streptophyta; class Magnoliopsida; order Fabales; family Fabaceae; genus Vicia; species Vicia faba. Next base: position 174,641,651 of record OX451740.1, on the reverse strand, counting down.
CACACGAATCTGATGATATCCAGATCTCAAGTCAATCTTACTGAATACACTAGCTCCAATTAGTTGATCCATCAAATCATCAATCCTCGGTAACGGATACCGATTCTTAATGGTTACCTTGTTCAATTGCCTGTAATCAACACACAGTCTCATAGAACCTTCTTTCTTCTTAACCAACAATACCGGGGCACCCCAAGGCGAAACACTTGGACGAATAAACTTCTTCTCCAGTAAATCTTCCAACTGACTCTTCAATTCAGCCAATTCAGACGCAGACATACGATATGGCGCCATCGACACCGGTCTCGTACCAGGAATTAAATCTATAGAAAATTCCACTTCTCTCTCAGGAGGTAACTCGCCAACATCATCAGGAAAGACTTCTGGAAAATCACACACCACTGGCAATTCTACACTCCTGACCTTTCCTGTTGCATCCAACGAAGCAAGTAACATAAACACATTAGCACCATCTTCCATTGCTTCTTGTACCTGCCTAGCAGTCATAGTCAAATTCTCGACACCAACTGCTTCTGGAAAAATCACCGTCTTAGCAAAACAGTTCAGATGAACCCGGTTGAATTCCAACCAGTTCATCCCAAGGATAATATCAATTTGTTCAAGCGGTAGGCACACTAAATCCATACCGAAACTTCTACCAAAAATCTCAATAGGACAATTCCTACATACAAGTGAAGTTGTCACTGAACCCGATGCAGGAGTATCAACAACCATGTTACCTCGCATACCAGATATGTCCAGTTTCAACCTCTCAGCACAATCCAAAGAAATGAAAGAATGAGTTGCACCAGTATCAATAATTGCAACTAAAGGTGTGCCATGAATAAAACACGTACCTTTAATCAATCGATCCTCTGGAGTAGTCTCAGATCCAGACAAAGCGAACACTCTTCCACTTGACTGATCCTTCCTAGGCTTAGGACACTGCGGACGAATGTGACCTTCTTCGCCACAATTGTAACAAGTAACAGACTTCCCTTTGCAATCAATAGACAAATGACCAGCCTTTCCACATTTATAGCACTTCTTCTCATCACTCTTGCAATCTCGAATGTGATGACCAGACTCACCACACCTGTAGCATCTGATAGGAGCCTTAGAATCTCCCCCACTAGGCCTTTTCCAACCGCCTGATCTCTGGTTATCTCTACCATATGGCTTGCCACGGTCCATATGTTGCTTCCCTCTTTTATCAACAGCCCCACGAGAGTGAGACGACCGATTCTTGGTAATATCTTCTTCCAAGATTCTGCTACAATCCACCAGATCAGAAAATCTACGAATACGCTGGTACCTGATTCCCTGCTTAATCTCATCTCGGAGACCATTCTCGAATTTGATACATTTAGAGAATTCTCCAGCCTCATCATTGTTGTACTGTGCATAATACTTTGCCAGCTCAGTGAACTTAGTAGCATACTCACTAACAGTCAGATTGCCCTGCTTAAGCTCCAAAAATTCAATTTCCTTTCTTCCCCGAACATCTTCAGGAAAGTACCTCCTCAGAAAAGCCCTTCTGAAGTTAGCCCAAATCAGTGCCTCTCCATCCTGAACCATTTCAGTCCTTGTGGCAACCCACCAGTCGTCGGCTTCTTCTGCCAACATATGCGTACCATATCTGACTTTCAGATCTTCAGCACAATCAATCACACGGAAAATCCTTTCGATTTCCTTCAGCCACTTCTGAGCACCTTCAGGGTCATGTGTACCTTTGAACAACGGAGGATTGTTCCTTTGGAAATTTCCCAATTGTCTATCAGCACCAATCACGCCTCCAGTTGGGTTTCCAGCAAGTACACCAGCTAACATCCCCAAAGCCTCAGCGAGTGCAGCATCATTTCGTCCGTTACCTCCAGCCATATTCCTGAGAATTAAAACATACTCCACATCAGAATACAGTATCGACAGTGTTACCTTGCACTAGTCGCATACGAAAAGGAATGACTGACTCAAGACTCTGGTCACAACGACCGACTATGCTCTGATACCACTATTGTAACACCCTCTAAAACCCCGCATATAATTTTCGCAAATATTAAAAATTATAAACTCAGAGTACATGTAATAATCGAGGAATGCTACAATTCTCTTTTATTAAAATAAATTCCTGTCATGCATAATTTTAGTGGTAACTCGTACATGTCTACACAGCGGAATAATTTATTTAATAAAATCAAGTGTTATAATAATTTCCAAGTCATCAGGGATTAACACCTGGAAAGTCAACATTATATCATAACAAATAAAAAAGAATAAACGAGTCTGACTAAAGCAGCTCGACAACCAAACGTTCCCGGAGTTACAACTATCAGAGCATGACCCGGACATACTAAAACGAAACTAAACTAGACACGATAAGCCTTCGCCAAGCACCTGAGCGAAGCTCCTCAATCTGAAATATTCAACAGTAAGGGTGAGCTTCTCAATTATACATTTGGTTATACATTCATAACAATCAATTCACGAAATCATAAACGTCACCCAAACAATAGCATATTTCATAGTTTACAAAATCTTTACAATTCGCATATATCCATGACATGTCGCCTTTCATTTTTTGCAAACATTCATCAAACATCCTCAACTATTTATCAAATCATACGTGCATACAGACAATCAAACATAACATTGGAAAAATCATCCATTCATGTTATATTCGAGTAATGCAACACACCCATGCATGTGGTACCACTACACCGCCCCATTAAATCTCGGGTCACGGATAACTCACCGTTCCATTATATCGCGGACACGGCTACCACCTCAACGTTCCATTAAATCGCGGACACGTATATTGGCCACCATGTTAATTCCACACAATGGGAATTAACAAATGCAACATGATATGTAAGTATGTAACACTCAGCATACTATGAACATCGATCAACATATCATGCACATCAACAATATCAAACATAACATGATATGAAATAGCATGTAACCACTCAGCATACCATTTAAACATAAATCATATCAAGTTACGAATAGCATGTAATCACTCAGCATACTATTCAAACATCAACCAATCACATCAATTATATCATAATTCATGCTCGATACATATCTAAAAGCATGGCAATAAAAATCCGACGTCAAAACACTGAAATCAAAAATTCAGAAAATCAACACAGCAGAGCAACACGGGCACCCGTGTTGTGCAACACGGCCCGTGTTGTACAGAACGTCCAGAAAAATGCACATTTTAATTTTATCAGTACAGGGGCTCTGACACGGGTACCCGTGTTGTGCAACACGGCCCGTGTCGTGCCACCAGGAGCACACCCCTTCCAACTCAGAGGAGCAACACGGCCACCCGTGTTGTGCAACACGGCCCGTGTTGCTGAGCGCGCACAGGATTTTCCTGAACCTGCAGCAGCTCAGAAACGGCAGTCCAAACGCGGGAAAACGTCCGCCAAAACGCATAATTCGGTACCTAACGCATCGAGTTTGTACAATTCACAACAACACCACAATGTCCAAGTTACCAACAATTATTAGAATAACCTTAACCGGGGATTAACCGTCCTTTTGGGGAATCCTACTGACACTAAGGTTATCCCTACAACTTCCAAGGTAATTTCACGATCATTAGATATATACTCTCAATTCCTCATTTGGGACCTAAAACCCTTAATCGATTCATAAAAATTGGGAACCTAACCCTTTTCTAACAAGGTTCAGTCCTACGGTTATCGATCCCTAGAACATCTAACAATTGGGATTTTCCTACAATTACCCGAATCAACCGTACATAAACCCATAAACAAATATAAATCGAGTATAACCCCCCTTACCTTATCAATTAGCAGCTTTGAGTTCTTGGGCGGTGTTCTTCGTTCTTCGTTCTTCAGAGCTCTATTTTCCCAATTCTAACTTCTGTTCTTACGTGAAAACCAAAAATGAGAAAATGGCCTAAGTCCCAAACATAACTTTATTTCTCTGCACCCCCACTCTTTACTAATCCACATCTAAGCCCAATGACTTAAAAATCTCAATATTCCTTATTTCTTTTATTTTCCTCAAATATTCCAAAATAATAATTCTTTTTATTTTATTAATTCTAATAAAATAAATTCCCAAATTTAAATAAATCAATTAATTGAAAACGGGGTGTTACACCGCACAGTTTCCACAACGTATTGCTATTTACCTATGAATATTTCCCAAATCCGGGTAGAAGATTCAAACCTAAACAATAGAACCAAAGTGTAAAGCATACAAGTCAAACAAGATAAGCATGTAAAGGTGATCTAAAACCCTAAGGTAACCCCACTTTTATAATTCTCCCCAGCAGAGTCGCCAGTTCTGTGATACGGTGGGAGAACTGACTTGAGATTTTGCATTTGTGTTTGCAAATGTTTCGGTTTAGCAAGAGTCGCCACCGACTTTTATTTTATCCAAAAGGAAAGGTAAAAAAGCACAGGAAAGACCTTTGAGATGTTTTCTTGAGTTCAGGGGGTAGATTATGAAAAGGGAAGGTGTTAGCACCCTTTTCATCCATGGTTTTCCATGGGCTCTTAATTACTTGTTTAGATCACTTGCTTTGCTTTTTCAATTGTTTGAAATGGTGCTTTGTGTGGTTTTGAAAGTATTTTGAAAAGAGGCCATCGGTTAGGCAATCTTTGTAATGATTCTCGTTTGTAAGAATGTATACAAAGATGTTTGTCTTTTGAAAAATGTTTCAATGTTTTGAAATGTGTGTGTGTGTTTGTTTGAAAATAGCAAGGATTGTTTGCAAATTGATCAAGTAACTAGAAGAATTCTACCTACTCAAAATTCTTTCCTACACATTTTTATTCCTTTGATATTGTTGATTTACCATTGCATTTGGTAAACAACCCTATCTTTGGATGTTAAACGGGACGGGCGTGGGTCATCGTATGACCATGATAGCAATGGTGCCAAGTATCTTTAGCATTTTGAGGGACTAAGATCATTTGTTTTTAGGCAACCTTTTGATAGCGTCATCGAGGGACTATGATCTTTTGTTTTGTTTGACTTTTTCCAAGATACCTAGCATGCATACCATGCCCATGTTTTAAGGCAACCAAGTGGGTGAAACCCTAGGGGTGCTTGTGTGCAAGGGGTTATCATTTTTCATGCATTTTGTCTTGTATTAGGTCTTGCTATTTGTTTGATTTTTTTCTTATCATACAAACCTTAATTTACTAAACATGTATATAATGCGATAAATTGCGTAAAATAAATCTAAACTATTACAACAATATTATGGGAGGGGGATACAAGTTTTTGAATGGGGGATATTGCTCAAAATAAAACCCTAATTTACTATTACAACCCAATTGAATTTATTGTACAAATAAATAAATAAACAATTATTTAAATATACAATAAAAATGTAAATATGCAAAAAAAAGTTTTGTAATTGTTTTATGTATGAGAAAATAAAATTACCTAATTCTTAAAAGTAAGAAAAAATAATATTATTGTTTTTTAAAGGGGAAACCCTAATTTTGTTTTAAAGGAAAATATGTTTTCTATTATTATTCATTTGTCCAAGAAAAATAATAATAATATTATGTACAAATATTAAAAATTAAATATATATGAAAAATGAATATTTAATATGTATAAAATAATAAAATAAAATATTTAAGTATTTTTTTATTATTTACAAGTTTATTTGAGAAAATAAAGTATATTATTACTAATAAACTATTTTCATGCCAAAAAAATAATAAAAATAATAAAATAAAATGCAAAAAATTAAGAAAATATTTTTGGGATTTTTTAATGTTCAAAAAAAATTATTAAAGTCAATAATCATAAAAATAACAAGAAAATATGAAAAATAACAAAATACGAATCAGGGGGGTGCAAAAGTAAACTGGGGGGTGTGAATAGTAGCAGGCCCAAGGCGCCAGGCCCAGCCAGCCTTCGTCCTTGACCTCCAGCCAACGTCCAAACGCGCGTTTATGTGCTTCAACCTGTAACTCTTACATACGTGCACAAAAACAAAATCTTGCAACATGAAACTTATAGCATTTTTTATCACGATTCCAATGATATAAGATTTGAAACCTAACTCTAAGAAACCAGAGAGAATTTCAATGGCCCTAATTCCTGACCTAATTTTTTCATGAACTTCAACAATCAAATACTCTTAGCTCAGTTAATATAAATGAGAACTATGCATATGTACAGCTTAAGCAAGTTAAGGACTACATTTTTGCTTCACAAATCTAAGCTTAAGGATGCCTAAATAAGGAGATAGAACTTTGAAAAATACCTTGTTTAGTTGAGTTTGGATATGGCAATGTGGAGGCTTTGAGTGAGGCCTGAAGATTGTGTGAGCTTCCTTGAAGGTCCCTCAAGCTTTCCCAATGCTCAGCTTGCCTTGAGGATGGCTGAATCTTTCTGCACGAGTCAACCTGCAACCTTGCACAATGAAAATGGTGAAGCTTGAAACAGGGGTTACAGTTGCAAGACAAAGGCCTGGATAGTTTATATGTGATGTATGGAAGATTTTTGAAGCCTTGAAACAAGAAACGCACAGGCAAAATATGATTTGGCTTGAGTTTTGTAGAAGATGCCTTGTTTGGGCAAAAAAATGTGATTTTTGTCTTTGAGAGTGTTTGGTATGTTGTGTATTCGTGCTTAGGCTTGTAACAAAGTTCTGAAGTTGTTTGAAATGATACAAAGTCTTTCCTTTAATAGATACACAAGTTGTCTTGACTTTTGCAAGTTTGCTTGCTTTTGAAGAAAGTTGACATGACCAATGCCAAAGGCCTATACAGGCTTGCTTGTTAGCTGCATAGGGTTGGTGTACTTTGCCTGATGTTTGTGGATCTTGTTTGTAAGAAAAGATCAGGTCCGTGGCTCAAGATTTGCAAAGTTGTAAAAAGCTAGCTTTATGAAAGTAGTATTATGAACTTTATGCCATAAATGGATTAATTCATTGTGTAATGCTTCAAAAGTCAGAACAAGACCATTATCCATTGAGTTTGCATTAAATTATGGAGCGTATAAGGGATTAGGACTTGTAATGCAAGGTACAAGCATGTTTGAAACTGATTTGCAACTTGTAACATTGTGAAAATGCCTTGAACAGAAGTGATAAATTGCCATTTTCCTTTCTTCGATTCTCCCTAACCATAAATGATCTTGGAGAGTTTTTTGAAATTTTGGAAAGCTTGTAACATGATCTACAATCCATCTTTGAAATGAATTTTGAGATACCTATTGGAGCTAGGTGAACAATGTCCATGAAGTTAGGTCAAAATCTTGCCTAAATTAGGGCAAATTTTCACTAAGTTAAAAAGTTTATGGACCCCTATTCACAAAATCATAACTTGAGATCCAAGCATATTTTAGGAAAACTTTGTGAATAAAAGTTGTAAATTTCATGGAGGAATACAACTTTCATGTTGGAAGTTTTCTTTGAATCCAATTGCATCATGGTGAAAAAGTTGTGGAAAGTTGGGAAAAAATAAGAAATTTTCCATAACTTAGAAAAATTCTAAGTTATGAAAAATTTCAAACTAAAACCCTAATTTGAAAAATTAGGTATCTTGATCAACAAGTTTCACATTTTGACATATTTTGATGAATTATGACCCTTGGCACTTGATTTTGACCAAAAAGTCAAAGTTTGACTTTTCAGTGTACAGTTGATTTTTGATCAGTTGACTGGAAAATTCATCTGTCAATCTTATGCATTTGAGATCTTTTGAGCTATGTGATTAGGTCAAGATGATTCCATTGAGTCCTTGAAATCATGCTTGAACCCAATTTGTCATTGGCTAGGTCAAAAATCAGAAATTGCCCTTTCTCAGTCAAAACCCTAATTTTGACCATTTTGCCCTTTTGATGATCTGATCAAATTTCTTGAGGAGTTGTGGTCCAAACTTGATCAAATTGTACATAGGAGCCTAGAATGTTGTTGTGGATCAAAAATTATGAAGTTTGACTGTAAATTGGTCATGGTTGACTTTTTCCCCAATATAGTTGATTTTTAGGTCAACTGTCCAATTGACTGGGCAAAATTGTGATTCAAAGCTTGAAACTTGGTATGAGCAATCTTAGGGGTCCAAGATTGTGTATGAAAGTCATATGAAGCATTGATGGTCCAAAGATCCATATGCAAACTCAAACCCTAATTTCAGGTCAATAGTGCAAGGAGATGTCTTGAGCTGAGCAAACCCTAATCCTGTCTGGAGTCCAAGAGGTCTTCTGAGGAAAAATCTTGATAAATGAGAGGGAAAATTTTGGGGTACAACACCTAGGTTTCACTTCAAGTGCTCAAAAGGTTGTGCGCCGTGCCCGTGCTGGAGGACCACCCCTGAAGATCAACAATCGTGAAGTCAACGCGATAGAAGATGGTGAAGATGATTGCAACCTGGAGGATTGGATCTTCCCGAATGTCAATGGAGGGCTCAACAATTAGGAGGCTAGAGACTTTGTCCCGATCACTTTTATCCCACAGTAATTTGTCTTTACATATTTGTTTGATCTGTAATATTGAAACAATTTGCACCCTTAAAACCTTGTGTCTTACCCGAGGCACAATGGTCCATTTGTAAGGGTTATTATCTCATTTTCATATAACATCAATGAATAATGGAAATTTTCGCATACAAACTTTTGTGCTCATTGTTTTTCTTTTAGATTTTACTTTATTTCAAAGATAGTTATACCCTTACACACACCCACACTCACAATGCAGGTATACATCCATTCGGGATCCCATGGGTAACGATGCTGCTATGTCCTTTTGTGACTCTGAGAATCTAATCTACCAAGCCGAAGACGAAGGTGAGGAATATTTTGAAGTACCAGGGGAACTTTCCAGAATACTCTCAAGGTGTCTCATTCTTCCTTGAGTTGGATCCAAGACTTTTGCAGTTCTTCAAATTTTGTTGGCATATCAGGATGAAGAATGATGCAAGACTCGTTCCCTTGAACAATACGCTCTAAGATCACCGATAAGATGGCGGGATACAACATCATAAGACTTTGAGCACGAGCTCTCACCCATTTGAGGTAAGGTTCCAAAGGGATGGAATTCATGTGCCCTAAAGTCTTACCATCACTCTTCTTAACCATGCCCCAAGCACATATGAACCTCTGACGATAACCTTGCAGATCACTATCGTAGTCGAACATAATACCATGGATGAGAATATCGTAAGGACCGTCTCTTTGTGCATGACCAAAATGACGTAAGGCTAAAGAAGGGTTGTAAGTGATGCCTCCTCTAATGCCAAGGAGTGGCACATTAGGAAATTCTCCGCAGCGATCAACAATAGAGACGTCTTCTTGAGAGTGGGAACACCAATAGATATCAGAGTGAGAGAGAGACATCAACCTTTGAGACCATCTTAATCCTATCTCATTCTTCATTAATGACCGAGGAAGGTGCAAAATAAACCACCTATATAGAAAAGGTATACAACACATAAGAGTTGCTCATTTCTTCATAGTACCGGTATGGAGAGAATGCAGGATATCCCCGAGTAGTGTAGGCACTGGATTATGAGTAAGGAAAATCTTGATGGAGCTCACATCTATAAGCTGGTCCGGATAAGGAAACAATACTAACCCATAGATTAGGAGGGTCAAGATATCCTCAAAAGCATGGAAACTCATAGCGTCTAGGAATACTTGAGCTTTCTCTATCAGAAACTTTGCAAGAAGACCTTTAACCCAACTTCTCCTTTCCCACTTAGATTCAATGTCAAATGGCTTCAAGTGCAAGGTTGTGGCAACATCTTCAGATTTTGGATCCTGTTCTAAACCTGTGAAGGGCACCTGCTCCATTATAGGCACTCCAAGTAGTTTAAAGAATTCTTCAAACGTGGACACCAACTGATAATCGGGGAATGTGAAGCAATGGTTTTTAGGATCAAAGAACTGGAACTGGACGCTCATCATACCCTCGTCAAAGCCGGCAGTAACCAAACTGAGCAAGTGACCATGTCTTTTGTTGAATTGGGAACTTTCAGGAACCTTTAAGACTAATTCCCTAAGCTTGGAAGGTATTCCTACGAAGTTGATTCAGATGGTATTTCTGCGATCGAAAGCCATAACCTACAAAATTGAGAAGAGATAAATCCCTAGGTCCTTGAAATAGTTAGTGAAAATGATATGTTATGATGTTGATGATGTCATGTTCATGGTTAAAACAAAATAGCCAACATAAACAAGTCACACAAAGACCTTAGGTTTAAAGGCTTGCATGAGGTCTATAGGTAAGTATCCTTTTGAAGTTTCAGTTGGCTCAACATGTCCTAGCAATAGCAACCGTGTTCTAAGGATCTCATATCATTGATCTTTCTCTCAGGCATTGTTTCAGTTCAAGCATCTGAGTTGCAGCCGAAATATCCCGAAATTCCAATCTCAATGAGTGTAGCGTCGAGCATCAACCAACTTCGGTCTGCACCAAATTCAGCCATCTCACTACTTTCTAATGGCTAGGATGAGCCAATTCAAGGTTCTAAAGGTCAGTTAGCACTTAATGACACTGTGTGAAAGCCTAATGTTATCCTTGACTGACTCAAGGAACATTAGTACAAGCCAGAGTGTCACGCTAACATAGCTATCATATCATACATATCGGTATACACCGTACAACCTCCATGATTTATTGCTACTTACCTAATGGTGTTCCCCGATCTGGGTGTAGGATCTTTGCAAGAAAATACCCAAACAAAACCCTTAAATATAAAAGCAATCATGGAAAACAGTTTAAAGCAAGTAAATGTGACCTAAGCTCTTAAGGTAACCCCTCTTTTAAGATAATCTCCCCAGCAGAGTCTCCAGTTCTAAAATACGGTGGGAGAACTGACTTTTTGGTTTTATCCAAAATATGTGGATAGCTAGAGTCGCCGCCGAATTTTCTTTTATCCAACAAAGGAAAGGTTGAAAAGAATAGGAAAGACCTTTGATATTTTTCTGAGTTCGGGGGGTAGATTATGAAAAGGGAAAGTGTTAGCACCCTTTTCATCCGTATTTATCTACGGGCTCTTAATCGCTTGCTCACTTTATTTGCTTTGTCTGTGTATTTTAAAAAGTTTTTAACAATGCCAAATAGTATGGCATATTACTTTATGATAACTCTTGTATCAGTCCTCATGAGTGTTGATAAAGTGTTTTTGAAAATGTTTTTGAAAGTGTGAGGTGTGAAAAAAATGTTTTAAGTTGTGAGCAAGCAATTAACAATAACTACCCTTACTCAAAAGTCTTTCGCGTTATTTTCCTCTTCCTTTAGATAGTGCTATCCTACCATTAGTTGGTAGGAAGCCTTATCATTGGATGTTTGAGGGACAGGCGTAGGATCATCGTATAGTCATGAAAACCACTCGTAAGATACTTTAGCAATTATCCTAAGGTTTTAAGATCTTTTATTGAGGAAACTTTGAAGGAGTCATCGAGGGACTTATGATCTTATAACCAAAGGGATACTACTAAAATCTCCTACATTCGAAAGACATTACTATTTACTTTTCTGAGGCAACAGAAGGGGTTAACCCGAGAGGTGAAGTGTGCATGTGATTTAATTAAGTTCATTTGTCTTGCAATTAGGGTTTGCTAATTATTTATTTTAGATCCTGACATGCAATCCTATTAATATAAGCAATTAACAATAATAATAGAACAATTAAGCATAAAGAAACATCCTACGCCATTACATCGCTTCGGGAAGGGGGGGGGGGTACAAACCATAAAAAATTTGGGGATAAAGACAGTAAATAACCCTAGTTTTAAACCTATTACAAACTGTGTACAGATACAATATTGGGAAAATAATACAGAAAATAATGAACGCACGAAGATTGAAGAGGGAATAAAGTTGAAAACCTAAAGAATCTAATTATTTAATAAAATATTTTTTTGGTATTCTATTGAGAAAAAGATTTGAAATTTAAACCTAGTTCTAATTAATTTTAATTAATGAAATAAGTCAAAATAATTAAATTAATTAACTTTAGTTCACCAAAATTAAATTAATTAGAAAAAATTCTAAATCTATCATTTTTTTGTGATTTTCTAATTTTTATCATAAAAATAAAATTGGTTTTAAAAATAATGTAAAACAATTAAAAAAATTAAGGCTAAAATAAAGAAAAATAGAAGAAAAAAATGGGCCTGATGTATGAAGCAATTGGGGGGTATACGTCTGGAATTTTCTAGGCCTATAATCAGAGCAAGCCCAAACTCCTGCGTGTGATCTAGTAGTGTTGCTCCTTCGGAGATCTATCGTGAGCGTCTGGATCTGGAACATTTGATCTGGCCTTGATGAGATCCTATAGTGTGGAGATAGGAGCGCATAGTGGACACGCTGGGACTTGGAGTACTGGATCTGCATGCATAAATAAGAAAAATAATATGCAAGAGGCAGGGTTTGAACCTCTGCCCTTACACACACACAAAGCCTTAACACGTAATGTCTCTACCGTTGGGACGGTTTTACTTCCGTTAACATAAGCACAATAATAAATATATAATGTAAATTCAGTCCTTAGTGCTGACTGTATAACGCATGTGTGCCAAGTGGGGCTCTGATGTCTAAGTGGACCAATCAGCAGTGGAGAGAGGGATCTATTATTTTGATCCAACCAATGGGACGAAGGGAAAGAGCCACGCCAGCTTGGACCACCTTCTGAAATAAGTCAAACCACCGGCCGCGGTGGTCACGATCACCTTCTCTGGTGATATCAAAATTGAATCCTGCAAAACACGCAATATCAAAGCATATAAAATAACCTACCCCCCTTAAAATTTCCCCAAAAATTCAATGGTGGTATTGTTTGATCAAAAAATCCCTGTATTGTGAGGTTCAAGGATTTCCGTTTGTGATGCACTAACAATGGCATCTTATGATTCATGCTTCAAAGCTCTCATGCGAAACGTCCAATCTATCCTAAAGGATGTCCTGAACACCAACCAACACATCAAACATGTCAACAATGCATGAATTAATAATTTCAAATTTATCAAACCTTGATAACCGGTGGCACTTGGTTACTGTGATCGGGGATGCTACAAGCTTCAAGATTGATAGGGATAGACTCATGGGACTCTCAAGAGCGTGATAGAGTGATTAGATCTGATGGAGAATGGTTGGATCGTTCAATGCAGATTGCACCTTCTCTTAGATTTTTTTGAATTTTTTAGGGTTTGTTTTGACGTAGCTGCATATGTCCCTTTGAGGTGTGAGGCTTGTGCTTATATGTGATAGCAATTAGGTTAACAAAATTCGTACAAAATCCTTATGGTTGATGGCAAAATATGAGATTTGAATTTTGTATCAAAAGTTGCCATTTTTGCTTCAAACCTCTTCCATTCTATTTTTTCACGTTTTTTGATAGCTATTGATGAGCTTCTTGGGCCCTTGACTGATGCAATTGAAGCCCATTTACATCTTAATCCATTTATTTAATATTTTAACTTAATTCTTTTTGTAAAAATTAAATAAAAATTGTAATAAATAGAATAAAAGTCATGGTCATGCACAAATGGGCTTTTAAGTCTTCTAACATGTTATAAACATGTTTGGATTTCAAAAAATAGGCCCACAAGCTTAGAAATTCAAAATTGCTCAATATGGACTTTATGCATTTCACCAAAATTTCATAACTTGAACTGGTCATAACTTGCTCAATTTTCATTTTTAGAAGATGATATTGAAATTTTTGGAAAGCCCAAGATGTACCCTACAATCTCTATTTTGATCATTTTTGCATTTAGAGAATTTATCTTGATGTACCTTGCCTTGGCAAAAAATGCCTTTTTGTTGACTTTCAAACAGACCTGTAATGTATTGGCTCATATCTTTCCAATGATGCATTTTTTGGATTTGAGAATAAAAACAAAGTTGTATAAAATTGGATTCTATTAAAAATGAGCTTTGGTTGGGGCAAAATGTATGAATCATGTGAAAGTTATGCATGGTCAAAGTTCAGTTGACTTTTCCTAGGAAACCCTAATTTAGTAACTTTTGATTCTTGATGATTTGAGAGCATTCCTTGAGGAATCATGATCAACCCTTGATCAAATGATGAATATTACTTCAAAATGTTAATGTTGACGAAAAATCTTGAAGTTTGACTATATATTGACCACAGTTGACTTTTGACCTAATACAATTGATTTTTAGTCATCTAAGCAATTGACTGGGCAAACTTGTGATGCAAGGCATGAAACTTGGAATGAGAATTCTTGAGGACATATTAGGGACCGTGGAAATCACTTGAGGCCTTTGAAAACCAGACTTATTTATAAAAAGTGAAACCCTAGTTGGAAGTCCATTGCTTAGGAGGAGAATTTGTCTGGTCAATTCTTGGTCAACCTTGAGCATTTGAGGACCTCTAGGAGTATGCTTTGAACAAAATGAGAGGAAAAAATTTGGGGTACAATAATATCAAAAGATATATGTTCAGTAAGAATGTTAAACACATCTCAAGACATCAACGATACATGTTCGGTAAGGATGTTGAACACATATCAAGAAGGGATGAATATACATGACCAATAAGGATTTTGGCCACATATAAAGATATCAACGATGTATGCTCGGTAATGATATTGGACACACATAAAAATGAGACTGACTGAAACAGACTCCAATAAGGGAAGACGTACCTACATAACCAAGTGGGCCAGACAACTGGATTTTAAAAGAGACACTAAAGGACTTTAGTGGTGATATCAAATATCAAAGAGACCTAACAAAGCAGACTCAATCGAAGATGTCGAAGATGGAAGAGATCTAACAAAGTGAACTCGATCAGAGATATTGAATAAGGAAGAAATCTAACAAAGATATTTCAACCATATATCAAGGAAATAATAAATGTAACACAATAATTTCAACCAAAAATATCAAAGAAGGAAGAGACCTAACACAACAAACTCAACCGAAGATATCAAAGATGGAAGAGATCTAACAAAGTGATCTCGACCAAATATCAAGGAAGGAAGAAATCTAACACAGTGATTTCAACCAAAGATATTAAAGAAGGAAGAGACCTAACACATCGGACTCAACCAAAGATATTGAAGATGGAAGAGATCTAACAAAGCGATCTCGACCAAATATCAAGGAAGGAAGAAATCTAACATAACAATTTCAACCAAAGATATCAAATAAGGAAGAGACCTAACATAGCAGGCTCAAACAAATATAAAATATGTAAGAGATCTAACAAAGCGAACACGACCATAGATATCAAGGGAGGAAGAAATATAACACGTCGATTTCAACCAAAGATATCAAAGAGGGAAGAGACCTAACACAACAGGCTTAACCGAAGATATCGAAGATGGAAGAGATCTAACAAAGAAATCTCGACCAGATATCAAGGAAGTAAGAAATATAACACATTAATTTCAACCAAAGATATCAAAGAGAGAAGATACCTAACACAGCGGACTCAACCAAAGATATCGAAGATGGAAGAGATCTAATAAAGAAAACTCGACCAGAGATATCACAGGAGGAAGAAATATAACATATCGATTTCAACCAAAGATATCAAATATGGGAGAGACCTAACACAATAGACTCAATCGAAGATATCAAAGATGGAAGAGATCTAACAAAGCAATCTCGACCAGATATCAAGGAAGGAAGAAATCTAACACACTGATTTCAACAAAAGATATCAAAGATGGGAGAGACTTAACACAACAGACTTGACCGAAGATATATGAAATGGAAAATATCTAACAAAGAGATCTCAACCAAAGCTATCAAAGATGGAAGAAATCTAACACAATGATTTCAACCAAAGATATCAAAGACGGGAGATACCTAACACAACGGACTCAACCGAGGATATCTGAAATGGAAGAGATCTAATAAATAGATCTCGATCAAATCTATCAAGGAAGGAAGAAATATAACACAACAATTTAAACCAAAGATATCAAAGAGGGAAGATACCTAACACAACAAACTCAACTAAAGATATCAAAGATGGAAGAGATCTAACAAAGAGATCTCAGCCAGAGAACGCCAATCAAAGGAGAACTCGAATATACATTTTCGGTAAGGATATTGGACATATACCAAGAAACTTGGTTAAAACAACCTCTAACAAACAACATTGGAACAATGCGCCGACTGAAGGCAGAATTATTAGGGATAAGATATACATGTCTGGTCAGAATTAGACACATACAAGGAAGAGACTGACCAAAGCAGAATCTAACAAAGGACACTTGAACACAGGCGAGCCTGCAATGACAAGGAGACCAACCGAAGGTAGAGTCTTGGGGAAAGAACTTACTGGGGATTCATGTTTGTATTGAACCAAAATAGGATGCCCGTCGAAGGCGAACTTGCAAACAAAAAGAGACAAACTATGAGGACTCTAGACAAGGGTTGCTAAAATGCATTGGACTTTAAGAGATTGCAAATACGCAAGAACTACAAAATTCCTTAGGCCAAAGGCGAGGTGTAATTCTTTAAGAGTGGAAATTATCTGAATTGCCACACCAAGTATGGATACTCGAATACTTGAGAAATAAGAAAGGTTATACACCGACTCTTACTCACACTCTGATGGAAAAGCAAACACAGGTAAAATAACCAAGGGCTTGCAAGGGCAAGAGAAAACCACAATTTACTGGGGAAGTGGAAGATGCCAAAGAACCGGCTGGTGGTAAACCAAAACAGACTCCATTGGGGAAACATGATAGAATCACCCTAGGCTTGATGTGGAGATAATTAAAATTTGAGCGCATAACAATTTGGTTACTGCAAGTAAGCATAATTGGCTTATAATTATGCATGTTTGAATTTTTTTTCTGATTTTGGTAGATGCAATGTAATGAAGCATGTTTAGCAATCCGCTGGGGAAAGCACGTTAATAATTGGCTGCTGAGAAGACAATGAACTTTCGAACAATTATTCTTGCACGTCTGATCTTTTATAGAGAAAAGGCAATCTGAACTTCAATGGGGAATCGAGATTCAGAACCACCAACCTCTAAAGATTGATATCACTAAGGAAGTAACTTCCTAGAGACCAATACTACAAAAATAAATTGCAGTTCAGAGAAAATCTTGAATTCTGATCAAACTCTCAACTTCCCGGGGAATAAATTATGTATCTTTTGTTCTCGCATAGAATTTTTTGACGAAGATAACTTCTACTAGGGAGTATATAAATTATTTTAAAAAAGAATTCTACTCAGACCACATTGGGGATAACACCTCCGGGGGGTGAAAAATCTTCACTTGGGGAAGAAAGAAACATCTTGGGGAAGAAACTTCATTGGGGATATTTCAACAAAATCTTTTATCACCGGGGATGAAAGAGTTATGACTAGCACTCCCATGTACACTATATTGGAGAGACATGACACTTTCTCTACTAAGGAAAGAAAACTTTCTCCACTGGGAAATAATAGGTAAGTTACTATGACAGGTCCTCAAAATTGGACTTCTATTGGGGATAAAGACTACCTCTTACACTGGGGAGCCAAAAAACTTTAGATGGTAACATTAACAACAACCATTGCACTGGGTGTAGCCATCTCTACAAGATTCAATCCGACAAGGATTTTTGTACTAGGGAGCAGAAATCACTTCATTAGGGATGATGGTCATCCTCATGAGGATACCAAACCAGAATCTCTCATTGGTAAACATGAATCTCTTCAAGAAACTCTAATATAGACATGCCGCATTGGAGAGAAAGGGTGCACCCTTCACTGAGGAGGAGAATACATACTTCATGGGGAGAACAAGTGTGAACCTCATTGGGGAAGCTGTAGAATGTCGACTTCAAGGGGAGTATATCAAGAATCTTTGGTTGGTGAATAAAACAATTCTTTCGAGAAAACCTGGAAAGAAATAGACTGCACTGAGAAGGAGGAATTATACTCGGACGAGAGTACGCCTTCACCAGGGATGAATGATTATGTCTTGAGCAGAAGTGAGCATTCATTGGGAAATTGGATCCCATTCTATATAAATCCTCATATTGGTCGCCTACAGACCCTTCTTGATTTATTTGTTGGTATGCTTCTTGTCATAAAAGACCAATGGTACTTGAAAACAGAGAAATTATGGCAATATGCCCCATGTGTAGAATGGAAACCTCTATTGAGGAATAAATAGTTTGAACTATTGACCACTGGGTAAAACTACGATGCAAGATTGCAACTACATCATGTCAACTCCAAGGAGAAATGCCACTAAAAGTGGAGTTTGGAAAAGATGCTGCAAAAATAAATTGCAGTCCACTGAAAAGAAATCATCTTGACTTCAAACAACTTCTAAATTTTTGGGGAGAAGAACCATTCTCCTTCTACAGAGAAATGAGGATGCTTCGCTAGGGAATAAAGATCTCGGAAGAGAAACCCCTTGGTAGATATACTTTTGTCAAGTAGCAATGGATCTTTTACTAGGGAAAGAAGTCCTTTTAGGAAACAACATTTCTATCACGAACCTCGTTTGAGTAACAACCTCACACACTTCCCACTCTCTTGCTCGTACCCTGTTGAGGATAACAATTTAAATTTCTATTGGAGATAATGATCCTGACTTTGCGACATGCTCTTCAAATTCAGAAGTTGTTTAGCTTGCACATGGACTTGATCTGATAAACCCTTGAAGATGAGGAAATTCCCCTACATAATTTCTTACCCTAGTATATAGGGCCTTTTGAAGAAAATTGCCTCGAGAGGACTTTCTGAGATTTGTACTAGCAAGATAAACAACCCCAGTGTTGTGAACTTTGGAACATGGCTCCTGGCTAACCAAAGTTGGACATGGTTTCAACCATGCTTGAGTGAATACCCATGCATCTTCATATTATGAAAATATTCTCTCTAATCAATGGATTCTCAAATAAATTTGTCAAATCTCAACATAACTGCCCTAGTTTAACTGTACTTTGAGGGATTAAATCCCGACTTAAGTGCCTCAGATTGGATGAACACTTACTCAACGGAGTATTCAACATGCTTTCCCCTGCTCAACAGAGTCATGACAAACCTTTTCTTCATATCATGTGCACGGAGAAATGAGAAGCTCGCGTAGTTATGAAGACAACACAACCTTAGGGTGCTTGGCTTACGTCTAGAAAGTAGGTTAGTACAAAACTGCGCTTCTCAACTTGAACTGCCTCATGTTTAAGAAAATACTTGAAGCAATACGTCCCTTTGGACTGTAATACGGTGGGATAAATGACTTGGTTTTACGTTTTATCACAAATTTTGCGGATAGCAAGAGTTGTCACCGACTTTTCCTTTATTCAATAAGGAAAGAGTGAAAAGAATAGGAAAGACCTTCGATATTTTTGAGTTTGGGGGTAGGTTATGAAAAGGGAAGGTGTTAGCACACTTTTCATCTGTAGTTATCTATGGGCTCTTGTGATCGGTGGATCTGGAACTGACTGTTTAACGCTGGTTCGCGAAATGTCGCGGAAGCAAGAGTCGCCACCGTCTTTTATTTTCTCCAAATGGAAAGGACAAAAGCACAGAAAAATTCCTTAAAGAGATTGCTCTCGGTTCGGGAGGTAGGTTATAGAAAGGGAAGGTGTTAGCACCCTTTCTATCCATGGTTATCCATGGGCTCTTAGATACTTGCTCAATGTGTGTTCAAAATTGTTTTGTTTGCTTTTCAATGTGGGTTTAAAAGTTTCTTTGAAAAATTTCAGATCGACTCATACGTCAGAGTGTTTGAAAAGTTTACTTTGAAAGCTTTTGAAAAGTGTCAGTGTGAAAAGTCTTTTTGAGTTTATTTTGAGATTAGAGCAAGTATCTACGAGAACCTACCTACCCTAAGGAATTCGTCTGTGTAAGAGTCCTTTAAAGTAATGCCATCCCACCATTGAGAGGTAGGTAGCACCACCGTTGGAGGTGTTCGGGTCAATTCGATTTTAGGGACGTGGTGATCACCAGAGTAATGGGAAGACACCTTAGAAGCTACCCTCATGCCAGGTTCCCGGATCATGAGGACTTACTAAGACATCCTCTACTCGACGACCACCTTTCGAAAGGCAACAGTGAGGCGTACCCTAGGGGTGGTGTGTGCGAATTGTGTGTCATGTTTCAGTTATTTGTCTTGTCATGTTTGAAGTGTTCTACGCTTGATTTTAATTAGGGCCATTCATTCTTGCATGCATTTTAACAATTATAAGTTTGCGAAAAAATAAATCTACGACTATTACAAATGGCGCGGGTCCACATCGCCAAAATTAAACCGGACCCGATTTAGCGGAAAATAAGTAAAGCAATAAAAGTGCGATAAATAAAGTTACATGGCTTTGGGAGATTTACAGAATTATAATTAAACGACATAAGATAAATGCGCAATTTAAATAACTGAAACAACGGGCTTTAGACCCTTTTTGCAAAATATTAAAAGTTAATGAGAATTAGAATTAAATGATTAAATGTTTTTTTTGATATTTTGTGTTTTTTAGATTTAAAAGAAAAAGGAACAATTAATTAAAATTAAAATGCTAAACCCTAATTCTAATGTTTTTTAAGTTTATTATGAAAGAATTAAAATAAAACCTAAATTAAACCTAATTCGTTTATGTACAATTTAAATAAGAAAATAAATAAATAAATAATATTATTCTGAAAAAAGGAAAAATTAAAAGAGAAATCAAAAAAAGATATTAAACCTAAATTCTATTTTTGGTGTTTTTTATTAAAAAAAAGATTAAAACTATAACCTAATTAAACTAAATATTTACATGCATTTATTTAGAAAATAATTAAAATAAAAATTATATTAATTTTTGGCCTTTTCTGATTTTTTGAGTATTTTTATATTTTGTTAAAAATAATTAATTAAATAAATATAATTGAATAAAAGTAATAAAAAGAAAAATTAAAGAAAGAATAAAAAATAAAAATGATAAGGCAAACCAGGGGGGGGTAGCCCCAAATTAGGAGGTAAGGCCTGGTAATTTAAGGCCCATTAAGCTTGATTTCGCTGACTTTCCTTGATCTTGTATGGCACGTTGACCAGCCTCCATAGTATGCCTTCAATCTGACCCTTGATTAGATCTCCTGGGACGCGTGGGCGATGAATATTGAGTGTGTAGGGTGAACCTTCATGTGAGACCTGCATGCAATTACCAAAGGAAAAATAATATGAAATTGTTGAAGACCTGGGACTCGAACCCAGGTCTTGTGGATTATCCATGCCTTCGCCTGCCATCTGTGCCACTTGCGCTTCATTTAACATATAATATCAAACAAATAAGAAAAAGCAAGATCAACGCATAATTGTTAAAACGCGCGTAAATTCAAACTGGCCTGTCTCCGTGTGACAACTCATCGTCTCTTTCGTTTTCTGAAACATGAAGGACGATGGCAACGGTTTTTTGATCGTTGCTTTAGGGGACCTAGAGGAAAATAGCGACTAGCCCCTCGTCGCTCATAAATTGAGCGCGAGGGTGCCAACCTTTTCGTTTTCAATCCCTGAATCCATTGGTGGTCATCTGGAGCTCTGATTTTTCTTGATTAAGAAACCCCTAATTTTGAAACCTGCCAAACCCTAATGTCGTTCATGGTGAAATCATGTTTATGCCACAAAAACTCAATTAATTAGGATGGTTAGTTCACAAACTTCATAAGGAGTAAGAATATACAAACAAAAATGCAAAAAGATGCTTAAATCATGCTATGCGATTTCAATATTTTCTTGGTGCAGTTTGAGTTCCTGATACCAGTTCAAGGCGTTTTGCTTGTTGTTTATGATTGAGAAATGTTCAAGAATGTCTCAGGATGCTATTGGAATGAAACTTGCGCTTTGAATCGCCTCCTAGAACTGATTTCAGTTTTGGATTTTTGGAGAAATTTCTCAAGTTTGTGAAGGGTCTTTGGGCGCAGCTTGCAGTCTAAAATCATTAGGGTTGTGATGCTGAGTATGTATAGAGGCTTTTAGGTCAAGAAAGTTGTACAAAATCTCATGCATTGATGATTTCACATATTTGATTTTGGAAAATCTTTTTCATATCTTTTTTCATGGTTTTTGTGTCAATTAGGTTTCAATCAAGCCAAAACCTTCTATATTAGCATGTGCACGAAATCTCAAGTTCAAATCATGCATAAAAAGATTTGTTTAGGTCAATTTTATATTTTTCACATATTAAAATAATTTAAATGAATTAATATTGATATAAATTCAAATAAATAATTAAAAAATATGAAAATACTTCCCTTTGGGCCTAATGGTCGTGCATAGGCTTGGCATGAAGAATCTTGGAAGAAAAATGGGCCCATTTGCATTTTTAGGCCTTTTGCATCATTGTTGACTTTTCAAAATTCCTAAAAATTTCCCAACTTCCACAAGGCATAACTTGGTCAATTTTTAAGCTTTTCACATGTTCTTGGACATTTTGGAAATGTCTTTGAGTCCTTTAACTAATGCCTTTGGTCTCATGTCATTTTGATTTACCAATCTCAAGTTATGGCCTTTGACTTAAAGTCACTTTTTGTTGACTTTTGAAAATGACCTATAATGTTGAAATTGATAACTTTTTGTGAGAGCATTTCTTGGACTTGGAACATGAAGATGAATTGTAGGAAATGTCTTTCTCTTCAAAATGAGCTTTGGATGGAATTTTTCTGATAATCCATGTGAAAGTTATGCCCTGGTCAATTTCAGTTGACTTTTTCAGCTGTCCAAATATAGCAACTTTTGCATCTTTGATGATTTCTGAGCCAAACTTTGAGAATCATGATCAAGCATTGATCAAATGATGTTTGTGGCTTCAAAATGATATGTTGACCAAAAATTTGAACTTTTGACTGTCAAATGACCATTTTGCCCCTACAGTTGACTGTAGTGCAATTTAGGGTTTTGACTGTGCAATTTTGAGCTGAATGCCTTGAAACTTGATATGAGGATACTTGACCATCTTTGTAAGCATTTGAGACTTGATTGTGCCTTTGAAAAGTTCATTTGCTTGACCAGAACTCAAACCCTAGTTTTGACTGTCTAGGAGACAGTTGAGCTGCACACCCTTTGGGGAACTTTGTGACCTTGACTTGGCAATTTCTTGATAAAAATGGGAGGGCAAATTTTGGGGTACAACAGTTGCCCCTGTTCAATCTTCTTAGACCTGAGGATGCAGATTGGCTGACGTGCCTTTCGTAATCCGAGGGTAGAAGATGATTGGACACTAGAGTGCCCAGAAATTTGCGCTCACATAGTAGCAATGATGATGAGGGAATGGGCTTATAGATGCCATTTAGAGATTGCTGGATAGGATGATGGGCTTATAGATGCCATCTGGATGTTGATCGCGTAGGAGACTCCTTAGCGAGAACCTGCATACCTGCAAGAGAAAAATGAGTACCTGACACGTTGCAGGAGTTGATTTTAGATGCTTGATACAGATGTGTCCTGACTGGTTACAGGAGCTGGGTCTGGAGCTTCAAACGCTGATGAATGAACCAGGGATGGTTACTGCCTTAGCATGAATGGTAAGAGAATCCTGAATGATTTCAACCTCAACAACGCTCGTTGAGAAAATCTTGGCGAGAATTACCATCTTTGTAGTGTCAGGAAGAGAACCAAAGGACATTATAATATCAGAGGGAGTCACCTCACTCACCGTTGGAGAGGGAACTATAGGAAATTATAATCTGGAAGGAAATATCACCTCACGCTCATGCCGGAGAGGGAAACATCTTGAAAGGGAATTACCACCTCACTCGCCGTTGGAGAGGGGACCATAAGAGAATATCACCTCACGCTCATGCCGGAGAGGGGAACATCTGAAGAAGGAATTACCACCTCACACGCCGTTGGAGAGGGGACCATAAGAGAATATCACCTCACGCTCATGCCGGAGAGGGGAACATCTGAAGAAGGAATTACCACCTCACACGCCGTTGGAGAGGGGACCATAAGAGAATATCACCTCACGCTCATGCCGGAGAGGGGAACATCTGAAGAAGGAATTACCACCTCACACGCCGTTGGAGAGGGGACCATAAGAGAATATCACCTCACGCTCATGCCGGAGAGGGGAACATCTGAAGAAGGAATTACCACCTCACACGCCGTTGGAGAGGGGACCATAAGAGAATATCACCTCACGCTCATGCCGGAGAGGGGAACATCTGAAGAAGGAATTACCACCTCACACGCCGTTGGAGAGGGGACCATAAGAGAATATCACCTCACGCTCATGCCGGAGAGGGGAACATCTGAAGAAGGAATTACCACCTCACACGCCGTTGGAGAGGGGACCATAAGAGAATATCACCTCACGCTCATGCCGGAGAGGGGAACATCTGAAAAAGGAATTACCACCTCACACGCCGTTGGAGAGGGGACCATAAGAGAATATCACCTCACGCTCATGCCGGAGAGGGGAACATCTGAAAAAGGAATTACCACCTCACACGCCGTTGGAGAGGGGACCATAAGAGAATATCACCTCACGCTCATGCCGGAGAGGGGAACATCTGAAGAAGGAATTACCACCTCACACGCCGTTGGAGAGGGGACCATAAGAGACCTTCTACTGAGTCTTTATCAGAAAAATCTGTTTGGAGTCGATTTAACTGGACTAGAGAAGTCCTTGAAATATGTTTGAGAATTTCAACTGCATCTTTCCTGAAAGGTGGAGGTCAGTTATATGCAATGCATGATATGGATCCAGCAATGATGTTCTCAACATGGATGTGATTTATAGTATATGATGCGTACATGCATGCTATAATGATGTATATGATGATTCATGTATGTTTTCGTCTAGGAAAATAAATCCTCGACGGGTGCCGGGAAGTCATATCCTGGGCTGATGTTTGAGGCAGAGATTTTGCTTCCGCTGTGGATGATCGTTGCGAGAATACCGGTAGGAGAAGATAACTCCGTTGCGGAATAAACTTGGCAAATGAAATAATTCTGCGGGAGAAAAGATACTCTAGCGATCATGCTGGGGAGTGCTACTCTGCGAGGATAGCGATGCTTTGCTGAGTTGATGAAGATAACTCCGCTGGGGATACCGTTGATGAGTTATGCTGGGGGTAGGAAGATACTTTGCCGAGGGCGCTCTTTCCGTGGCTTTTGGCTGAGGATAACCCAGTTATATCCTGTTACGGAAATAACTCTTTAAATCAAGCCGGGACGACGCGTTCGTGCTCTGCGAGGGATAAGCTTCCAGAATCTACTGGGGATAAGCTTGCTGCTTGGGGATATGAATTCCAACTTTCCTGGGGAACTTAGGTTGGACTCTTCTGGGGAAGGTTTGAACTGCAGGGAAGTGATTCCTTTGAATGTTGGGATACCGCCGGGGAACAATCTTTACGCCAAGACCGCCGGGGATGCTTTGTTAAGGATGCGTGCTGCTAGGGAGGTATTGAGATCTACAGGAGGATACTCAATTTCCTTGATATCTGATGATTTGCTTGGAGAAGAATGTATTGTTTTGTTGAACCACTCTCTGGGGAATTAAGATACACTTGGCCGTGTTCTTTAGCTGAACCTACCTTAGTACCTTGGGGGATAGAACAATTAGACTGCTCAGACAACTCTTTATTGCCCCTGTTTCTAGTGTCACCTGTAATTAATTCCTTTGTTTCGTATGCAAATATTCATGAGTTAGCAAATTATTGTCAATGCATACATCACAAATTGAACCTTGGACGTTCTTCGCAAAACAAAACAGAAAAAAGAAAAACACTTGGCACATTTAACTGAAGATATATTTTTATTGATTTTTGAATGGCCTGAATAGGCGTTTTGTATACAAGAGGCTGACGTCCTAGTAAGAGGTACGTCGCCGATCAAAAGAGTTTATACAAGTTTTGTACAAAAGAAAATAAAACAGCTGTGTGAAAGATGAATGATCCACTGGGTTTCAACTCTGCTATTGCCTTTATAACTCCGAGCGTCTCATCACTTGATGACCTTGGTTGAAGGTGAAGCTGACTGATCGATGCCGTTTGAGCTTGGTGCAGATGCCGGATTCTGGATGCAAAGTGATCAATGGGACATAGTTTTACGCTTTATCCCTAATTTTTGCCTGGACCGCCCTTTCGGGTTTTTAGTCCACCGGGATACCCATTTTTGCCCAAGCCGCCTTTTCAGGTTTTCGACTTGCCGGGTGTACAGATTTTCATTTTCATCCCTTCATTTTGCCCGAACCCTTTTGGTTCGACGGGAAGCCCTTATTTTTGCCTAGGCATGTCAGCCTAGCGGGTCTTTTTTCATGCGTAGTATTTTTTAACTATGTCTGCATTGGCGGGGTGAGGAAGGTCGTCACCATCCATGTTAGTTAAGATCATTGCTCCTCCTGAGAACACATGTTTAACCACAAATGGCCCTTCGTACGTAGGGGTCCATTTGCCCCTTGGATCACTCTGAGGAAGGATGATTCTCTTGATAACCAGATCCCCAATTTGATATTCCTGTGGTCTGACCTTTTTGTTAAATGCCCTGATCATTCGTTTCTGATACGTCTGACCATGGCAGATAGCAGCAAGTCTCTTTTCGTCGATGAGGTTAAGTTGATCAAGTCGTGTCTGGATCCAATCATCTTCGTTCAGATTTACATCCTTCATTATCCGGAGAGAGGGAATTTGCACTTCGATCGGCAAGACTGCCTCCATACCATAAACCAGAGAGAAAGGAGTTGCCCCGGTTGATGTCCTAGCTGAGGTACGATACCCATGCAGAGCGAACGGTAACATCTCGTGCCAATCTTTGTAAGTTACTGTCATTTTTTGCACGATCTTCTTGATGTTTTTGTTAGCTGCTTCTACAGCCCCATTCATCTTCGGTCTGTAAGGAGAAGAATTGTGGTGCTGTATCTTGAACTGTTCGCAGAGCTCAGCGATCATCTTATTGTTTAGATTGGTACCGTTGTCCGTAATAATCCGCTCAGGGACGCCGTACCGACAGATCAGGTTGTGCCGAATGAACCGTGCCACAACAGTCTTGGTTACCGTAGCATAGGATGCTGCTTCAACCCACTTCGTAAAGTAATCAATCGCCACTAGGATGAAGCGATGTCCATTAGATGCCGTAGGTTTAATCTCGCCGATCATGTCTATACCCCACATTGCAAACGGCCAAGGCGCAGTCAGAACATTCAGGGGAACCGGAGGAACATGCACCTTGTCTGCATAGATCTGGCACTTGTGGCATGTCCTAGAATGTTGGTAGCAATCAGCTTCCATTGTGGACCAGTAATATCCTGCCCGTAGGATTTTCTTAGCCATAGTATGTCCACTGGAATGCGTACCAAAGGTCCCTTCATGTAGCTCTTCCATGATTCGTTCTGCTTCAGTTTTGTCCACACAACGCAGTAAGGTTGAATCATGGTTTCGCTTGTACAAGATGCCGTTGCTTAGGAAGAACTTGGCTGCGAACCGCCTCAGGAATTTCTTATCATTGATAGAGGCACCTTCAGGGTATTCCTGAGCTTCCAAATATCTCTTCACTTCATGGTACCAAGGCTTCTCAGTCACCAATTCAGTTTCGAGATCACAACAGTATGCCGGTTCGTCCAGTTTCCAAATGATGATCCGGGGAGCTTCATTATCCCATTTAACCTTGAACATTGAAGACATTGTAGCTAACGCGTCCGCTAACTGATTCTCTTCTCTTGGAAAGTGCTCAAAGGTTATCTCTGTAAAGTGGGGAATCAGGGTCAACACACATTCTTTGTAAGGAATCAAGTTTGGATGTTTCGTATCCCACTCTCCGTTGATCTGATTGATCACAAGGGCGGAATCTCCGAAAACACTTAGAAATTTGATCCTTAGGTCGATCGCAGCTTGAAGACCCATGATGCACGCCTCATACTCCGCCATGTTGTTGGTACAGTTGAAACACAGCCGGGCAGTGAGTGGAGTATGAGTACCTTGTGGAGATATGATTATGGCACCGATACCATTTCCCAAAGCATTGGAGGCTCCATCAAAGTGCATAGACCATCGGGATCCCGGTTCAGGTCCTTCATCCGGTCCAGGTGCTTCACAATCTGTTACTATCATAATGTTTTCATCCGGAAACTCGAAGTTCATTGATTGGTAGTCATCTACAGCTTGATGAGCTAAGTGGTCTGCCAATACACTCCCCTTGATGGCTTTCTGGGTTGTGTACTGAATGTCGTATTCCGTCAAGATCATTTGCCATCTTGCAATTCTCCCAGACAGAGCAGGCTTTTCGAATATGTACTTTATCGGATCCATCTTTGATATCAACAAGGTAGTGTGAGTCAGCATATACTGTCTCAGCCGGCGAGCAGCCCATACCAAAGCGCAGCAAGTTTTCTCAAGCAGTGAGTATCGGGTCTCACAGTCGGTAAACTTTTTGCTAAGGTAATAAATGGCATGCTCTTTTCGGCCAGACTCGTCATGCTGCCCCAGCACACACCCCATTGAGTTGTCTAGCACTGTTAGATATAGGATCAGAGGTCTCCCTTCAACCGGTGGCCTAAGGATAGGGGGTTCTTGGAGATACTCTTTGATTCTGTCGAAGGCAGCCTGACATTCATCGTTCCAATGTACTACCTGATCTTTCTTCAGCAGCTTGAAGATTGGTTCACAGGTAGCAGTCAAATGAGATATGAATCGAGCGATGTAATTCAGGCGTCCTAAAAAGCCTCTGACTTCCTTCTCTGTCTTAGGAACTGGCATCTCTTGAATAGCTTTGACCTTGGCAGGGTCCACTTGAATACCTTTGTCACTGACCACGAAGCCTAGCAACTTCCCAGATCTTACCCCGAAGGTGCACTTGTTCGGGTTCAATCTCAGCTTGTACAGTTTCAACCGGTCAAATAACTTCTGCAGATGATCTAGGTGCTCTTCCTCAGTCTGGGACCTAGCGATCATGTCGTCCACATACACTTCAATCTCGTGATGGATCATATCATGAAATAAGGCAACCATGGCACGTTGGTAGGTTGCCCCAGCATTCTTTAATCCAAACGGCATGACCTTGTAACAGAAGGTGCCCCACTGAGTAACAAATGTAGTCTTTTCCATGTCTTCAGGAGCCATCTTTATCTGATTGTAGCCTGAAAAGCCATCCATGAAAGAGAATACCTTGTGCTGAGCCGTATTATCAACAAGGACATCAATGTGAGGTAAGGGGAAGTCATCCTTGGGGCTGGCCCTGTTCAGATCCCTGTAATCAACACACATTCTGACCTTACCGTCCTTCTTAGGTACCGGCACCACATTAGCAACCCACTGAGGGTAAGAAGTTACTGCAAGGAACCCAGCATCAAACTGTTTCATGACTTCGGCTTTAATCTTCTCGGACATCTCTGGACGCATCCGACGGACCTTTTGTTTAACTGGGGGACAGTCTTCCTTAGTCGGCAAATGATGGACGACAATATCGGTATCCAACCCAGGCATGTCTTCGTAGGACCAGGCAAAGATCTCCATATAGTCATGCAGCATCTTGGTTAACCGTTGCTTCACGCTGAGCTCTAGGTTAGCACCAATCTTTACCTCTTTTCTATCTGCCTCAGTACCCAGGTTTATGGTTTCCACTGGCTCTTCATGGGGTTGAATCGCCCTCTCTTCCTGAAGCAACAGTCTTGCAAGCTCGCCAGGCACTTCGCAATCATCTTCACCTTCGTCTTCGGCTAAGTTGATCGGATTTTCGAAGTCATAATTGGCATTAGCAGAGTTGTTATCAGTGAGATCCAGAGTGGATTGGAACCTGTATGAGTGAGTGTGTGTGTAAATACAGCTGTTTTTTTGAAAATTATGTAAAAGAAAAGAAAGACAGAAAAGGAACACAATATTTGCAATGCGAAAGACGTCCAAGATTTCATTCATGATGTATAAAATGACAGTTCATATGCCCTCACAAATAGAACCACGGTGCCTCGGGTAAGACACCGGGCCATAGAGTTTATCAATGTTTATTATAAAAATATCAAAACAAAGAAATTTATTACTTAGTGTCAAAAGAAACAGAGAGATTGTCCTTGGCGCTCCAATTGTTAAGTCCACCATCAGCAGCCGGGTAGATCCAGCTATCGAACTCAGCTTCATCAACTTCCTCTTCGTCCCCGATAGCATTAACTCCATGAGCAGGCAGGGGAGCTGTCACCACATTA
This sequence comes from Vicia faba, assembly GCA_948472305.1. Classification (NCBI taxonomy): domain Eukaryota; kingdom Viridiplantae; phylum Streptophyta; class Magnoliopsida; order Fabales; family Fabaceae; genus Vicia; species Vicia faba. The sequence continues at coordinate 174,611,596 of OX451740.1, read as the reverse complement.
GGCTTGTCAGATGCCTCAAACTGAACCTCCTTAGCGTCAATGAGGTCCTGCAGCTTGTTCCTTAGTGCCCAACAGTCATCAGTAGTATGCCCCGGGCTGTCTGAATGGTAAGCACAACGGGCATTCGGGTTGTACTTAGGAGAGGTAGTGTTTGAGAACTTTGGCGCCTCCTTGACAGTCACCAAATTGGTGGATAGCAACTGTGGCAGGATTTGCGATAGGGTCATGCTTAACCGGGTAAACTCTCTCCGGGGTCTATCAGCCCTTTGAGGATTATTTGGTCGGGGAGCGGCAGCAGGCTTAGCAATCATCACCGCATTGACAGATTGGCGGTGCTCATTTCTTTCTGATCTTCTAGAACCATACACGGCACTAGACTCCTTTTTAAACGGCTTCTTTTCTGAACTAGAGGATGATGCCCCCTTTGCAATCTTCCCAGATTTCAGCCCAGCTTCGATTCTCTCTCCAGTCAAGATTAAATCAGTGAAACCAGCAGAAGAATTCCCAATGAGATGGTTAAAGAATGGCCCAGACAGGGTCCCCAAGAACATGTCCACTAACTCTCGATCAGTCAAAGGTGGCTGCACCCTGCCAGCCAGGTCTCTCCACTTCTGCGCGTACTCTTTAAAACCTTCACTCGCACCTAGCGACATACCCTGGAGTTGAGTACGTGTAGGGGCAAGGTCGGCATTATACTGATACTGCTTGTAGAAAGCAGTAGCCAGCTCCTCCCAGTTACGAACTTTGGTCCCATCCAGCTGATAGAACCATTCGAGATGAGTCCCTGAAAGACTCTCCTGGAAGAAGTGGATCCATAGATTCTTGTCCGCAGAGTACGGCTGAATCTTCCGAACATAGGACCTCAAATGCAGCTTGGGACAGGATGCCCCATCATACTTGGAGAAGGTGGGTGCTTTGAATTTATGTGGAATGATCACACCAGTCGACAAACCCAGATCTCCGAAATCCAGTCCAGGTGCCTGTTGCACCTCCATAGCCTTCAACCTGTCTTCCAGTTGTTTGTACCTGTCGTCTGCAGGAGGATACTGTTCCTCATCAAAATCTGTCTCGTTGTCGGAGACCACTGGAGTAGGAACCTTGACTTCTGCCTGAGAAGGACTCTTGCCAACAGAAGAACCAGCCTCTTCATGTTGCAGAGTATTACCCAACCTTCGGCCCGAGTTGAACAGAACAGTTCTTCTCTTCTTCTTCTTTTTTAGGAGCATAGTCTTCAGTTCTTCTTGGCCTTTAGCTAGACCCATGATTAGCTCTTGAAACTGCGCATTCTGCGCCTGGAGAGCCTTGATTGATGTCTCTGTTGATTCAGATCCGGGATTCATGATGCTGAAATAAACAGCGAAGAACTGTAAGCAACCTGAAAAAGGGGAAAAACCTGCTATGCACATGATGTATGAAATGCGTATGAATTATGTTTTCAAAGACAATCGGGAATCAACTTTGTAAACAAAAAAAGAACGCACTTTATTAGTTTCAACTTTGCAACTGAGATTATTCAACAAGTTGCCCTTAGGCGTTTACATGAAATGAAACAACTGGAAAGGAAATAAAAACTGTAAAGGCACATTCAGCATTCCTCATTGATCCCATGGTCTCCTCTTCTCAGTACGGAGGTAGGCATTCAGAGCTCTCTCATTCTCCAACTGCTTTGTCAGCTTCTGGATCTTTGATTCCTGCTCGTTGAACTTTTCCCGGTAAGAATCCCGTTCTTCTTGCAGTTGCGACCAAGATCTCTTCAATGTCTCATAATCAGTAGGTATCTGAGGAGGAAGGACAGTTGGAGGAACACCATCTTTATCAGGACACTCGAGAATGACGGGTCTGACAGCTTCATACGGCATACCTAACTTCTGAGCACGGATGCGGACCCATTTGTAGTAGGCTTCCATAGGTAGAGAAGTCTTTGGCCCTAGCTTTTGTGGGTCAGCTTTATGAACCTTCTCCCAAGCCTTGATGAACCTACGACATAGCTCGTCACTATCCACCTGAAACTCGAAACTGATGTGAGGCACCAACATCTCATGGGGGCCTGCTCTTCTTGCTCTTCCAAACTGACGGAGTGCTAGACATGGATTGTAAGAGATCCCTCCTTGAGTACCAATCAGAGGAACATTAGGATACTCCCCGCATCGATCAATAATAGCTATCTCATCCAAACCTCTGCAAGTCCAAATGATGTCTTTATCGGTGAGAGACATTAACCTGTGAGCCCAACCTCTTCCTTCTTGGTTCTTCAGTATGAACTTAGGGAGGTGCGAAATAAACCACCTCACCAACAAAGGGATACAACACCATAGGGTTCCTCGTCTTCGGGTAGTACGGGCATGAAGTTGTTGCAAGATGTCACCCAAGAGAGTGGGCACAGGGTTCTGAGACATAAAGATCCTAATGGAAGTGACATTGATGAAGTTGTCAGGATTAGGAAACAGGACTAACCCATAGATTAGGAGAGCCAAGATGTCTTCATATGCCCTAAAGTCCAAGTCATTCCAGAAGCTGTTAGCTTTACCAATCAGAAACTTAGCCAAGAAACCCTTAACTCCGCTTCTAGTTACCCAGTTGTCTGTTACCTCTTGATGGGTCAAAGGAAGGGCTGCAGCAATGTCCTCAAGCCTGAGGGTCTTTTCCCAACCAGTAAAGGGAGTCTGATCCAAGATAGGGATACCAAGCAGATTAGAGAACTCTTCCAGGGTAGGGACCAGCTGGAAGTCTTGAAAGGTGAAGCACTGGTACTGAGGGTCATAGAATTGGGTCAGAACACTCATCAACTGTTGATCCCGCTTTGCAGTGACTAAACTGAGAAGAGAACCATGCCTCTGAATGAAGGAAGTGGTGTTTGGAATTCTGCTAACCAACTCATCAATCAACTCAGGTGAACGAACAAAGTTGAACCGGATAGTATTCCTTCGCACAGGCATCATAATGTCCTACAAAACAGAGCAAAGATGAAACCCTCTTGTCTTTGAAATGGTCAGTTCTTATGCAGGATGCATGCAATGCTCATGATGCTATGATGTTATGATAAAGCACACCACATACAGATACAAAGGCAAACATATTAAGGCACACAAGTCACACAAGGCAAGCCCCTAAAGTTTAGGCCAGCATGAGGTCTAGGTACTACCCTCTTTCAGTTTGTTGGTTCATACCTGTCCTAATCAAAAGTAACCGGGTTCTTAGAGGATCCCAATATCATTGACTACCCTCAATCGGTCATAACTCCAGCATCGCAATCTTTTCTTGCGGCCAGAACCATCACGAGAGTTTAGCCTCAATGGGCGTAGCATACTGCTACTGTTCTAAAGGCCAAGTTGTGTCAATTAAGGTTCTAAGGTTGTTGGTGCTTAATGACTCCTTAGAAGACCCATATTCTCCTCGTTGCGACACAAGGGATATCGGTACAGACTAAGGTGCCACACCAACGTAGCCACTGCTTCACCTGTGTCGGTCTACGCCGGACAGGTCCCTCACAGCTTATGCTACCTAAACAGGGTATCCCCAGATCCGGGTTAGGATATATGTATCTCCGATGCAACCCACAATAGTAAAGCAAGCAAAACAATACAAGTGAAAACACAGTTATGACCTAGCCCTAAGGTACACCTCACTTTATAAAGTATCCCCAGCAGAGTCGCCAGTTCTGTGATCGGTGGATCTGGAACTGACTGTTTAACGCTGGTTCGCGAAATGTCGCGGAAGCAAGAGTCGCCACCGTCTTTTATTTTCTCCAAATGGAAAGGACAAAAGCACAGAAAAATTCCTTAAAGAGATTGCTCTCGGTTCGGGAGGTAGGTTATAGAAAGGGAAGGTGTTAGCACCCTTTCTATCCATGGTTATCCATGGGCTCTTAGATACTTGCTCAATGTGTGTTCAAAATTGTTTTGTTTGCTTTTCAATGTGGGTTTAAAAGTTTCTTTGAAAAATTTCAGATCGACTCATACGTCAGAGTGTTTGAAAAGTTTACTTTGAAAGCTTTTGAAAAGTGTCAGTGTGAAAAGTCTTTTTGAGTTTATTTTGAGATTAGAGCAAGTATCTACGAGAACCTACCTACCCTAAGGAATTCGTCTGTGTAAGAGTCCTTTAAAGTAATGCCATCCCACCATTGAGAGGTAGGTAGCACCACCGTTGGAGGTGTTCGGGTCAATTCGATTTTAGGGACGTGGTGATCACCAGAGTAATGGGAAGACACCTTAGAAGCTACCCTCATGCCAGGTTCCCGGATCATGAGGACTTACTAAGACATCCTCTACTCGACGACCACCTTTCGAAAGGCAACAGTGAGGCGTACCCTAGGGGTGGTGTGTGCGAATTGTGTGTCATGTTTCAGTTATTTGTCTTGTCATGTTTGAAGTGTTCTACGCTTGATTTTAATTAGGGCCATTCATTCTTGCATGCATTTTAACAGTTATAAGTTTGCGAAAAAATAAATCTACGACTATTACAAATGGCGCGGGTCCACATCGCCAAAATTAAACCGGACCCGATTTAGCGGAAAATAAGTAAAGCAATAAAAGTGCGATAAATAAAGTTACATGGCTTTGGGAGATTTACAGAATTATAATTAAACGACATAAGATAAATGCGCAATTTAAATAACTGAAACAACGGGCTTTAGACCCTTTTTGCAAAATATTAAAAGTTAATGAGAATTAGAATTAAATGATTAAATGTTTTTTTTGATATTTTGTGTTTTTTAGATTTAAAAGAAAAAGGAACAATTAATTAAAATTAAAATGCTAAACCCTAGTTCTAATGTTTTTTAAGTTTATTATGAAAGAATTAAAATTAAACCTAAATTAAACCTAATTCGTTTATGTACAATTTAAATAAGAAAATAAATAAATAAATAATATTATTCTGAAAAAAGGAAAAATTAAAAGAGAAATCAAAAAAAGATATTAAACCTAAATTCTATTTTTGGTGTTTTTTATTAAAAAAAAGATTAAAACTATAACCTAATTAAACTAAATATTTACATGCATTTATTTAGAAAATAATTAAAATAAAAATTATATTAATTTTTGGCCTTTTCTGATTTTTTGAGTATTTTTATATTTTGTTAAAAATAATTAATTAAATAAATATAATTGAATAAAAGTAATAAAAAGAAAAATTAAAGAAAGAATAAAAAATAAAAATGATAAGGCAAACCAGGGGGGGTAGCCCCAAATTAGGAGGTAAGGCCTGGTAATTTAAGGCCCATTAAGCTTGATTTCGCTGACTTTCCTTGATCTTGTATGGCACGTTGACCAGCCTCCATAGTATGCCTTCAATCTGACCCTTGATTAGATCTCCTGGGACGCGTGGGCGATGAATATTGAGTGTGTAGGGTGAACCTTCATGTGAGACCTGCATGCAATTACCAAAGGAAAAATAATATGAAATTGTTGAAGACCTGGGACTCGAACCCAGGTCTTGTGGATTATCCATGCCTTCGCCTGCCATCTGTGCCACTTGCGCTTCATTTAACATATAATATCAAACAAATAAGAAAAAGCAAGATCAACGCATAATTGTTAAAACGCGCGTAAATTCAAACTGGCCTGTCTCCGTGTGACAACTCATCGTCTCTTTCGTTTTCTGAAACATGAAGGACGATGGCAACGGTTTTTTGATCGTTGCTTTAGGGGACCTAGAGGAAAATAGCGACTAGCCCCTCGTCGCTCATAAATTGAGCGCGAGGGTGCCAACCTTTTCGTTTTCAATCCCTGAATCCATTGGTGGTCATCTGGAGCTCTGATTTTTCTTGATTAAGAAACCCCTAATTTTGAAACCTGCCAAACCCTAATGTCGTTCATGGTGAAATCATGTTTATGCCACAAAAACTCAATTAATTAGGATGGTTAGTTCACAAACTTCATAAGGAGTAAGAATATACAAACAAAAATGCAAAAAGATGCTTAAATCATGCTATGCGATTTCAATATTTTCTTGGTGCAGTTTGAGTTCCTGATACCAGTTCAAGGCGTTTTGCTTGTTGTTTATGATTGAGAAATGTTCAAGAATGTCTCAGGATGCTATTGGAATGAAACTTGCGCTTTGAATCGCCTCCTAGAACTGATTTCAGTTTTGGATTTTTGGAGAAATTTCTCAAGTTTGTGAAGGGTCTTTGGGCGCAGCTTGCAGTCTAAAATCATTAGGGTTGTGATGCTGAGTATGTATAGAGGCTTTTAGGTCAAGAAAGTTGTACAAAATCTCATGCATTGATGATTTCACATATTTGATTTTGGAAAATCTTTTTCATATCTTTTTTCATGGTTTTTGTGTCAATTAGGTTTCAATCAAGCCAAAACCTTCTATATTAGCATGTGCACGAAATCTCAAGTTCAAATCATGCATAAAAAGATTTGTTTAGGTCAATTTTATATTTTTCACATATTAAAATAATTTAAATGAATTAATATTGATATAAATTCAAATAAATAATTAAAAAATATGAAAATACTTCCCTTTGGGCCTAATGGTCGTGCATAGGCTTGGCATGAAGAATCTTGGAAGAAAAATGGGCCCATTTGCATTTTTAGGCCTTTTGCATCATTGTTGACTTTTCAAAATTCCTAAAAATTTCCCAACTTCCACAAGGCATAACTTGGTCAATTTTTAAGCTTTTCACATGTTCTTGGACATTTTGGAAATGTCTTTGAGTCCTTTAACTAATGCCTTTGGTCTCATGTCATTTTGATTTACCAATCTCAAGTTATGGCCTTTGACTTAAAGTCACTTTTTGTTGACTTTTGAAAATGACCTATAATGTTGAAATTGATAACTTTTTGTGAGAGCATTTCTTGGACTTGGAACATGAAGATGAATTGTAGGAAATGTCTTTCTCTTCAAAATGAGCTTTGGATGGAATTTTTCTGATAATCCATGTGAAAGTTATGCCCTGGTCAATTTCAGTTGACTTTTTCAGCTGTCCAAATATAGCAACTTTTGCATCTTTGATGATTTCTGAGCCAAACTTTGAGAATCATGATCAAGCATTGATCAAATGATGTTTGTGGCTTCAAAATGATATGTTGACCAAAAATTTGAACTTTTGACTGTCAAATGACCATTTTGCCCCTACAGTTGACTGTAGTGCAATTTAGGGTTTTGACTGTGCAATTTTGAGCTGAATGCCTTGAAACTTGATATGAGGATACTTGACCATCTTTGTAAGCATTTGAGACTTGATTGTGCCTTTGAAAAGTTCATTTGCTTGACCAGAACTCAAACCCTAGTTTTGACTGTCTAGGAGACAGTTGAGCTGGACACCCTTTGGGGAACTTTGTGACCTTGACTTGGCAATTTCTTGATAAAAATGGGAGGGAAAATTTTGGGGTACAACAGCTCTTAATCACTAGCTCACTTTTTGAAAATGCTTTATGTCGTGTGTTTGAAAATATTTTGAAAAGGTGAACTTTGTAATGATTCTCGTATCTGTCCTCGAGAACGCGTACAAAGTGTTTGTTCGAAAATATTTTTGAAGAAGTGTTTGTGAAAGATGTTTTTGTTTTGAAATGTTTGTGAGCAAGAAATTAACAGTTGTTGTACCCCAAAATTTTCCCTCTCATTTTCTCAAGATTTCTCTCACAAGATGTCCATTAGTTCAAAAATGCACATGGATGGATTAGCTCAAGACACCCCCTCAAGCACTGATGATTTAAAATTAGGATTTGAGTTTTCACAAAGATAATTAAACTCCCAATACTTCAAATGACTTTCATGGATCATTATGGGTCCTCAAGATTGTTCCCGTCAGGTTTCAAGTCCTGGATCACAAATTTGCTCAATTAATTGATCAGATAACCTAAATTCAATTGTATTGAAAAAAAGTCAATTATGGCCAACCTACAGTCAAACTTCAATATTTTGGTCCAATATCAATATTTTGAAGTCATATGTGTAATTCAATCAAGATGGGATCATAATTTTCCAAGAAAGTTGTTCAAATTATCAAAAGGGGCAAAATGGTCAAAATTAGGGTTTTGGACTGAGAATGACCAATCTTCGATTTTTGACCTAGTGCATGACTTATTGGTTTGAAACATGGATTTCAAGGACCCAAATATATAATTTTAACCTAATCGCATATTTCAATTCATCTCCCGAGATCAATAGATTGATAGACAAAATTCGGTCGACTGATGGAAAAAAGTCAACTGTACACTAAAAAGTCAAACTTTGACTTTTTGACCAAAATTGAGTCCCAAAAACCACATTTCATCAAGACATCCAAAATATGAAATTTGATCATAAAAAATCAAGAGAGTCAAAAATCCAACTTTGCAAGACTTGGAAATTTTTCTAAATATTTTTCTTTACTTGTCAATTTCATTGCTTCGTGACATCCTTTCACTATAATTCAAAATAATTCAAGATGTTACAAATAATTCAAAGTGTTACAAATAATTCAAGTTATTACAAGGTTGCAAGATTACAAATCCTAAACTTTGTCTTGGTTGAACTTTTCCCTTTGACTCAAACCTTGCCACTATGTTGTCCACAAAACCAAAATTATGTCATGCTACAAACTATGTTATCTAAACTACTGCTGAACAAAGCCATGTATACTGCCAAATCCAAGCATGTTGTATTGTCCATATAACAGCCCAAAACCATGTCAAAAACAGTTTGCTGTATTGCTATAAAACAGCCCTACTATGCTATCACTAAACCAGTCCAAAACCTTGCTCCATTGATGTCCTGCAAAAAACCTTGTGCTATGCTGCACCACAAACCTGTCACAAAACCTGCATATGTTGTCCTATATAGTCCAAAAAACATGTCTAATAAATTGCACTAAATCAGCAATATGAACTCTGCATCAAAAAGCTATGAAGATAGCATACCCAAACAGTTCAAATTGTTATTTGTTTCCCTCCCAAAATCCCAGCAAAACTCATCTACAAATAACCTATTTTCACAACACACAAAGGGTTGGATTTTGGAGAGAAAAAAAGAGAAGAGAAAAAATAGAATTCTTGTTAAACTCTTCTCACTCATAAAACTTTTCTTATTCATAAAGCTCTGCTCATCTTCAACTCTATTTTCACTCACAAAACAGAAAAATCCTCAACCCATTATTGTACAACCTTGCAAGCTTTCCCCTAAGTCAACTACCCAAATACCTCATATACATCACACAGAGATTGTTCAAATACAAGAATAATTTCTGTAACACCCTTATCATCACCTTCCAAACATAAACAAAAAAAAAACGGTATTTTGCAACTTTGATTGGGTTGGAGCGATTCTGGAACTTTGCGGCACAAAGCAAGGATTGGAGTAGCTCCAAAGAGGAGCTTGGTCAATCGTCACTTCGTATCCGTAGACATCTATACATATTCCAAAGTTTCTCTTCAAGAGGTATACTTTTTTCCAAACTGTAATATCTTTATCCATACATCATTTGTTGTTTGTGTTCAAAAGATATATAAAAAAGATAGATCAAAAGAAGAAAACTTAATAAAAAAGCCAAGGCAGGGGGATGACACTGGTGCCCGTGTCACGCGACACGGCCCGTGTTAGCTCATCTGTTTAAAAATCTAAAAAAAATGCAGGACAGGGTGCTGACACGGGTGCCCGTGTCACAGGAGAATGAAGGTGAAGGTGAAGATGATGGTTGAGTGATGCAATGAATGGATGAAGGTGAAGATGATGAAGCAGTAGTAGGATCTTGAGAATTTCCTAGTGAGTTTCTTTGTTATTGTCTATTTTCTCTGAGTTTTTCTTGGATGAATCATCATAACCTTCTTCTGATAACAAATCTCTGAAAGTTTGTTGCAGATGATGGATATTGGAGCAGAAAGATCATAAAGCTTTCTCAAGAGCTTTTGTTAATGAAGATAAAGATGTGACAATAGTGAAGTCGTTTGAAGATGATTGGAGATTTTCAGAGAGTGGAAGAAGAAGAGAGGTTGAAGATATTTTGGTGATTCTTCTGAAGGTTGAAGAATGAATTTCTTCAGTGGTGAGTTTTGGTTTTATCGTATCTTAATTTTTGAGTTTTTTTGTGGTTTGTGAATAAAAATCGTGAATGAGTAATCTCTCCTTTCTTCTATGAATTTTTGTTATATATCCTTGTTGAAAGTTTGTTAGCTCTGACTGTTAAAGGGGTTAGGAGTTAGTGAAATCGGTTAGAGAGTTGTGTGAAGTTGAAATTAGAACTTGATTTTTTATGTTAGTTTAGGATTCTATTTTGGATTATTTTTCATGGTGAACTGAGTCGGATTCCTTTACAAAAATGTTAGGATTAGTGAATGCAGGACATAAGGTGATTTTAGTACAAATGAAAGATAAACTTAAAATGTTACTTGAAGTTGTAAAATCCTGCCTCTGTATGTACATCTGACATGAATATCAATAAATGTTTGTTATTTTAGCTGCAATTAAATTGAGTGGCAAATTTCATTGATGCTTTATACTTTCTTATGTACCAAACTGATATGTCTTCAAATTCATTTATTGGATTTGGCAAAAGCATCGGGTGTGTCGGTAATGGACGATCCAAATAAGTATACACCAGAATTGTCCTTCTATGGTTCTGCTCCTTTAACTACTCTAAGTTTCCAGCCGTTGATAGAATGCCACCCATTATTTTATTTACTATCATCAAAAGATGTCGATGAAACTGACAAGATTTTAGGTCCTTGTATAGACTATCATCAAATGCAGAGGCACTTCCTTGTTCCACTTTATCGATCAATAAAATCTTCCAATTTGCCATACTATTTGATGAATGCTTTTCATGTAGGCTTATTTGCAGGTCTTGTAGTGTGATAGGGTATGGTTTTTCTCATGTTGCAGGTTTGGAAATTGATGGTGTATATGGTTTCAAATAAGCACAAGTTTGGAGGATGCTGAAACTTGAAGATTTGAAGTTTAGAAGCAAGAGGTTTAGGATAGGTCTTGATGATAAGTTTTCATGTAATTTTCTCTTGTAATGCACTTGTATCCTTGTTTTGTGATGGATCCTCCTCGTGTAATGAGTTATATTGAAGTTGTAATGAACCATCTTGTAATAACATAACCATCTTGTAATAACGTGTATTGTAATGCTTTCTTTGTAATTAATTTTTTTACACTTTTGGATAATGAAACTCATTTATCTGAACCATGAGTGTGACTTGATAAGACTTGCTTGAACCACACTTGCACAACCTTGAAAATTGATGGAATTTATTTGATAACTTTGGATTCCATGCTTCAACATAATATTGGCCATCCTTTCCAAATTTGAAGTCACTAGCATGCATTGATAGGGATCTGTAATACGGTGAGAGAACTGATATGGTTGTTTTGCGTTTGATTGCAATTGTCGCGGATAGCAAGAGTCTCCACCGACTTTTCTTTTATCCAATAAGGAAAGGGTGAAAAGAACAGGAAAGACCTTTAGATATGTTTTCTTGAGTTCAAGGGGTAGGTTATGAAAAGGGAAGGTATTAGCACCCTTTTCATTCGTAGTTATATACGGGCTCTTAGTTGCTTGCTAGATCACTTGCTTTGTTTGAAAATGTGCTCGTGGTGTGGGTTTGAAAATATTTTGAAAACGTCTTTGTAATGATTCTCGTTTCTATAAGAATACGTACAAAGTGTTGGTTTTGAAAAAAAGTTCAAAGAGGTGTTTGTTGTTGGTGTTTTTGAAAGTGATTTGGAAAAGTGCCTTTGTAATGATTCTCGTCTCTATAAGAATGCGTACAAAGAGCTTTGTCTTTTTAAAATGTTTCAATTGAAAGTGTTAGTGTAAAAATGGTTTTTTTAGTTGTGAGCAAGCAAGCAATTATGAGCATCCTACCTACTCAAAAGGTCTTTGTTCTTTTCCTTCTCCTTTAGATGTTGCTATCTTACCATTGATTTGGTAAGAAGCCCCGTCGTTGGATGTGAAGGGATGGCATGGTTCATTTGTATAGTCATAGAAGGTAACCTATGGAACATTTTAGCAATTTCGTTAGGGACTAGATCGTTTACCAAAGGCAACATCGAGGGACATCGAGGGACTATGATATTTTATCGAGGGTGTGATCGGTGGAAATAGAACTGACTATTTTGGAATGCTGGTTCGCGTTTGCGTTTGTTTTCGCAAAATGTCGCGGTAAGCAAGAGTCGCCACCGTCTTTTATTTTATCCAACAAGGAAAGGACAAAAGCACAGAAAAATTCCTTTTCGAGATGTTTCTCGAGTTCGGGAGGTAGATTATAGAAAGGAAAGGTGTTAGCACCCTTTCTATCCGTGGTTATCCACGGGCTCTTAGGTACTTGCTCACTATGTTTTCAAAAGTTTTGCTTTTATTGTGTTGGTGGGTTTTGAAAAGAGTTTTGTTTGAAAACTTCGATTTAACTCTTGGTTCTGTCCTCAAGAGTGTATGAAGTGTTTTTGAAAACTTTGTTTGAAAAGTGTAAGTGCGAAAAATTTGTTTCGTTTTGAAAGAGCAAGTACCTAAGAACCTCTACCTACTCAAAAGGAATTAAACTGTGTAAATGTCCCTTTAGACAACGTTATCCCCACTATGAAGGAGTAGGTAGCATCGTCGTTGGAGTTTTCGGGTCAATTCGATTTTAGGGACGTGTGGTCACTAAAGCAACGTTAGGACGCCTTAGTGGTAACCCTAATGTCTTAGATCATTTTTATTCGAGGCAACCGTTTCGAGGCAACTTATGATCTTTGGACAAGAGGGCGACCTCTAAAACTTCCTATACTCAATGACCACGTTCGAGGCAACCAAGTGAGGCGTACCCTAGGAGTGGCATGTGCAAATGTGTCAATTTTCAGTTATGTTATCTTTGTACATGTTATGGTGAGCTACGGTTGATTTTAAGTTAAGATAGATCTTGTCATGCATAGCGAATTAGCATACATCTAGCAGTTTAATGGTTGCGGAAAATAAAACTAAACTATTACAAGGCGTCGGGTATTTACATCGCCAAAAACAAACCCTTAAAAAGTAGATTGCGAAAAATAAATAAAAGCGATAAAAATTCCTAAGTTAAAGCTATTACATCCTCGAAGCAATTACAATTATATCGATAAAAATATGAATCAAATAAATCATACGCGCGAGAAAAATTGAATCGGGGAGTTTTAGGGGTTTGACCCTTTTTGTGGGAAAGAAAGAGATTTTTGTTATTTTGAACTAAATGAGTTTAAACCTGAGTTAATTAATTAATTAAATGAAAAAAAATATTTTTTTGGTTTTTTTGAATGTTTAAGGAAATAAAAAAATAAAATAAAATGATTAAATATATTAAAAACCTAATTCTACACCAATTTAAATTTATTGCAAAAATATTAAAATTATGCCTAATTAAAACTAAACAAATTATGTTAATATTTATTTACAAAAATAAACTAATTAAATTTAATAATAAAAATATTATATTTTTTATGTTTTCTGAATTTTTTCATAAAAAAGGGGTTAATTTGTTAATTGGTTAATTAAAACAATAATAATAAAAATAATTAAATGAAAGAAAAAAATAAAAAAAAGAAAGGAAAAGAAATAAACTCAGGAAGGGGGTGTTGGGCCCAATTTTATGGTGTATTTTGCAATTCCCAGGCCCATTAGCGCCCAGCCTGTTTGACCCTTGTGATTCCCTGCATGCTCGTTGACCAGGGCGTATGGTGGATGCTCCAATCTGGCCTTTAGATCTTGGCCTGAAGCCACTTGGCGTATTGAGATTTGAAGCGTATGGTGGACTTCCTTTTGAAAACTGCACATGAATACCTGAGGAAGAAAAATAACAAGGTTTTGGGGGACCTGGGATTCGAACCCAGGTCCCAATGCTTATAGGCCAACGCGTTTACCACCCAACCAAGCTGCTTTAATTGTTATAGGAATAAGAAGAAATTATTATATATGAAAACAATCAATACGCTGTAAATAAAAAAATAAAGTGCGCATTTTTCAAATACACGAACCAAATGACAACACGTCATCATCTTCAACCTTGGTCCTGCATAAATAGAATCAAATAGCGGGGGTTTTTAACCTCCACTACCTCCTGCACGAAAAATAGCGAATAGACACAGAGCAAAAAGAAATATTTCGCGAGGTATGTGTTGGAATCGTCTTGGTCTCACGAATTCAACCATATATCCCATTGGTTCCAATTTTTCCTGGTTTGGAAAGCCCCATTTGAAAGCTTGAAAGCCCTAGAAATTCAATCATGGCATCTCTCGGTTTAGGGCATTATGGTTCAATTAAGTCATTCCATTAGCTTTGTATAATCTTTAGCAACGCAAATCAATCACAAAAACATGTCAAATGCATATGAATTAAGAGATACGATTTTGAATTAGAAGTGTAAACCGTGAGATGGTAATTCGTGATTCCTTGAGCTTTGGTGCTTGAATTTGATTGCAAATCACTCCTGGTACCTCCTGCAATGTGTTTGGATGGACAAGGCACCTTGAATTGGCCTGGATTGCAAGAACAAGTTTTGATTTTTCTTGAAATTTCTTGAAATTGGTATGGCCGTTCTGCAGTCCTTCAGTCGTGAATTAGGTTATGCTTGGCTTGCTTGCATATAAGGGAATCAGTTTAGGTCAAAATTTGGACCCATACCCATGTGCATTGAAGATTGAATCTTTGATTGACAAATCAAATATTCTTGATTTTTCATGATTGAACAAGTTGCCAAAATTGGATATTTTTGTATCTTTTAGCTTGTGCACGAATTGGCATTGCTTGGTCAGCATATTTGGATCACATTTGGTTCACAAATAGATTTAAGAAACAAATCTTTTATTTTCTTATAATTTAAATTAATTAAATGAATTAATATGTATTAAAAATCCATTTAATCAATAAATTTAAGAAAATAAATCCAATTTAACTTGGTGGGTCGTGCACAGGTCATGGGTGAAGTTTCAAAAAGAGATTTGAGGCCCATTAGCAAAAAGAAGGTGTTTTGAGCAAAGTTGACTTTTGCAAATTCATGAAAATTGCCCAACTTCTCCAAGGCATAACTTGCTCAATTTTGATCATATGACCATGTTCTTGCAACTATCATCCCCAGCGGAAGCAAAGCACTATTCTCCAACATCAGCCCAGGATGTGACTTCCCGGCACCCGTCAAGGATTTACTTTCCTAGACAAAAACATACATTCATTAACATCACATTTCCATACATTATAACATGCATATATGCATCATATCTCACAAATCTCATTTATGTTGAGAACATCATTGCTTGATCTATATCATGCATTGCATATGACTGACCTTTACCTTTCAGGAAAGATCCAGTTGAATTCTCAGCTATGTTTCAAGACTTTAGTCTGGTTCAGTAAAATCGACCCTAAGATTTTCCTGATTCTTATCCAGTCAAAGGCCTTCTCTGGTTCAGTCAGATCGACCCTAAGATCTCCCTGATTCTTATCCAGTTGAAGATTCCAAGACTTTAGTCTGGTTCAGTTAAATCGACCCTAAGATTTTCCTGATTCTTATCCAGTCAAAGGCCTTCTCTGGTTCAGTCAGATCGGCCCTAAGATCTCCCTGATTCTTATCCAGTTGAAGATTCCAAGACTTTAGTCTGGTTTAGTTAAATCGACCCTAAGATTTTCCTGATTCTTATCCAGTCAAAGGCCTTCTCTGGTTCAGTTAAATCGACCCTAAGATTTTCCTGATTCTTATCCAGTCAAAGGCCTTCTCTGGTTCAGTCAGATCGACCCTAAGATCTCCCTGATTCTTATCCAGTTGATATTCCAAGACCTTGTCCGGTTCAGTTAAATCGACCCTAAGATTTTCCTGATTCTTATCCAGTCAAAGGCCTTCTCTGGTTCAGTCAGATCGACCCTAAGATCTCCCTGATTCTTATCCAGTTGAAGATTCCAAGACCTTGCCCGGTTCAGTTAAATCGACCCTAAGATTTTCCTGATTCTTATCCAGTCAAAGGCCTTCTCCGGTTCAGTCAGATCGACCCTAAGATCTCCCTGATTCTTATCCCAGTAGAAGACATCCAAGATTCTCTCAGCGTTCCTGTTGAGGTAGTAATCACCCAAGATTCTCTCAGCGTTCCTGTTGAGGTAATAATCGTCCAAGGTTCTCTCATCGTCCCGTTAAGGTAGTAACCATCCCTGGTTCATTCATCACCGTTTGAAGCTCCAGATTCAATTCTTGTAACCAGTCAGGGCACATCTATACAAAGAGTTTGAAGACCAACTCCTGTAACAGGCCAGGTAATCATTTTCTTTTCAGGTACGCAAGTTCTCGCTAGGGAATCTCTTACGCGATCGACACCCAGATGGCATCTATAAGCCCATCCACCTTCCATCACCTCCCAACATGGCATCTGTAAGCCCATCTTCCTATCCATCAATCTCCAAATGGCATCTGTAAGCCCATTCCCATCATCACACTACTATGTGAGCGCAAATTTTTGGGCACTTTAGTGTTCAATCATCTTCCACCTTCGGACTACGAAAGGCACGACAGCCAATCTACATCCTCAGGTCTAAGAAGATTGAACAGGGGCAACTGTTGTACCCCAAAATTTTCCCTCCCATATTCTTCAAAATTTGCAAAGAACATGCTTCAAAATCTCCCCAAGGGTTGCACAGTTCAATGGCCTCCTAACAGTCAAAAAACTAGGGTTTTGGCTCTGGCAAAGAAGTTGAAGTTTCCAAGGGTCCAAACAAGTCCCACATCCCTATAAACATGGTCAAGCATCCATATGCCAAGTTTCAAGACTTACAGCACAAAATTGCATAGTCAAATGCCCTAATTGCTCAGCAGTCAACTGTAGGGGCAAAATGGTCATTTGACAGTCAAAAGTTCAAATTTTTGGTCAACATCTTATTTTTAAGCCACAAACATCATTTGATCAATTCTTGATCATGATTTTCAAGACATGGCTCAAAAAGTCTCAAGATGCAAAAGTTTCCATATTTGGACAGTTGAAAAAGTCAACTGTAACTTGACCAAGGCATAACTTCCACATGGTTTGTCATAAAAATTCCATCCAAAGCTCATTTTGAAGAGAAAGACATTTCCTACAACTCCTCTTCACACTTCAATTCCAAGAAATGCTCTCACAAAAAGTTATCAATCTCAACATTATAGGTCATTTTCAAAAGTCAACAAAAAGGCACTTTAAGTCAAAGACCATAACTTGAGATTGGTAAATCAAAATGACATGGGACAAAAGTCATTCGTTAGAGGACTTCAATACCTTTACAAAATGTCCAAGAACATGATCAAAGCTTAAAAATTGAGCAAGATATGCCTTGTGGAAGTTGGGAAATGTTTGGGAATTTTGAAAAGTCAACTTTACTTCAAATGCCTCAAAATTGCTAATGGGCCACAAATTCTTCCAAGAATCATCATCCAAAAGCTATGCACGACCCATTGACCCAAAGGGGAGTTATTTTCTTATTTTTAATTAATTAATTGAATATTTAATCTATTTAATTCATTTAATCAAAATTAATTACAAGAAAAATATTAAAATAAGGTTTTCAAATCTTTTTGTGCAGTATAATCTCTCATCAAGGCCTAAGGATTTCGTGCATGCCCAAAGAAGAAAGATTCCATGCAAATTGGCTAGGTTTCATGATAAAAAGATTGAAAAAGATTATGCAAAATCACAAAATTCAAAAGCATTGATTCTATGGATATTGGGCTTGTTTTGTTGACCTAAAACATTCACATATATGTACACATGATAACCCTAACGCACAAGACCTTCAAGCTGCGCCTGAAACCAAATACCAACTTTGCATTTTTTGTCCAAAAATTCAAAACTGAAAATACAGTTAGAAGGCGTTTCAAAGCAAGAGAACAATTCCATTACATTCCTGAGGCATCAAGGAAACTCTCTGAATCGAAACCACGTCCTCTAACCTCAAGAATTGGTATATAGATGTCAAACTTTCTCAAATTTTTTCCATAACCGTGTTCTAATATGCATGCATTTTTGATACATTTTGAATATGGATTTACACTAATATGAAGGTTCTGAGACTAATGGTAACCTTTAATTTAACTAACAATGCATGTAGCAAAATATGCCATTGAAATGTTTTAGGGTTTCTCAAGCTTCAAATTGGGCATTTGCACACACTGTAAAATCAGGACATCCAATCACCATGGTTAGAATCAGGACATCTGGACGATTCAATCCCACTAGTCGCGCCCTATTTATATGTCCACACGAGCTATTCGCTATTTTCAAAAAGGCTGTGTTTTGGGGGGGTTTAAAACCCCCGCTACCTCTTTTTATTTCAGGGACGAACGGAGAAGAAGATCATGTGGCGAGACCTGGTTGGATGGTTTGAATTCCAGCGCGCTTTTTTTATTTCTATATCATTAACGTCAATTTTGTTTTATATTATTTGTTCTTTATTCTATGTACAATGCGCTCAAATAGCTCAGTTGGTGGACAAAAGGCTTGGTAAACGTTGGGACCTGGGTTCGAATCCCAGGTCCCCCCACTTTATTCCATATTTTTCTTTCTAACATGGTTCTGTGTAGCATGCTTCCTAAGGCCTACCATGCAGCCTCATGTCTTGGCTTGCCATGCACCCCAACAATTCCAATCCAATGGTCATGATCTGGAGTCCACCATGGGCGTCAGTCAAACATGCCACACACATCCCAGAAAAGTCAAAAGGGCCTTCCTCAAATGGGCCAAATTGCTGGGAATTGACCTCCAAAATTGGGGTCAACACCCCCCATTGGTTTGCATATTATTTTCTTTCTTCTCATTTTTTCTATTTATTTGTTTTATTTATTTTAGTTAATTCATCAAAATTAATTTTCATAAAATATAAAAAAAAATCAGAAAAAGTCAAAATAAAAATATGTTTTAATATTTGATTCATGAATAGTTTTTTTTTGTAAATAAATTTTATTAATTAATTTAGTTCTAATCTTAGATTTGATTTTAATGTTTTTTTTTAATAAACTAAAAAATGTAGAATTAGGGTTTTAATACTTTTATTCTTTTTCTTTTCTTTTGCCATTATTAAGTATTAATTATTTTTTGTAAATAAAATTGTCATGTAAATAATTAATGTAAATTAGGTTACAACTTAAACTTTTTTTTAACAAATTAAAAATAGTTTAGAATTAGGGTTTTTAATTCCATTAATTTTCTTAATTTCATAAAGTACAAAAAAATATCAAAAAATAAGTCTTTTTCCTTTATTTAATTAAATTAATTTCATAATTTCAATTTAATTTCTTTGAAAGGATCCAACGCCCTCGCTCTCGATTATAATTTCGTTTCGCGTGCTTATTTTATTTCTTTTCTTATAAATTTCATGTAATTACTCCAAAACCTTGTAATAGATTAATTAGGACATTTATCTTTCTGCATTTTTATTTCAAATCGGGTCTTGGATTAATTTGGCGATGTAGACCCGCGCCTTTGTAATAGTGTAGGACTTTTACCTTCTCGCATCTTTTAACTGTTAATAACTTGCATGAAAGAATGAATGCCAAAAATAAAAACAAAGCGTAGATCACAAATGCATGGCAAGATAAAAATAAAAATGATACACAAATCACACACCACCCCTAGGGTATGTCTCACTGTTGCCTTGCCCCTCGAAAAGTGGTCGTCGAGTAGAGGACGTTTTAGTAAGTCCTCATGTCCATGAACATGGCATGAGGCTAGCTTCTAAGGTGTCTTCCCATTGCTCTGGTGACCACAATGTCCCGAACCCTCGAATTGACCCGAATACCTCCAACGGTGGTGCTACCTACCTCTCAATGGTGGGATGGCACTATCTTAAGGACATTTACACAGACAAATTCCTTAGGGTAGGTAGATGACTCGTAGATACTTGCTCTAATTTCAAAACAAATTAAAAACTTCTTTTCACACCGACACCTTTCAAAAAGCTTTCAAAAAGCAATTTTTCAAACACTTTTGAGGACTGATACAAGAGTCGAACTGAAATTTTCAAAGAAACTTTTTTTAAACCCACAGTTGAAAAGCAAACATAAAATTTTGAAAACACAAATGAGCAAGTATCTAAGAGCCCATGGATAACCATGGATAGAAAGGGTGCTAACACCTTCCCTTTCTATAAATCTACCTCCCGAACCGAGAGCAATCTCTATAAGGAATTTTTCTGTGCTTTTGTCCTTTCCATTTGGAGAAAATAAAAGACGGTGGCGACTCTTGCTTCTGCGACATTTCGCGAACCAGCGTTAAATAGTCAGTTCCAGATCCACCGATCACAGTGTAGTATCAGCAATGTGATGTCGGGAATGGGCTTACAGATGCCATTTGGAGATTGTTGGTAGAAGGATGGGCTTATAGATGCCATCTGGAGATTGTTTGTTGAATTGTAATCTTGTAAGTTGAAAGAAGGAACCTGTGTAGGGTTGCCTGATGATGAGTCCGTGTAAAACTTCATTTGAAAGAGAGAAGGAACCGGTGTAGGGTTGCTTCATGATGGTCAAGTAGATAATTGTCCTGTCTAGTTTCAGGTATTAATCTCTGACCTGGGAAAGAAAGTCTTCCTGGCTTGTTACAGGTATTAATCTTCAATCTCTTCATGTAGATAACTTTCCTGGCTTGTTACAGGTATTGATCTACAATCAGTCGTCCACGGATGCTTTTCCTGGCTTGTTACAGGTATTAATCTGGAACTTGAAAAGATTGGCCGATGAGATAGTTGTCCTGGCTGGTTACAGGTATTGATCTCTGACCTGAGAAAGAAAAATAGTTTTCCTGGCTTGTTACAGGTATTAATTTTCAATCTCTTCGTGTAGGTGGTTTTCCTGGCTGGTTTCAGGTATTAACCTATAATCAGTCGTCCACAGATGTTTTTCTGGCTTGTTACAAGTATTAATCTGGAACTTAAGGAGGTTGGCCGATGAGATAGTTGTCCTGGCTGGTTACAGGTATTGATCTCTGACCTGAGAAAGAAAAATAGTTTTCCTGGCTTGTTACAGGTATTAATTTTCAATCTCTTCGTGTAGGTGGTTTTCCTGGTTGGTTTCAGGTATTAACCTACAATCAGTCGTCCATAGAATTTTCCTGGCTTGCTACAGGTATTCATCTGGAACTTAAGAAGGTTGATGGTAGCCATCTTTTGATTGACCTTTTCCTGAAAAAGGTAAACGTTAGCTGTATGTAATGTCATGATGTATGAAATGCATGATGTCATGATGTTCTCAAAAATAAATGAGATCGTGTCGTATGAACTTTATCATGTATGAAAATAGGAGGTATGAAATGTGAAATGTTTGTGAATGTATTTTCGTCTGGGAAAATAAATCCTTGACAAATGCCGGGGAGTTTGTTAAATCCTGGGCTGATGTTGAAGAGTATGGTTGAATTATTTGTTTCCACTGGGGATGATGCACGAAGATGGTTGCAAGAATAAACCTATAGGAGAAGATGACTCCGTTGGGGAATAAACCTGGTGAAGAGATTACTCTGCGGGGAATTACTCTGTGGGAAGAGATGTTTTGCTGAGATTTTAACGATAACTCCGCTGGGGATTCTGTCGATAAGCTCTGTTGGGGATTTTGATGATGAATTCCGCTGGGGATATAAAGAACTTCGCTGGGGATGACCTTTCAGTTGCAACTTGCTGAGGATAACCCAGTTAGACTCTCGTGGGGATAACCTCTGAATTTGGCTGAGGAGACGCATTTGTATTCTGCAGGGGACAAGCTTCCAGAATCTATTGGGTACGATGATTCAACTCTGGCGAGGAAGCTTTTTAGACTGCATCGGGGAATGGCTCCACTGGGGGTATCTTGTATTCCGTCGGGGAACATTCTTATACTATGTCGAGGAATATTAAGACTGCCAGGGATGCTCTTTACGCTTGTTGGGGAATATCTTTATACTCCGCTGGGAAATATTAAGATCTTCTGGGGATACCGAGCCTTTTCGGGACTGACGGTAGACTAACTCTGCTTGGGGGAGAGTATTTGCTGAATCCTCCGTAGTTGCAAGTCTCAGTGGGGAGAGCTACCATTACTGTCTTACTCTGCGGATGGTGACGGTATCTTGGTCATATTCTTCAGCCGAACCTACCTTGGTACCTTGGTGGACAGAGCAACTAGACCTCTCAGACAATTCTTATTGCCCCTACTTCTGATATCACCCGTAATTAGTCCTTTGTTTCACATGCAACTATTTATGAGCATCAATTAATGTCAAATGCATATATCAAAAAATGAACATTGGACGTTCTTTGCAAAACAAAACAGATAAAGGAAAAAACAATTTTCAATTTGTCTGAAAAATGAATTTGTATTGATTTTGAAGTTTGCCTGTAAATAGGCTTTTTTGTACAAGAGGCTGACGTCCTAGTAAGAGAACGCCGCCGAACAAATAGGATTTATACAATTTGTAAAAAGAAAACAAAACAGTTATGTGAATAATCCCACTGGGTTCCAACTCTGTTATCTCCTTTATATCTTCAAGCATCTCATCACTTTGCTGCTTAGTTGGAGATGAATCTGATTGACTGGTGTCGTCTGAGCCTGCTAGTCGATACCGAAGTCCGGATGCGAGGTGATCCAATGAGACATAATGTTACGCCTTAATCCCTAACTTTTGCATGGACCGCCCTTTCGGGTTTTCAGTCCACCGGGATACCCATTTTTTCCCAAGCCGCCTTTTCAGGTTTTCGACTTGCCGGGTGTACAAATTTTTTATTTTCATCCCTTATTTTTGCCCGAACCCTTTTGGTTCGCCGGGAAGCCCTTATTTTTTCCTAGGCCAGTCAACCTAGCGGGTCTTTAATTATGCGTAGTATCTTTTTACTATGTCTGCATTGACGGGGTGAGGAAGGTCGTCACCATCCATGGTGGTTAGAATCATCGCTCCTCCTGAGAAGATGTTCTTAACCACAAATGGCCCTTCGTACGTAGGGGTCCATTTGCCCCTGGGATCACCTTGAGGTAGAATAATGCGCTTGATTACCAGGTCCCCGACTTGATACTCTTGTCGTCTGACTTTCTTGTTAAATGCCTTGATCATCCGTTTTTGGTACGTCTGACCATGACAAATAGCGGTGAGTCTCTTTTCGTCGATTAGGTTTAGTTAATCAAGCCGGTTCTAGATCCAGTCATCTTCTCTTAGACCCGCATCCTTCATGATCCGGAGAGAGGGTATCTGAACTTCAATGGGCAGGACTGCCTCCATGCCGTATACCAAGGAGTAGGGTGTTGCCCCTGTTGACGTCCGTGCTGAGGTACGGTACCCATGAAGAGCAAATGGTAACATCTCGTGCCAGTCTTTATAAGTCACTGTCATCTTCTGCACAATCTTCTTAATGTTCTTATTAGCCGCTTCTACAGCCCCATTCATCTTTGGCCGGTAAGGAGAAGAGTTGTGGTGTTGTATCTTGAATTGCTCGCAGAGCTCAGTGATCATTTTTTGTTAAGATTGGTACCATTATCCGTAATGATCCTCTCTGGTACACCGTATCGACAGATCAGGTTGTGCCGAATGAACCGTGCCACAACGTTCTTGGTTACGGTGGCAAAGGAAGCTGCTTCAACCCACTTTGTAAAGTAATCAATCGCTACCAGGATGAAACGATGCCCGTTGGATGCCGTAGGTCTTATCTCGCCGATCATATCAATGCCCCACATTGCAAAAGGCCAAGGTGTTGTCAAGATGTTCAAAGTAACTGGAGGAATGTGCACCTTATCAGCATAGACCTGGCACTTGTGACATGTCCGAGAATGCTGGTAACAGTCAGCTTCCATTGTGGACCAGTAATATCCTGCCCGAAGGATTTTCTTTGCCATGGTATGTCCACTGGAATGAGTTCCGAAGGTACCTTCATGCAGCTCTGCCATGATCCTTTCTGCTTAAATCTTATCCACACAACGCAATAAGGTTGAATCATAGTTACGTTTGTAAAGAATGCCATTGCTGATGAAGAACTTTGTTGCGAACCTTCTCAGAAACTTCTTGTCATTAACAGATGCACCCTCGGGGTATTCTTGAGCTTCAAGGTACCTCTTTACTTCATGATACCAAGGCTTTTTTATTACCTCGTCGGTCTCAAGATCACAGCAATGTGCAGGTTCATCCAATTTCCAAATAATGATTCGGGGAGCCTCGTTGTCCCACTTGACTTTGCACATAGAAGACATCGTAGCTAACGCGTCCGCCAACTGATTTTCCTCTCTTGGGAAGTGTTCAAAGGTTATTTCCTCGAAGTGGGGAAGCAACGTCAATACATACTCCTTGTAAGGAATAAGATTTGGGTGTTTCATATCCCATTCTCCTTTGATCTGACTGATCACGAGAGCGGAATCTCCGAAGACACTCAGAAACTTAATCCTTAGGTCAATTGCAGCTCGAAGACCCAGAATGCATGCTTCATACTCCGCCATATTGTTGGTGCAGTTGAAACATAGTCGGGCGGTAAGTGGAGTATGTGAGCCTTTAGGAGATATGATCACGGCGCCAATACCATTACCCAAAGCGTTTGAGGCTCCATCAAAGTGCATACACCATCAGGATCCTTCCTCAGGTCCTTCATCTGGTCCAGGTATCTCGCAATCAGTTACTACCATGATATTCTCGTCTGGAAATTCAAATTTCATAGACTGGTAATCATCCATTGCCTGATGTGCCAAATGGTCTGCCAACACACTTACCTTGATTGCTTTTTGAGTCGTGTACTAGATGTCATATTCAGTCAAGATCATCTTCCATCTTGCTATTCTTCCGGACAAGGCAGGCTTTTCGAAGATATACTTGATTGGATCCATCTTTGAAATCAACAGAGTAGTGTGAGTCAACATATATTGTCTTAGCCGGCGAGCAGCCCATACCAAAGCGCAACAAGTTTTCTCGAGAAGTGAGTATCAGGTCTCACAGTCGGTAAACTTTTTGCTAAGGTAATAAATAGCATGCTCTTTTCGGCCAGACTCGTCATGCTGACCCAGCACACACCCCATTGAATTGTCAAGTACTGTCAAGTATAAGATTAGAGGTCTCCCTTCAACCGGTGGCATAAGAATGGGTGGCTCTTGGAGATACTCTTTGGTTCATTTGAAAGCGGCCTGACATTCATCGTTCCAACGTACTACTTGATCTTTCTTCAGTAGCTTGAAGATTGGTTCACAAGTAGCAGTTAGGTGCGAGATGAATCGGGCAATGTAGTTCAACTGTCCTAGAAAGCCTCTGACCTCTTTCTCTGTCTTGGGAGATGGCATCTCTTGTATGGCTTTCACTTTGGCAGGGTCCACTTGAATACCTTTGTCGCTTACGACGAAACCTAGTAGTTTTCCAGATCTCACCCAGAAGGTGCACTTGTTCGGGTTTAATCTCAGCTTGTACAACTTCAACCGGTCAAACAACTTCTGTAGATGGTCAAGGTGTTCCTCCTCAGTTTGGGACCTTGCAATCATATCGTCGACGTATACTTCAATCTCATGATGGATCATATCATGAAACAGAGCAACCATGGCACGCTGATACGTTGCCCCAACATTTTTCAACCCAAAAGGCATGACCTTGTAGCAAAAGGTACCCCACTGAGTAACAAAAGTGGTCTTCTCCATGTCTTCGGGAGCCATCTTTATCTGATTATAACCGGAGAAACTGTCCATGAAGGAGAATACCTTATGCTGAGCAGTGTTGTCAACCAGAACGTCGATGTGAGGCAGAGGGAAGTCATCCTTAGGGCTCGCCCTGTTCAAATCCCTGTAGTCAACACACATTCTGACCTTACCATCTTTCTTCGGCACTGGAACCACATTGGCGACCCACTGAGGGTAAGAAGTTACTGCTAGAAAACCGGCGTCAAATTGTTTCATAACCTCAACTTTAATTTTCTCGGACATCGCTGGACGCATACGTCGAACCTTCTGTTTTACCGGAGGGCATTCTTCCTTGGTAGGCAGGTGATGAACCACAATGTCGGTATCCAACCCAGGCATATCTTCGTAAGACCAGGCAAAGATTTCCACGTAGTCATGCAGCATCAGAATCAACCGTTGTTTCACACTAAGCTCCAGATTTGCACCGATCTTGACTTCCTTCCTGTCTGTCTCGGTACCCAGATTCACCGTTTCCACTGGCTCTTCATGTGGATGAATGGCCCTCTCTTGCTGAAGTAGCAGTCTGGCAAGCTCACCAGGCACTTCACAATCATCTTCACCTTCGTCTTCGGCTAAGTTGATCGGATTTTCAAAGTCATAACTGACAGTAGCAGAGCTGTTACCAATGAGATCCAGAGTGGATTGAGACATGTATATGTGAGTGTGTGTAAAATAGTTGTTTTGCAATATATAATAAAGAAATACAAGGAGCTCAAAATTTGAAATGCAAGAAACGTCCAATGCTTTTATTAATGATATATGAAAATGGCACACAAAAGCCCTCACAAATGAAGCCACGGTGTCCCGGGTAAGACACCGGGCCATAAAGTTTCACAATATTGTCTGTTACAAATTCAAAACAAAAGAGTTCATTAATGAGTAACAAAAGTAATAGGGACGAAGTCCTTTGCCGTCTAGTTGTTTGGTCCACCGTTGGTCGCAGGGTAGATCCAGTTGTCGAATTCAGATTCCTCCACGTCATCTTCGATGGCATTTACTCCCGAGTTGCGGATGAACACAGGAGGTCTTCCAATCCTTGTACTACGAACAGCCCTTTGAGCTTCTGCAGTGAAACCCAAACCAAACTTGTTAGTCTTCTGAGTGAAATCAGGAAGTCGGCCCCAGTTTGCATACTCACCCTTCTCAATAACAGCCCAGGCATCCTTTAAGGAAGCCATCTTCAAAGGAGAATCTTCAACCACAGTCTCAGCTGATGCCAGTGTCTGAGGAACCTCTTCAAAGTGTTGGAATGGGGTCTCAATGAACTCCCCATCCATCTCTATGTATCGGAACGAGTTGAGGTGGCTGACCATGTATTCTTCCTCCCCCTGTACTGTCACAATCTTCCCTCTGACCGGATACTTCAGCTTTTGATGGAGTGTGGAGGTCACAGCTCCAGCTTTGTGGATCCATGGACGACCCAACAAACAAGAATAGGATGGCCGAATGTCCATCACGTAGAATGTAGAATCGAAGACCTGAGAACCAACTCTAATTGGAATATCGACTTCACCATGTACCATCCTTTTAGACCCATCAAAGGCCCGGACAACAATGTTACTTGGCTTTAGCTCCAGCCCTTCGCAATCCAACCTGTCTAGAGCTTTCTTGGGCAAGACGTTCAACGAAGACCCCGTGTCAACCAACACATGTGCGAGAGTAGTGCCCCTGCATTCAATGGAGACATGAAGGGCGTCGTTATGGTTCTTCCCTTTAGTAGTCAGATCAGCGTCGGAGAAACCCAAACCATTATCAGCAGTTAAATTGGCCACACAATCGGTAAACTGATCAGCTGATGTTTCTTGTGGCACGTGGGCCGTCTTCAGGAAGGTAATCAGAGCCTTGGCATGGGCCTCTGAACACAACAACAGTGATAACATAGAAATCTTGGATGGGGTTTGCCCCAGTTGCTCAACTACATTATAATCACTCTTCTTAATAATCTTCAAAATCTCTTCCATCTCCTGTTTGGAAGCTTCAACAGTGGTTGTCTTTGGCGCCTTCGTCTGGGCAGGCATATCAGTGGCGATCCCTTTGCCCCGAGCATCAGATGACTCGGCGACAGGGGTAGGAATAGGAACTTGATCAGGAATGGAAGTAGGTACACTTGCAGGTGAAATAACAATAGGTCTTCGGGCAGTTGGTGGCGCAATATCAGGTGAGAAAAGTCTACCACTGCGGGTGACTTTAGCAGGCCCGGTAATGTTGATGACGCCGGTATTAGTATCAAACTCTTGCTTAACTCCAAGAACATAAACATCTGCCCCATAGTGCCAAGGGACAGCTTTGTCAGAGGTGTAGGGAATAGGCCTCAGAACAGTGATGATTATGGGTGCAATCTTCTGAACAGGCGTAATTCTGACAGGCTTCCTCGAGGGAGCCTTGGGAGAATTGTTGAAAATGGTAATAATGGAAACTTCTTCAGTAGGGGTGGCAGGAACAACAATCTTCTCAAACAGGATCTCCTTGTTATCCATCAGGTTTTGGATGCCTGACTTCAAAGATGGGCAACCAGTAGGTGAAACAGAACACAGATGGCAACCTTCACTACATCCCGGAAATAAACCGGCTAGCAACAGGTTCCTCTTGACGGTCATCAGCGGGGTAACAATATTATCCACAGAGGCTACAAACAAGTCTTCCTCTACAGCATTTACTCCATGTTTGGGCATGGGAGCAGTCACAACATTAGGCCTCTCGGGCGCCTCGAACTCAATCTCCTTTGAATCGATTAGGCCCTGAACCTTATTCTTCAAAGCCCAACAATCATCCGTATTATGCCCCGGGCTGTCAGAGTGATAAGCGCAGCGGGCGTTAGGATTGTACTTTGGGGATGTTGTGTTTGAAATCTTCGGAGCTTCTTTTAGAGTCACCATATTGGTCGTTAGTAACAGCGACAATATCTGAGACAAGGTCATGTTGAGACGAGTGAACTGCCTTCGAGGTCTCTCGCCCCTTTGTTGGTTGTGATGCTGTGGAGCACCAGCAGGTTTTGAAATGACCACCGTGTTGACAGCTTGGAGGTGTTCAGATCTATTCTGTCTTCTTGAACCATAGACAGCACTGGACTCCTTCTTGAATGGTTTCTTCTCGGTGCTCGATGAGGCACCCTTCTGTATCTTCCCAGCCTTGATACCAGCTTCAATCCTCTCACCAGTCAAGATAAGGTCTGTAAACCCAGCTGAAGAGTTTCCAATCAAATGGTTAAAGAATGGACCAGACAGGGTCCCCAAAAACATATCAACAAGTTCACGATCAGTTAAAGGTGGCTGCACCCTTCCGGCAAGGTCTCTCCATTTTTGAGCATACTCTTTAAATCCTTCACCCGTCCCTATTGACATACCCTGGAGTTGGGTACACGTAGGAGCAAGGTCGGAATTATATTGATACTGCTTATAGAACGCAGTAGCCAAATCTTCCCAGTTACGGATATTGGCTCCATCCAGCTGATAGAACCACTCAAGCTGAGTCCCTGAAAGACTGTCCTGAAAGAAATGGATCCACAAATTCTTATCAGGTGTGTAAGGCTGGATCTTCCTTACATATGACCGGAGGTGCAGCTTTGGACAGGAAGCTCCGTCATACTTGGCAAAGGCAGGTGCCTTAAACCTATGGGGAATCACCACCCCAGAGGATAAACCTAGGTCTCTGAAGTCCAGCCCGGGCACGTTCTGTATCTCCATAGCGCTCAAGCGGTCCTCCAACTGTTTGTACATATCCTCAGCAGGAGGATACTGTTCTTCATCATAATTCGTCTCGTTGTCGGAGACTATGGGGCTAGGAACCCTTCTCTCTTGTGGATTGTCTTTCCCTACAGATGAGGTGGTCAGATCAACCTCATTCTGCAGTCCATTTCCAAACCTGCATCCAGTGTTGAACATGACGGTCCTCTTCTTCTTCTTCTTCCTCTCTTTCAGAATCAGGGTCTTCAAATCCTGTTGACCCTTGGCTAGGCTCATAACCAACTCTTGGAACTGGGCATTCTGGGCCTGGAGGGCCTTGATAGCTTGCTTAGTGGAAGGTTCAGTAGACATGATGATTGCTGAAATAAACAGCGAGGAAGATAAGTGACCTATAAAAGGATACCTGTTTATGCAGTGCATGAGATGAAATGCGTATGATTTATGTTTTCAAAGACAATCGGGATTCAAATTTGTAGACAAGAAAGGAAACACACTTTATTAGATTTAACTTAGGAATTTAAATTGTTCAACAAATTGCCCTTAGGCGTTACAAGAACGGAAATACTGAAGAGTAAATAAAACCATAAAAGAAATCCTCAAAGGTCCATCAATGTTCCCATGGCCTCTTCTTCTCAGTGCGGATATAATCATTCAGGATCCGCTCGTTCTCCAATTGCTTAGTCAGCTTCTGGATCTTCTGTTCTTGTTCGTTGAACCTTTCCCGATAAGAATCCCGTTCTTCCTACAGTTGCGCCCAAGACCTCTTCAGTGTGCCAACATCAGTGGGCGTATGAGGATGGAGAATAGTTGGAGGAACCCCGTCTTTATCAGCAACTTCAAGAGTAATAGGCCTGACAGCTTCGTATGGCATACCTAACTTCTGGGCACGGATGCGGACCCATCTGAAATATGACTCCATTGGCAGAGAAGTTTTTGGTCCCAACTCATGTGGGTCAGATTTGTGAACTCTATCCCAAGACCTGATGAATCTACGACGCAGCTCGTCGCTATCTCCCTGAAAATCAAAGATGATATGAGGTATCAACATCTCATGAGGCCCTTCTCTTCTGGCTCTTCCAAACTGACGGAGAGCTAAACATGGGTTATAAGAGATTCCTCCATGGGTTCCGATCAATGGAACATTAGGATACTCTCCACAACGATCAATGACGGCCACCTCATCCAAGCCTCTGAAAGTCCAAATAATGTCATTATTAGTAAGAGACATTATCCTATGAGCCCAGCCCCTTCCTTCTTTTTTCTTCAGTACGGACTTAGGGAGGTGCGAAATAAACCACCTCGATAATAAAGGAGCATAGCACATCAAAGTTCCCCGCTTTCGGGCGGTACGAGCATAGAGCTGATGAAGGATATCACCCAAGAGAGTGGGTACAGGGTTCCGAGAGATGAAGATCCTAATGGAATTAACATCAACAAAGGTGTCAGGATTTGGAAACAGTACCAGACCATAGATTAAGAGAGCCAGAATGTCCTCGTACGCTTTGAAGTCTAAGTCATTCCAGAAACAATTAGCTTTGCCAACCAGAAATTTAGCCAAAAAACCCTTAACTCCACTTCTAGTCTCCCAGTTAGCCATTACCTCCTCTTTGGTCAAGTGGAGGGCTGAAGCAATCTCTTCAGGCCTGAGAGTCTTTTCCCAACCAGTAAATGGAGTCTGCTCCAAAACAGAGATACCAAGCAACTCAGAGAATTCTTCCAGGGTAGGGACCAGCTGGAAGTCTTGAAAGGTGAAGCAATGGTATAGCGGATCATAAAACTGGACTAGGACACTCATCATTTGTTGGTCCCACTTTGAGGTGACTAAACCGAGAAGAGAACCATGCCTCCTGATGAAGGAAGTAGTGTCTGGAATCCTGACAACCAACTCTTTAAGCAAAGTAGGTGGTTAAACAAAGTTGAGCCGGATAGTATTCCTACGCATGGGCATCATGATGTCCTACAAAACAGAGCAAAGATGAAACCTTCTTGTCTTTGAAATGGGTTAGTCCTTATGCAGGATGTATGCAATGTTATGATGTTATGATGTCATGGTAAAGGCACACCATAAGTATTCACAAAAGGCAAACATGGTAAAGGCACACAAGTCACACAAAAGAGCCCTTAGATTTCAGGATGGCATGAAGTTTAGGTACTACCCTCTTTCAGTTTCAGTTGTTTAAGACCTGTCCTAAAAATAGTAACCTGGTTCTAGAGGATCTCAATATCACTGACTACCCTCAATCGGTCACAATTCTAGTTTGGCAACCTTTTCTTGCGGCCGGAACCATCGCGAGAGTTTAGTCTCAATGAGTGTAGCATAGTGCTACTGTTCTATGGCCAAGTTGGTCAATTTAAGGTTCTAAGGTCAGTTGGTGCTTAATGACTCCTCAGAAGACCCATATTCTCCTCGTTCCAACACAAGGGATATCGATACAGACCAAGGTGTCACACCAACGTAGCTACTGCTTCATCCGTGTCGGTCTACGCCGGACAGATCCCTCACAGTTTATTGCTACTTACCTAAAAAAGGGTACCCCCAGATCCGAGTTAGGATCTATAAAACTCCAATACAAGCCCACAAATTTTAAAGCATACAAAGCATACAATTGAAAACACAAGTGATCTAATCCTAAGGTACACCTCACTTATAAAGTCCCCAACAGAGTCGCCAGTTATGTGATCGGTGGAAATAGAACTGACTGTTTTGGAATGTTAGTTCGCGTTTGTGTTTGTTTTCGCAAAATGTCGCGGTAAGCAAGAGTCGCCACCGTCTTTTATTTTATCCAACAAGGAAAGGACAAAAGCACAGAAAAATTCCTTTTCGAGATGTTTCTCGGGTTCGGGAGGTAGATTATAGAAAGGGAAGGTGTTAGCACCCTTTCTATCTGTGGTTATCCACGGGCTCTTAGGTACTTGCTCACTAAGTTTTCAAAAGTTTTGCTTTTCTTGTGTTGGTGGGTTTTGAAAAGAGTTTTGTTTGAAAACTTCGATTTAACTCTTGGTTCTGTCCTCAAGAGTGTATGAAGTGTTTTTGAAAACTTTGTTTGAAAAGTGTAAGTGCGAAAAATTTGTTTCATTTTGAAAGAGCAAGTACCTAAGAACCTCTACCTACTCAAAAGGAATTAAACTGTGTAAATGTCCCTTTAGACAATGCTATCCCCACTATGAAGGAGTAGGTAGCATCGTCGTTGGAGTTTTCGGGTCAATTCGATTTTAGGGACGTGTGGTCACTAAAGCAACGTTAGGACGCCTTAGTGGTAACCCTAATGTCTTAGATCATTTTTATCCGAGGCAACCGTTTCGAGGCAACTTATGATCTTTGGACAAGAGGGCGACCTCTAAAACTTCCTATACTCAATGACCACGTTCGAGGCAACCAAGTGAGGCGTGCCCTAGGAGTGGCATGTGCAAATGTGTCAATTTTCAGTTATGTTATCTTTGTACATGTTATGGTGAGCTACGGTTGATTTTAAGTTAAGATAGATCTTGTCATGCATAGCCTATTAGCATACATCTAGCAGTTTAATGGTTGCCGAAAATAAAACTAAACTATTACAAGGCGTCGGGTATTTACATCGCCAAAAACAAACCCTTGAAAAGTAGATTGCGAAAAATAAATAAAAGCGATAAAAAGTCCTAAGTTAAAGCTATTACATCCTCGGAGCAATTACAATTATATGGATAAAAATATGAATCAAATAAATCATACGCGCGAGAAAAATTGAATCGGAGAGTTTTAGGGTTTTGACCCTTTTTGTGGGAAAGAAAGAGATTTTTGTTATTTTGAACTAAATGAGTTTAAACCTGAGTTAATTAATTAATTAAATGAAAAAAAAATATTTTTTTGGTTTTTTTGAATGTTTAAGGAAATAAAAAAATAAAATAAAATGATTAAATATATTAAAAACCTAATTCTACACCAATTTTAATTTATTGCAAAAATATTAAAATTATGCCTAATTAAAACTAAACAAATTATGTTAATATTTATTTACAAAAATAAACTAATTAAATTTAATAAATAAAAATATTATATTTTTTATGTTTTCTGAATTTTTTCATAAAAAAGGGGTTAATTTGTTAATTGGTTAATTAAAACAATAATAATAAAAATAATTAAATGAAAGAAAAAAATAAAAAAAAGAAAGGAAAAGAAATAAACTCAGGAAGGGGGTGTTGGGCCCAATTTTGTGGTGTATTTTGCAATTCCCAGGCCCATTAGCGCCCAGCCTATTTGACCCTTGTGATTCCCTGCATGCTCGTTGACCAGGGCGTATGGTGGATGCTTCAATCTGGCCTTTAGATCTTGGCCTGAAGCCACTTGGCGTATTGAGATTTGAAGCGTATGGTGGACTTCCTTTTGAAAACTGCACATGAATACCTGAGGAAGAAAAATAACAAGGTTTTGGGGGACCTGGGATTCGAACCCAGGTCCCAATGCTTATAGGCCAACGCGTTTACCACCCAACCAAGCTGCTTTAATTGTTATAGGAATAAGAAGCAATTATTATATATGAAAACAATCAATACGCTGTAAATAAAAAAATAAAGCGCGCATTTTTCAAATACACGAACCAAATGACAACACGTCATCATCTTCAACCTTGGTCCTGCATAAATAGAATCAAATAGCGGGGGTTTTTAACCTCCACTACCTCCTGCACGAAAAATAGCGAATAGACACAGAGCAAAAAGAAATATTTCGCGAGGTATGTGTTGGAATCGTCTTGGTCTCACGAATTCAACCATGTATCCCATTGGTTCCAATTTTTCCTGGTTTGGAAAGCCCCATTTGAAAGCTTGAAAACCCTAGAAATTCAATCATGGCATCTCTCGGTTTAGGGCATTATGGTTCAATTAAGTCATTCCATTAGCTTTGTATAATCTCTAGCAACGCAAATCAATCACAAAAACATGTCAATTGCATATGAATTAAGAGATACGATTTTGAATTAGAAGTGCAAACCGTGAGATGGTATTTCGTGATTCCTTGAGCTTTGGTGCTTGAATTTGATTGCAAATCACTCCTGGTACCTCCGGCAATGTGGTTGGATGGACAAGGCACCTTGAATTGGCCTGGATTGCAAGAACAAGTTTTGATTTTTCTTGAAATTTCTTGAAATTGGTATGGCCGTTCTGCAGTCCTTCAGTCGTGAATTAGGTTATGCTTGGCTTGCTTGCATATAAGGGAATCAATTTAGGTCAAAATTTGGACCCATACCCATGTGCATTGAAGATTGAATCTTTGATTGACAAATCAAATATTCTTGATTTTTCATGATTGAACAAGTTGCCAAAATTGGATATTTTTGTATCTTTTAGCTTGTGCACGAATTGGCATTGCTTGGTCAGCATATTTGGATCACATTTGGTTCACAAATAGATTTAAGAAACAAATCTTTTATTTTCTTATAATTTAAATTAATTAAATGAATTAATATGTATTAAAAATCCATTTAATCAATAAATTTAAGAAAATAAATCCAATTTAACTTGGTGGGTCGTGCACAGGTCATGGGTGAAGTTTCAAAAAGAGATTTGAGGCCCATTAGCAAAAAGAAGGTGTTTTGAGCAAAGTTGACTTTTGCAAATTCATGAAAATTGCCCAACTTCTCCAATGCATAATTTGCTCAATTTTGATCATATGACCATGTTCTTGGACATTTTGGAAAGCCCTTGAAGTCCTCTAACTAATGTGTTTGGTCCCATGTCATTTGGATTTACCAATCTCAAGTTATGGCCTTTGACTCAAAGTGTACTTTTGTTGACTTTTGAAATTGACCTATAATGTAAAAATTTGTAACTTTTTGTGAGAGCATTTCTTGATCATGGGGTGTGAAGATGGATTGTAGGAAATTGCATCCTCTTCAAAATGAGCTTTGGATGGAATTTTTTCTGATAAACCATGAAAGAGTTATGCCCTGGTCAAAGTACAGTTGACTTTTCTGCTGTCCAAAAATAGTAACTTTTGCATCTTGATGATTTTTTGAGCTATTCTTGTGGGATCATGATCAAGACTTGATCAAATGATGATTGTGAACTCAAAAATAAGATGTTGACCAAGAATTCTGACTTTTGACTGCAAAATGACCATTTTGCCCTTGCAGTTGACTGTAGATCAAATGGAGCTTTTGACTGTGCAAATTGGCACTGTGAGTCTTGAAACTTGGCATGTAGGTGCTTGAGAATGTATATAGGCCTATGAGACTTGATTGAACCATTGAGAACCCCAAATTCCTTGAAAGAACCAAAACCCTAATTTCAGTTGTCTACTGCCTAGGAGATGGTTTAACTGTCTAACTCTTGAGCCATTTTGAGCAATTTGAAGATCATTCTTGACAAATCTTGAGGAATATGGGAGGGAAAATTTTGGGGTACAACAGAGGGTCTTTGCTAAAACGCCCATATTAGAGGGACGTGACTATTTTCTGAAGTAACAAATGGAATTACCCTAGAGGTGCGTGTGTGCAAAGTGTGTTTGATTGTATGTATTTTTTGTCTTTTAATAGGGTGGTATACTTGTTGGTTTTATCTTTCCATACATCCTAATTAATAACATTTGTATAAAACAATAAAAATGCAGAAAATAAATATCCTACAATATTACAACCATATTGAATAGCAAGAAAATATAAAGACAAAACAAAATAAAAGAAGGGAACATAAGCTTTTCGATCTAGGCAGCAGTGTCCCTTCAATTCTGCCATTCCCTGCCTCTTTCGATTTGGGTCTGGAAGCTAGGATGAGATGCGCTCTTCGATTCTGCCTTCTTGCTTCCTTCGATTGGCCTGGAAGTCAGCATGAGGCGCACTCTTTATTTCAACCTCCTTGCTGCCTCCTTCGATTGCAGGAATGTAAAGATCCCAAGTTGAAATTCGAAGGCTTCAATGTTTAGCCAATTGAAGGATCCATAAAAACTGTCTAAACTTGAAAATGAAACTAACAAATATAACTTTTGAAAGATACAAGCCAGAGGTTAGCACAAGATCATTGGACATCAAAATCCAAAGTCTAACTAGTCAGGGTTGAGATTTTCAACATACAGGCAGTGAGGATCGAAAGTTAAGGCATAGTCAACTTCCTAGATAGGATATCTACATTTTCCTTTTATTTATATGTACAACTAATATTTTAATGAACAAGTTCCAAGTTTGGAGAAAGAACTTACCTCTTGAAGTGCTTAATCGAAGGAGCTGCAGATGACTTCCTTGGTGATGAATGGAACTTTGCTGGAATCTTCCTGAAGTTAGTTCAGTTACTGCCTTGTTTGGGCAGTCACTGGATTGAAGGAGGGTATGTGATAGTAATGAGTGAATCAAAGGTTGTTCTATAACAGTCTAGGGAGTGAATTAAGAGGCTATTATGTTATAGTTGGGGAATGAGTCGAAGGTTTGTCATCTGGAAGTTTGAGGAGTGAATCGAAAGGTTCACTTAGTGTATGAAAGGATTTTAGTTTTTTAGATTTGGAGTGTTGAGGAATGTTTGAGAATGTTTGATAGTGTTTAAGAGTTTTGAGAAATTGGTAATTTTCTCACAACAAGAATTTTTACAACTACCAGGGGCCCCTAAGATGTGTGGTGGAGGCTCTTATTTATAGATGATTTTGGCTGATGTTTGGGAGGGAAAACAAAAGAAATTTGAACAAATTAGGTATGTTGTTCTTATAGCCTTCGAGGTGCAGTTTTTATATGCCAATTTGGTGCAAGTATGGGAGCAGCGTGGTAGGACTGCTTTGTAGCAGTTTTAGAACATTGTGGCCAGTGCAGCAGACTTGTACTTGATACCACTAGCATCTGGACTACTTCTCTTTTGTTTTGACCAACTAGCCCTATCCTTCGACCAAACTCCTTTTCAGATAACAACGTTTATTTCAAAGTGTCCTTCGAATGGACCATATGTGTACCTTTTGAAAGGGGCCCAAATGGGTGTTCTTCAATTTGAAATATGTATGTATCCTTTTTAAGGGACCAATTGCATCACTTGTGTGCATCACTTGTAATCCTTCAGATGGACCACCAAGGTATAACCTTCGATTGGGACACCCAGATGTGTCATAGTATAAAGACTATACGTGTTAAAGGTTTTCAAGAGGGAATCGAAGCTCATATGTAGGAGGTCCCTTGCTTTGTGAGTGCTAGCATGAAGGGAAATTTCTACTTTTTGAATTTGGAAAACATGCAAGACAATTGGCTTCTGAGTCGAAGGATATCTGCAGGAGGCCATTTCCTTGTGCCTGCCGGCTTGAAGAAGGTCCTTGCCTTGTGAATTGGGGGTGAGCATAAAGAAGGCACTTGTCTTCTAAATCGAAGGAGGCCAATAGGAAGCCAACAAATTCTGAATCGAAGGGCATCAACGGGAGGATTTTCCCTTTTGAATTGAAGGAGGCTACAAGAGGATTTTCCCCTTTGAATCAAAGGGTGCCACTGGAGGCTTTTGCCATGTGCACCAAAGGCCAGCTTGTAAGGAGTCACTAGTGTAATCGAAGCTTACATGCACGAGGTCTCTTCTTGTCCCAATGACACTTGTATAAAGATAGGTGTTTCCCTTGTGGATCGAAAACAAGTTATTTCAAAGGGAGACTTTTCCCAGTCAGAGCTAGCATGGAGATAGCCAAAGCCCTATGGGTGCTAACATGAATGCATAGGGAAGCCTTTACCTTGTGTACGCTAGCATGATGGGATCCCCTTGCTTTGTAGGATCAAAGCATGCAAGAAAGAGGCTATTGCTCAATCAAAGGTGGCATGCATCTAGCCATTAATTTGTGAGTCAAAGAAAGCATGTCAGAGATCAACGCTCAATCGAAGGATGTATTTAGGAGACTAAATTCCCAATTGAAGCTTGCATGCAAGTAACCACTGTATTGTGAATCCAGAAAACATGTAAGGCCAATGGTGAAATCGAAGGATGTATGCAGGGAACCTAAATGCCCAAACAAGGCATGCATGCATGAAGTCCCTACTTGGTGAGTCAAAGGAAACCTTTAGAAGGCCATTGCCTTCTAAATCGAAGGAAGCTTCCAGAATGTCATTTCCTTTTGGTTCAAAGGGAACTAGCAAAAGGTCATTTCCTTTTGAATCGAAGGAAACTATTTTAAAGGGAAACCAAACCCAGTTGAAGCTAACATGGAGGAGAAAGTTCAGTCGAAGCTAGGCATGAATCGAAGCAAGCTTATTTTTCTTCAATTTTGTCAGAAAATTCAAATTTATCTGCTTTGCTCTTTCAATAGTTTTCTCCTTGACCTGATGCTTGGAAATCCAATATGATCCATGGAAACTTGTGTTGACCAAGCCTCGTGCAGTTTTGGTCTAGTAGAAATCTTATGAGGAAATTCTTGAAGAATTGAGAGGGAAAAGTTTGGGGTACAACAGCTGCCCCTGTTCAATCTTCTTAAACCTGAAGATTTAGATTGGCGAGTCCGCCATTCGTGACTTAAAGGTGGGAGATGATTGAGTAATAAAGTGCCCAGAAATTTGCACTAGATGATGTGGTGGTTTATTGTGTAGGGAATGGGCTTAGAGATGCCATTTAGAAAGATGGTGGAGAGTTGTCGGAGGTGGGCTTATAGATGCCATCCAAAGGTGATTATTGACAGAAATTAGACTAAGTCTAAGTTTGACTGTGTGATACGGTGGGAGAACTGACTGTGGTTTTTTGCGTTTGTTTTCGCAAATGTTCCGGTTGAGCAAGAGTCTCCACCGACTTTTTATTTTATCCTAAGGAAAGGTTTAAAAAGCACAGCAAAAACCTTTGAGATTTTTCTTGGGTTCGGGGAGTAGATTATAGAAAGGGAAGGTATTAGCACCCTTTCTATCCATGGTTATCCATGGGCTCTTAGGTACTTGCTTAGATCAACTTGCCTTGGTTTTCAATTGTTTGAAATGGTGCTTTATGTGTGGTTTTTGAAAAGGTTTTGAAAAAGATGCCTTGTATAGGCTACCCTTGTAACAATTCTTTACTCGAATGTTTTACAAAGGTGTTTGTCTTTTTGAAAAGATGTTTCAAGGTTTTTTGAAAGTTTGTTTTGAAAGTGTGGTTTGAAAATAGGCAAGCGTTTTTGTTTTGCAAGTTGACAAGTACTTAAGAGTTATCTACTTTAAAGTTCTCAAAGATTTTTGTTATGTTTTAACCCTTTTAACAATTTTGTTCCACCATTGTACTTGGTGGACAGTCTTGTGTTAGGAGGTGAAAGGGACGGGCGCGGGTCATCGTTTAGACCATAATTGCAATAATGCTAAGTATCCTTGGGCAATTTTTCTTTGAAAGGGACTTGATCATTTTAGGCAACTTTCGAAAGCATCATCGAGGGACTATGATCATTTGATTGTTTGTTTTTACCCAAAGAAACCTAACATGCAATATGGCCCAATTTTGAAAGGCAACAAGTGGATGTAACCTTAGGGGTGTTAGTGTGCAAGTGTGTTTTATTGCATACAAGAGTTTTTTTTCTTTGAATTAGGTTTTTTCTATTTCATTGATTTTATCTTGCCATACATGTCCTAATTACTAGCAATAAGAAGCGGAAATATAAAATCCTACGCTATTACAACAATTAGGGGAGGGGATACACATTTGTACATGGGGGGTTCAACGAGAAAAATAGACAAAAAAGAAAATAGCAAAAAACAAGATATAGAGAGAGAGAGGGAGCCCACGCGCTGCTGGGAGGTCATCAGAAGTTCTGACTCAGATCCGCTGCCAGATGATCAACCTCTTGGTTAAACTGTATGAGTCAGAACTTCTGACTCTGGCACCTGCAAAACAGAACCTTGTTAGTGGGGAAATCAGAAGTTCTGATTCCCCTGCGCTGCAAGACAGAAGTTTGTTAGTGGAGAAACCAGAAGTTCTGATTCTGTTGAAAAGGCAATAACTCTCATAGATTCTGATATCATTGATAGCAAAACAGGCTTCAGATGTGCTAACGTCAAATTCAGCACTTGGCTTTTCCCTGTACTAATCAGAACATCTGCAATTCTGTTGTTATTCCACAAAACAGGAAACATATTTGGAACAGATCCAACAAATGTAAAAATGTTTCAGAGGTCAGAACCAACAAGGTCACAGGCAAGTCCTATACTGGCTCAGAACGTTCTGAGGT
Organism: Vicia faba; assembly: GCA_948472305.1. NCBI lineage: Eukaryota > Viridiplantae > Streptophyta > Magnoliopsida > Fabales > Fabaceae > Vicia > Vicia faba. The sequence goes on along the minus strand of OX451740.1, from coordinate 174,571,280 downwards.
ATGAAAATCCTCAGAACATAAATAGCAACAACATGATATTTACATTATGTTTATTTGAGTATGCACAGCTGATGATGCTTAACAGCGTGATGAGGGTCAGCAGGTGCTTACCTGACTGTTGGAAAAGTTTGGGGATGAAAGTTAGCTTTTGGCTCTGGTGGTGTTCTGGACAGATTTTCTTTGAAAAGGGGAAGTAAAGGTGTATACGTACGTAGGGTCAGAAGTTTGGAAAGGGTGTCTTTTGGTTCACAAAGAAAACTGGGTATATGATGAAGTTTGAAGGTGAGGAACTCAAAGTTATGAAACAAACTGGAGATTTTGGCAGAGTTTCAGAACGCTATGTTGCTAAGGGTTGCTGTTTCTCTCTTAGCAATTTTTCTGTTTCTTTTTTGAGCGCCTTTTTGCAGTGGTGAAGACTCTCTATTTATAGGCAAAGTTCTTGTGGATGCCTTGAACATTAAAGCGCCAACAGAGTCTGAATTTGTTCTTTGACAGAAATTCCTGGGAAGTTGTGATAACAGATAGCCTTCAGCCTAGGCTGCAGCAGCAGGCGTAGATTAGGGAGAAGTGACCTCTGAAGTGGGCGGTGGCGCGTAGACCCATGCCAGAATCTGCACAAAAGCGTTTTCCAAGCCACACGTGAATGTTCAGGAGTGGTTGGAAGCATTAATGGGCATTAAATGATGATAAGACCTATCAACATCAATATTCTGGTAATGGAAACCAACGTTGAATCAGCAGCGTAAACCATGCTCTGGCCTTGGCTTCCTGTTGTCTTAGTAAGCTCTGGAGATTCTCCTGGTTTTCTGGTACGTTCCTTGGATTTACTTCTGGACCTCCTGGGCTTAGAGATTCTGTATCAGTATAACACCCACTCTTCTGATCTTTCATCTTCTGATTTCAGCATGTTCTGAAAGAGCCTTCAGACTTCCCTGCTTCTCTTGCATTCCTTTAGCAAATTCTGACTGAGCTTGTGTAACTGCTGAAGGGGCATGTTCTGTTTGAGGCTTACATACTGAACCACGTTTACAACTTCTGATTGAACTGATGTAGCTGCTGAAAAGCCAACTTCTGACCACGCTGAGCCAAGCTAGCAACTTCTGACCGTTTTTATCTGGAATTGGTCCAGAAGTTCTGAAGCGCTGATTTTTCTTAAACACTCATTTTTAGAGAAACATTCTAAGTACTTAGAATTTGATTTTTCTCAAGATAAAAGCGTTGTTTTTGGAGTTCGTGAGATCATCTTGCTCTTGTAAGTGGCTTGCTTGGGCAAAAAAGGATAACTCAGGATTTGGATTTGTTTCAGAGGGACCTTGAAAATCCAAGATGGTTTCCTGAAGAAAGAGAGGACAAATTTTGGGGTACAACAGTTGCCCCTGTTCAATCTTCTTGAACCTGAAGAGTTAGATTGGCAATCTTGCCTTTCGCGACTCGAAGGTAAAAGGAGATTGGACACTAGAGTGCCCTTAAATTTGCACTCGTCAAAGCAATGGATGCGGAAATGGGCTTAAAGATGCCATTTGGAGATGGGCTTAAAGATGCCATCTGGAAGGGTGGCAGAATCTCGTCGGGGATGGGCTTAAAGATGCCATCTGGAATGAAAATTAGAAAGGTGTCCATGTTTTGAACCATCTCTGAACTGGGGCTTAAATAAACAATAGATTGACATCCGTACCTGGAGGCATCCGTAAGCTGTTTTCAAAAGTTGCATCTGAACAAGCGATAGATTAACATCCGTTGTTGGGAGGAATCCATAAACTGTTTTCAGAAGTCTTGAGGTTGAATAAGCAATAGAGCAGCATCCGTTGTTGGGAAGCGTCCGTAAACTGTTTTCAAAGGTTGCATCTGAACAAGTTGGTAGATTAACATCCGTTGTTGGGAAGAATCCATAAACTGTTTTCAGAAGTCTTGAGGTTGAATAAGCAATGGAGCAGCATCCGTTGTTGGGAAACGTCCGTAAACTGTTTTCAAAAGTTGCATCTGAACAAGTTGGTAGATTAACATCCGTTGTTGGGAAGAATCCATAAACTGTTTTCAGAAGTCTTGAGGTTGAGTAAGAAATAGAGCAGCATCCGTTGTTGGGAAGCGTCCGTAAACTGTTTTCAGAGGTTGCATCTGAACAAGTTGGTAGATTAACATCCGTTGTTGGGAAGAATCCATAAACTGTTTTCAGAAGTCTTGAGGTTGAATAAGCAATAGAGCAGCATCCGTTGTTAGGAAGCGTCCGTAAACTGTTTTCAAAAGTTGCATTTGAACAAGTTGGTAGATTAACATCCGTTGTTGGGAAGAATCCATAAACTGTTTTCAGAAGTCTTGAAGAATCTGAACAAGCGCTAGGTTAACATTCGTTACTTGGAGAACCCGTAAACTGTTTTCAGAAATCTTGAAGTTGAGGAGGAGCCGGTGTAGGGTTTCCTGATGATGAGCTCGTGTGAAACTGCATCTGAATGAATCTGGAATAAGAATCAGAATATTGTCATGTCTGGGTCACATCTGAACTATTCCTGGAAAGGATTTCGGGAGATAATGATTTTTGTCTGTCGACTGATCTTACCTGAAAAGGTAAAGGGTTAGTTATATGTAATTTCATGATGCATGATGCAATGTATGTTATATGATATGAATGTAAATGGACGTGCATGTAAGCTAGAGAGCTGTCTTGCAAAGGATAGATGAATCCGAGATGGCTGAAGATAAAAGTATCTTGAATGCTTCCGGGAAGAATAATTCCTTGGCGGCTGCTGGGGAAGAGAGTTCCTGATGGCTTCTACTGGGGAGTTTCGATCCAATAGACTCATGCTGGGGATGCAAGACTGAGAATCTTCAGTTTGGTGGTAAGTATATCTGGCGACTTCACTGGGGAACTCAAGATTTTCCCTCCCAAAACTCCGTGGGGAGAAGGTTCATTAGTCTGGCTCCGCTGGGGATTGATAATTTTGAAGTTTTAGCTCGGCTGGGGATACTGAAACTTAAACTTTGAGGGGCATTGAATTCCGGAGGATTCTCTGGCTGGGGATTGTATTGGTAAGTTATGCTGGGGAACTCTGATGAACTCCGCTGGAGGTAGGAAGAATTTGGCCGGGTGCGATCTTCTGTGGCAGTTAGCTGAGGATAACCCAGTTATAAGCCCTTGTGAGGAACAACTTTGAATAAAACTCGGGTGAGACGTCCGTACTCTGCAGGGGATAAGCCTCCAGAATCCACTGGGGATAAGCTTCAGGGTTTGCTGGGGATATGGATTCCAAATCTCCTGGGGGTTTCCTTTGAAAGGGTATCAAGATATCCAACTGTATCTTCAACCTATCAGTAATCCTCTTTCTTGATTCATAAGGAAATGATCATGTTCAAATGCATATGCCTATTTAACAAAACATTGGACGTTTCTCAAAATAAAACAGATAGTGCAAGAGAAAAAGTGAAAGGAAATGACACAAATTTCTGGGAAAAGTATTTGTATTGACTTTCTATGAGTATATTTGTACAAAGGAGACAATCATCCTAGTAAGAGGATTTTGTCGTAAATATTGAAAGATTTATACAAAATAAAGATGGCTATGTGAAATAATTCCATGGGATTCCATTCCGCTATAGCCTTCACAACTCTGAATATCTGTCCATTCAATGCTTCGTTTGCCGATGACTGGATTGATCAGAAGCCTGGAACTGGTTGATGAAGAGATTGTCTTTGAAGTGATCTGACGAGACATAGTCATACGCTTTAATTCCCTAACTTTTGCCTGAATCGCCCTTTCGGGTTTTCGATCCACCGGGAAACCCCTTTTTGCCCAAGCCGCCCTTTCGGGTTTTCGACTTGCCGGGTGTACAGATTTTTTTGTTTTTATCCCTAATTTTTGCCTGAACCGCCCTTTCGGGTTTTCGGTTCACCGGGATGCCCATTTTTTGCCCAAGCCGCCCCTTCGGGTTTTCGACCTGTCGGGTTATTTTATGCGTAGTATCTTTTGACTATGTCTGCGTTCGCAGGGTGTGGCAAGTCGTCGCCGTCCATGGTGGTCAGAATCATTGCACCACCAGAAAATATGCTCTTGATCACAAATGGTCCTTCATATGTAGGAGTCCATTTGCCCCTGGGATCACTTTGCGGCAAGATAATCCGCTTGATTACGAGATCTCCGACTTGATACACTTGACGTCTGACTTTCTTATTTAAGGCCTTGATCATTCTTTTTTGATACGCCTGACCATGGCATATAGCAGCGAGTCGCTTTTCGTCGATCAGATTGAGTTGATCAAGTCGGGTCTGCATCCAATCATCTTCATTCAAACATGCATCCTTCATAATTCTTAGAGAAGGAATTTGGACTTCCATAGGCAGGACAGCTTCCATGCCATATACCAAAGAAAATGGGGTTGCCCCGGTTGAAGTACGTGCCGTCGTACGGTATCCATGTAGAGCAAACGGTAACATCTCATGCCAGTCTTTGTAAGTGACTGTCATTTTCTGAATGATCTTCTTAATGTTTTTGTTCGCAGCTTCAACAACATTGTTCATCTTCGGCCGATAGGGAGATGAATTGTGATGATAAATCTTGAACTGTTTGCACAAGGCGGTGATCATCGTGCTGTTCAGATTCGTACCGTTGTCTGTGATGATCCTGTCTGGAACACCATACCGACATATGAGATTTTGCTTGATGAAGCGGGTAACCACATTTTTAGTCACAGAGGCGAAGGAAGCTGCTTCGACCCATTTGGTGAAATAGTCAATGGCAACCAAAATGAAGCGATGTCCGTTGGAAGCCGTGGGCTTGATCTCTCCAATCATGTCAATGCCCCACATTGCAAATGGCCAAGGAGCTGTCGGAACATTGAGAGGAACCGGAGGGATATGAACTTTGTTAGCATAGACTTGACATTTGTGGCAAGTACGGGAATGTTGATGGCAGTCAGCTTCCATGGTAGACCAGTAATAGCCTGCCCTTAGGATCTTCTTAGCCATTGTATGCCCGCTCAAGTGAGTGCCAAATGTGCCGCTGTGTATATCAGTCATAATCAACTCTGCTTCAACTTTGTCTATGCATCGGAGTAATACACAATCATGGCTTCGTTTGTAAAGGATGTCGTTACTCAGGAAGAATTTAGCAGCGAATTTCCTTAAGAACTTCTTGTCGTTTACGGAAGCTCCTTCGGGATAATCTCTAGTCTCGAGATACCTTTTGATTTCATGGAACCAGGGTTGTTCCACTACTTCTTCGGTATTAATCTCATGACAATGCGCAGGTTCATCCATTCGCTCGATGGTGATTTGGGGAGCCTCGTTATCCCAGTTGAGTTTAAACATGGAAGACATTGTAGCTAGGGCATCTGCTAGCTGATTCTCTTCTCGCGGGAAATGCTCGAAGGTAATTTGCTCGAAATGAGGCAACAGCGTCAAGACATGTTCTTTGTATGGGATAAGATTAGGATGCTTGGTATCCCACTCTCCTTTGATTTGACTGATAACCAAATCCGAGTCCCCAAATACGATCAAAGATTTGATCCCCAAGTCTATAGCAGCCTTGAGACCAAAGATGCAAGCTTCATACTCAGCCATGTTGTTTGTGCAGCTAAAGCAAAGTCGGGCCGTGAAAGGTGTGTGACAACCTTCCGGAGAAATGAGTACTACGCCGATACCATTTCCAAGTGCATTTGAAGCACCATCAAAGTACAGGGTCCATCGGGATCCCTTTTCGGGTCCGTCATACGGTCCGTCACCTTTAATGTTGTCCAAATTCATGATGTCCTCGTCTGGGAAGTCGAATCTCATGGGTTGATAATCTTCGATAGCTTGATGAGCCAGATGGTCAGCTAGTACACTCCCTTTTATAGCTTTTTGGGTGGTGTACTGGATGTCATACTCAGTTAGGATCATTTGCCATTTGGCTATCCTTCCAGATAAAGCGGGCTTTTCGAAGATATACTTGATAGGATCCATTTTGGAAATCAGTAAAGTGGTATGAGTCAACATATACTGCCTTAGCCGGCGAGCAGCCCATACCAAAGCGCAGCAAGTTTTCTCAAGCAGTGAGTAGCGAGTCTCACAGTCGGTAAACTTTTTGCTAAGGTAATAAATAGCATGCTCTTTTCGACCAGACTCGTCATGCTGGCCCAAAACACACCCCATTGAGTTATCCAAGACGGTCAGATACATGATTAATGGCCTTCCTTCGACAGGTGGCATCAGAACAGGAGGTTCTAGCAAATACTCCTTGATCTTATCAAAATCAGCTTGGCAATCGTCATTCCATTCCATTACCTGATCCTTCTTCAAGAGTTTGAAAATTGGCTCACAGGTAGAAGTTAGATGGGAGATGAATCTGGCAATATAATTCAAACGCCCCAAGAATCCTCTAACCTCCTTTTCAGTACGGGGAACAGGCATCTCTTGTATTGCTTTTACTTTTGTTGGATCAACTTCAATGCCTTTGTTGCTTACAATGAATCCCAGAAGTTTACCAGACCTAACTCCAAAAGTGCACTTACTTGGATTTAGCCTGAGTTTGTATTCTTTCAACCTGGCAAACAGCTTCTCTAGATGTTCAAGGTGCTTTTCCTCTGTTTGTGACCGAGCTATCATATCGTCTACGTAAACTTCAATCTCATGATGTATCATATCATGAAACAAAGCTACCATGGCGTGTTGATAAGTTGCCCCTGTGTTCTTCAGCCCGAACGGCATCACTTTGTAACAGAAAGTGCCCCATTGTGTGACAAAAGTTGTTTTCTCCATATCCTCGGGGGCCATTTTGATTTGATTGTAGCCCGAGAATCCATCCATGAAGGAAAACACTTTGTGCTGAGCTGTATTGTCGATCAAAATGTCGATGTGTGGAAGTGGAAAATCATCTTTGGGGCTGGCCCTATTCAAATCCCGGTAGTCCACACACATCCTGACTTTGCCATCTTTCTTAGGTACTGGCACGATGTTAGCGACCCATTGAGGATAGGACGTAACAGCCAGGAAGCCAGCGTCGAATTGCTTCATTATTTCTGCCTTGATCTTTTCAGACATGTCAGGCCTCATTCGGCGGGATTTTTGCTTGATCGGTGGACAATCCTCTCTTGTGGGGAGACGGTGAACCACGATGTCTGTGTCTAAACCCGGCATGTCTTCATAAGACCAAGCGAAGATTTCAACATACTCATTCAACAACTGTATCAGGCGTTCCTTGATATTTGGTTCCAGATTGGCACCCACTTGCACTTCCTTCCGGTCTTCCTCGGTTCCCAAGTTGATAGTTTCCAATGACTCTTCATGCGGTAAGATGGCCCTTTCCTCTTGTTGTAGAAGTCTGGCTAGTTCCCCTGGTACTTCACAACCTTCGTCATCTTCATACTCGGCTTGATTGACCAGATCTTCAGAGTTATTGAAGGATATAGCAAAATAGTCACCCATGGAATCCGGAGTGGATGGGTACCTGCATTGGTGAGTGTGGGTGTGTGTAAGGGATAGCCATCCTTAAACAAAAATGCAAAAGGAAAGAAAATGAACACAAGCAGTTTATCAAATGAAAAACGTCCAATGAATCATTAAACATGGCATATGAATATGAAAGATAATCAAAACCATTACAAATGGACCTACATGCCCCGGGCAAGGCATGAGGTGAAAAGATAGTAATCGGATTGTTTGAAAGTAAATATTACAGACCAAATAGGAAATGTTTAACAGATAAATTACTGATGAATAAAAGTGATGGGGACAAAGTCTTTTGCCTCCCAGTTGCTCAATCCTCCTTTGACAGTTGGGTAAATCCATTCTTCGATGTTGCTCTCTTTGTCTTCATCTTCCAAGGCGTTGATTCCGTAGGGAGAAATTTTGACTGGCGCTCTTTCAATCTTCGAACGGCGCATAACTTTCTGGCCAGCGGTTGTGAACCCTAATCCAAATTTGTCTGTCTTATGTGGAATGTCAGGCAACTGCCCCCATGCTAAATTCTTCCCTTCCTTTATTGCGGCCCTGGCGTCCTCCAGAGATGCCATCCTGGCCATCTGCCTTGGTACTTCAGCTGCCAACTTTGCTACTGTTATTTCAGGAAGGACTTCTTCGAAATGCTGAAAAGGCGTCTCAATGAATTCCCCCTCTACCTCCACATACCGGAAAGAGTTCAAGTGGCTAATAATGTACTCCTCTTCACCATGGACAGTAATGATCTTTCCCCTGACAGGGTACTTCAACATCTGATGCAAGGAGGAGGTGACTGCCCCAGCATGGTGTATCCAAGGCCTACCCAGCAAGCAAGAGTATGACGGACGAATGTCCATCACATAGAAAGTAGATTTGAACACCTCAGTGCCTATCTTGATGGGAATTTCAACCTCCCCATGGACCATTCTCTTCGAACCATCGAAAGCTCTGACAACAATATCACTCGGCTTCAACTCCAACCCTTCACAATCTAGTCGGTCCAAGGCCTTCTTAGGCAGTACATTCAGCGACGAACCAGTGTCGACCAAGACATGTGCGAGAGTAGTTCCTCGGCACTCGATTGAAATGTGCAAAGCATCATTGTGGTTTCTACCTTTAGGAGTTAGGTCGGCATCAGAGAAACCTAATCCATTGTCCGCAGTCAGGCTAGCCACGCAATTTTGAAATTGATCTGCAGAGGTTTCCTGGGGCACATGGGCTGCCTTCAGGAATTTTATCAGAGCTTTAGCGTGTGTTTCTGAGCAAAGTAGTAGTGCCAGCATGGAGATCTTTGAGGGGGTTTTCCCCAGTTGTTCTACCACATCGTAATCACTCCTTTTGATTATCCTCAAAATCTCATCCATTTCCTTCTTGGAGGTCTCCGGGATGACCAAGGGTTAAGCCCTTGTCCTGACGAGCTCATCTTGGATTCCCTTACCTTTGTCAGCAGCGGTAGGAGGGACAGTACTAGGAACAACAACATCCTCGATCAGCGGGGTTCTTGCAGAGAGTTTTATTGGTGCAGGGATGACTTTGTCGGCAGATGAGGGTCCAAAGATTGCTCTTGGAGGGGCAATCTCTGGAGAAAATATTCTCCCGCTCCGGGTGATTTTGCTCGTGCCTGCAATGTTACCAATGTTGGCTTCTTCATCATCCGAACTTTCTTCAATTATCTCGATTTGTTTAATACCATGGTAGTAAACGTCACCTCCATAGTTCCATGGTATGGACTTCTCAGAAACATAGGGGACAGGCCCTGGCATTGTTATCTTCAAAGGAACAGATTTCGTAGCTGGTGTAATCTTAACAGGCTTTTTGACGGCCTTGGAAAGATTGGCGTGAATGGTTATGATTGAGACATCTTCAATATGAGTTGGGACAGCAGAAACTTTTTCAAACAAAATTTGTCGACTATCCATAAGGCCTTGGATGCCTTTCTTCAGTAACGGGCAATCAAACGGCAGAGAGTAATAACAATAGCAGTCTTCTTTACATCCCGGGAAGATCCCGGCCCTTAACAGATTCAACTTAATGGTTAGCAATGAGGTAGTCAGATCATTGATATCAGCAACATACAAATCTTCTTCAATGGCATTGACATTTCGGCCGTGCTTCGGCATGGGTGCAGATATCACATTAGGCTTCTCCAGAGCGTCAAACTCCACCTCCTTCGCCTCTATCAGGTCTTGGATTTTATGCTTGAGTGACCAACAATCATTGGTGTCGTGCCCGACACTGTCAGAATGGTAGGCGCATTTAGCATGAGGATGATAATGCGGAGAGGACGTATTCACATTCTTTGGTGCCTCTTTGATAGTGGCAAGATTCAACTTCAACAGATGGGGAAGCACTTGCGCTGGAGTCATATTAATACGGGTGAACTGCCGTTGTGGCTGTTCCACTCGTTGTTGATTTGGTCTGGACTGGTTATAGCGAGGCTGCTCACTTGAAGGATTTTGAATCATTACGGCCCCCACAGTTGGCCGACGTTCCGTCTTTCCTGCTCTTCTCTGAGAATATACCACAGCCGTCTCCTTCTTAAAAGGTTTCTTCTCAACACTTGCAACACCCTTTTGAATCTTTCCTGACTTGATGCCAGCTTCTATTCTTTCGCCCGTTAAGATCAAATCGGTAAACCCCGCGGAAGAGTTACCAATTAGATGATTGAAAAATGGCCCAGATAGGGTCCCTAAAAACATATCAACGAGTTCACGGTCGGTTAAAGGAGGCTGCACCCTGCCAGCCAAATCCCTCCATTTTGTGCATATTCTTTGAATCCTTCGCCTGTTCCCAATGACATACCCTGAAGTTGGGTACGAGTAGGGGCAAGGTCAGAATTGTACTGATATTGTTTGTAGAAAGCGGTGGCCAAGTCTTTCCAATTGCGAACGCTGGTTCCCTCTAGCTGATAAAACCACTCCAATTGAGCTCCAGAAAGGCTGTCTTAAAAGAAATGAATCCAAAGGTTTTTATCTGCCGTATAGGGTTGAATCTTTCTCACGTAGGATCTGAGATGCATTTTTGGACAAGACAACCCATTATACCTCACAAACACTGGCACTTTGAATTTTGGGGGAATCACAATCCCGGCGACCAAACCCAAGTCTTCAAAATCCAAACCTGGTACTCTTTGTAATTCCATGGCAGCCAACATGTCTTCTAAACCCTTGTATTTGTCATCAGCTGGAGGGTATTGTTGATCAGAATAATCTTCATCCTCTTCGACCTCTTCTTCTTCCACATCGGACTCGGAAGGTACCGCAGCCCCACCTCCTTTGCTAGTTCCTTCATCAGAAATAGGAGGAAATTCAAGCACTCTCCGAGCTTCTCCGTCAAATCTTCTCCCTAAAGTAGCCACCCCGAGTCTCTTTTTCTTCTTCTTCACTGGGTCTTTATTCCCCAATTGGGTCTTGATATCCTCCTGACCCTTAGCCAAGGTCATCAGGAGTTGCTGGAACTGTGCATTTTGAGCTTGTAGGTCTTTGACTGTTTGCTCGAGATCCATCCTACTGACATAAACAGCAGACAGATAAGGAAACCTGGCGTGAGACCTGCTTATGCACATGATGAATGATATGCTTATGTATGCAATGCATTCAAGGATTTAGAACATTCAAAATTGTTGTAGACAAAAAGGAACGCACGTCATATTAATAAGAAGAAATTTGTTAGTACATAAATGCCCCATGGGCCAAATATTACAAAATAACTTCTCAAGGCAAAAAGACATTGCGCATCCTCTTTGGTGCGATGTAGGTGTTGAGGGCCTCTTGCTCATGGAGTCGGCGGGTAAGCTCTAGAACCTTCTTCTCACTGGCGTAGAAGCTAGCTTCAAAAGTGTTCCGTTCCTCCTTGAGCTGAATCCAACTTTTCTGCATTTCCTCCCACGATGTAGGCATGTCAGGATGTAGGATGGTGTAGGGAACCTCTCCTTCCTTGACGGGCTCTTTAATCACAGGGAGAACATGAGGATAAGGCATCATCAGACTTTGGGCTCGGGCTCGTACGCACTTGAGATAAGGCTCAAGAGGGATGGAGTTCTTGTGTCCCAGAGTCTTGCTATCAACCTTGTTGAGTCTTCCCCAAGCTCTGATGAACCTTTGGCGAAGTCCTTGTGCATCGTTGTCGAAGTCAAAAACTAGGTCAGGAATCAACATGTCATGAGGGCCATCCCTCCGTGCATATCCAAATTGCCTCAAATCTAGGCAAGGGTTGTAGGTGATACCTCCTCTAATTCCAAGTAAAGGAACATTAGGAAACTCTCTGCAACGATCGACAATGATGACATTTTCTCTGGACCGAGAACACCAATGCACATCAGAGTGAGTAAGAGTCATCAACCGTTGGGACCACCTTGAGCCTTGGTCATTCTTCAAGACAGATTGTGGAAGGTGCGAAATAAACCACCTTGCAAGGAGAGGAGTACAGCACATGAGAACACCCCTCTTTCTCATTGTTCGTGTGTAAAATGAGTGAAGAATGTCCCCAAGCAATGTTGGTATTGGATTTCTGGATAAGAAGATTTTGACGGCGTTGACATCTACCAATTGGTCAGAATTTGGGAACAAAACCAAGCCATAGATAAGGAGTGCCACAATTTCTTCAAAGGCTTGTAGGTCCAATGAATTCCAACATTCTTGTGCTTTCTCAAACAAGAATTTTGCTAAGAATCCTTTGATGCCGCTTCTGGTTTCCCAATGCCCCTTGATGTCGGATGGTTGTAGATGTAATGCTCGAGCAACATCTTCCGGCTTTGGTTCCTTTTCCGTACCGTTGAAGGGTAGTTGATTAAGGATAGGAATTCTCAGGAGTTGAGAAAACTCCTCTAAAGTGGGCACCAACTGGTAATCAGGGAAAGTGAAACAGTGGTGAAGAGGGTCAAAGAACTGGAATAACACTTTCATCATGTCTTCTTCAATGTTGGTGTTGACTAGGCTGAGCAGTCTACCATGTCTTTCACTGAAGGATGAGTTTTCCGGAATTCTTGAGGTGAGCTCCTTGAGTTGAGGAGAAATTCTCACAAGGTTGACTTGGATGGTATTCCTGCGAGGAATTTCCATGACCTACAAAACAGGAACAAAGATGAAGATCCAAACCCTTGAAATGGTTAGTGAATGCATATGATGTTTCATGATGTTTATGATGTATGCACAAAACATATGTACAGGCAAATCACACCAACCCTAGTTTCAGGCTTGCATGGGGTTTCATAGGTAAGTACCCTCTTGAGTGTAGTTGGCTTAAAAACCTGTCCTATAAATAGTAACCGGGTTCTAAGGAGCTCAATATCACGGGATTGTTTTCATTGTTCATTGTTTTGGTTTAGCCACTTAACTAGCGACCAAAATATTCCAAGAAAACAACCCTCAATGAGTGTAGTATCGAGTATCTACCAACTTCGGACTGCACCAAAGCCGGTCATCTCACTACCCCTAATAAAAGGCCAAGATGGTCAAGTAAGGTTCTAGGTCATTAGTGCTTAGTGACATCACTCAGCGGCCTCGTACTCTCCTTGATTGAACTCAAGGGTTACCGGTACTCACAAATATGTCGCACTAATATAGCTATTGCTTCGACCGTGTCGGTATACCCCGCACAGTTTCCACAACGTATTGCTATCTATGAAATGTTTCCCAAAATCCGGGTGTAGGATTTGCAAACCCAAACAAGAGAGCCGAAATATAAAGCAATCAATTCAAACAAATAGTCATACAAGAGGGTGATCTAAGCCCTAAGGTTACTCCACTTTTAAGTTTATCAATTATCCCCAGCAGAGTCGCCAGTTCTGTGATACGGTGGGAGAACTGACTGTGGTTTTTTGCGTTTGTTTTCGCAAATGTTCCGGTTGAGCAAGAGTCGCCACCGACTTTTTATTTTATCCTAAGGAAAGGTTTAAAAAGCACAGCAAAAACCTTTGAGATTTTTCTTGGGTTCGGGGAGTAGATTATAGAAAGGGAAGGTATTAGCACCCTTTCTATCCATGGTTATCCATGGGCTCTTAGGTACTTGCTTAGATCAACTTGCCTTGGTTTTCAATTGTTTGAAATGGTGCTTTATGTGTGTTTTTTGAAAAGGTTTTGAAAAAGATGCCTTGTATAGGCTACCCTTGTAACAATTCTTTACTCGAATGTTTTACAAAGGTGTTTGTCTTTTTGAAAAGATGTTTCAAGGTTTTTTGAAAGTTTGTTTTGAAAGTGTGGTTTGAAAATAGGCAAGCGTTTTTGTTTTGCAAGTTGACAAGTACTTAAGAGTTATCTACTTTAAAGCTCTCAAAGATTTTTGTTATGTTTTAACCCTTTTAACAATTTTGTTCCACCATTGTACTTGGTGGACAGTATTGTGTTAGGAGGTGAAAGGGACGGGCGCGGGTCATCGTTTAGACCATAATTGCAATAGTGCTAAGTATCCTTGGGCAATTTTTTCTTTGAAAGGGACTTGATCATTTTAGGCAACTTTCGAAAGCGTCATCGAGGGACTATGATCATTTGATTGTTTGTTTTTACCCAAAGAAACCTAACATGCAATATGGCCCAATTTTGAAAGGCAACAAGTGGATGTAACCCTAGGGGTGTTAGTGTGCAAGTGTGTTTTATTGCATACAAGAGTTTTTTTTCTTTGAATTAGGTTTTTTCTATTTCATTTATTTTATCTTGCCATACATGTCCTAATTACTAGCAATAAGAAGCGGAAATATAAAATCCTACGCTATTACAACAATTAGGGGAGGGGGATACACATTTGTACATGGGGGGTTCAACGAGAAAAATAGACAAAAAAGAAAATAGCAAAAAACAAGATATATAGAGAGAGAGGGAGCCCGCGCGCTGCTGGGAGGTCATCAGAAGTTCTGACTCAGATCCGCTGCCAGATGATCAACCTCTTGGTTAAACTGTATGAGTCAGAACTTCTGACTCTGGCACCTGCAAAACAGAACCTTGTTAGTGGGGAAATCAGAAGTTCTGATTCCCCTGCGCTGCAAGACAGAAGTTTGTTAGTGGAGAAACCAGAAGTTCTGATTCTGCTGAAAAGGCAATAACTCTCAGAGATTCTGATATCATTGACAGCAAAACAGGCTTCAGATGTGCTAACGTCAAAGTCAACACTTGGCTTTTCCTTGTACTAATCAGAACATCTGCAATTCTGTTGTTATTCCACAAAACAGGAAACATATTTGGAACAGATCCAGCAAATGTAAAAATGTTTCAGAGGTCAGAACCAACAAGGTCACAGGCAAGTCCTATATTGGCTCAGAACGTTCTGAGGTATGAAAATCCTCAGAACATAAACAGCAACAACATGATATTTACATTATGTTTATTTGAGTATGCACAGCTGATGATGCTTAACAGCGTGATGAGGGTCAGCAGGTGCTTACCTGACTGTTGGAAAAGTTTGGGGATGAAAGTTAGCTTTTGGCTCTGGTGGTGTTCTGGACAGATTTTCTTTGAAAAGGGGAAGTAAAGGTGTATACGTACGTAGGGTCAGAAGTTTGGAAAGGGTGTCTTTTGGTTCACAAAGAAAACTGGGTATTTGATGAAGTTTGAAGGTGAGGAACTCAAAGTTATGAAACAAACTGGAGATTTTGGCAGAGTTTCAGAATGCTATGTTGCTAAGGGTTGTTGTTTCTCTCTTAGCAATTTTTCTGTTTCTTTTTTGAGTGCCTTTTTGCAGTGGTGAAGACTCTCTATTTATAGGCAAAGTTCTTGTGGATGCCTTGAACATTAAAGCGCCAACATAGTCTGAATTTGTTCTTTGACAGAAATTCCTGGGAAGTTGTGATAACAGATAGCCTTCAGCCTAGGCTGCAGCAGCAGGCATAGATTGGGGAGAAGTGACCTCTGAAGTGGGCGGTGGCGCGTAGACCCATGCCAGAATCTGCACAAAAGCGTTTTCCAAGCCACACGTGAATGTTCAGGAGTGGTTGGAAGCATTAATGGGCATTAAATGGTGATAAGACCTATCAACATCAATATTCTGGTAATGGAAACTGTGATACGGTGGGAGAACTGACTTGTGTTTTGCGTTTGTTTTCGCAAATGTTTCGGTTGAGCAAGAGTCGCCACCGACTTTTTATTTTATCCTAAGGAAAGGTTTAAAAAGCACAGCAAAAACCTTTGAGATTTTTCTTGGGTTCGGGGAGTAGATTATAGAAGGGGAAGGTATTAGCACCCCTTCTATCCATGGTTATCCATGGGCTCTTAGGTACTTGCTTAGATCAACTTGCCTTGGTTTTCAATTGTTTGAAATGGTGCTTTGTGTGTGTGGTTTTGAAAATGTTTTGAAAAGATGCCTTGTATTAGGCTAACCTTGTAACAATTCTTTACTCGAATGTTTTACAAAAGGTGTTTTATCTTTTTAAAAAAGATGTTTCAAGGGTTTGAAAAGTTGGTTTTGAAAGTGTTTGTGAAGTGGGTTTTGAGATTAGGCAAGTGTTTTCTTGGAAAGTTAGCAAGTACTTAAGAGTTTATCTACCCTAAAAATTTCCTCAAAGATTTTTATTATGTTTTAAACCTTTTGACAATTTTGTTCCACCATTGCATTTGGTGGACAATCTTGTCTTAGGAGATGAAAAGGGACAGGCGCGGGTCATCGTTTGGACCATAATTGCAACGGCGTTAAATATCTTTGGGCAATTCTCTTTAAGGGACTTTGATCATTTGTTTTTGTTTGTTTTGAAAAGTTTTATCGAGGGACTATGATCATTCAAATTATTTGCTTTGCCCAAAGAAATTCAACATACAACATGGCCCAATTATTTGAAGGCAACAAAGTGGAATACCCTAGGGGTGTAAGTGTGAGAAGTGTTGTTTATTTTCATGCTCATTTATCTTGTATTAGGTCAAACTATTTTTTATCGTTTTTTCGCATGCAAACCCTAATTCTAACATGGCATAATTAGAAAGCGTATAAAGTGCGAAATTTAAATTCCTACGCTATTACAACATAATAATATAGGGAGGGGGGTACAAATTTACAAATGGGGGATATTAGACAAGAATTTAAATCTAAATTATTACATCATTTTTGAATATTTGCAAGGTAAGTAAATTGCACAATTAAATAGAAATTAAATAAATATGCAAAATGCAAAAAGAAAGTTTTTATATGTATGAAAAAATATTATTTATGCAAAGATAAAAATAAGAAAATAAAAAGATATTATTTTTGAGTATTTTCATATTTAGGGCAAAACCCTAGTTTTAATCAAAATGTATATTAATTAATTAATCCACATAATATTTATTATTTACATACAAGAATAAAATAAAATATGGTACATTTGAACAAAGGTCATTTTTTGTATTAAATATTAAAATAAAATATATACATTTTTTGGCATTTTTATTCTAAGTATAATAATATATATATATATATGTATATTTATATTATAAATATGTATTATATACAAAATAAGTATTTACTTAATATTTTAATAAAATAAATAAATAAATAAAAAGTATTTTTTATGTGAAATATTTTCAGAAGGTAAATAAAAATAAAAATGCAAATAGAAGTATTTTTTACATATTTTCTATTTATAACAATATATATCTATTTATATACAAATCAAAAAGAAAATTAAATAAAAACCAAATAAAATCAAAAAATGATGAGAAAAATATTTTCAAAATTTTAACATGCTGAGGAAAAATAAATGAATCAAATAAAAAAAGAAAATGTCAAAAATCATTAAAAATAAAGCAAATGGGCTTGGGGGTGCAAAACAGAAAAGATGGTGTGAATAAGAAAAAATGCTCAGGCCCAGCCCAAACCACTTCTTCTTCAACCTCTGAATCACAAAACGCGCGCCTGCAAGCTTGTGTTTGAAATCCTGATTCTTTGATTTTTTCAGCAAACTCCCAACACAAAAAATGTTAAGCATGAAGAGACGATTTTATACATATAAAGAACATGAACTATCTCTCTAAGATGAGGGAGAATTTCTCTCCCCCTCTTTTCTGACCTAACTTTTCTACCATTTTCAGAACTCAAATTCTCTCTACTCAGACAAAAGAAATGAAAAGTAAAGCTATGTACATGTTCAGGGCTATGAGTAGGACCTTGTTTCTTCACAAACTTAAGACTAAATATGCATGATAAGAGAGATACGAATTCAAACTTTTACCTATTCAGTTGGACTTCTATCTGGAGAATGAGGAGCTTTCAGTGCAAGGTGATGACTGGAAAAGCTTCCTTGAGGTCCAGGGATGCTTTTTCAATGCTTACTTTGTCTTGAAACTCCTTGTATCGAGCTGTGGAACTTCAACTGCAAAAGGAAAAATTAAAAATGGTGGAAACTGTTAGAGTGATTACAGGTCAGGTTTTAGGCCATGGTTCGTTTGCATATGTTGTATGGAAGGTGTATGAATTGATTTTGGTGAGAATGCTCGAGGGAAATGGGAGTTTGCACTCAAACTGCAGAGGCAACCCTGTTTTTGCAGTTTGAGGATGATTATGGCAATGGGAGTGTTTGAAAGGTCAAGGATTCGTGCAAAAGCTTGGTTGGGATGTACTGAGTGTGTTTGATATCCTTTGTGTTGTGTTTGTAAGCTGAGGTTCAAGTTGTCACAAGTTATGGACCTTTCTTCTTTTCTAAGCAACAAAATGCCACTTGATGTTCTAGGCATGTAGGGGGCCTCCTAATGGGCTGCATAATCTTCTCTTGATCAGAGCAATTTGTCCATAATCTTGTGCCATTCAGATTTAGCTTGTACTTGTTGGATTTCTAATTTGACATAAAGTGAACTTTTGCAAAAATGGATAGTTTACTTTTTCCAAATTGGGATTAATCCTTTAGACAAAGCTTGAACTCAAAGAACTTGGTCTTGGTACAAAGAATATGCATTAAATTTATGAGTGTAACTTGGTTTAGGGACCTGTAATCAAGGGCATGCTGGTTTTGAGAAGTTGCATAATCTTATGAACATGAAAAATGGCCAATTCACAAGTGAGTTTTTGCTATATTGTGAAATTCGATTCTCCCTAACCATGAAGTTGTTTGAGAAGTTCTTGGACATTTTGGAAAGCTTGGAATGTGTACTACAATCCATCTTTGAAATGCAAATTGAAATTCCAAGTGGAAGGGTATGAAAAATGGCCTTGAAGTGGGGTAGAAAACCTTGTCAAAATAGGTTAAAATTCTACTAAGTTAAAAATGGTTTAGTGCTCTTATTCAAAAAATTATAACTTGAGATACAAGCTTCAAATGAGAAAACTTTGTGAATCAAAGTTGTAGATTATGCAACAATCTACAACTTTCATGTTTTGACTTTTGTTTGAATCAAAATGGATCATGGTGAAAAGATGGGGCAAAGTTGGGAAAAAATTAGGGTTTTTCATAACTTAGAAAAATTCTAAGTTATGAAAAATTCCATTTTCAAACCCTAATTTGCAATTTGTGATTTCTTGGTGAACAAGTTTCATGATTTGGCATATTTTGATGAAAAATGAATCTTGACTCTTGATTTTGACCAAAAAGTCAAAGTTTGACTTTTCAGTATACAGTCAAAATTGATCAATTGACTGGGAAATTCAACTGTCAATCTTGTGTACTTGGGATCTTTTGAGTTTGATGAACATGTCAAGATAATTCCATGGGGTCCTTGAGTCCATATATGAGCTTAGTTTGCCATTGGCTAGGTCAAACAGTCAAAAATTGCCTTTGTACAGTCAAAACCCTAAAAATGACCATTTTGCCCTTTTGGTGATCTGATCAAATTTCTTGTGGAATTGTGATCCAAGCTTGATCAAATGGTTCATATGAGTTCATAATGTTGATGTGGATCAAATTTCATGAGATTTGACTGTCAATTGGCCACAGTTGACTTTTTCCCCAATACAGTTGATTTCTAGGTCAACTGTCCAATTGACTGGGCAAAACTTGGAATCAAGACTTGAAACTTGGTATGGATAATCTTGGGAGTCCAATATGAAGCATGAAAGTCATATTGGGCACTTTGGCTCAAAACAACTTTGTGCAAACACAAACCCTAATTTTGAGTCCACAGTGCAAGGGGAGGTCTTGAGCAGATGAAACCCTAACTGAGTCTTGAGCTTCAAGAGCCTTGTGAGGAGAGATCAATGAGAAATGGGAGGGCAAATTTTGGGGTACAACAGTTGCCCCTGTTCAATCTTCTTGAATCCGAAGAGTTAGATTGGCAGGCTTGCCTTTCGCGACTCGAGGGTAAAAGGAGATTGGACACTAGAGTGCCCGGAAATTTGCATTCGTCAAAGCACTGGATGCGGGAATGGGCTTAGAGATGCCATTTGGAGATGGGCTTAACGATGCCACCTGAGAGAGTGACAGAAACTTGTCGGGGATGGGCTTAAAGATGCCATCTGGAAGGGAATATTAGGAAATTGTCCAAGCTTTGGACCATTTCTGAATTGGGGGGGGTCCGAACAAGCAATAGGTTGACATCCGTTGTTGGGAGGAACCTGTAAGCTGTTTTCAGAAAGTTGCATCTGAACAAATTGATAGATTAACATCCGTTACTTGGGAAGAATCCATAAACTGTTTTCAGAAGTCTTGAGAAGAATCTGAACAAGCGATAGGTTAACATCCGTTTACTTGGAGAACCCGTGAACTGTTTTCAGAAGTCTTGAAGCTGAATTAGCAATAGAGTCGCATCCGTTGTTGGGAAGCGTCCGGAAACTAATTTCAAAGGTTGCATCTGAACAAGCTGATAGATTAACATCCGTTACTTGGGAAGAATCCATAAACTGTTTTCAGAAGTCTTGAGAAGAATCTGAACAAGCGATAGGTTAACATCCGTTTACTTGGAGAACCCGTGAACTGTTTTCAGAAGTCTTGAAGCTGAATTAGCAATAGAGTCGCATCCGTTGTTGGGAAGCGTCCGGAAACTAATTTCAAAGGTTGCATCTGAACAAGCTGATAGATTAACATCCGTTACTTGGGAAGAATCCATAAACTGTTTTCAGAAGTCTTGAGAAGAATCTGAACAAGCGATAGGTTAACATCCGTTTACTTGGAGAACCCGTGAACTGTTTTCAGAAGTCTTGAAGATTTGAATGATTTTAGTCTGTCGACTGATCTTACCTAAAAAGGCAAAGAGTTAGTCGTATGCAATGCTATGATGCATGATATAATGTATATTTTGTGTTATGGATGTAAATGGATGTGCATGTAAGCTGGAGAGCTGTCTTGCATAGGATAAATGAATCCAGGACAGCGGAAGATAGAAGTATCCTGATTGCTGCCGGGGAAAATAAGTCCTGGGTTGTTGCCGGGGAACTTGGAGCTTGGGTTGTATACCCATCTTCTGGGGAATTCCCGGAGTCTTCTACTGGGGAGTACCAAACTAGTAGACTTAATGCTGGGGAGACTAGATTGAGAATCTTCAGCCAGGAGAGAAGTACCTCTGGAAATTTCACTGGGGAGCTCAAGATTTTTCTTCCTAAAAACTCTGTGGGGAGAAGGTTTAAAAGTCTGATTCTGCTGGGGATTGTCCATTTGAAGCTTTTGATCTGCTGGAGGTACTGAAGATTAAACTCTGAGAGAAAATGATTTCTGGAAGATTCTCTGGCTGGGGATTTTGCAAAGATAACCTCCTCCGGGGAATTTTGATGAACTCCGCCGGGGATGGGAAGAATTTTGGCGAGCGCGATCTCACCTGGTTGTTAGCTGAGGATAACCCAGTTATAAGCCTCTGTGAGGAATAACTTTGAATAAAACCCGGGAGGGGCGTCCGTACTCTGCGGGGAATACCTTTCAGAACCTTACTGGGGACAAGCTTCGAGGGTCTGCTGGAGAGAGACCTCAGGGTTTGCCAGGGATGTGGATTACAGGTCTTGAGGGATTTCCTTTGAAAAGGTGTCAAAATATCCATCTGTACTTTCATCCTATCAGTAATCCTTTTCTTAGGTTTTAATTAGGAATTGATCATGTTTCAAATGCATATGCCTATTTAACAAGACATTGGACGTTTCTCAAAATAAAGCGAATAGTGAAAGAAAAAGAAAAAGGGAAATGACACAAATTTTGGGAAGAGTATTTGTATTGATTTTCTTTGAGTATATTTGTACAAAGGAAACAATCATCCTAGTAAGAGGATCTTGCCGTAAATATTTGAAAAATTTATACAAAATAAAGATGGCTATGTGAAATAATTCCATGGGATTCCGTTCTGCTGTAGCTTTCACAACTCTGAACCTCTGTCCATTCAATGCTTCGTTTGACGATGGCTGGATTGATCAAACCTGGAACCGGTTGATGAAGAGACTGTCTTTGAAGTGATCCGACGAGACATAGTCATACGCTTTAATTCCCTAACTTTTGCCTGAATCGCCCTTTCGGGTTTTCGATCCACCGGGAAACCCCTTTTTGCCCAAGCCGCCCTTTCGGGTTTTCGACTTGCCGGGTGTACAGATTTTTTTGTTTTTATCCCTAACTTTTGCCTGAACCGCCCTTTCGGGTTTTCGGTTCACCGGGATGCCCATTTTTGCCCAAGCCGCCCTTTCGGGTTTTCGACTTGTCGGGTTACTTTATGCGTAGTATCTTTTGACTATGTCTGCGTTCGCAGGGTGTGGCAAATCGTCACCGTCCATGGTGGTCAGAATCATTGCACCACCAGAAAATATACTCTTGATCACAAATGGTCCTTCATATGTAGGAGTCCATTTGCCCCTGGGATCACTTTGCGGTAAGATAATCCGTTTGACTACTAGATCTCCGACTTGATACACTTGACGCCTAACTTTCTTGTTGAAAGCCTTGATCATCCGTTTTTGATACGTCTGACCATGGCATATAGCAGCAAGTCGCTTTTCGTCGATCAGATTGAGTTGATCAAGTCGGGTCTGCATCCAATCATCTTCATTCAAACCTGCATCTTTCATGATCCTTAGAGAAGGGATCTGAACTTCCATAGGCAAAACAGCCTCCATGCCATAAACCAGAGAAAATGGGGTTGCCCCAGTTGAAGTACGTGCCGTCGTGCGGTATCCATGCAGAGCAAACGGTAACATCTCATGCCAGTCTTTGTAAGTGACTGTCATTTTCTGAATAATCTTTTTAATGTTTTTGTTCGCAGCTTCAACAGCACCGTTCATCTTCGGCCGATAGGGAGATGAATTGTGATGATAAATCTTGAACTGTTCGCATAATGCAGTGATCATCGTATTATTCAGATTTGTACCGTTGTCCGTGATGATCCTGTCTGGAACACCATACCGACATATGAGGTTATGTTTGATAAAGCGGGCAACCACATTTTTGGTGACAGAGGCGAAGGAAGCTGCTTCGACCCATTTAGTGAAGTAGTCAATGGCAACCAGGATGAAGCGATGTCCGTTGGAAGCCGTGGGCTTGATCTCTCCAATCATATCAATGCCCCACATTGCAAAGGGCCACGGAGTAGTCAGGACGTTGAGGGGAACCGGAGGGATATGAACTTTGTCAGCATAGACTTGACACTTGTGACAAGTACGGGAATGCTGATGGCAGTCAGCCTCCATGGTAGACCAGTAATAGCCTGCCCTTAGGATCTTCTTAGCCATTGTATGCCCGCTCAAGTGAGTGCCAAATGGTCCGCTGTGTATGTCGGTCATAATCAACTCTGCTTCAGCTTTATCCACACACCGGAGTAATATGCAATCATGGCTTCGTTTGTAAAGGATGTCGTTGCTCAGGAAGAACTTAGCAGCGAATTTCCTTAAGAACTTCTTGTCATTCACGGAAGCCCCTTCAGGATAATCTTGGGTCTCGAGATACCTTTTGATTTCATGGAACCAAGGTTGTTCCACTACTTCTTCGATATTAATCTCGTGACAATGCGCCGGTTCATCCATTCGCTCGATGGTGATTTGGGGAGCCTCGTTATCCCAGTTGAGTTTAAACATGGAGGACATTGTGGCTAGAGCATCTGCTAGCTGATTCTCTTCTCGCGGGAAGTGCTCGAAGGTAATTTGCTCGAAATGAGGCAACAATGTCAGAACATGTTCTTTGTATGGAATAAGATTGGGATGTTTGGTATCCCAATCTCCTTTGATCTGGCTGATGACCAAAGCCGAATCCCCGAATACGACCAAAGATTTGATCCCCAAGTCTATAGCAGCCTTGAGACCAAAGATGCAGGCTTCATACTCAGCCATGTTGTTTGTGCAGCTGAAGCAAAGTCGGGCTGTGAAAGGAGTGTGACAACCTTCCGGAGAAATGAGTACTGCGCCAATACCATTTCCAAGTGCATTTGAAGCACCATCAAAGTACAGGGTCCATCGGGATCCCTTTTCGGGTCCGTCATACGGTCCGTCACTTTCAATGTTGTCCAAATTCATGATGTCCTCGTCTGGGAAGTCAAATCTCATGGGTTGATAGTCTTCAATGGCCTGATGAGCCAGATGGTCAGCTAATACACTCCCTTTTATAGCTTTTTGGGTGGTGTACTGGATGTCATACTCAGTTAAGATCATTTGCCATCTAGCTATCCTTCCAGATAATGCGGGCTTTTCGAAGATATATTTGATAGGATCCATTTTGGATATCAACAAGGTAGTATGAGTCAGCATATACTGTCTTAGTCGGCGAGCAGCCCATACCAAAGCGCAGCAAGTTTTCTCGAGCAGTGAGTAGCGAGTCTCACAGTCGGTAAACTTTTTGCTAAGGTAATAAATAGCATGCTCTTTTCGACCAGACTCGTCATGCTGGCCCAGAACACACCCCATTGAATTATCCAAGACGGTTAAATACATGATCAAAGGTCTTCCTTCGACGGGTGGCATCAGAATAGGAGGTTCTAGCAAATATTCCTTGATTCTATCAAAAGCAGCTTGACAATCGTCGTTCCATTCCACTACCTGATCTTTCTTCAAGAGTTTGAAAATTGGCTCACAGGTAGAGGTCAGATGTGAGATGAACCTGGCAATATAGTTTATGCGCCCCAAGAAACCTCTAACTTCCTTTTCAGTACGGGGAGCAGGCATATCCTGTATTGCCTTTACTTTCGCCGAGTCGACTTCAATGCCTTTGTTGCTTACAATGAATCCCAGGAGTTTACCGGACCTAACTCCAAAAGTGCATTTGCTTGGATTCAGCCTTAATTTGTATCCTTTCAATCTGGCAAACAGCTTTTCCAGATGTTCAAGGTGCTCTTCCTCTGTTTGCGACCGAGCTATCATATCGTCTACGTAAACTTCAATCTCATGATGTATCATGTCATGAAATAAAGCTACCATGGCGCGTTGATAAGTTGCCCCGGCGTTCTTTAGCCCGAACGGCATCACTTTGTAACAGAAAGTGCCCCATTGTGTGACAAAAGTTGTTTTCTCCATATCCTCGGGGGCCATTTTGATTTGATTATAGCCCGAGAACCCGTCCATGAAGGAAAACACCTTATGCTGAGCTGTATTGTCGATCAAGATGTCAATATGAGGTAGCGGGAAGTCATCCTTAGGGCTGGCCCTATTCAAATCCCGGTAGTCCACACACATTCTGACTTTGCCATCCTTTTTAGGCACTGGCACAATGTTAGCGACCCATTGAGGATAGGATGTAACAGCCAAAAAGCCAGCATTGAACTGCTTCATTACTTCTGCTTTGATCTTTTCGGACATGTCAGGCCTCATTCGGCGAACCTTTTGCTTGATCGGTGGACAGTCCTCTCTTGTGGGGAGACGGTGAACCACGATATCTGTGTCCAAACCTGGCATGTCTTCATAGGACCAAGCGAAGATTTCAACATACTCATTCAGTAACTGTACCAAGCGTTCCTTAACTTCTGGTTTCAGGTTGGCACCCACTTGCACCTCCTTCCGATTCTCCTCGGTTCCCAAGTTGACAGTTTCCAATGGCTCCTCATGCGGTAAGATGGCTCTTTCCTCTTGTTGCAGAAGTCTGGCTAGTTCCCCTGGTACTTCACAACCTTCGTCATCTTCATACTCGGCTAGATTGACCAGGTCTTCAGAGTTATTGAAAGATACAGCAGAATAGTCACCCATGGAATCCGGAGTGGATAGGTACCTGCATTGGTGAGTGGTGGGTGTGTGTAAGGGATAGCCATCCTTAAACAAAAATGCAAAAGGAAAGGAAATGAACACAAGCAGTTTATCAAATGAAAAACGTCCAATGAATCATTAAACATGGCATATGAATATGAAAAATAGTCAAAACCCTTACAAGTAGACCTACATGCCCCGGGCAAGGCAGGAGGTGAAAAAGATAGTGTACGGATTGTTTAAAAGTAAAATATTACAGACCAAAATAGGAAATATTCGATAGATAAATTACTGAGGAATAAAAGTGATGGGGACAAAGTCTTTTGCCTCCCAATTGCTCAACCCTCCTCCGACAGTTGGATAAACCCAATCTTCAATGTTGCTGTCCTTGTCTTCATCTTCCAAGGCATTGATTCTGTAAGGAGAAATTTTGACTGGCGCCCTCTCAATCTTTGACCGGCGCATAGCCTTCTGACCGGCAGCTGTGAAACCTAATCCAGACTTGTCGGCTTTATGCGGAAAATCGGGTAGCTGCCCCCACGCTGAGTTCTTCCCTTCTTTAACTGCAGCCCTTGCATCTTCCAGAGATGCCATCCTGGCCATCTGCCTTGGTGTCTCAGCTGTCAATTTCGCCACTGCTATCTCAGGAAACACTTCTTCGAAATGTTGAAACGGTGTCTCAATAAACTCCCCTTCAACTTCCACATACCGGAAAGAATTTAAATGGCTAATCATGTACTCTTCTTCGCCGTGGACAGTAATGATCTTTCCCTTGACAGGGTACTTCAGCATCTGATGCAGGGATGAGGTGACTGCCCCAGCATGGTGTATCCAAGGTCTACCCAGCAGGCAGGAGTATGATGGGCGGATGTCCATTACGTAGAAAGTGGATTTAAACACCTCAGTACCTATCTTGACAGGAATTTCAACTTCTCCATGGACCATTCTTTTCGACCCATCAAAAGCTCTGACGACGATATCACTTGGCTTCAATTCCAATCCTTCGCAATCTAGCCGGTCCAAGGCCTTTTTAGGCAAAACATTCAGTGATGAACCGGTATCAACCAGAACATGTGCAAGGGTGGTTCCGCGACACTCGATTGAAATATGCAATGCATCATTGTGGTTTCGGCCTTTAGGGGTCAGGTCGGCATCAGAAAAGCCTAGCCCATTGTCTGCAGTCAGGCTAGCCACGCAATGTTGAAATTGATCTGCAGAGGTTTCCTGGGGCACATGAGCTGCCTTTAGAAACCTAATCAAAGCTTGAGCGTGCGCTTCTGAGCAAAGTAACAGTGCCAGCATGGAGATCTTGGAGGGGGTTTGCCCCAACTGTTCCACCACATCGTAATCACTTCTCTTGATTATCCTCAAAATCTCGTCCGTTTCTTTCTTGGAAGCTTCTGGAATTACCAAAGGTTGAGCCCTCGTCCTGACGGGTTCATCTTGTATTCCCTTTCCTTTATCGGTAATGGTAGGAGAGACAGCACTAGGAATGAAAATTTCTTCAATCAAAGGAGTTCTGGTGGAGAGCTTCACTGGTGCGGGGATGACTTCTTTAGCTGATGAGGGTCCAAAGACTGCTTTTGGAGGAGCAATCTCTGGAGAAAATATCCTCCCACTCCTGGTGATTTTGCTGGTGCCCGCAATATTACTAATGCTGGCTTCTTCATCATCTGAATCTTCTTCAATTATTTCAACTTGCTTGATACCATGGTAGTAGATGTCACCACCATAGTTCCAAGGTATCGACTTCTCGGAGACATAGGGAACAGGCCCCGGCATTGTTATCTTCAAAGGTATAGACTTTGCAGCTGGTGTAATCTTAACTGGCTTTTTGACGGCCTCGGAAAGATTGGCGTGAATGGTTATGATTGAGACATTTTCAACATGAACTGGAACGGCAAGAACTTTCTCGAACAAAATTTGTCGGCTATCCATGAGGCCTTGGATGCCTTTCTTCAATAGCGGACAATCAAACGGCAGAGAGTGGCAACAGTAACAATCTTCCTTACACCCCGGGAAGATCCCGGCCCTCAACAAATTCAACTTAACGGTTAACAGTGGAGTAGTCAGATCACTAACGTCAGCAACATACAGATCCTCTTCAATGGCATTAACATTCCGACCGTGCTTCGGCATAGGTGCAGATATCACATTGGGTTTTTCTGGAGCGTCAAACTCTACTTCCTTAGCCTCTATCAGGTCCTGAATCTTATGCTTGAGTGCCCAACAATCATTGGTGTCGTGTCCAACACTGTCTGAATGATAGGCGCACTTAGCATTGGCATGATAATGCGGGGAAGACGTATTCACATTCTTTGGCGCTTCCTTGATAGTGGCAAGATTTAATTTCAACAGATGGGGAAGCACCTGTGCTGGAGTCATATTAATACGGGTGAATTGCCGGTGTGGCCTTTCTACCCGTTGCTGATTTGGTCTGGTCTGGTTATAGCGAGGCTGCTCACTTGGAGTGTTTTGAATCATTACGGCCCCCACAGTCGGCCGACGCTCCACCTTCCCCGCTCTTTTCTGAGAATATACCATAGCTGTCTCCTTCTTAAAAGGTTTCTTCTCAGCATTTGCAGTAACACCCTTTTGAATTTTTCCTGACTTGATGCCAGCCTCAATTCTCTCGCCTGTTAAGATCAAATCAGTAAACCCCGCGGAAGAGTTACCAATCAAATGATTGAAAAATGGCCCAGATAGGGTCCCAAGAAACATATCAACGAGTTCACGATCGGTTAAAGGAGGCTGCACCCTGCCGGCCAAATCCCTCCACTTCTGTGCATATTCTTTGAATCCCTCACTTGTTCCTAGTGACATACCCTGAAGTTGGGTACGAGTAGGAGCAAGATCGGAATTATACTGGTATTGTTTGTAGAAAGCGGTGGCCAAATCTTCCCAACTTCTAACACTGGTTCCTTCTAACTGATAAAACCATTCCAGCTGAGCTCCCGACAGACTGTCTTGAAAGAAGTGAATCCAGAGGTTTTTATCTGCCGTATAGGGTTGAATTTTTCTCACATAAGACCTGAGATGCATTTTGGGACAGGATAGCCCGTCGTACCTCACAAACACTGGTACTTTGAACTTTGGTGGAATCACAATTCCGGCGACCAAGCCCATGTCCTCAAAATCCAAACCCGGTGCCCTTTGCAATTCCATGGCAGCCAATCTGTCTTCTAAACTTTTGTACTTGTCATCAGCTGGAGGATACTGCTGGTCGGAATAATCTTCCTCCTCTTCAATTTCTTCCTCTTCCGCATCAGACTCGGAAGGCACCACAACTTGATCCCTTTTACTAGTCCCTTCATCAGAAGTGGGAGGAAAATCGAGCACTCTCCGAGCTTCTCCGTTGAATCTTCTCCCCAAAGTGGCCACTCCAACCCTCTTCTTCTTCTTCTTCACTGGGTCCTTATTTTCCAGTTGAGTCTTGATATCCTCTTGACTCTTGACCAAGGTCATCAAGAGTTGCTGGAACTGTGCGTTCTGAGCCTGTAGGTCTTTGACTGTTTGTTCGAGATCCATCCTACTGAAATAAACAGCAGATAGATAAGGAACCCTGGAGTGAGACCTGCTTATGCACATGATGAATGGTATGCTTATGCATGCAATGCATTCAAGGGTTTAGGACATTCAAAATTGTTTCAGACAAAGAAGAACGCACGTCATATTAATAAGAAGAAATTTGTTAGTACATAAATGCCCCATGGGCCAAATATTACAAAATAAACTTCTCAAGGCAGAAAGACATTGCGCATCCTCTTTGGTGCGATGTAGGTATTGAGGGCCTCTTGCTCGTGGAGTCGGCGGGTAAGCTCTAGAACCTTTTTTTCACTGGCGTAATAGCTAGTTTCAAAAGTGTTCCGTTCCTCCTTGAGCTGAATCCAACTTTTCTGCATTTCCTCCCACGACGTAGGCATGTCGGGATGTAGGATGGTGTAGGGAATCTCTCCTTCCTTAACAGGCTCTTTAATCACCGGGAGAACATGAGGATAAGGCATTATAAGACTTTGGGCTCGGGCTCGTACCCACTTGAGATAGGGCTCAAGAGGGATGGAGTTCTTGTGTCCCAGAGTCTTACTATCGACTTTGTTGAGTCTTCCCCAAGCTCTGATGAACCTTTGACGAAGTCCTTGCGCATCGTTGTCGAAGTCAAAAACTAAGCCAGGAATCAACATGTCATGAGGGCCATCCCTCCGTGCGTATCCAAATTGTCTCAAAGCTAGGCAAGGGTTGTAGGTGATACCTCCTCTAATTCCAAGTAAAGGAACATTAGGAAATTCTCCGCAGCGATCGACGATGATGACATTTTCTCTGGACCGAGAACACCAATGCACATCAGAATGAGTGAGAGTCATCAATCGTTGGGACCACCTTATACCTTGATCATTCTTCAAGACAGATTGTGGAAGGTGCGAAATAAACCACCTTGCGAGGATAGGAGTACAGCACATGAGAACACCCCTCTTTCTCATTGTTCGTGTGTAAAATGAGTGAAGAATGTCCCCAAGTAATGTTGGTATCGGGTTTCTGGACAAGAAGATTTTGACGGCGTTGACATCTATCAATTGGTCAGAGTTTGGAAACAGAACCAACCCATAGATCAGGAGTGCCACAATTTCTTCAAAGGCTTGAAGATCCAATGAGTTCCAACATTCTTGTGCCTTTTCAAGCAAGAATTTTGCCAAGAATCCTTTGACGCCGCTTCTGGTTTCCCAATGCCCCTTGATTTCAGATGGTTGTAGATGTAGTGCTCGAGCAACATCTTCAGGCTTTGGTTCCTTCTCCGTACCGTTGAAGGGTAGTTGATTAAGGATAGGGATTCTTAGGAGTTGAGAAAACTCCTCCAAAGTGGGGACCAACTGATAATCAGGGAAAGTGAAGCAATGGTGAAGAGGGTCAAAGAACTGGAATAGCACTTTCATCATGTCTTCTTCAATGTTGGTGTTGACTAGGCTGAGCAATCTACCATGTCTTTCACTGAAGGATGAATTTTCCGGAATTCTTGAAGTGATCTCCTTGAGTTGAGGAGAGATTCTCACGAGGTTGACTTGAATGGTATTTCTGCGAGATATTTCCATGACCTACAAAACAGGAACAATGATGAAGATCCAAACCCCTGAAATGGTTAGTAAATGCATATGATGTTTCATGATGTTTATGATGTATGCACAAAACATATGTACAAGCAAATCACACCAAACCCTAGTTTCAGGCTTGCATGGGGTTCCATAGGTAAGTACCCTCTTGAGTGTAGTTGGCTTAAAACCTGTCCTATAAATAGTAACCGGGTTCTAAGGAGCTCAATATCACTGGATTGTTTTCATTGTTCATTGTTTTGGTTTAGCCACTTAACTAGCGACCAAAATATTCCAAGAAAACAACCCTCAATGAGTGTAGTATCGAGTATCTACCAACTTCGGACTGCACCAAAGCCGGTCATCTCACTACTCCTAATAAAAGGCCAAGATGGTCAAGTAAGGTTCTAGGTCATTAGTGCTTAGTGACATCACTCAGCGGCCCCGTACTCTCCTTGATTGAACTCAAGGGTTACCGGTACTCACAAATATGTCGCACTAATATAGCTATTGCTTAGACCGTGTCGGTATACCCCGCACAGTTTCCACAACGTATTGCTATCTATGAATGTTTCCCAAAATCCGGGTGGAGGATTGTAAACCCAAACAATGGAGCCAAAGAATAAAGCAAACAAATCAAACAATTAGTCATGCAAGAGGGTGATCTAAGCCCTAAGGTTACTCCACTTAAACTATGTCCCCAGCAGAGTCGCCAGTTCTGTGATACGGTGGGAGAACTGACTTGTGTTTTGCGTTTGTTTTCGCAAATGTTTCGGTTGAGCAAGAGTCGCCACCGACTTTTTATTTTATCCTAAGGAAAGGTTTAAAAAGCACAGCAAAAACCTTTGAGATTTTTCTTGGGTTCGGGGAGTAGATTATAGAAGGGGAAGGTATTAGCACCCCTTCTATCCATGGTTATCCATGGGCTCTTAGGTACTTGCTTAGATCAACTTGCCTTGGTTTTCAATTGTTTGAAATGGTGCTTTGTGTGTGTGGTTTTGAAAATGTTTTGAAAAGATGCCTTGTATTAGGCTAACCTTGTAACAATTCTTTACTCGAATGTTTTACAAAAGGTGTTTTATCTTTTTAAAAAAGATGTTTCAAGGGTTTGAAAAGTTGGTTTTGAAAGTGTTTGTGAAGTGGGTTTTGAGATTAGGCAAGTGTTTTCTTGGAAAGTTAGCAAGTACTTAAGAGTTTATCTACCCTAAAAATTTCCTCAAAGATTTTTATTATGTTTTAAACCTTTTGACAATTTTGTTCCACCATTGCATTTGGTGGACAATCTTGTCTTAGGAGATGAAAAGGGACAGGCGCGGGTCATCGTTTGGACCATAATTGCAACGGCGTTAAATATCTTTGGGCAATTCTCTTTAAGGGACTTTGATCATTTGTTTTTGTTTGTTTTGAAAAGTTTTATCGAGGGACTATGATCATTCAAATTATTTGCTTTGCCCAAAGAAATTCAACATACAACATGGCCCAATTATTTGAAGGCAACAAAGTGGAATACCCTAGGGGTGTAAGTGTGAGAAGTGTTGTTTATTTTCATGCTCATTTATCTTGTATTAGGTCAAACTATTTTTTATCGTTTTTTCGCATGCAAACCCTAATTCTAACATGGCATAATTAGAAAGCGTATAAAGTGCGAAATTTAAATTCCTACGCTATTACAACATAATAATATAGGGAGGGGGGTACAAATTTACAAATGGGGGATATTAGACAAGAATTTAAATCTAAATTATTACATCATTTTTGAATATTTGCAAGGTAAGTAAATTGCACAATTAAATAGAAATTAAATAAATATGCAAAATGCAAAAAGAAAGTTTTTATATGTATGAAAAAATATTATTTATGCAAAGATAAAAATAAGAAAATAAAAAGATATTATTTTTGAGTATTTTCATATTTAGGGCAAAACCCTAGTTTTAATCAAAATGTATATTAATTAATTAATCCACATAATATTTATTATTTACATACAAGAATAAAATAAAATATGGTACATTTGAACAAAGGTCATTTTTTGTATTAAATATTAAAATAAAATATATACATTTTTTGGCATTTTTATTCTAAGTATAATAATATATATATATATATGTATATTTATATTATAAATATGTATTATATACAAAATAAGTATTTACTTAATATTTTAATAAAATAAATAAATAAATAAAAAGTATTTTTTATGTGAAATATTTTCAGAAGGTAAATAAAAATAAAAATGCAAATAGAAGTATTTTTTACATATTTTCTATTTATAACAATATATATCTATTTATATACAAATCAAAAAGAAAATTAAATAAAAACCAAATAAAATCAAAAAATGATGAGAAAAATATTTTCAAAATTTTAACATGCTGAGGAAAAATAAATGAATCAAATAAAAAAAGAAAATGTCAAAAATCATTAAAAATAAAGCAAATGGGCTTGGGGGTGCAAAACAGAAAAGATGGTGTGAATAAGAAAAAATGCTCAGGCCCAGCCCAAACCACTTCTTCTTCAACCTCTGAATCACAAAACGCGCGCCTGCAAGCTTGTGTTTGAAATCCTGATTCTTTGATTTTTTCAGCAAACTCCCAACACAAAAAATGTTAAGCATGAAGAGACGATTTTATACATATAAAGAACATGAACTATCTCTCTAAGATGAGGGAGAATTTCTCTCCCCCTCTTTTCTGACCTAACTTTTCTACCATTTTCAGAACTCAAATTCTCTCTACTCAGACAAAAGAAATGAAAAGTAAAGCTATGTACATGTTCAGGGCTATGAGTAGGACCTTGTTTCTTCACAAACTTAAGACTAAATATGCATGATAAGAGAGATACGAATTCAAACTTTTACCTATTCAGTTGGACTTCTATCTGGAGAATGAGGAGCTTTCAGTGCAAGGTGATGATTGGAAAAGCTTCCTTGAGGTCCAGGGATGCTTTTTCAATGCTTACTTTGTCTTGAAACTCCTTGTATCGAGCTGTGGAACTTCAACTGCAAAAGGAAAAATTAAAAATGGTGGAAACTGTTAGAGTGATTACAGGTCAGGTTTTAGGCCATGGTTAGTTTGCATATGTTGTATGGAAGGTGTATGAATTGATTTTGGTGAGAATGCTCGAGGGAAATGGGAGTTTGCACTCAAACTGCAGAGGCAACCCTGTTTTTGCAGTTTGAGGATGATTATGGCAATGGGAGTGTTTGAAAGGTCAAGGATTCGTGCAAAAGCTTGGTTGGGATGTACTGAGTGTGTTTGATATCCTTTGTGTTGTGTTTGTAAGCTGAGGTTCAAGTTGTCACAAGTTATGGACCTTTCTTCTTTTCTAAGCAACAAAATGCCACTTGATGTTCTAGGCATGTAGGGGGCCTCCTAATGGGCTGCATAATCTTCTCTTGATCAGAGCAATTTGTCCATAATCTTGTGCCATTCAGATTTAGCTTGTACTTGTTGGATTTCTAATTTGACATAAAGTGAACTTTTGCAAAAATGGATAGTTTACTTTTTCCAAATTGGGATTAATCCTTTAGACAAAGCTTGAACTCAAAGAACTTGGTCTTGGTACAAAGAATATGCATTAAATTTATGAGTGTAACTTGGTTTAGGGACCTGTAATCAAGGGCATGCTGGTTTTGAGAAGTTGCATAATCTTATGAACATGAAAAATGGCCAATTCACAAGTGAGTTTTTGCTATATTGTGAAATTCGATTCTCCCTAACCATGAAGTTGTTTGAGAAGTTCTTGGACATTTTGGAAAGCTTGGAATGTGTACTACAATCCATCTTTGAAATGCAAATTGAAATTCCAAGTGGAAGGGTATGAAAAATGGCCTTGAAGTGGGGTAGAAAACCTTGTCAAAATAGGTTAAAATTCTACTAAGTTAAAAATGGTTTAGTGCTCTTATTCAAAAAATTATAACTTGAGATACAAGCTTCAAATGAGAAAACTTTGTGAATCAAAGTTGTAGATTATGCAACAATCTACAACTTTCATGTTTTGACTTTTGTTTGAATCAAAATGGATCATGGTGAAAAGATGGGGCAAAGTTGGGAAAAAATTAGGGTTTTTCATAACTTAGAAAAATTCTAAGTTATGAAAAATTCCATTTTCAAACCCTAATTTGCAATTTGTGATTTCTTGGTGAACAAGTTTCATGATTTGGCATATTTTGATGAAAAATGAATCTTGACTCTTGATTTTGACCAAAAAGTCAAAGTTTGACTTTTCAGTATACAGTCAAAATTGATCAATTGACTGGGAAATTCAACTGTCAATCTTGTGTACTTGGGATCTTTTGAGTTTGATGAACATGTCAAGATAATTCCATGGGGTCCTTGAGTCCATATATGAGCTTAGTTTGCCATTGGCTAGGTCAAACAGTCAAAAATTGCCTTTGTACAGTCAAAACCCTAAAAATGACCATTTTGCCCTTTTGGTGATCTGATCAAATTTCTTGTGGAATTGTGATCCAAGCTTGATCAAATGGTTCATATGAGTTCATAATGTTGATGTGGATCAAATTTCATGAGATTTGACTGTCAATTGGCCACAGTTGACTTTTTCCCCAATACAGTTGATTTCTAGGTCAACTGTCCAATTGACTGGGCAAAACTTGGAATCAAGACTTGAAACTTGGTATGGATAATCTTGGGAGTCCAATATGAAGCATGAAAGTCATATTGGGCACTTTGGCTCAAAACAACTTTGTGCAAACACAAACCCTAATTTTGAGTCCACAGTGCAAGGGGAGGTCTTGAGCAGATGAAACCCTAACTGAGTCTTGAGCTTCAAGAGCCTTGTGAGGAGAGATCAATGAGAAATGGGAGGGCAAATTTTGGGGTACAACAGAAACCAACGTTGAATCAGCAGCGTAAACCATGCTCTGGCCTTGGCTTCCTGTTGTCTTAGTAAGCTCTGGAGATTCTCCTGGTTTTCTGGTACGTTCCTTGGATTTACTTTTGGACCTCCTGGGCTTAGAGATTCTGTATCAGTGTAACACCCACTCTTCTTATCTTTCATCTTCTGATTTCAGCATGTTCTGAAAGAGCCTTCAGACTTCCCTGCTTCTCTGGCATTCCTTTAGCAAATTCTGACTGAGCTTGTGTAACTGCTGAAGGGGCATGTTCTGTTTGAGGCTTACATACTGAACCACGTTTACAACTTCTGATTGAACTGATGTAGTTGCTGAAAAGCCAACTTCTGACCACGCTGAGCCAAGCTTGCAACTTCTGACCGTTTTTATCTGGAATTGGTCCAGAAGTTCTGAAGCGCTGATTTTTCTTAAACACTCATTTTTAGAGAAACGTTCTAAGTACTTAGAATTTGATTTTTCTCAAGATAAAAGCGTTGTTTTTGGAGTTCGTGAGATCAT
Source organism: Vicia faba (assembly GCA_948472305.1). Classification (NCBI taxonomy): domain Eukaryota; kingdom Viridiplantae; phylum Streptophyta; class Magnoliopsida; order Fabales; family Fabaceae; genus Vicia; species Vicia faba. The sequence continues at coordinate 174,535,471 of OX451740.1, read as the reverse complement.
CTTGCTCTTGTAAGTGGCTTGCTTGGGCAAAAAAGGATAACTCAGGACTTGGATTTGTTTCAGAGGGACCTTGAAAATCCAAGATGGTTTCCTGAAGAAAGAGAGGGCAAATTTTGGGGTACAACAGACTGTATCTTGAAGATGCTTTTCAGGATTCCGTCTCTGAAGGGAAAATGATTTTCAGAACGAAGCACTGAAGGAGAGGTTTTTCAGGATAAAACTTATGAAGGAGATGCTTTTCAAAATGAAGTGCTGAAGGGGAAATGCGTTTCAGAACTCCTTTGAAGGAAATGTTCGTCATGCAGATAGTCGCCTCGTCTTGTTTCGGGAATTGACCTACAATTAAACGTTCATAGATAGTTGTCCTGTCTTGCTTCAGGTATTAATCTGGAATCTGTTTTTTGTTGGTTGTCGAGATAGTTGTCCTGTCTGGTTTCAGGTATTAATCTCTGACCCCTTATGAAAGAAAGATAGTTTCCCTGGATTGTTTCGGGAGTTAATCTTCACTCAGTTCATGTAGATAGTTGTCCTGTCTAGTTTTAGGTATTAATCTATAATCTGTCGCTCACAGATAATTTTCTTGTCTTGCTTCAGGTATTAATCTGGAACTTGTTTTTGTTAGTCATTGAGATAGCTGTCCTGTCTGGTTTCAGGTATTAATCTCTGACCCCTTTTGAAAGAAAGATAGTTTCCCCGACTTGTTTCGGTAGTTAATCTTCACTCCGTTCATGTAGATAGTTGTCTTGTCTGGTTTTAGGTATTAATCTACAATCTGATGCTCACAGATAGTTTTCCTGTCTTGCTTCAGGTATTAATCTGGAACCTTTTGAAAGTTGTTGACGACATTCATCTGTCGATCTTTCCTGAAAAAGTAAAGAATTGGCTGCATGCAATATCATGATGCATGAAGTGAAAATGATGCTCTCAAAATAAATGAGATTGTGATATATGCATTCTTGCTGCATATGCTATGATACTTATAAAATGGTGTATGAATGCAATGTATGCATGTGTCATCTGTTTTACTGTAGTGTTGTTGAATTAGGGAAAATAAATCCCTGATTGTAGCTGAGAGTGAAGGATGTAGGTCTTCAGATTATGTTTGAAGTTAAAATGCTGAAGGATGAATTTCCATTATTAGAGAAATAAACTCTATTGGGGAAGGGAAATTATGTGCGTTGTTTGGGGATTTTGTGAAATCTTGCTAGGGAATCCTGAGAAGCTTGGCGGCTTCATTGGGGAATTTTTGGAGTAGTAATTGGAAATTTTGCTCTGCCGGGGATATGAGAAACCTGACACCATTAGGCTGCATACTAAAGATATGGCAGTGACCTTGTAGCAGGATGTCTCTTCCTCTGTTACTGTCGGAGAAAGTACTTGCGAAGATTTTGTGGAATGACCTTTAGATATTGTCTTGTTTCTTAAAGCCATTAGTAACTGTCTTTTTGTTTTCTTTTCTTTTTTATGCGTATATTTGTAAGCAGTAATCATGTTCAAATGCATATGTTCAAAAATAATTACTGGGCATTTTTGCAAACAAAATAGGAAAATAAAAACAACAAGTTTTGCACTTTCAAAGGAATAGCTTTGTATTAACTTGAATAAGCGTTTTTGTACAAGGAGACGAAAATCCTAGTAAGAGAATATCGTCGTAAGAATGAAAACTAATACAAAGAAAAATAACTATGTGAAATAATCCCGTTGGGTTCCCATTCTACTATTTCCTTTATATCTTCGAGCGTCTCAATCCTTTGCTGCTTGTCCGAAGCTGATTGGATTGATTAGTACCTTTTGAGTTTGACAGTTGATACTGAAGATTGGATGTGAGGTGATCCAACGGGACATAGTTATACGCTATAAATCCCTAACTTTTTCCTAGACCGCCCTTTCGGGTTTTCGACTTGCCGGGTGTACAAATTTTTCATATGTATATCCATAATGTTTTCCCGAACCCTTTTGGTTCGCTGGGATGCCCTAATTTTTGCCTAGGCCAGTCGACCTAGCGGGTATTTGTTCATGCATAGTATCTTTTAAGTATATCCGTGTTTACAGGGTGCGGAAGGTCATCGCCGTCCATAGTGGTTAAGATCATGTCCCCACCATAAAATATGTTCTTGATCATAAATGGTCCTTCGTATGTAGGAGTCCATTTTCCCGTGGGATCACCTTGCGGCAGTATGATGCGCTTGATTACTAAGTCACCAGCCAGATATACCTGATGTATAACCTTCTTGTTAAAAGCTTTGATCATACGTTTTTTGTACATCTAACCATGACATACAGCCGCGAGCCTCTTCTCATCAATCAGGTTTAATTGGTCGAATCGAGTCTGAATCCATTCATCTTCACTCATCCTTTCCTCCTTCATGATTCTCAAGGAAGGGATATGTACCTCTATGGGTAGGACAGCTTCCATACCATATACCAAAGAGAAAGGAGTTGCCCCTATTGATGTGCGCATTGTGGTGCGGTAACCATGAAGAGAAAATGGTAACATCTCATGCCAGTTGTTGTACCCCAAAATTTTCCCTCCCATATTCTTCAAGATTTGCAAAGAGCATGCTTCAAAATCTCCCCAAGGGTTGCACAGTTCAAAGGCCTCCTAGCAGTCAAAAACTAGGGTTTTGGTTCTGGCAAAGAAGTTGAAGTTTCCAAGGGTCCAAACAAGTCCCACAAGCCTATAAACATTTTCAAGCATCCTCATGTCAAGTTTCAAGACTCACAGCACAAAATTGCACAGTCAAAAACCCTAATTGCCCTACAGTCAACTGCAGGGGCAAAATGGTCATTTGACAGTCAAAAGTTCAAATTTTTGGTCAACATCTTATTTTGAAGCCACAAACATCATTTTATCAATTCTTGATCATGATTCTCAAGGCATGGCTCAAAAAGTCCCAAGATGCAAAAGTTTCCATATTTGGACAGTTGAAAAAGTCAACTGTAACTTGACCAAGGCATAACTTCCACATGGTTCATCAGAAAAATTCAATCCAAAGCTCATTTTGAAGAGAAAGACATTTCCTACAACTCCTCTTCACACTTCAAGTCCAAGAAATGCTCTCACAAAAAGTTATCAATCTCAACATTATAGGTCATTTTCAAAAGTCAACAAAAAGGCACTTTAAGTCAAAGACCATAACTTGAGATTGGTAAATCAAAATGACATGGGACCAAAGGAATTGGTTAGAGGACTTCAAGACCTTTCCAAAATGTCCAAGAACATGATCAAAGCTTAAAAATTGAGCAAGATATGCCTTATGGAAGTTGGGAAATTTTTGGGAATTTTGAAAAGTCAACTTTACTTCAAATGCCTCAAAATTGCTAATGGGCCACTTTTTCTTCCAAGAATCATCATCCAAAAGCTATGCACGACCCATTGACCCAAAGGGGAGTTATTTCATCATTTTTTATTATTTATTTGAATTTTTAATCACCATTAATTCATTTAATTATATAAAATATGAAAAAAATACTCAAGCATGTATTCTAAATCTTTTTATGCAGCTAATAGGTCTAACAAAACCTCAAGATTTCGTGCACCCTCAATTTGGAAAGATTTGGCCATGATTGGTATCAAAAGCACATGGAAAAGATTTGAAAAGATTTCATTAAAGATAAAATATTTGATTCATCAAAACATTGATTTCTTGGCTCAAATTCTTACCCTAATTCGTCCCATACATATACAAAATGATAAACCTAATGCTAAGACCTTGAAGCTGCGCCTCATATCAAATACCAACTTTGCATTTGTTGTCCAAAAATTCAAAACTGAAAACTGCATTCTAGCGCAATTCAAAGAAAAGTAACAATTCCAATAGCTTGCCAAGGCATCAAGGAAGCTTTCTGAATCCTTTTCCAGTCCCCACGCATCAAGAATTGGTATATAGAAGTTAAAATTCCTCAAACTTTATGCATAATCGTGTTTCATAATTCATGCCATATTTTTGATTTCTAACGCTTGATTTGTACTAGTCTAATCATTCTGAAGCTAACCATGCCATTCAATTGAGTTTTCATGCCCTATACATGAATCCACCATTGGAGCTCGCTAGGGTTTCAAAGTTGTAGAATTGGGGCTTTACGCTTGGGGAAAAATTGGCCAACGAGACTTATGCCATTAGAACCAGAAGCTTCACACGAACTCAGTCCACATGTCGCGCTCAATTTATGAGCAACGGTGGCCTAATCGCTATTTTCACATATGCTATTTAGTGGGGGTTTAAAACCCCCGCTATCTCTTTTTATTTACAGGCAGCAGGAAGAAGATGGAGGACGTGTCCATTGATCATAGGCGCGTTTGAATTTTCGCGCGATGGACACCACTAATCATTGTTTCACGTTATATTGTTTATTTGTCATATTATATTCCAAACGCGCTAATTGCTCAGTTGGTGGACAAAAGGCTTGGTAAGCACTGGGACCTGGGTTCGATTCCCAGGTCCCCTCCCTTCTCAATATTATTTTGTGTTCCATATTCCTGTGCAGCGTATCTTTCAGGGACCACCATACAGCTCTATTTCTGGGCATGCCACACGTCCCACAACATCAATCTAATGGCCATGATCTGAAGAACACCATACGCATTGGTCAATGGAGTCACACGCATCCCAGAAAAGTCAACCAGGCCTCCAATAAATGGGCCAAATTGCTGGCAACTTACCTCCAAAATTGGGGTCAACACCCCCCATTGGTTTGCATTCTATTTTTCATTCTTTTTATTTTTTCTATTTTATTTGTTTTATTTAGTTTTATTTTAATTCTTTAAATTAATTTTTCATAACATAAAAATACCAAAAAATCAGAAACTATAAAAATAAAAAATATGTTTTAATGTTTAAATTCACTAACATTTTTGTAAATAAATTTATTAACTAATTTAGTTTTTAATTCTAGGTTTAATTTTTATGTTTTCTTTAATAAACTAAAAAATGTAGAATTAGGGTTTTAAATACTTTTATCCTTTTTTCTTTTCTTTTACCATTATTAATAATTAATTATTTATTTTGTAAATAAATTTGCCATTAAATAATTAGGTTAAAACTAGGTTAAATTTAAACATTTTTTTTATAAATTAAAAATAGTTTAGAATTAGGGTTTTAATTTCATTTAATTTTCTTACTAAAATCCATAAATACAAAAAAAACTCAAAAATAATTTCCTTTTCTCATTTAACTTAATTAATTTATTAATTGTAATTTAATTTCCTTAAAAGGGTCCAACGCCCTCGCATTCCCGACTTTACTTCTTCTCGCATTTTACTTTTATTTCTTTTTGTGAATATAATGTATTTATCCCAAAGCCGTGTAATAGATTAATTAGACATTTATCTTTCCGCATTTTATTTTATTCAAATCGGGTCTTGGATTAATTTGGCGATGTAGACCCGCGCCTTTGTAATAGCGTAGGACATTTAATTCCGCACCTTTTAACTGTTAATTAATTTGCATGAAAGAATGAATGCCAAAAATAAAAAATAAGCGTAGATCACAAATGCATGACAAGATAAAAATATCTGAAAACGACACACAAATCACACACCACCCCTAGGGTACGCCTCATTGTTGCCTTGCCCCTCGAAAGGTGGTCGTCGAATAGAGGATGTTTTAGTAAGTCCTCATGTCCATGAACATGGCATGAGGGTAGCTTCTAAGGTGTCTTCCTATTGCTCTGGTGATCACCATGTCCCGAACCCTCGAATTGACCCGAACACCTCCAACGGTAGTGCTACCTACCTCTCAATGGTGGGATGGCACTACTTTAAGGACATTTACACAGAAGAATTCCTTAGGGTAGGTAGACAACTCGTAGATACTTGCTCTAATTTCAAAACAAATCAAAAAAATACTTTTCACACTGACACCTTTCAAAAAGCTTTCAAAAAGCAATTTTTCAAACACTCTTGAGGACTGATACAAGAGTCGAACTGAAATTTTCAAAGAAACTTTTTAAACCCACAGTTGAAAAGCAAACAAACAATTTTGAAAATACAAATGAGCAAATATCTAAGAGCCCATGGATAACCATGGATAGAAAGGGTGCTAACACCTTCCCTTTCTATAAATCTACCTCCCGAACCGAGAGCAATCTCTATAAGGAATTTTTCTGTGCTTTTGTCCTTTCCATTTGGAGAAAATAAAAGACGGTGGCGACTCTTGCTTCCGCGACATTTCGCAATCCAGCGTTAAACAGTCAGTTCCAGATCCACCGATCACAGAACTGGCAACTCTGCTGGGGAATTATAAAAGTGGGGTGTACCTTAGGATAGTTCATAACTGTGTTTTCAATTGTATTGAATTGCTTGCTTTAAATTGTGGGTTGCATGGGAGTTACATAGATCCTAACTCGGATCTGGGGATACCCTGTTTAGGTAGCATAAGCTGTGAGGGACCTGTCCGGCATAGACCGACACGGGTGAAGCAATGGCTACGTTGGTGTGGCACCTTGGTCTGTACCGATATCCCTTGTGTCGCAACGAGGAGAATATGGGTCTTCTGAGGAGTCATTAAGCACCAACAGACCTTAGAACCTTAAATGACACAACTTGGCCATTAGAACAGTAGCAGTATGCTACGCCCATTGAGGCTAAACTCTCGTGATGGTTCTGGCCGCAAGAAAAGATTGTGATGCTGGAGTTATGACCGATTGAGGGTAGTCAATGATATTGGGATCCTCTAAGAACCCGGTTACTTTTGATAGGACAGGTATGAACCAACAAACTGAAAGAGGGTAATACCTAGACCTCATGCTGGCCTAAACTTTAAGGGCTTGTCTTGTGTGACTTGTGTGCCTTACCATGTTTGCCTTTGTAAATATTTGTGGTGTGCTTTATCATAACATCATGACATCATGAGCATTGCATGCATCCTGCATAAAAGACTGACTATTTCAAAGACAAGAGGGTTTCACCTTTGCTCTGTTTTGTAGGACATCATGATGCCTATGCGAAGGAATACTATCCGGTTCAACTTTGTTCACCCACCTGAGTTGCTTGAAGAGTTGGTTAGCAGGATTCCAAATACCACATCCTTCATCCAGAGGCATGGTTTTCTTCTCAGCTTAGTCACTGCAAAGCGGGATCAACAGTTGATGAGTGTCCTGACCCAGTTCTATGACCCTCTGTACCAGTGTTTCACCTTTCAAGACTTCCAGCTGGTCCCTACCCTGGAAGAGTTCTCTGATTTGCTTGGTATCCCCATCTTGGATCAGACTCCCTTTACTGGTTGGGAAAAGACCCTCAGGCTTGAGGAGGTTGCTGCAGCTCTCCCTTTGACCCATCAAGAAGTAATGGATAACTGGGTGACTAGAAGCGGAGTTAAGGGTTTCTTGGCCAAGTTTCTAGTTGGTAAAGCTAACAGTTTCTGGAATGACTTGGACTTTAGGGCATATGAAGACATCTTGGCCCTCTTAATCTATGGGCTAGTCTTGTTTCCTAATCCTGACAACTTCATCAATGTCACTGCCATAAGGATCTTCATGTCTCAGAATCCTGTGCCCACTCTCTTGGGTGACATCCTGCAACAACTTCATGCTCATACTGCCCGAAAATGAGGAACTTTGTGGTGTTGTATCCCTTTGTTGGTGAGGTGGTTTATTTCGCACCTCCCTAAGTTCGTGCTGAAGAACCAAGAAGGAAGAGGTTGGGCTCATAGGTTAATGTCTCTCACTGATAAGGACATCATTTGGACTTTCAGAGGTTTGGATGAGATAGCAGTTATTGGTCGTTGTGGAGAATACCCTAATGTTCCTTTGATTGGTACCCAAGGAGGAATCTCTTACAATCCATGTCTAGTGCTCCATCAGTTTGGAAGGGCCAGAAGAGCAGGGCCTCATGAGATGTTGGTGCCTCACATCAGTTTTGAGTTTCAGGTGGATAGTGACGAGCTGCGTCGTAGGTTCATCAAAGCTTGGGACAAAGTTCATAAAGCTGACCCACAAGAGTTAGGGCCAAAGACTTCTCTACCTATGGAAGCCTACTACAAATGGGTCCGCGTCCGTGCTCAGAAGTTAGGTATTCCGTACAAAGCTGTCAGACCCATCATTCTTGAGTATCCTGACAAAGATGGGGCTCCTCCAACTGTCCTCCCTCCTCAGATACCTACTGATTATGAGACATTAAAGAGGTCTTGGTCTCAACTGCGAGAAGAACGGGATTCTTATCGGGAAAAGTTCAACGAGCAGGAATTGAAGATCCAGAAGCTGACAAAGCAGCTGGAGAATGAGCGAGCTCTGAATGACTACATCCGCACTGAGAAGAGGAGACCATGGGATCAATAAGGAGCTCTGGATGTTCTTTTACAGTTTTATTTCCTTTTTTCAGTATTTCCCTTTTATGTAAACGCCTAAGGGCAATCTGTTGAACAATTTAAGTTTCAAAGTTGAATCTAATGAAGTGTGTTCCTTTTTGTTTACAAAGTTGATTCCCGATTGTCTTTGAAAACATAAATCATACGCATTCCATTCATCATGTGCATAGCAGGTATTCTCCTTTTCAGGTTGCTTACTGTTCTTCGCTGTTTATTTCAGCATCATGAACCCTGACTCATCATCAACCGAGATGTCTATCAAGGCTCTTCAGGAGCAGAATGCGCAATTTCAGGAGTTGATCATGGGTTTGGCTCAAGGCCAAGAAGAGCTGAAGGCTTTACTCCTGAAGAAGGAGAAGAAGAAGAAGAAGAGAACTGTTCTTTTTAACTCGGGCCGAAGGTTTGGCAACACTCTGCAGAATGAAGAGGCTGATTCTTCTGTAGGCAAAGGCAGTCCCCAGGGGGGAAAGGCTTCAAGTCCAGTAGTCTCTGACAACGAGACTGACTTCAATGAGGAACAGTATCCTCCTGCTGAAGACCGGTATAAGCAGTTGGAAGACAGACTGAATGCAATGGAGATCCAACAAGTACCTGGGTTGGATTTTGGAGACTTGGGCTTATCTACTGGTGTGATTATTCCTCACAAGTTTAAGGCCCCATCTTTCACCAAGTATGACGGGGCGTCTTGTCCCAAGCTACACCTCAGATCTTATGTGCGGAAGATTCAGCCGTACACTGTGGATAAGAATTTGTGGATCCACTTCTTCCAGGAGAGTCTTTCAGGGACTCATCTCGAATGGTTCTATCAGCTGGATGGGACCAAAGTTCGTAACTGGGAGGAGTTGGCTACTGCTTTTTACAAGCAATATCAATATAATGCCGACCTTGCTCCTACACGTACCCAACTCCAGGGTATGTCGCTAGGATCAAGCGAAGGTTTTAAAGAGTATGCACAGAAGTGGAGGGATCTGGCTGGCAGGGTGCAGCCTCTGTTAACTGACCGGGAGTTGGTAGATATGTTCTTGGGGACCCTATCTGGGCCATTTTTCAATCATCTTATCGGGAATTCGTCTGCAGGGTTCACTGATCTTATTCTGACTGGAGAGAGAATAGAGGCTGGAATGAAGTCCGGAAAAATTCAGAAGGGTGCATCGTCAAATTCAGAGAAGAAGCCCTTTAAGAAGGAGGCCAGTGCTGTATATGGGCCTAGAAGGCAAGAGAAACCAGAGCGCCGCCAATCTGTCAACACGGTGATGATTGCTAAGCCTGCTGCCGCTCCTCGGCAAACCAATCCACAAAGGGCTGAAAGACCCAGAAGAGAGTTTACCCGTCTAAGTATGACCCTATCACAAATCTTGCCGTAGTTGCTATCCACCAATTTGGTGACTGTTAGAGAGGCCCCGAAGGTTGTAAACACTGCTTCTCCCAAGTACAATCCAAATGCCCGCTGTGCTTATCACTCCGATAGCCCGGGGCATTCCACTGATGACTTCTGGGCCTTAAGGAACAAAGTGCAGGACCTTATTGATGTCAAGGAGGTACAGTTTGAGACACCTGAGAAGCCCAACGTGGTGATTGCTCCCATGCCTAACCATGGAGTGAATGCTATCAGGGAGGATAATGAAGTGGATGAAGCTGAGTTCGATAGCTGGATTTATCCGACGGACGACAGTGGACCTAGCAATTGGATTGCTAAAGATCATACTCCTGTTACTTTTGTTACGCAGTAATAAACTCCTTTGTTTTGTTATTTGTAATAAACAATGAATTAAAACTCTATAGCCCGGTGTCTTACCCGGGGCACCGTGGCTTCATTTGTGAGGGTATATTAATTGTCATTTCATATATCATGAATAAAGACCTTGGACGTTTTCTCGCATTTCAAATCTTATGCTCCTTTTCTTTCTTTCCTTTCTTTATATATTGCAAAACAGCTGTATTTACACACACTCACTCATACAGGTTTCAATCCACTCTGGATCTCACTGGTAACGACTCTGCTACTACCAGTTATGACTTCGAAAATCCGATCAACTTAGCCGAAGACGAAGGTGAAGATGATTGCGAAGTGCCTGGCGAGCTTGCAAGACTGTTACTCCAGGAAGAGAGGGCAATTCAACCACACGAAGAGCCGGTGGAAACGATAAATCTGGGTACTGAGACAAACAGAAAGGAGGTTAAGATTGGTGCCAACCTAGAGCTCAGCGTGAAGCAACGGTTGACTCAGATGCTACATGATTATGTGGAGATCTTTGCCTGGTCCTACGAAGACATGCCCGGGTTGGATACCGACATTGTGGTCCATCACTTGCCTACCAAGGAAGACTGCCCTCCGGTTAAGCAAAAGGTCCGTCGTATGCGTCCAGAGATGTCTAAGAAGATCAAAGTCGAGGTTATGAAACAGTTTGATGTCGGGTTCCTTGCAGTGACCTCTTACCCTCAGTGGGTTGCTAATGTGGTGCCAGTACCAAAGAAAGATGGAAAGGTCAGAATGTGTGTCGACTACAGGGATCTGAACAGGGCCAGCCCCAAGGATGACTTCCCTCTACCTCACATTGATGTCCTTGTTGACAATACGACTCAGCACAAAGTGTTCTCTTTCATGGATGGTTTTTCAGGCTATAATCAGATCAAGATGGCTCCGGAAGACATGGAAAAGACTACCTTTGTTACTCAGTGGGGCACCTTCTGCTACAAGGTCATGCCTTTTGGACTGAAGAACGCTGGGGCAACCTACCAACGTGCCATGGTTGCTTTATTTCATGACATGATCCATCATGAGATAGAAGTGTATGTTGACGACATGATCGCAAGGTCCCAGACTGAGGAAGAACACCTAGATCATCTGCAGAAATTGTTTGACCGTCTGAAGTTGTACAAGCTGAGGTTGAACCCGAACAAGTGCACCTTCGGGGTAAGATCTGGAAAGTTGCTAGGCTTCGTTGTAAGTGACAAGGGTATTCAAGTGGACCCTGCCAAGGTTAAAGCTATTCAAGAGATGCCAGTTCCTAAGACAGAGAAAGAGGTCAGAGGCTTTTTAGGACGCCTGAATTACATTGCTCGATTCATATCACACCTGACTGCCACCTGCGAACCAATCTTCAAGCTGCTGAAGAAAGATCAGGTAGTAAGTTGGAATGATGAATGTCAGGCCGCTTTTGACAGAATCAAGGAGTATCTCCAAGAACCACCCATCCTTATGCCACCGGTTGAAGGGAGACCTCTGATATTATACCTGACAGTACTTGACAGCTCAATGGGGTGTGTGCTGGGGCAGCATGACGAGTCTGGCCAAAAAGAGCACGCCATTTATTACCTTAGCAAAAAGTTTACCGACTGTGAGACCCGATACTCACTGCTCGAGAAAACTTGTTGCGCTTTGGTATGGGCTGCTCGCCGGCTGAGACAGTATATGCTGACTCACACTACCTTGTTGATCTCAAAGATGGATCCTATAAAATACATATTTGAAAAGCCTGCTCTGTCCGGGAGAATAGCAAGATGGCAAATGATCTTGACAGAATACGACATCCAGTACACGACTCAGAAAGCCATCAAGGGAAGTGTATTGGCAGACCACTTGGCACATCAGGCAGTAGACGACTATCAGTCAATGAACTTCGAGTTTCCAGACGAGAGCATCATGATAGTGACTGATTGTAAAGTACCTGGACTGGATGAAGGACCTGAGGAAGGATCCCGATGGTCTATGCACTTTGACAGAGCCTCCAATGCTTTGGGTAACGACATCGGCGCTGTGATCATATCACCTCAAGGCACTCATACTCCACTCACTGCCCGGCTATGTTTCAACTGCACCAACAACATGGCGGAGTATGAGGCATGCATCATGGGTCTCCAAGCTGCGATCGACCTAAGGATCAAGTTTCTGAGTGTCTTCGGAGATTCCGCTCTCGTGATCAACCAGATCAAAGGAGAGTGGGATACGAAACATCTGAATCTTATTCCTTACAGAGAATGTGTGTTGACATTGATCCCCCACTTCACAGAGATAACCTTTAAACACTTTCCGAGAGAGGAGAATCAGTTAGCGGACGCGTTAGCTACAATGTCTTCCATGTTCAAGGTCAAATGGGACAATGAGGCTCCCCAGGTCACTATCTGGAAACTGGACGAACCGGCATACTGTTGTGATCTTGAAACTGAATTGGTGACTGAGAAGCCTTGGTACCATGAGGTGAAAAGATACTTGGAAGCTCAGGAATACCCTGAAGGCGCCTCTGTCAACGATAAGAAGTTTCTGAGAAGGTTCGCAGCGAAGTTCTTCCTTAGCAATGGCATTCTGTATAAGCGAAACCATGATTCGACCTTACTGCGTTGTGTGGATAAAACTGAAGCAGAAAGGATCATGGAAGAGCTACATGAAGGGACCTTCGGAACACATTCCAGTGGACACACTATGGCAAAGAAGATCCTTCGGGAAGGGTATTTCTGGTCCACAATGGAAGCCGACTGTTACCAACACTCTCGGACATGCCACAAATGCCAGATTTACGCAGACAAGGTGCATGTTCCTCCAGTTCCTTTGAATGTCTTGACAGCACCTTGGCCTTTTGCAATGTGGGGCATAGACATGATCGGCGAGATTAAACCTACGGCATCCAATGGGCATCGCTTCATCCTGGTAGCGATTGATTACTTCACGAAGTGGGTTGAGGCAGCTTCCTACGCTACAGTAACCAAGAATGTTGTGGCACGGTTCATTCGGCACAACCTGATCTGTCGGTACGGCGTCCCGGAAAGGATCATTACAGACAACGGTACCAATCTTAATAACAAGATGATCACTGAGCTCTGCGAGCAGTTTAAGATACAGCACCACAACTCTTCTCCTTATCGGCCGAAGATGAATGGGGCTGTAGAAGTAGCAAATAAGAACATTAAGAAAATTGTGCAGAAGATGACAGTGACTTATAAAGATTGGCACGAGATGTTACCGTTTGCTCTGCATGGGTACCGTACCTCAGCAAGGACGTCAACCGGGGCAACTCCCTTCTCCTTGGTCTACGGTATGGAGGCAGTCTTACCGATCGAAGTACAAATACCCTCTCTCCGGATAATGAAGGATGCAGATCTGAATGAAGATGATTGGATCCAGACACGACTTGATCAGCTAAACTTAATTGATGAAAAGAGACTTGCTGCTATTTGTCATGGTCAGACGTATCAGAAACGGATGATCAGGGCATTTAACAAAAAGGTCAGACCACAAGAATATCAAGTTGGGGATCTGGTAATCAAGCGCATCATCCTTCCTCAGAGTGATCCAAGGGGCAAATGGACCCCTACGTACGAAGGGCCATTTGTGGTTAAGCATGTGTTCTCAGGAGGAGCCATGATTCTAACTACCATGGATGGTGACGACCTTCCTCACCCCGCCAATGCAGACATAGTAAAAAGATACTACGCATAAAAAAGACCCGCTAGGTTGACATACCTAGGAAAAAATTAGGGCTTCCCGGCAAACCAAAAGGGTTCGGGCAAAATGAAGGGATGAAATGAAAAAATCTGTACACTCGGCAAGTCGAAAACCTGAAAAGGCGGCTTGGGCAAAAATGGGTATCCCGGTGGACTGAAAACCCGAAAGGGCGGTCCAGGCAAAAGTTAGGGATAAGGCGTAATACTATGTCTCATTGGATCACTTTGCATCCAGAATCCGGTATCAACATCAAGTTCAAACGGCATCGATCAATCAGCTTCATCTTCAACTAGGTCATCAAGTGATGAGACGCTCGGAGATATAAGGGCGATAGCAGAGTTGGAACCCAGTAGGATTGTTCTTTTCACACAGCTGTTTTATTTTCCCTTTGTACAAATTGTATAAATTCTTTTGTTCGGCGGCGTTCTCTTACTAGGACGTCAGCCTCTTGTACATAAACGCCTATTTACATGCAATTCAAAAATCAATATAAATACACTTTTCAGCTCAAATTGCCATTTGTTTTTTCTTTTTCTTTTCTGTTTTGTTTTGCGAAGAACGTCCAAGGTTCAATTTGTGATATATGCATTTGACAATAATTGATAACTCATAAATACTTGCATACGAAACAAAGGATTAATTACAGGTAACATTAGAAACAGGGGCAATAATGAGTGGTCTAAGCGATCTAATTGCTCTGTCCACCAAGATACCAAGGTAGGTTCAGCTGAAGAACATAACCAATACATCTTAATCCCCAGAGAGTGAGTCAGCAAGTCAGTGCACTCTCCCCAAGCAAAGCTATACAATCAGTCTTAAGGAAGTTGGGTATCCCCCGCAGATCTCAACATTCCCCAGCACATCATACAGACATTCTTAACAAGCATCCCCGGCAGTCTTAACCTAAAGATTGTTCCCCGGTGGCCTATCAAACATTCAACGGAGTCACTTCCCAATATAGTTCAAATTTTCCCCAGGAGAGTCCAATCCAGTTTCCCTAGGAAAGTTGGAATCCATCTCCCCAAACAGTAAGCTTATCCCCAGTAGATTCTGGAAGCTTCTCCCCCGCAGAGCACGAACGCGTCTCCCGGCTTTATTCAAAGGTTATTTCCCTACCGGGATATAACTGGGTTATCCTCAGCCAAAAGCCACGGAAAGATCGTCCTCGGCGAAGTCTTCTTATCCCTAGCGAAGCCTATTAACACTTCCAACACAACAATGGTATCCCCAGCGAAGTTACCATCAACATTTCAGCAAAGTACCTCTCTCCCCACAGAGTATTGTGTCCCAGCAAGATCGTTAGAGTACTTTTCTCCCCGCAGAGTAATCCATTCGCCAAGTTTATTCCCCAATGGAGTTATCTTCTCCTACCGGTATTCTTGCAACTATCACCCACAGCGGAAGCAAAGATCTATTCTTCAACATCAGCCCAGGAGTGACTTCCCGGCACCCTTCAAGGATTTATTTTCCTAAGACGAAAAGATACATTCATGAACATCACATTTTCATACATTATAGCATGCATATACGCATCATATCTTACAAATCTCATTTATGTTGAGAACATCATCGCTTGATTCATATCATGCCTTGCATATGACTGACCTTTACCTTTCAGGAAAGATCCAGTTAAGTTCTCAGCTATATTCCAAGACCTTGTCCGGTTCAGTTAAATCGACCCTAAGATTTTCCTGATTCTTATCCAGTCAAAGGCCTTCTCTGGTTCAGTCAGATCGACCCTAAGATCTCCCTGATTCTTATCCAGTTGAAGATATTCCAAGACCTTGTCCGGTTCAGTTAAATCGACCCTAAGATTTTCCTGATTCTTATCCAGTCAAAGGCCTTCTCTTGTTCAGTCAGATCGACCCTAAGATCTCCCTGATACTTATCCAGTTGAAGATATTCCAAGACCTTGTCCGGTTCAGTTAAATCGACCCTAAGATTTTCCTGATTCTTATCCAGTCAAAGGCCTTCTCTGGTTCAGTCAGATCGACCCTAAGATCTCCCTGATTCTTATCCAGTTGAAGAGATTCCAAGACCTTGTCTGGTTCAGTTAAATCGACCCTAAGATTTTCCTGATTCTTATCCAGTCAAAGGCCTTCTCTGGTTCAGTCAGATCGACCCTAAGATCTCCCTGATTCTTATCCAGTTGAAGATATTCCAAGACCTTGTCCGGTTCAGTTAAGTCGACCCTAATATTTTCCTGATTCTTATCTAGTCAAAGGCCTTCTCTGGTTCAGTCAGATCGACCCTAAGATCTCCCTGATTCTTATCCAGTTGAAGATATTCCAAGACCTTGCCCGGTTCAGTTAAATCGACCTTAAGATTTTCCTGATTCTTACCCAGTCAAAGGCCTTCTCTGGTTCAGTCAGATCGACCCTAAGATCTCCCTGATTCTTATCCAGTTGAAGAGATTCCAAGACCTTGTCCAGTTCAGTTAAATCGACCTTAAGATTTTCCTGATTCTTACCCAGTCAAAGGCCTTCTCTGGTTCAGTCAGATCGACCCTAAGATTTCCCTGATTCTTATCCCAGTAGAAGACGTCCAAGGTTCTCTCAGCGTTCCTGTTGAGGTAGTAATCGTCCAAGGTTCTCTCAGCGTTCCTGTTGAGGTAGTAATCGCCCAAGGTTCTCTCACCGTCCCGTTGAGGTAGTAACCATCCCTGGTTCATTCATCACCTCTTGAAGCTCCAGATTCAATTCCTGTAACCAGTCAGGGCACATCTGCACAAAGAGTTTGAAGACCAGCTCCTGTAACAGGTCAGGTAATCATTTTCTTTTGCAGGTACGCAAGTTCTCACTAAGGAATCTCTTACGCGATCAACACCCAGATGGCATCTATAAGCCCATCCACCTATCCATCACCTCTTAGCATGGCATCTATAAGCCCATCATCCTATCCATCAATCTCCAAAACGGCATCCATAAGCCCATTCCCACCATCACACTGCTAATATGTGAGCGCAAATTTCTGGGCACTCTAGTGTTCAATCATCTTCCACCTTCGGATTACGAAAGGAACGTCAGCCAATCTGCATCCTCAGGTCTAAGAAGATTGAACAGGGGCAACTGTTGTACCCCAAAATTTTCTCTCTCATATTCTTCAAGATTTGCAAAGAGCATGCTTCAAAATCTCCCCAAGGGTTGCACAGTTCAAAGGCCTCCTAACAGTCAAAAACTAGGGTTTTGGTTCTGGCAAAGAAGTTGAAGTTTCCAAGGGTCCAAACAAGTCCCACAAGCCTATAAACATTGTCAAGCATCCTCATGTCAAGTTTCAAGACTCACAGCACAAAATTGCACAGTCAAAAACCCTAATTGCCCTACAGTCAACTGCAGGGGCAAAATGGTCATTTGACAATCAAAAGTTCAAATTTTTGGTCAACATCTTATTTTGAAGCCACAAACATCATTTGATCAATTCTTGATCATGATTCTCAAGGCATGGCTCAAAAAGTCCCAAGATGCAAAAGTTTCCATATTTGGACAGTTGAAAAAGTCAACTGTAACTTGACCAAGGCATAACTTCCACATGGTTCATCAGAAAAATTCCATCCAAAGCTCATTTTGAAGAGAAAGACATTTCCTACAACTCCTATTCACACTTCAAGTCCAAGAAATTCTCTCACAAAAAGTTATCAATCTCAACATTATAGGTCATTTTCAAAAGTCAACAAAAAGGCACTTTAAGTCAAAGACCATAACTTGAGATTGGTAAATCAAAATGACATGGGACCAAAGGCATTGGTTAGAGGACTTCAAGACCTTTCCAAAATGTCCAGGAACATGATCAAAGATTAAAAATTGAGCAAGATATGCCTTGTGGAAGTTGGGAAATTTTTGGGAATTTTGAAAAGTCAACTTTACTTCAAATGCCTCAAAATTGCTAATGGGCCACTTTTTCTTCCAAGAATCATCATCCAAAAGCTATGCACGACCCATTGACCCAAAGGGGAGTTATTTCATCATTTTTTATTATTTATTTGAATTTTTAATCACCATTAATTCATTTAATTAAATAAAATATGAAAAAAATACTCAAGCATGTATTCTAAATCTTTTTATGCAGCTAATAGGTCTAACAAAACCTCAAGATTTCGTGCACCCTCAATTTGGAAAGATTTGGCCATGATTGGTATCAAAAGCACATGGAAAAGATTTGAAAAGATTTCATTAAAGATAAAATATTTGATTCATCAAAACATTGACTTCTTGGCTCAAATTCTTACCCTAATTCGTCCCATACATATACAGAATGCTAAACCTAATGCTAAGACCTTGAAGTTGCGCCTCATATCAAATACCAACTTTGCATTTTTGTCCAAAAATTCAAAACTGAAAACTGCATTCTAGCGCAATTCAAAGAAAAGTAACAATTCCAATAGCTTGCCAAGGCATCAAGGAAGCTTTCTGAATCCTTTTCCAGTCCCCACGCATCAAGAATTGGTATATAGAAGTCAAAATTCCTCAAACTTTATGCATAATCGTGTTTCATAATTCATGCCATATTTTTGATTTCTAACGCTTGATTTGTACTAGTCTAATCATTCTGAAGCTAACCATGCCATTCAATTGAGTTTTCATGCCCTATACATGAATCCACCATTGGAGCTCGCTAGGGTTTCAAAGCTGTAGAATTGGGGCTTTACGCTTGGGGAAAAATTGGCCAACGAGACTTATGCCATTAGAACCAGAAGCTTCACACAAACTCAGTCCACATGTCGCGCTCAATTTATGAGCAACGGTGGCCTAATCGCTATTTTCACATATGCTATTTAGTGGGGGTTTAAAACCCCCGCTATCTCTTTTTATTTACAGGCAACAGGAAGAAGATGGAGGACGTGTCCATTGATCATAGGCGCGTTTGAATTTTCGCGCGATGGACACCACTAATCATTGTTTCACGTTATATTGTTTATTTGTCATATTATATTCCAAACGCGCTAATGGCTCAGTTGGTGGACAAAAGGCTTGGTAAGCACTGGGACCTGGGTTTGATTCCCAGGTCCCCTCCCTTCTCAATATTATTTTGTGTTCCATATTCCTGTGCAGCGTATCTTTCAGGGACCACCATACAGCTCTATTTTTGGGCATGCCACACGTCCCACAACATCAATCTAATGGCCATGATCTGAAGAACACCATACGCATTGGTCAATGGAGTCACACGCATCCCAGAAAAGTCAACCAGGCCTCCAATAAATGGGCCAAATTGCTGGCAACTTACCTCCAAAATTGGGGTCAACACCCCCCATTGGTTTGCATTCTATTTTTCATTCTTTTTATTTTTTCTATTTTATTTGTTTTATTTAGTTTTATTTTAATTCTTTAAATTAATTTTTCATAACATAAAAATACCAAAAAATCAGAAACTATAAAATTAAAAAATATGTTTTAATGTTTAAATTCACTAACATTTTTGTAAATAAACTTATTAACTAATTTAGTTTTTAATTCTAGGTTTAATTTTTATGTTTTCTTTAATAAACTAAAAAATGTAGAATTAGGGTTTTAAATACTTTTATCCTTTTTTCTTTTCTTTTACCATTATTAATAATTAATTATTTATTTTGTAAATAAATTTGCCATTAAATAATTAGGTTAAAACTAGGTTAAATTTAAACATTTTTTTTATAAATTAAAAATAGTTTAGAATTAGGGTTTTAATTTCATTTAATTTTCTTACTAAAATCCATAAATACAAAAAAAAACTCAAAAATAATTTCCTTTTCTCATTTAACTTAATTAATTTATTAATTGTAATTTAATTTCCTTAAAAGGGTCCAACGCCCTCGCATTCCCGACTTTACTTCTTCTCGCATTTTACTTTTATTTCTTTTTGTGAATATAATGTATTTATCCCAAAGCCGTGTAATAGATTAATTAGACATTTATCTTTCCGCATTTTATTTTATTCAAATCGGGTCTTGGATTAATTTGGCGATGTAGACCCGCGCCTTTGTAATAGTGTAGGACATTTAATTCCGTACCTTTTAACTGTTAATTAATTTGCATGAAAGAATGAATGCCAAAAATAAAAATAAGCGTAGATCACAAATGCATGACAAGATAAAAATATCTGAAAACGACACACAAATCACACACCACCCCTAGGGTACGCCTCATTGTTGCCTTGCCCCTCGAAAGGTGGTCGTCGAATAGAGGATGTTTTAGTAAGTCCTCATGTCCATGAACATGGCATGAGGGTAGCTTCTAAGGTGTCTTCCTATTGCTCTGGTGATCACCATGTCCCGAACCCTCGAATTGACCCGAACACCTCCAACGGTAGTGCTACCTACCTCTCAATGGTGGGATGGCACTACTTTAAGGACATTTACACAGACGAATTCCTTAGGGTAGGTAGACAACTCGTAGATACTTGCTCTAATTTCAAAACAAATCAAAAAAATACTTTTCACACTGACACCTTTCAAAAAGCTTTCGAAAAGCAATTTTTCAAACACTCTTGAGGACTGATACAAGAGTCGAACTGAAATTTTCAAAGAAACTTTTTAAACCCACAGTTGAAAAGCAAACAAACAATTTTGAAAACACAAATGAGCAAATATCTAAGAGCCCATGGATAACCATGGATAGAAAGGGTGCTAACACCTTCCCTTTCTATAAATCTACCTCCCGAACCGAGAGAAATCTCTATAAGGAATTTTTCTGTGCTTTTGTCCTTTCCATTTGGAGAAAATAAAAGACGGTGGCGACTCTTGCTTCCGCGACATTTTGCAATCCAGCGTTAAACAGTCAGTTCCAGATCCACCGATCACACCAGTATTTATATGTCACCGTCATCTTTTGTATGATCTTTTTGATGTTTTTATTAGCAGCTTTAACAATGCCATTCATCTTCGGTCGGTAAGGAGAAGAGTTATGATGATGTATTTTGAATTGTGCGCATAGTCCGTTGATCATAGTATTATTGAGATTAGTACCATTGTCTGTAATGATTCTTTCCGGAATACCATACCGACAGATAAGGTTATGTCTGATGAATCGGGCCACAACGTTCTTGGTAACAGAAGCAAATGAAGACGCTTCGACCCATTTTGTGAAGTAATCGATGGTGACGAGGATGAAACGGTGTCCATTTGAAGCTGTAGGTCTAATCTCCCTATTGTACTCCAAAATTTTCCCTCTCATTTGTCAAGATTTTTCTCACGAGACTTCTTTGACTCAAGACAAGAGTAGGGTTTGCTCAGCTCAGGACATCTCATCTTGCACTGATAAACCAAAATTAGGGTTTGAGTTTGCACAAGGATTTTTGGACCACCAATGCTTCATGTGACTTTAATACATCATTTTGGACCCCTAAGATTGCTCATGATAAGTTTCAAACCTTGAACCACATTTTTGATCAGTCAATTGGACAGTTGACCTAAAAATCAACTATATTGGGGAAAAAGTCAACTATGGCCAATTTACAGTCAAACTTCATGATTTTTGATCCACATCAACATTTTAGACTCATATGTATCATTTGATCAAGTTTGGATCACAACTCCTCAAGAAATTTGATCAAATCATCAAAAGGGCAAAATGGTCAAAATTAGGGTTTTGACTGAGAAAGGGAAATTTCTGATTTTTAACTTAGCCAATGACCAATTTAATTCAAGCATGATTTCAAGGATTCAATGGCATCATCTTGACCTAATTACATGGTTCAAAAGATCTCAAGTTCATTGGATTGACAGATGAAATTTACAATCAACTAATCAAAAGTTAACTGTATACTGAAAAGTCAAACATTGACTTTTTAGTTAAAATCAAGTACCAAGGGTCATAATTCATCAAGATATGTCAAAATATGAAACTTGTTCACCAAGAAACTCAAATTTGAAAATTAGGGTTTTAATTTGAAAATTTTCATAACTTAGAATTTTTCTAAGTATAAAAATTTTCTTATTTTTTTCCCAACTTTTCACTACTTTTTCACCATGATTCATTTTGATTCAAGAAAAGTTCCCAACATGAAAGTTGTAGTCCTCCATGAAATCTACAACTTTTATTCACAAACTTTTCCCAAAATATGTTTGGATCTCAAGTTATGAATTTGTGAATATAGGTCCATGAACTTCTTAACTTAGTGAAATTTTGCCCTAATTTAGGCAGGTTTTGGACCCAACTTCATAGACATTTTTCACCTAGTTCCAAGAGGTATCTCAAATTTCATTTCAAAGATTGATTATAGATAACATTTCAATCTTTCCAAAAATGTCCAAGAACTCTCCAAGATAATTTTTGAGTAGGGAGAATCGAAGAAGGGAAGTTGGCATTTTCTCACTTTTGTTCAAGCCATTTTTACATAGCATCAAGTTGCAAATCAAATCTATGTTGGTTATATCTTGCTTTACAGGTCCTAAGCTTGCTATAAACTCCATAATTAAATTCATACTCAGAAGCTAAAGCCTTTATCTTTGCTTTTGAAGCTTTACACAAGATGCATTTCCATTTTGGGCAAAAAGTTCACATTGCCATTTTCATAAAGAGGAACTTTTGCAACTTTGTCAATCTTGAGCATTGAACCTGTCCCTTTGATATAAGAAATCTCTACAGCTCTCAAGCAAGGTGTACCAACTCTTATCAGCCCTCAAACTAGCCAGTACAAGCATGTGGGATTAGTCACTTCACTTTACTTAAAATGTAAGGAAAGTTGCAAAAAGGTCCAAAGCTTGCACAGCTAGTAAGGACTGACTTTGGATCACTTCTATACATATATACAAACTTGTTACAAAGCATAGCACGCTTGGATTGAACTTGAAACTCTCTAAAACTCAAAAACACCAAAATTATGTCCAAACACACAGTCTTCTGCAAAATCATAGCCAACCCTCATTTGGCTCGTGCGTTTTGTGTTTAATCACTTCAAACATCTCATATACTTGATAACTAATCAATCCAAGCCATCACCTTGGTTCTGTAACCCCTGTTTCAGCATTCACCATTTTCACTTTGGAAGCTTGCAGTTTGACTTGGTCAGAGAGTTCCAGCCATCCTCAAAGCAAGATAAGCATTGTAATAGCTTGAGGGAAGTTCAAGGAAGCTCAAACAGTCACCAGGCCTCCATTAAAGTCCCTACATTGCCCTACTTGAATCCAGCTGTAGGAGGTATTTTTTTCAAACTCTATTTCTCTAAATAGGCAACCTCAAGCCACGATTTGTAAAGGAAAGATGTAGTCCTTATCATAACGAAACTGTACATATCATTACTTTTCATTTATGTTACTTATGCTAAGAGAATTTGAAGATTGAAAACTCTGAAAAAATTAGGTCACGAATTAGGGGTTCTAAAATTCTCCTTGATCTTTAAGAGTTATGTTATATAATTTATATGGTTGGAATCGTGAGCTCAAATGCCACATTTTTCATGTTATTGAGTTTTTGTTTTTGTGCAAGCATAAGAGAGATACAGTTTGAACTGGAAAACGTGCGCAGAAACTTGGACGAAGGACATGGACGATGATGTTCTGGGCTTTTTGTGCTATGGCCTTTTTGTTTTCACTAATCCCACCCCCCTAACTTACTATTACACCCCCTGGTTGATTTTTATATTTTTTCATATTTTTTCACATTTTTATATTTATTGCTTTTGATTATTCTTTCTGAATAATAAAAAATCCCAAAAATAATTTCTTTATTTTTACAATTTTATTTTATTTTATTTTATTATTTCTTTTACATAAAATTAACTTATTTGATTAGAATATAACTTATTTTCTTAAATAGTATGTAAATACAATAAAAAATACTTAATATTTTTATACTATTTATACTCATAAATACTTATTTTTTATACATATTTAATTTTTAATATTTAAACATAATATTATTTATTATTTTTTATACAAAAATATACAAGTTAGTAAATATAGAATATTATTTTCTTTTAATTGAAAAAACTAGGGTTTTAAACCCCTCCAAAAATAATACTTTTTTTTTCCTTTTTCTAGGGTTTAAATTAATTATTTTTCTCATACAAAAACAAAACATAAAACATTTTTCTAACATAAACATTGCATTACATTTTAAATATTTGCCTTATTTATGTAATTCGCACAATATTCGATTTGGTTGTAATAATATATTTAGGTTTATATTTGTGCAAAATCCCCATTCAAAACGTGTATCCCCCCTCCCATTATAATTGTTGTAATAGCTTAGTCTATTTTATGCAATTTATCGCTTTATATACTATGATTAGTAATTAGGGTTTGCATGACAAGAACAAAAAACAAAACAAATAGAAAAACCCTAAATGCAAGACAAAAGCATGAAAATGACACACCTTTGTACACAAACACCCTTAGGGTTTCTCCCACTTGGTTGCCTAAAATAAAATGGCCATGTTACGCATGTGAAGTATCTTGGCAAAACAGAACAAGTATAAGATCATAGTCCCTCGATGCCACTATTCAAAAGTTGCCTAAAAAAATGATCTTGGTCCCTCAAAAATGCTAAGATACTTGGCAACATTACTATCATGGTTATACGATGACCCACGCCGGTCCCGTTTACATCCAAAGATAGGGTTGTCTACCAAATCAATGGTAAGTCAACAATGTCAAAGGAATAAAAATGCACAAGGAATATATTTGAGTAGGTAGATAGCTTTTAAGTTACTTGCTCCATTTCAAACAATCCTTGCTATTTTCAAAAACAAACACACACACATTTCAAAACATCTTACAAAACATTGAAAACATTTTTCAAAAAACAAACATCTTTGTATACATTCTTACGAATGAGAATCATTACAAAGATTGCCTAAACGATGGCCTCTTTTACAAAATACTTTCAAAATCACACCAAACACAATTTCAAACAAAACAAAGCAAGTGATCTAAACAAGTAACTAAGAGCCCATGGAAAACCATGGATGAAAAGGGTGCTAGCACCTTCCCTTTTCATAATCTATCCCCCGAACTCAAGAAAACATCTCAAAGGTCTTTTTTGTGCTTTTTTACCTTTCCTTTTGGATAAAAGAAAAGTTGGTGGTGACTCTTGCTAACCGCAACATTTGTGACAAAACGCAAAACCTTCAAGTCAGTTCTCCCAACGTATCACAGAACTGGCGACTCTGCTGGGGAAAATTTTAAAAGTGGGGTTACCTTAGGGTTTAGATCACCTTTATTTGCTTACAATTGCTTGACTTGTTTGCTTTACATTTTGGTTCTTTGTTTGGGTTCGAATCCTCCACCCGAATTTAGGAAACATTATAGGTAAATAGTAATACGTTGTGGAAAATGTACGGGGTATACCGACATGGTCTAAGCAATAGCTATGTTAGTGCGACATATTTGTGGGTACTGGTAGCCTTTGAGTCAATCAAAGAGAATACAGGGCCGCTGAGTGATGTCATGAAGCACTAATGAACTTCTAGAACCCTTTACTTGACCAACTTGGCCTTTTAGGATGTAGTGAGATGACCGGCTTTGGTGCAGTCCGAAGTTGGTAGATACTCGATACTACACTCATTGAGGGTTAATTTCTTGGAATATTTCAGTCACCAGTAAAGAGGCTTGAACTGAAACAATGAACAAGGAAACAATCCAGTGATATTGAGCTCCTTAGAACCCGGTTACTATTACTAGGACAGGTTGAGCCAACTAAACTTCAAGAGGGTACTTACCTATGAAACCCCATGCAAGCCTAAACTAGGAACTTGCTCGATTTGCTTGTGCATATATACTTGTTCATAACATCATGGACATCATGAGCATCATATGCATCCTCTAACCATTTCAAGGATTTTGGAAATTCATCTTTGTTCTTGTTTTGTAGGATATGGATTCACTTCGCAGGAAAACTATCCAAGTCAACCTTGTAAAAATTCCTCCACAACTCAAGGAGCTAGCTTCAAGGATTCATGAGAACTCTCCATTCACCGAGAGACATGGTCTTCTACTCAACTTGGTCACTTCCAACACAGAGGAGGATATGATGAAGGTTCTCTTCCAGTTCTTTGACCCTTTGCATCATTGCTTCACATTTCCTGACTATCAACTTGTGCCTACTTTGGAGGAATTTTCTCAACTCTTGAGGATTCCTATTCTCAATCAACTACCTTTCAACGGTACGGAAAGATATCCAAAGCCAGAAGAGATTGCTCAAGCCCTGCACTTGCACTCATCTGATGTCACAACCTATTGGGAAACTAGAAGTGGTGTCAAAGGCTTCTCGGAAAAATTTATGTTTGAGAAGGCCTAAAGCTGTTGGAATTCACTACACTTGCAAGCTTTTAAGGAGATTATAGCTCTTCTCATCTATGGGATGGTCTTGTTCCCTAATCCTGACCAACTCATAGATGTGAGCGCTGTCAAAATCTTCATGTCTGGCAACCCGGTGCCTACATTGCTTGAAGAATGAACAAGGTTTGAGTTGGTCACAAAGGTTGATGACACTTAAACATTCAAATATTCATTGGTGTTCTTGATCCAAAGAGAATGTTATTATTGTTGACCGTTATGGGGAATTCCCTAATGTCCCTCTACTTGGCATTAGGGGAGGCATCACCTACAACCCGTGCTTGGCTCTAAGACAGTTTGGTTATGCCCGAAGGGATGGCCCACATGATATGCTGATTAAAGGCTTGGGTTTCGAATACGACAACGATGACCAAGGACTTCGCCAAATATTCATCCGAGCTTGGAGGATGCTAAACAAGGTGGATAGCAAGACTTTGGGACACAAGAATTCCATCTCTCTTGAGCCTTACCTCAAGTGGGTACGAACCCGTGCTCAAAGTCTTATGATGCCTTATCCTTCCGTTCTCCCAGTGATTATTGAGCTTGTTAAGGAGGGAGAAGTTCCATACGATATCCTACATCCTGACATGCCGACATCACTCGAAGACCTACAAAGTGATTGGATACAGCTCAAAGGAGAGTGTGATACTTTCGAAGCCCAATTCTATGCAAGCGAGAAGAAGGTTTTGGAACTCACTTGGTTACTTCATGAAGAGCAGACTCTCAATACCTACATTGCACCAAAGAGGATGTGCAATGTCTTTTTACCTTAGAATTTTGTATTATTTTGCCCAAGGGGCACTGATGTACTCAAATTCTATCTTATTAATATGACGTGTGTTTCTTTGTTGTTTAAAACAAATTTGAATTTCTAATTCCTTGAAAGCATTGCATGAATACATATCATTCATCATAAACATAAACAGGTCTTTGCAACAAGTTTCCTCATCCCTCTACTGTTTATTTCAGCAAGATGGATCTCGAACAGACGGTTAAAGACCTTCAAGCTCAAAATACACAATTTCAACAGTTACTCTTGACCTTAGCCAAGGGGAAGGAGGGGCTAAAGACTCTGCTATAAAAAGAGAAAGAGAAAAAGAAGAAGAAGCCAGCTGGTATGGTTATCATAGGTAGAAGGTTTCAGGGACAAGCCAGAAGGACCTTAGAATTTCCAACAACATCTGATGAAGGGGAAAGAAAAGGAAAAGAAACGGCAGTACCATCAGATTATGAAGAAGAAGAGGAAGAAGAGGACTACTCTGAACAACAATACCCTTCGGCTGATGACAAATACAAACACCTGGAAGAGCGTCTAACCGTTATAGAAATACAGAGAGTACAGGGGCTAGATTTTGAGGAGTTAGGACTGGTGTCAGGAATTGTAATCCCGCCAAAGTTTAAAGTGCCATTATTTGCCAAGTATGATGGGGTGTCTTGCCCTAAAATGCAACTCATATCATATGTCAGGAAGATTCAACCACATTCTACCAACAAAGACTTGTGGGTCCACTTTTCCAAGACAGTTTATCAGGAACGCAACTTGATTGGTTCTACCAATTAGAAAGGGCTGACGTCCACAATTGGGAAGACCTGGCCACCGCCTTCTATAAACAATATCATTATAATGTTGACTTGGCGCCTACCCGTACTCAGCTGCAAAGTATGGTTATGGCTTCCAATGAGGGCTTCAAAGACTACGCACAAAAGTGGAGAGATCTAGCCAGAAGGGTGCAACCCCCTCTGTCCGAAAGGGAGTTGGTGGACATGTTATTGGGGACTCTATCAGGCCCTTTCTTCAATCATATGATTGAGAGCTCCTCTGCAGGGTTTACCGAATTGATTTTAATCGGCGAGAGGGTGGAAGCTGGTATAAGAAGTGGGAAGATTCAGAAGGACGCGTCTGCCTCTACAGCTGTGAAAAAGCCCTTCACTGGGAAGAAGGAAGTGTCTGTTGTCTATTCACATAGAAATCAAGGAAGAATTGAACACCGACCAACGGTGGGGGCGTTATGATTCCAAAGCCTGCATCAGACCAGCCAAGAAATAATCAACAAAGGGTAGAAAGGCTAGTTCGACAATTCACCAAGATTAACATGACTCCAGCCCAAGTTCTACCACATCTTCTGAAGTTGAATCTGGCCACTCTAAAAGAGGCCCCAAAGAATCCCAATACTGCGTCTCCACATTAACATCTGAATTCCAGATGCGCATACCATTCTGAAAGTCCAGGGCACAACACCAACAACTGTTGGGCTCTGAAGAACAAGATTCAAGATCTGATAGATGCGAAGGAAGTTGAGTTTGAAGCGCCTGAGAAACCGAATGTTATTTTCACTCCAATGCCTAGGCATGGTCACAATGCCAACGCTATCGAAGAAGATTTATTTGTCGCCACCATGGATGAACTGTTGACTCCGCTCCTGATTATTAAGCTGAATTTGTTGAAAGCTGGTATATTCCCAGGTTGTGACAAAGACTGCCGTGTTTGCCTATCCTCATCATTTGACTGCCCTCTATTGAAAAAAGGTATCCAACAACTGATTGATAACCAAGAAATTTTGTTTGAGAAAGCTCCTATTTCACCCGTTCTAGTTAAAGAAGTTTCTATCATAACCATCTACGCCAATCCTTCCAGGGCCCCTAAAAGACCCGTTAGGATTACACCTGCTCCAAAGACTGCTCCACTTAAGATTACAATGCCCGGGCCGGTCCCGTACCAGTCAGATAAAACAGTACCATGGAATTATGGTGGAGAAATCTACTACCATGGTATCAAACAGGATGAACTGGCTGCCGAAGAAGAAAGCTCCAAAGAGGAACATTCCGACATCAGTAACATTGCCAGAACAAGCAAGATTACCCGTAGTGGTAGAATCTTCTCTCCATAGATTGCCCCTCCAAAGGCAATCTTTGGACCCGTGGCTGTTCCGAAGATTACCTCTGCACCAGTGATTATACCTGCAAGCGTACCTACCGACAAAGACAAAATAATTCCTATCCCTACTTCCACTGCTGAGAATAAAGGAAAGAACGTTCAAGAGGAGCCTGTCCTGACGAATGCTCAATCACTAGCTATTCCTGAAACATCCAAGAAGGAGATGGAAGAAATCCTGAGGATAATAAAAAAGAGTGATTATGATGTGGTTGAACAGTTGGGGAAAACCCCTTCCAAGATCTCTATGCTAGCCCTGTTGCTATGCTCTGAAGCACACGCCAAAGCTCTGGTAAAATTTCTAAAGACAGCTCACGTGCCACAAGAGACATCTGCTGACCAGTTCCAGGACTGTGTGGCCAGTTTGACAGCTGATAATGGCCTGGGTTTCTATGATGCTGACTTGACACCCAGAGGGAGAAAACACAACGAGGCATTACATGTCTCAGTGGAGTGTAGAGGAACCACCCTAGCCCATGTTTTGGTTGATACAGGATCATCTTTGAACGTCTTACCAAAAAAAGCCCTTGACAGATTGGATTGCGAGGGGCTGACTTTAAAACCCAGTAATATAATAGTGAGAGCATTTGATGGCTCTAAGAGGATGGTCCACGGGGAGGTGGACATCCCAATAAAGGTGGGAACTCAGGTTTTCAACTCAACCTTCTATGTGATGGACATCCGTCCTTCTTATTCCTGTCTGTTGGGACGCCCCTGGATCAACAATGCCAGTGCTGTCATCTTCACCTTGCACCAGATGTTGAAGTACCCCGTCCAAGGAAAGATCATAATTGTCCATGGGGAGGAGGAGTATATGATTAGTCATCTGAATTCCTTCCGATATGTGGAGTTAGATGGCGAGTTCATTGAAACCCCTTTCCAACATTTTGAAGAAGTCTCTCCAGAAGTAGCGGCAACCAAGGCGGTATCCTCAATTCCTAAGATCACAAGACCTCCACCTCGGATGTCATCTCTAAAGGATGCAAAGGCAGTAGTGGAAGAGGGGGGATGCACCATCTAGGGGCAGCTTCCAGACATTCCGTACAAATCAGACAAGTTTGGCTTGGGGTTTACTTCAACTGCTCAGAAGGTTGTGCGTCGCGCCCGTGCCGGAGGGCCACCTGTGAAGATCAGCAACCAAAGCGTCAATGCAGTGGAAGACTGTGAAGAAGATGGCATCTTGGAAGATTGGATATTTCCTACTATCAGCGGAGGACTTCACAACTAGGAAGCCAAAGACTTTGTCCCGATAACTTTCATATCTCAGTAATTTATCTTTTACATTTCTGTTGGACTTGTAATATTCACGAACAATTCGCACTTTAAAAACCTTGTGTCTTACCCGAGGCACATTGGTCCATTTGTAAGGGTTTTTATTTCATCTTCATATAACATTCAATGAATCATGGACGCTTTTTCATATATAAACCTTTTGTGCTCATTTTCTTTCTTTTACATTTTATTGTTTTAAGATGGCTATACCCTTACACACACCCACACTCACAAATGCAGGTACCCTTCCATTCCGGATCCCATGGTTAACGATATTGCTATAGCCTTCAGTGAATCTGAAGATCTGATCCACCAAACCGAATACGAAGGTGAGGAAGATTGTGAGGTGCCAAGGGAATTGGCCAGACTACTACAGCAAGAGGAAAGGGCTACTCAGCCTCATGAGGAGCTGTTGGATACAATCAACTTGGGTACCGAGGATGATAGAAAAGAAATCAAAGTGGGTGCCAATCTAGAGCCGAGTTTCAAGGAGCGCCTAATTCAGCTATTGCATGATTATGTTGAGATATTTGCTTGGTCATACGAAGACATGTCGGGACTCAATACAGACATTATGGTACACCGTCTACCCAGAAGAGAAGACTGTCCACCAGTGAAGCAAAAAGTCCTCCGCATGAGACCTGACATGTCAGAGAAGATCAAAGCGGAAATCATGAAATAGTTCAATGCTGGATTTCTGGCTGTTACTTTCTATCCTCAATGGGTCGCCAACATTGTTCTTGTGCCTAAAAAGGACGGCAAAGTGAGAATGTGCGTGGATTATAGAGATTTAAACAGGGCCAGCTCTAAAGATGATTTTCCACTTCCGCACATCGACATCCTGGTTGACAACACAGCCCAGCATAAAGTATTTTCTTTCATGGACGGATTCTCAGGCTATAACCAGATCAAAATGGCACCTAAGGACATGGAGAAAACCACATTTGTCACACAGTGGGGTACGTTCTGCTACAAAATGATGCCATTCGGACTGAAGAATGTCGGGGTAACCTATCAACGCGCCATGGTAGCTTTGTTTCATGATATGATACATCATCAGATAGAGGTCTACGTAGATGACACGATTGCCCGATCACAAACTGAAGAAGAACACCTTGATCACTTGCAAAAGCTGTTTGTCAGGTTGAAGGAGTACAAACTAAGGTTGAATCCAAACAAGTGCACATTCAGAGTCTGGTCCGGTAAACTCTTAGGTTTCATTGTCAGCAACAAAGGCATCGAAGTTGATCCTGCCAAGGTTAAAGCGATACAAGAAATGCCTGCTCCTTGCACTGAGAAGGAAGTCAGAGGATTCTTGGGACGCCTAAACTATATTGCTAGGTTCATTTCTCACCTAACATCTACTTGTGAACCAATCTTCAAACTGTTGAAGAAAGATCAGGTAGTCAGATGGAATGATGAATGTCAGATTGCTTTCAATAAAATCAAGGAATATTTACTAGAGCCTCATGTCTTGATGCCACCAGTCGAGGGAAGACCGCTAATCATGTATCTGACTGTTTTAGAGAACTCAATGGGGTGCGTACTGGGGCAGCATGACGAGTCTGGACGAAAAGAGCACGCTATTTATTACCTGAGCAAAAAGATTACCGACTGTGAAACTAGATATTCACTGCTCGAGAAAACTTGCTGCGCTCTGGTATGGGTTGTTCGCCGGCTAAGACAGTATATGTTGACTCATACCACTTTGCTGATATCTAAGATGGATCTGATAAAGTACATCTTTGAGAAGCCTGCTCTGTCTGGGAGGATAGCTAGATGGCAGATGATCCTAACAGAATATGATATACAGTACACTACCCAAAAAGCTATAAAGGGCAGTGTGCTAGCTGATCATCTGGCCCATCAAGCTGTAGAAGATTATCAATCCATGAAGTTTGACTTCCCTAATGAAGACATCATGACATTGGACAACGGTGAAGAAATTAGGCCATATGACGGACCTGAACAAGGATCCTGATGGACCATGTACTTTGATGGGGCATCCAATGCACTTGGTAACGGTATCGGTGATGTGCTTATATCTCTAGATGGATGCCATACTCCTTTTACAGCTAGACTTTGCTTCAACTGTACGAACAACATGACAGAGTATGAAGCATGCATCTTTGGTCTCAAGGTTGCCATAGACTTGGGAATCAAATATTTAGATATGTTTGGGGATTCAGCTTTGGTCATCAGTCAGATAAAGGATAATGGGACACTAAGCATCATAACCTTATCCCTTACCAAGAACATGTTTTGACATTGTTACCACATTTCGAGCAGATTACCTTCGGGCATTTCCCGCGAGAAGAAAATCAGCTAGCAGATGCTCTAGCTACAATGTCATCTATGTTTAAACTTAATTGAGATAACGAGGCTCCCCAGATCACTATTGAACGAATGGACAAACCAGCACACTGTCGCGAGATTAATACCGAAGAAGTAGTTGACCAGCCTTGGTTTCATGAAGTCAAAAGTTATCTCGAGGCGCAAGAATATCCCGAAGGAGCTTCAGTCAATGACAAAAAGTTCTTAAGGAGATTCCCAGCTAAGTTCTTCCTAAGTAATGGCATCCTGTACAAACGCAATCATGATTCTATTCTGCTCCGTTGTATGGATAAGGCTGAGGATGAAAGGATTATGGCTGAATTGCATAAAGGTACCGTTGGCACTCACTCTAGTGGGCATACGATGGCGAAGAAAATCCTACGAGCAGGCTATTACTGGTCTACCATGGAAGCAGACTGCTATCAACACTCCCGGACCTGCCATAAGTGTCAAATCTACACAGACAAGGTGCACATGCCTTCGGTTCCTCTAAATGTATTAACAGCTCCTTGGCCCTTTGCTATGTGGGGAATCGATATGATTGGGGAGATCAAGCCTACAGCATCCAATGGACACTGCTTCATTCTGGTGGCCATTGATTATTTCACAAAATGGGTCGAAGCAGCTTCCTTCGCATCCATTACTAAGAATGTTATTGTCCGCTTCATCAAGCAGAATCTTATTTGCCGGTACAGTATCCCAGAAAGGATCATCACTGATAAAAGTACAAACCTTAACAATACTATGATCACTGCCTTGTGCAAGCAGTTCAAGATTCAACATCACAATTCATCCCCCTATCGACCAAAGATGAATGGTGCAGTCGAAGCTGCTAATAAAAACATTAAAAAGATCATACAAAAAATGACAGTCACCTGCAAGGACTGGCATGAAATGCTACTGTTTGCTCTCCACAAGTACCGTACCACGGCTCGCACATCAACTGGGGCAACACCCTATTCTTTGGTTTATGGCATGGAGGCTGTTTTACCTATTGAGGTTCAGATTCCCTCTTTGAGAATCATGAAAGATGCAGGCTTGAGTGAAGACGATTAGATCCAGACCCGGCTTGGTCAACTGAACTTAATTGATGAAAAGAGACTTACTGTTGTTTGCCATGGTCAGACGTATCAAAAGCGGATAATCAAGGCTTTCAACAAGAAAGTCACACGCCAAGCATATCAAGTTAGAGATCTAGTGATCAAGCGCATCATCTTGCCACAAAGTGATCCCATGGGCAAATGGACTCCTACCTATGAAGGACCATTTGTAATCAAGAACATCTTCTCCGGTGGGGCAATGATCTTAACCACCGTGGACGGTGACGACCTGCCACACCCTGCGAATGCAGACATAGTCAAAAGATACTATGCATAAGAGACCCGCTAGGTTGACACACCTAGGCAAAACAAGGGCATCCCGGCGAACCAAAAGGTTCGGGCAAAAATTAGGGATGAAATAAAAAAATTTGTACACCCGGCAAGTTGAAAACCCAAAAGGGTGACTTGGGCAAAAAAGGGTTTCCCGGTGAATCGAAAACCCGAAAGGGTGGTTCAGGCAAAAGTTAGGGAATTAAAGCATATGACTATGTCTCGTCGGATCACTTTGAGAACACTCTCTTCACTAACAAACCCGGAGCTTCTGATCAATTCAATCATCTTCGGACGAAGCAGCAAATGGACAAGATATTCGGAGATACGAAGGCTATATCAGAATGGGAACCCCATGGGATTATCACACATAGCTATCTTTCTTTGTATAAATTTTTCTTATTTTCATGACACCGTCCTCTTACTAGGATGTTTGTCTCTTTTGTACAAAATACTTATTCAAAGTGAATACAAAGATATCTCTTTAAAGTACAAAAAAAATATTTGTCCTTTTCTTTTTTACACTTGTGTTTTATTTGCAAAAACGTCCAATGATTCATTAATGAACATATGCATTTGAACATAATTACTGTTTACAAATAAACAAAATGGAAAAGAATAATTACTAACATATTGAAAGAATAGGAAAACGCCTTTAGGCTATTCCATGAGCAATCCCTACAGTACATCATTAAGATCCCCAGCGGAGCTGAAACTTCCAACTACCAATCCCCAGCGGAAACCATTCAGTTTCTCCAAATCCTCCAGCAAGTTGTCTTGAAACCTGAAAAGCAACCAGATAACAGTTAACTTTTGTTTCTCCCCAACCTAGGATAACTCCCCAGTAGAGTGGCAGACGACTGAAACTCCTAAACTTTTTCCGAACAGGAATAAGCTTTTTCCCCATAAAGTTTTCTTTTTCCCCCAACAAAACAAGGATTCCCATTTGTTTAATCCCTAGTAGAAGCCATCAAAGTTCTGTGGATTCCCCAAGCAGATTACTCAAACAGTATATGGCATTGCTCACAATAGAATTTTTGTCAATACTCCGACTTCAAGACATGAAGAATCCACATATCCTCAACAGCAGTCAAGGATTTATTTTCCTCAACAATACAGCAAATCAGCTTACATGCGCATACATTACATCCATATAACATAAACATTGAAAAAGCACATTTATTGTATCATACATTTCATGCAACATAACTTTGTGTTTCAGCTAATGTTTTATCCTTTTCAGGATAAGATTAACAGCTACCATTAACAATGTTCAACGATTCTAGATACAGTACAGATACACTCCAGACACGGAAGTCATTCTGTCACTCATTCGAATTCATCTTTCAGATACAGTTCAGATACGCTCCAGACACGGAAGCTGTTCTGTTACTCATTCAGATTACAGTACAGATACACTCCAGACACGGAAGTCATTTTTTTACTCATTCAGATACAGTTCAGATACGCTCCAGACACGGATGTCATCCGGATACTCATTCAGATTTCAAGTTCAGATACGCTCCAGGCACGGATGCCATTATGGCCCTTATTCAGATTTCAAGTTCAGATACGCTCCAGACACGGATACCATTCTGATACTTATTCATATTCAATTTTCAGATACAGTATGGATACGCTCCATACACGAATGCTATTATGTTGCCCATATAGATTCAGTCTCCAGATACAGCTCAGATACGTTCCAGATACGGACACCATTCTGATACTTATTCTTTTGACTTACAACTTACAATCCAGCAAACATTCTTGGATGGCATCTACAAGCCCATCTCCAACAAGATTCTATCACCTCTCCAAATGGAATCTTTAAGCCCATTCCCTCAACTACACTTCGTCGAGTGCAAATTTATGGGCACTCTAGTGTCCAATCATCTTTTACCTTCGAGTCACGAACGACAAAACTCGCCAATCTAACTCTTCAGGTTCAAGAAGATTGAATAGGGGCAGATATTGTACCCCAAAATTTTCCCTCTCATTTATCAAGATTTTCTCACAAGACTTCTTTGAC
Organism: Vicia faba; assembly: GCA_948472305.1. Classification (NCBI taxonomy): domain Eukaryota; kingdom Viridiplantae; phylum Streptophyta; class Magnoliopsida; order Fabales; family Fabaceae; genus Vicia; species Vicia faba. The sequence continues at coordinate 174,499,535 of OX451740.1, read as the reverse complement.
TCAAGACAAGATTAGGGTTTGCTCAGCTCAGGACATCTCATCTTGCACTGATAACCCAAAATTAGGGTTTGAGTTTGCACAAGGATTTTTGGACCACCAATGCTTAATTTGACTTTCGTACATCATTTTGGACCCCTAAGATTGCTCATGATAAGTTTCAAACCTTGAACCACATTTTTGATCAGTCAATTGGACAGTTGACCTAAAAATCAGTTGTATTGGGGAAAAAGTCAGCTATGGCCAATTTACAGTCAAACTTCATGATTTTTGATCCACATCAACATTTTAGACTCATATTTATCATTTGATCAAGTTTGGATCACAACTTCTCAAGAAATTTGATCAAATCATTAAAAGGGCAAAATGGTCAAAATTAGGGTTTTATTGAGAAAGGGCAATTTCTGATTTTTAACTTAGCCAATGACCAATTGAGTTCAAGCATGATTTAAATGATTTAATGGCATCATATTGACCTAATTACATGGTTCAAAAGATCTCAAGTTCATTGGATTGACAGATGAAATTTGCAGTCAACTGATCAAAAATTAATTGTATACTGAAAAGTCAAACTTTGACTTTTTAGTCAAAATCAAGTACCAAGGGTCATAATTCATCAAGATATGTTAAAATATTAAACTTGTTCACCAAGAAACTCAAATTTGAAAATTAGGGTTTTAATTTGAAAATTTTCATAACTTCAAATTTTTCTAAGTATAAAAGTTTTCTTATTTTTTCCCAATTTTTCACCACTTTTTCACCATGATGCATTTTGATTCAAGAAAAGTTACCAACATGAAAGTTGTAGTTCTCCATGAAATCTACAACCTTTCTTCACAAACTTTTCCCAAAAGATGTTTGGATCTCAAGTTATGAATTTGTGAATATAGGTCCACGAACTTCTTAACTTAGTGAAATTTTGCCCTATAAATGGCAGGTTTTGGACCCAACTTCATGGACATTTTTCACCTAGTTCCAAGAGTTATCTCAAATTTCATTTCAAAGATGGATTATAGAGCGCATTGCAAGCTTTCCAAAATGTCCAAGAACTCTCCAAGATCATTTTTGAGTAAGGAGAATCGAAGAAGAGAAGTTGGTATTTTCTCACTTTTGTTCAAGCCATTTTTACATGGCATCAAGTTGCAAATCAAATCTATGTTGGTTATATCTTGATTTACAGGTCCTAAGCTTGCTATACACTCCATAATTAAATGCATACTCAGAAGCTAAAGCCTTTATCTTTGCTTTTGAAGCTTTACACAAGATGCATTTCCATTTTGGGCAAAAAGTTCACATTGCCATTTTCATAAAGAGGAACTTTTGCAACTTTGTCAATCTTGAGCATTGAACCTGTCCCTTTGATATAAGAAATCTCTACAGCTCTCAAGCAAGGTGTACCAACTCTTATCAGCCCTCAAACTAGCCAGTACAAGCATGTGGGATTAGTCACTTCACTTTACTTAAAATGCAAGGAAAGTTGCAAAAAGGTCCAAAGCTTGCACAGCTAGTAAGGACTGACTTTGGATCACTTTTATACATATATACAAACTTGTTACAAAGCATAGCACGCTTGGATTGAACTTGAAACTCTCTAAAACTCAAAAACACCAAAATTCTGTCCAAACACACAGTCTTCTGGAAAATCATAGCCAACCCTCATTTGGCTCATGCGTTTTGTGTTTAATCACTTCAAACATCTCATATACTTGATAACTAATCAATCCAAGCCATCACCCTGGTTCTGTAACCCCTATTTCAGCATTCACCATTTTCTCTTTGGAAGCTTGCAGTTTGACTTGGTCAGATAGTTCCATCCAACCTCAAAGCAAGATAAGCATTGGAATAGCTTGAGGGAAGTTCAAGGAAGCTCAAACAGTCACCAGGCCTCTATTAAAGTCCCTACATTGCCCTACTCGAATCCAGCTGAAGGAGGTATTTTTCAAACTTTATCTCTCTGAATAGGCAACCTCAAGCCACGATTTGTAAAGGAAAGATGTAGTCCTTATCATAACGAAATTGTACATATCATTACTTTTCATTTATGTTACTTATGCTAAGAGAATTTGAAGATTGAAAACTCTGAAAAAATTAGGTCACGAATTAGGGGTTCTAAAATTCTCCTTGATCTTTAAGAGTTATGTTACATAATTTATATGGTTGGAATCGTGAGCTCAAATGCCACATTTTTCATGTCATGAGTTTTTGTTTTTGTGCAAGCATAAGAGAGATACAGTTTGAACTGGAAAACGCGCGCAGAAGCTTGGACGAAGGACAGGGACGATGATGTTTTGGGCTTTTTGTGCTTTGGCCTTTTTGTTTTCACTAATCCCACCCCCTGACTTACTATTACACCCCTCTGGCTGATTTTTATATTTTTTCATATTTTTTCACATTTTTATATTTATTTCTTTTGATTATTTTTTCTGAATAATAAAAAATCCCAAAAATAATTTCTTTATTTTTACAATTTTTTTTTTTTATTATTTCTTTTACATAAAATTAATTTATTTGATTAGAATAGAACTTATTTTCTTAAATAGTATGTAAATACAATAAAAAATACTTAATATTTTTATACTATTTATACTCATAAATACTTATTTTTTATACATATTTAATTTTTAATATTTAAACATAATATTATTTATTATTTTTTATACAAAAATATACAAGTTAGTAAATATAGAATATTATTTTCTTTTAATTGAAAAAACTAGGGTTTTAAACCCCTCCAAAAATAATATTTTTTTTCCTTTTTCTAGGGTTTAAATTAATTATTTTTCTCATACAAAAACAAAACATAAAACATTTTTCTAACATAAACATTGCATTGCATTTTAAATATTTGCCTTATTTATTTAATTCGTACAATATTAGATTTGGTTATAATAATATATTTAGGTTTATATTTGTGCAAAATCCACATTCAAAACTTGTATCCCCCCTCCCATAATAATTGTTGTAATAGCTTAGTCTATTTTATGCAATTTATCGCTTTATATACTATGATTAGTAATTAGGGTTTGCATGATAAGAACAAAAAACAAAACAAATAGAAAAACCCTAAATGCAAGACAAAAGCATGAAAATGACACACCTTTGCACACAAGCACCCTTAGGGTTTCTCCCACTTGGTTGCCTAAAATAAAATGGCCATGTTACGCATGCGAAGTATCTTGGCAAATAAAAACAAGTATAAGATCATAGTCCCTCGACGACGCTATTCAAAAGTTGCCTAAAACAAAATGATCTTGGTCCCTCAAAAATGCTAAGATACTTGGCAACATTGCTATCATGGTTATATGATGACCCACACCCGTCCCGTTTACATCCAAAGATAGGGTTGTCTACCAAATCAATGGTAAGTCAACAATGTCAAAGGAATAAAAATGCACAAGGAAGATATTTGAGTAGGTACATAGCTTCTAAGTTACTTGCTCCATTTCAAACAATCCTTGTTATTTTCAAAAACAAACACACACACATTTCAAAACATCTTACAAAACATTGAAAACATTTTTCAAAAGACAAACATCTTTGTATACATTCTTACGAACGAGAATCATTACAAATATTTCCTAAAAGATGGCCTCTTTTACAAAATACTTTCAAAATCACACCAAACACAATTTCAAATAAAACAAAGCAAGTGATCTAAACAAGTAACTAAGAGCCCATGGAAAACCATGGATGAAAAGGGTGCTAGCACCTTCCCTTTTCATAATCTACCCCCCGAACTCAAGAAAACATCTCAAAGGTCTTTCCTGTGCTTTTTTACCTTTCCTTTTTGATAAAAGAAAAGTCAGTGGCGACTCTTGCTAACCGCAATATTTGCGACAAAACGCAAAACCTTCAAGTCAGTTCTCCCACAGTATCACACTCCCCAATCATATTGATGCCCCACATTGCGAATGGTCAGGGAGCAGTCAAGAAGTTCAGAGGAACCAGTGGCACATGTACTTTATCAGCATAGATCTGGCATTTGTGACAAGTTCGCGAATGTTGATAACAATCTGCTTCGATAGTGGACCAATAGTATCCTGCCCGTAGGATCTTTTTAGCCATCGTGTGCCCACTAGATGGGTTCCAAAGGTGCCTTCGTGTAAATCAGCCATAATTTTTTCTGCCTCACTCTTGTCTATGCACCGAAGCAAAGTAGAGTTGTGGTTGTGCTTATAGAGGATTACGTTACAGAGGAAGATTTTAACAGAGAACCTTCTTAGGAACTTTTTATTGTTTACTAAAGCTCCCTCAGGATACTCATGGACTTCGCGGTATCTTTTAACTTCATGGAACCAATGTTTGTCCACTATTTCTTCAGTATCAATCTTGTGACAGTATGCTGGTTCGTCCATCCTCTCAATAGTGATCTGAGGAGCCTCATTATCTCACATGATTTTAAACATGGATGACATAGTAGCTAGCGTATCCGCTAGTTGATTTTCCTCTCGTGGAAAATGCTCAAAGGTAACTTCTTCAAAATGTGGGATCAGTGTCAACACATGCTCTTTGTAAGGGATGAGATCAGGATGCTTCGTGTCCCATTATCCTTTGATTTAACTGATTACTAAGGTCGAGTATCCAAATACACTTAAGGATTTGATCCCCAAATCTATAGCAGCTTTGAGACCCATAATGCACGCTTCATATTCAGCCATATTGTTGGTATAATTGAAACACAGCCTAGCAGTGAAAGGAGTATGACAACCTTTTGGATATATGATCACAGCACCGATGCCATTGCCGAGTGCGTTGGAAGCTCCGTCAAAAACGATAGTCCATTGGGATCCTTGTTCAGGTTCGTCATACGGTCTGAGTTCTTCACGATCATTCACCAACATGATGTCCTCGCCCGGGAATTCAAAATTCGTGGATTGATAGTCATCCATAGCCTGATGATCCAAATGATCAGCTAGTACACTTCCTTTTATTGCTCTTTGAGTAGTGTATTGAATGTCATATTCATTCAGGACCATTTTCCATTTTTCTATTCTTCTAGAGAGGGTGGGCTTCTCGAATATGTATTTGATAGGATCCATCTTAGATATCAATAAGGTGGTGTGAGCCAACATATATTATCTTAGCCGGTGAGAAGCCCATTCCAGAGCGTAGCAAGTTTTCTCGAGCAGTGAATATTTGGTTTCACAGTCGGCAAACTTTTTGCTCAGGTAGTATATTACGTTCTCTTTTCGGCCAGACTCGTCATGCTGCCCCAGCACACACCCCATTAAATTTTCCAATACTGTTAAGTACATGATCAGAGGTCTTCCTTCAACTGACAGCATCAAAATTGGAGGATTTTGAAGGTACTCCTTGATCCTATTAATGGAAGACTGGCATTCGTCATTCCACTTCACCACTTGATCTTTCTTCAGTAATTTGAAGATTGGCTCACAAGTAGCGGTTAGATGGGAAATGAATCTGGCTATGTAGTTTAGATGTCCCAAGAATCCCCTAACTTCCTTCTTAGTGCGAGGAGTTGGCATTTCTTATATTGCTTTTACCTTTGCGAGGTCTACTTCAATACCTTTGTCACTGACAAAAAAACCTAAGAGTTTACCAAATCTTACTCCAAAGGTGCATTTATTCGGGTTCAACCTCAGTTTGTATTTCTCCAGTCTTTCAAATAGCTTCTACAGGTGGTCAAGGTGTTCCTCTTCAGTTTGAGATCTGGATATCATATCATCAATGTAGATCTCTATCTCGTGATGGATCATATCATGAAACAAAGCTACCATGGCACGCTGATAGGTTACCCTGACGTTCTTTAACCCAAATGGCATAACTTTGTAGCAGAAAGTGCCCCACTGCATGACGAAGGTCGTTTTCTCCATGTTCTCAGATGCCATTTTGATCTGATTGTACCCAGGGAAACCGTCCATGAAGGAAAATACCTTGTGTTGTGCAGTGTTTTCAACCAGAACATCAATATGGGGGAGCGGGAAGTCATCCTTGGGGCTTGCCCTATTCAAGTCTTTATAATCTACACACATATGTATCTTGTCATCCTTCTTAGGTACCAGAATAACATTAGCAACCCATTATGGATAGGAGGTAAAAGCTAAGAATCTGGTGTTGAACTGCTTCATGACTTGATCTTTTCTGACTTTTCTGTTCGCATACGAAGAACCTTATGTTTCACTAGAGGGCATTCTTCTTTTGTCGGCAGACGATGAACCACGATATCAGTGTCGAGTCCTAGAATGTCTTCGTATGACCAGGAAAAGACCTCAACATAGTCATGTACGCTCCTTGACATTATGTTCCAGATTGGCACCTACCTTGACTTCCTTCTTGTCCTCTTCAGTACCCAAGTTAACTATCTCAACCGGCTCTTCATGAGGTTGTATTGCTCTTTCTTCCTGTTGTAGCAGTCTGGCAAGTTCTCTTGGTACTTCACAATCTTCTTCACCTTCGTCCTTGGCTTGGCAGATCAGATCTTCAAAGTCATAATGGGCAATAGCAGAATCGTTATCAATGGGATCCAGAGTGGATGTGGATCTGTAGTTTGATATGTGGGTGTGTATAAGAGCATAGCTATATATTTTTTGATAAAGTAAAGAGGCAGAAAAGAAAAACAAAGAGCGTAAAATTTTTATGCAAAACGTCCAATGTTTTATTAATGACATATGAAAATGGAGTAATGACCCTCATAAAATAGACCATTGTGCCTCGGGTAAGACACAAGGCTTTAAAGTTTCAATTGTTTAAATATTACAAGTCCAAAAATTAAAAGACAATTACTCTTGAATAAAAGTAATAGGAACAAAATCTTTGGCCTCCAAATTATTGAGTCCACCGTTGATAGCTGGGAAATCCACTTGTCCATGTTACAATCTCTATCACTGTCTTCCAACGCATTGACTCCATGATTACTAATGCGTAATGGCGGTCCCCCAGCGCGAGCACGTCGAACAACTCTTTGGGCCTCCGAATTAAAACCCAAATCAAACTTGTTAGATTTGTAGGGAATGTCTGGAAGTTGACCCTAAATGGTACATCCACGTTCTTCAACTACTGCTTTAGCATCCTTCAGAGAAGCCATTTTCAATGGAGGTCTGGTAATCTTCGGAAACTTAGTAGCAGTCTTGGTTACAGCAAACATCTGTGGAACCTCCTCAAAATTCTGACAGGGGGTTTCAATGAACTCGCCGTCTATTTCAACATACCTGAAAGAGTTCAGGTGGCTAACCATGTATTCCTCCTCCATGTGAACTGTGATAATATTTCCCTTGACTGGGTACTTCAACATCTGATGCAAGGTGGAAGTAACAGCACCAGCCCCATGGATCCAGGGTCGACCCAATAAACAGGAATAAAACGGGCGGATGTCCATCACATAGAAGGTTGAATCAAAAGTATGAGTACCAACTTTGATAGGGATGTCCACCTCCCCGTGCACCATTCTTTTAGAACCATCGAATGCCCTCACCACAATGTTATTGGGCTTCAATGTGAGTCCTTCGCAATCTAACATGTCCAGAGCATTCTTGGGCAAGACATTCAGTGACGAACCTGTATCCACCAGAACATGAGCTAATGTAGTGTCTTTGCACTCAATGGAGACATGCAGGGCGTCATTGTGTCTCCTTCCCTTGGGAGTTAAATCAGCGTCAGGAAAACCCAATCCATTATCAACAGTTAGACTAGCCACACAATTCTCGAATTGATCGGCAGAGGTCTCCTGGGGCACGTGGGCAGGCTTCAGGAATTTTACTAAAGCCTTAGCATGGGCCTCAGAGCATAAAAGTAAGGATAGCATTGAGATTTTTGAGGGGGTCTGTCCCAATTGCTCCACGATGTTATAATCACTTTTCTTTATTATCTTCAGTATCTCTTCCATTTCTTTTTTAGAAGCCTCACAAATGACTTCTTTGTGCACCTTTGTCTTGACAAGCTCAACCAATACCTCTTTGACCCGAGTCTCGACCGACTCAGTAGCATGGATGACAACATGGATAACAGTAGGAGTAATAATAGGAATACTGACAGGAGCAGTAGCAGGAATAATCACAGGAATATCAACAGTTTTTGGAGAGATCTCGGGAGAGAAAACTCTTTCACTTCTCGTAATTTTACTGGTTCCGACGATATTGTCGGTGTCAGGATTAGTAACTTCAGCAATTATATCTTTAATAGCCAACAGGTATTGCTTGACGCCATCGTAATAGACGTCAGCCCCATAATTCCATGGAACAACTTTATCCGACTAATATGGTATTGGCCCCGGCATGGTAATGATCAAGGGAGCAAACTTGGGAACATATGTAATCCTGACAGGTCTTTTGGTGGAGACTCTGGGAGGATTGTTAGAAATGATGATTATCGAGACATCTTGATAACAACTTCTTGTAAGGGGACTTTTTTCGAACAAAATTTCTTTGTTAACCATCAGGCACTGGACGCCCATTTTTAACAACAAACATCCTCTGGTAGAGACATACATAAGTGACAACCTTCACCATAGCCCGGAAACAAACCAGCTCGCAATAGATTCTATTTAACAGTCAAAAGAGGAGTAGTTAATTCATCCACAGAGGAAACAAAACGATCATCATCAACAGCATTGACACCTTGGCCATGTTTGGGCATTGGCGCTGTTATTACATTAGGTGTCTCTAGAAGGTCAAACTCAATCTCTTTCGCCTCGATAAGGTCTTGCACCTTATTTTTCAAAGCCCAACAATCATTTGTATCATGCCCCGGGCTCTCAGAATGATAGGCACATCGAGCGTTTAGGTTGTAGCGGGGAGATGTAATATTGGGATTCTTGGGAGCTTCCTTTAGAGTCACCAGATTGGACTTCAACAGGTGTGGCAATACTTGGGATAAAGTCATGTTGATTCGGGTGATCTGTCTTCTGGGCATATATGACCTACGTTGATTGTTTCGTTGTTGATTTGATACAGGATTGGAGATCATAACAACCCATACCGTCGGACGATGTTCAGTTTTGTTTTGATTTCTCTGGCCATAAGCAGCACTGACTTCCTTCTTTCCAATGAAGGGTTTCTCCATCGTGCTCGAGGATGCATCCCTCTGAATCTTGCCACTCTTAATACCATCTTCTACCCGCTCACCAGTTAAGATCATCTTAGTAAAACCAGTTGAAGAGCTTCCAATCAGATGGTTGAAGAATGGACCAGACAATGTACCTAAGAACATATCCACCAGCTCTCTATCAGATAAAGAGGGATGGACTCTTCCTGCGAGATCCCTCCATTTCTGGGCATAATTTTTGAAACCTTCGCCAGAACCCATATCCATACTTTGCAGTTGTGTACGAGTTGGTGCGAGGTCAACATTATATTGGTATTGCTTGTAAAAAGCAGCAGCCAAATCTTCCCAATTGAAAATATTAATTCCTTCTGACTGATAGAACCATTATAATTGCGTCCCTGATAAACTTTCCTGGAAGAAATGTACCCACAGATTCCTATCAGTAGTGGGGTTGAATTCTCCTGACATATGACCTTAAATTCAGCTTAGAACAGGAGACATCGTCGTACTTAGAAAATGTGGGGACTTTGAATTTCTGCGAGATGAACACCCCTGAGACCAGTCCTGGCTCTTCAAAATCCAGCCCGGGTACCCTCTGGATCTCCATAGCATTGAGACGATCCTCCAGTTGTTTGTATTTATCATCAGCAAGAGGATACTGTTCTTCAAAGTAGTCAGCTTTATCTTCCTCAAACTCTGGGTTGTCATTTCCTTCCTTGTTATGTCCTTCTTGATTATCTCATTCACCCGACGAGGTTTCGAAGTCTAGAGCTCGCTTGGCCGGTCCTTTGAACCTTCTTCCCAAATTCAAAACACCGACTGGTTTCTTCGCCTTCTTCTTCTTATCTTTTATCATGAGAGCCTCCAGGTCCTCTTATCCTTTAGCCAGAGCCAGGAACATCTGTTGGAATTGAGTGTTCTGCGCTTGAAGATCCTTTACTGTCTGTTCAATATCTATCTCACTAAAATAAACAGTAGAAAGATAAGGAAACTTGTTATGAAAATAAACTTGTTATGAAAAGAAACATGTTTGTGTTATGATGAATGGAAATGCATATGAAAATGATTTCAAGGAAACTAGGAGATTTAAATTTGCTTAGACAAAAGGAAACACACGTTGTATTAATAAATCCAAGTTGATCACATCATGCCTCTTGGGGCTTACAATGGAGGAAATAAATACAAAAAATAAAACTCCTAAGACAAAAAGGTCGAACGCATCCTCTTCAGCACAATATAGGCGTTCAAATTTTTCTCTTCATGAAGCTGCTTTGTGAGCTCCAAAACCTTCTTCTCACTGGCATAAAATTGGTTCTCAAAGGTATCTCATTCTTCCTTTATTTGGATCCAAGACTTTTGCAATTCTTCGAAGTTTGTTGGCATATCATGATGAAAAATGATGTGAGACTCATCCTCTTGATCAACACTCTCTGATATCACTGGCAGGATAGCAATGTATGGCATCATAAGACTTTGAGCACGAGCCCGCACCCATCTGAGGTAAGGCTCCAAAGGGATGTAGTTTTTGCGTCTGAAGGTGCTATTATCAGTCTTCTTCACCATGCCCCAAGCATGGATGAACCTTTGGTGATAACCTTGCAGGTCATTTGAATAGTCGAACACAATACCCTAGATGAGCATATCATGGGGACCATCCCTCCGGTTGTAACCAAACTGACGCAGGCCAAAGAAGGGTTGTAGGTGATGCCTCATCTAATGCCAAGGAGTGGCACATTAGGAAACTCTCTGCAACGATCAATAAAAGAGATATCTTCTTGAGAGCGAGGGCACCAATAAATATCAGAGTGGGAGAGAGACATTATCCTTTGATTCCACCTTAAGCCTAACTCATTATTCAATACTGACCGAGGGAGTTGCGAAATAAAGCATCGACAGAGAAAAGGCGTACAACACATAAGAGTCCCTCGTTTCTTCATGATACGAGTGTGGAGTGAATGCGGCATATCTCCGAGCAATGTAGGCCCTGGATTGCTAGCAAGGAAGATGTTGATGGCACTGACATCTATAAACTGGTCTGAATTAGGGAACAAAACTAATCCATAGATCAAGAGAGCTAAGACATCTTCAAAGGCATGGTAACTCATAGCATCTAAGCATATCTTAGCTTCTTCATTAGAAAATTTGCAAGGAGGCCCTTAACTCCACTTCTCTTTTCCCAATTGGATTCAATGTCAGATGGTTTCAAATGCAGAGCTATGGCAACACTTTCAGCAACTGGATCTTGTTCTAAACCAGTGAAAGGTATCTGCTCCAATATAGGTGAACCAAGTATTTTGGAGAATTCTTCCAACGTGGGCACCAACTGATAATCTGGAAATGTGAAGCAATGGTGTTTAGGGTCAAAGAATTGGAACAGGACACTCATCAGACCTTCGTCAAACCCGGTAGTAACCAAACGGAGCAAGTGATCATATCTCTTGTTGAATGATGAGCTCTCAGGAACTCTTAGGACCAATTCTTTGAGCTTGGGAGGGACCTCTACAAAATTGATTCGAATGGTCTTTTTGCAAATTGAATCCATTCCCTATAAAACAAAAGAAAATATAAATCTCCAGGCCCTTGAAATGGTTAGTATGCATGTTATGATGTTTATGATGTCATGGTTATGCTTTAAAATCACAGCTATATCAAGAAAGTCATACAAAAGACCCTAGGTTTAACGGCTTGCATGAGTTTTTAAAGGTAAGTACCCTCTTGAAATTTAGTTGGCTTAACCTGTCTTATTAATAGTAATCGGGTTGTAAGGAGTCTCATATCACTGACCTTTCTTTTAGGCATTTTTCTAGCTCAAGCACCAAAGTATTGCGGCTAGAATATCTTAAAAGTCCAATCTCAATGAGTGTAGCATCGAGTATCAACCAAACTTCAGTCAAAACCAAAGTCGGCCAACTCACTACTTTCTAATGGCTTAGGATGAGTCAAGTAAAGGTTCTAAAGGTCAGTTAGCGCTTAATGACACTATAAGGAAGCCTAATGTTATCCTTGACTGACTCAAGGAATATTAGTATAAGCCAGAGTATCACGCTAACTTAGCTATCACTTTTTCCATATCGGTCTATGTCGTACAGCCTCCATGATTTATTGCTACTTACCAAAAAAAGGTGCCACAGATCCGGGTACAGGATCTTTAACAAAGCCCAAGCAAAGACCCAAAAATGTAAAGCAAATAAGTCAAACAAATAAAGCAAGTAAAGGTGATCTAGCCCTAAGGTAACCCCACTTTTAAGTATCTTCCCCAATAGAGTTGTCAGTTTTGTAATACGATGGGAGAACTGACTTGGTTGTTTTGCGTTTGATCGCAATTTTTGCGGATAGCAAGAGTCGCCATCGACTTTTCTTTTATCCAATAAGGAAAGGGTGAAAAGAATAGGAAAGACCTTTAGAGATGTTTTCTTGAGTTCGGGGGGTAGGTTATGAAAAGGGAAGGTGTTAGCACCCTTTTCATCCGTAGTTATCTACGGGCTCTTAGTTGCTTGCTAGATCACTTGCTTTATTTGAAAATGTGCTTGTGGTGTGGGTTTGAAAATATTTTGAAAACTTCTTTGTAATGATTCTCGTTTCTATAAGAATGCGTACAAAGTGTTGGTTTTGAAAAAAAGTTCAAAGAGGTGTTTGTTGTGGGTGTTTTTGAAAGTGATTTTGAAAAGTGTCTTTGTAATGATTCTCGTCTCTATAAGAATGCGTACAAAGACCTTTGTCTTTTGAAAATGTTTCAATTGAAAGTGTTGGTGTAAAAATGGTTTTTTCGTTGTGAGCAAGCAAGCAATTATGAGCATCCTACCTACTCAAAAGGTCTTTGTTCTTTTCCTCCTCCTTTAGATGTTGCTATCTTACCATTGATTTGGTAAGAAGCCCCGTCGTTGGATGTGAAGGGACGGCATGGGTCATTTGTGTTAAAACAAGATTAGTTATGATCATATCTCAGAGTTTTGATGATAATAATAAATTATATTTTAGATAATTTATACTCTGATGAACGTATTTGACTGTTTCAGATAATGTTCTGACAGAAGCATTTTGATGTGCTTAGATAAAAATAAATGAAGAAGTTCTTTGATGAAAGAACTATTTTCTTTAAGCACAACTGTTGATGTTGACTCTGGTAAAACAATTATTTAAATGCATCTTCTAACACTTAGCAGGATTCCTTGTTCGGAAGTTTACTTGAAAGCAAGTGCTGTTCAGAAGTTTATTTGAAAGCAAACGCTGATCAAGTTCTTAGCAAGCAAAGAATTGTTTAGAAGATAAGCAAGCAAGTTCTGAATTCAAGATGTTGAAGCAAGTTCTGAAAGAATGTAAAAGCTAACTTGTCTTGTCAAACTTCAGGAAACATGTTCTTACAAGTGTCGTTTGCTCATTTAATGCAAAGACGGCTGCATGCACTCAAGTGTCTACGCTAGTTCATTGGAAAATGGAATAGTGCAAGGAAACACGCAAGCATTTAATGCTCTCCACTTTTTGAAGGCAGCAACGGTCATTTTGTTCTTACTATATATAGAAAGACATTTATTGCAAGCCAACTAACCAATCAATTTCAAAAAGAAGCAAGAACTACGTGAAAAATTTTGGGCTCACAAATTCATTGTTCATACACTTGTGCAATATTATTCTAAGTGAAAAATAACACTTGTGATATAGCTTTATTAGAAGCAAACTTTATTTCACTATCTGTAAAGATTAAACTCTTGTAATTGTTCCTTGAGAGACCAAGTTTGGTCAGATTTCTCAAGTAGACTAGGACTAGATTTAAGCCTTAGTGGTGTTAGTCACTTGTAAGATTACTTGTGCATTGTTAGTCATAATAGTTGTTGTGTGTTTGTAATCAGTTGATTATAGTGGATTAAGTCCTTGTTGAGAAAGGCAAAATCACCTTGACGGGTGGACTGGAGTAGTTTGAGTTCAAACGAACCAGGATAAAAATAACCTTGTCTTTCCATTATTGTTGAGCTTTGTTAGAAAAGAAAAAAGAGAGACTTATTCACCCCCCCCCCACTTCTAAGTGTTTTCTTACCCTTTAATTGGTATCAGAGCTTGACTCTGAGCACAACACTTAACCGTGTCAGGAAAAGATCCAGAAGAAAACACAAATGGCCGCTGAACAAAACAACAATAGTTAGAACAAACCTCCTGTATTTGATGGAGAAGATTTTGAGTATTGGAAAGATAGACTAGAAAGTTTATTTCTAGGTCATGATAGTGACTTATGGGATATAGTCTTGGATGGTTACACACATCCTACAGACTCAGAAGGAAACAAAGTTGATAGAAAAAATATGGATAGACAACAAAAAGTTGATTTTAAAAATCATCATAGAGCTAGAAATATTTTTCTAAATGCTATATCTAAAGTGGAATATGAAAAAATCACAAATAGAGATACAACACATAATATGTTTGAGTCTCTTAAAATGACTCATGAAGGAAACGCTCAAGTGAAGGAGTCAAAAGCTCTGGCTCTAGTCCAGAAGTATGAAGCCTTTAAAGTAGAAGAAAGTGAATCTATATAAGCAATGTTCTCAAGGTTTCAAACTATGATCACTGGTCTGAGAGTTTTGAACAAGGGATACACTAAAGCAGGTCATGTTAAAAAGATCATCAGAAGCTTACCCAGAAGATGGGCACCAAGGGTCACTGCTTTCAAAGTTTCAAAAGATCTGAACAACGTGTCTCTGGAAGAACTCATCAGTGCTCTCAGAAGTCATGAGATAGAACTTGATTAGCACGAGCCTCAGAAGAAAGGTAAGTCTCTTACCCTTAAATCAATTAAGAAATATGATACTAATGCTTTTCAGGCTGAAGAGGAAAACTCTGAAGAATGAGCGTCAGAAGAAGACAAACTATCCTTGCTCTCCAGAAGGATCAATCATCTGTGGAAGCACAGACAGAAGAAGTTCAGGAACTTCAAGAAGTCAAAAGATAAACCAGAATCTTCTGAACACAAAAAGTCAAACAGAAGAGAGATCATCTGTTATGAATGCAAAGAACCTGGACACTACAAGAGTGATTGTCCAAAAATTCAAAGAGAAAAACCAAAGAAAAAGTTTGGTAAAAAGAAAGGGATGATGGAAACCTGGGATGATTCAGAATCCTCTGAAGATGAATCTGATTCTGAATATGAGAATGCCAACCTAGCTCTGATGGCTACCACAGCAGATGACTCAGACTGTGAGTCAGAACCAAGAGAGGTATTTTCTGAATTTACTAGAGATGAACTTGCTGATAGTTTATCAGAACTTCTGGAAAACTATAGTCATCTCAACATCAAATACAAGAAACTCAAGAAGAGTCTTGCATCTGATCTTGAGAAACATGAAACAGAAAAATCTGAACTCATAGAAAATAATTTTAAACTTAAAGAAGAAATTCAAAATGTTCAAAAAAATTCTAGTTCAGAGTTTGTGTCTAGTTCAAAAGATATTCTGAAAGAATATGACTATAGCTTTCAAACTTTTCTGGCTAAAAGCATAGATAGAAGCAAAATGGCTTCAATGATCTATGGAGTTAGTGGGAAAAACAGAAGAGGAATTGGATATGAATCTCCCAAAGAGAAGGAGAAATACATGCCAAAACATTTTGCTAAGATGACTTTCACTTACAAACCTCTGAACAAACAATTCAAGTTTGGACACTCACATGATATAAAATATACATCACATTCTGGAAACTCTTATGCTAACCCAAAGTTCAAACAGAACTTTAAACACTTTAACCCAAAAGGACCCAAAAAGATATGGGTACCTAAGGATAAAATAATATTTGTTGCAGATGTCCTTAATAGCTCAATTGAGACACCAGTCATGGTACCTGGACTCTGGGTACTCACGAAACATGACGGGAAAAAAGTCTATGTTCCAAAACCTAGAATTTAAAGCTGGAGGAGATGTGAAGTTTAGAGGTAATCAGAAAGGGAAGATTATTGGTTCTGGAACCATTGGAAACAATAACCTTCCTTCTCTCTCTAATGTTTTATTAGTAGAAGGATTAGCTCATAACCTGCTGTCCATAAGTCAATTAAGTGACAATGGTTACGACATTATCCTCAATCAAAACTCCTATAGAGCTGTTAGTCAAAAAGATGGATCAATCCTCTTTTCTGGAAAGAGAAAGAACAACATATACAAAATTGATTTGTCAGATCTTAAATCTCAGAATGTTAAATGCCTTTTGTCTGTTAGCGATGAGCAATGGGTATGGCACATAAGATTGGGACATGTCAGTTTAAGAAAAATCTCTCAACTAAATAAATTAAATTTAGTCAGAGGACTTCCCAATATGAAGTACAACTCAGAAGCTCTGTGCGAAGCATGTCAAAAAGGAAAATTTTCGAAACCTTCCTTTAAATCCAAAAATGTTGTCTCTTCCTCTAAGCCATTAGAACTACTTCATATTGATCTGTTTGGGCCAGTTAAAACTGCATCCATCAGAGGCAAGAAGTATGGATTGATCATTGTTGATGCCTTCAGCAGATGGACATGGGTCAAGTTTTTAAAACACAAGGACTAGTCACATTCTGTGTTCGTGACTTCTGTAACCAAGTGAAAAATGAAAAATATTTTAAAATTATAAAAGTCAGAAGTGATCATGGTGGTGAATTTGAAAACCATTATTTTGAAAAATATTTTAAAGAAAATAGTATTGTTCACAATTTCTCTTGTCCTAGAACTCCCCAACAAAATGGAGTTATAGAACGAAAGAATAGAACATTACAAGAAATGGCCAGAACCATGATCAATGAAAATAATATGGCAAAGCACTTTTAGGCAGAAGCTATGAACACAACATGTTACATTCAGAATAGAATCTCTATAAGACCTATTCTTGAAAAGACTCCCTATGAATTGTGGAAAAACATAAAACCGAACATTTCTTATTTCCATCCTTTTGGATGTACTTGTTTTATTCTAAACACTAAAGAAGCTCTGGACAAGTTTGATTCTAAAGCACAAAAGTGTTTTCTTCTTGGATATTCTGAACGCTCAAAAGGCTATAGAGTATACAACACAGAAACTCTGATTGTTGAAGAATCAATCAAAGTCAGGTTTAATGATAAGCTTGGCCAGCAACAGCCAAAGCAAATTGATTTTTCTGTAGGTACAGAAGATCATCCCTCAAACTCTGAAACTTCAAAAGCAAAGGAAGACTCAGAAGCAAAGGATGACTCAGAAGATCATCCTCTTGACAATGCTCTGGATAATCTCAGAATCTCTGATCAACCCACTCAGAAAAGGTTTCCTAGAATCTCTTCAGCTCATAAAGAAGACGTAATCATTGGGAGAAAAAAAGATCCCATCAGAACAAGATCCTCTCTCAGAATCAATGAAGAATCATTGTTTGGTTTGGTATCTATGATTGAGCCAACTTCTATTGATGAAGCTCTGGAAGATAATGATTGGATCTTAGCAATGTAAGATGAACTCAATTAATTTTCCAGAAATGATGTATGGGATCTAGTTCCAAGACCCAAAGGACTCAACATTATAGGAACCAAATGGGTTTTCAGAAACAAACAGAACGAGCAAGGAGAGGTGATCAGAAACAAAGCACGACTGGTTGCACAGGGTTATAGTCAACAAGAAGGAATTGATTATAATTAAACCTTTGACTCAGTCACCAGATTAGAGTCTATTAGATTATTAATTTCTTTTGCTGTTCAAAATAACATTTCATTATATCAAATGGATGTTAAAAGTGCATTTTTAAATGGCTATATAGAAGAAGAAGTTTATGTCCATCAACCTCTTGGATTTAATGATTCAAAACATCCAAAACATGTTTTTAAATTAAAAATGTCTTTGTACGGTTTAAAACAAGCTCCCAGAGCTTGGTATGATCGTCTGAGTAATTTTCTTTTAGAAAAAGATTTTACCAGAGGGAAAGTGGACACAACTCTTTTCAGAAAGACATTTAAAAATGATATTTTAATTTGTCAAATTTATGTTGATGATATAATCTTTAGAACCTCTAATATCTCCCTTGGAAAAGAATTTGCTGAGACCATGCAGGCGGAATTTGAAATGAGCATGATGGGAGAATTGAAGTTATTTCTGGGAATTCAAATCAACCAGACTCCAGAAGGTACTTACATACATCAGACGAAGTATGTTAAAGAACTTCTGAAGAAATTTCAGATGTCAGAAAGCAAAGATGCCAAGACACTGTTGTACCCAAAAATTTGCCCTCCCTCTTTTACAGAAAATCATAACCCTAGGGTTTCTCAGGTATTCAAGAATGGCTCAGGAATCGATCAGACAGGTTTTCTCCTATGGCAGTAAATCAAGAATTAGGGTTTTTCTCGCATTTCTCAGAAGAAACTGAATCCTCAGAAAGTCAATTGGTTGTCACATATTTTCAGGCTCTCTCAAATTTACTGGAAAAAGGCAGTGTTTGTTTGATCCAGGTTAACCAGATAATTGGCGTCTTTCAAAATGTTTGCTCGTTTAGGGAATAAACATTTTCTTGTTTATTGGAATACACAGTGCGTGTTTTGATTGGAATACTATTGCAAGGTTACAAGATTACAGAGTTTTTGGATTACTTGGATTTTAAGTTATCTGGATTGGAATTATTGGAATGCAGTTCAATTATTTTGATCAGGGAATCTTAAAGGATTAGTGAAGATGCAAAGAAAGAATTACAAGTTACTGACGGTAATGGATTATTTTGGATATCAGATTATATCATAAAGACTTTATTTAATTGTTCCAGTTGTTGTTACAAAAACAATTTATTATTCAAATGCTTTAGGTTTTACAACTTATAGTACTTGAAAAATAAATTATTACAACTGATTGAAAATCTCTCTAAGTTACAAATCTAAGCCTAAGCTTCCATTGCTCCCATGCTCGCCACAAAGTTTCCTGCTTCCTCTGTGTAATACGGTGGGAGAACTGACTTGAGGTTTTGCGTTTGTGTTCGCACTTGTGCGGTTTAGCAAGAGTCGCCACCGACTTTTTATTTTATCCTAAGGAAAGGTCAAAAATCACAGGAAAAACCTTTGAGATGTTTTCTTGGGTTCGGGGGGTAGATTATGAAAAGGGAAGGTGCTAGAACCCTTTTCATCCATGGTTTTCCATGGGCTCTTAGTTACTTGTTTTAGATCACTTGCCTTTGCTTTTCAATTGTTTGAAGTGGTGCTTTGTATGTGTGGTTTTTGAAAATGCTTTGAAAAATATGCCTTGTCTAGGCAACCTTTGTAATAATTCTTGTTTGAATATATACAAAGGCGTGTGTCTTTTGAAAAGATATTTCAATGTTTTGAAGGTTATTTTGAAATTGTTTTGAAGTTGTGTTGTGAAGTGTGTTTGAAAAATGGCAAGGATGTTTTGCAAGCTTTTAATCAAGTAACTAAGAGTTGTCTACCCTATTTTACTCAAAGATCTTTCTTATGTTTTTAACCTTTTTTAACAATGTTGTTTCAAAATTGTATTTGATGAACAACCTTGTGTTAGGATGTTAAACGGGACAGGCGCGGGTCATCGTATACAATCATTGAAGGCAACTTGTGAGACGCTCTAGCAATTTTGTAAGGGACGAGATCGTTTTATCAAAGGCAACATCGAGGGTCATCGAGGGACTACGATCTTTGTTTATCGAAGGGGCATTTTCTAGAGTGTCTCATATTCGAGGGACATGATTTCATTTTCTGAGGCAACAAGCGAGGTTACCCTAGAGGTGCAAGTGTGCATTGTGTTTGTTATTTTCATGCATTTGTCTTGTATTAGGTCATCTAGCGATTGATTTTAGACTTTCACATATAAACCCTAATCTCTAATCATGGCATAATTTAAAAGCATAAAGTGCGAGAATTAAATTCTAAGCTATTACAAAAGAGTATCCGGGGATGGGGGTACAATCATTTACAAATGGGGATGAGTCTCTCAAGAATAATAATGTCCCAAATATTATGGGTTACAACCAAATTGAATCATCGCCACTCAACATAAGATTATAACAATTTATAAGATAAAGAAAAATCAAAGAAATATGAGATGTATGTGTTTATTTACAAATAAACAAATAAAATTTAACCTAATAAAGATTAAGTATTTATTATTATTTTTTGTGTTTTTTAGGAACTTATGTAAATAAAAATTCTAAAGAAAGAAAATTATTAATGTTTCTATTATTTATACATTTTTTAAAGAAAACAAAATTAGTTAAATAAAATTCTCATTTACATTTGTAATTCTTAATTTAATAAAGAAAATTAAAACTAATGTTAAGAAAATTAAAGTAATTATTAACAAAAATAAAAAAAAATCAAATTACTTATAATGAAAATAGAATAAAGTATTAGTTTAAAAATTAAAAAAAAAAAAGATGAAGATGATGGGCCTAGGATTTGTGGCCCAAACAAATTGCAAATCAGAATTAGCAAAAAGGGGGGGTATGCGCTAGCCAGTCAATTGGGCTTGTGGTTTTGTTTGGGGCGAAGGCCCAAGTAGTGTTGTACAATATTTTTTCAGGGTTTGCTCATTTTATTAGGGTTTGTAATTTTGGCCTCAGCGGCGCCGCTTCTCTCATCTCTTCTCTGTTTCTCTCATCTCTCTCATGCGAAGCGTTTGATACTCTTAAATCCTTAAGTCACCGGAGCGCCGCCCTATCTCACTTCCTGCTCTCTTCACGGCGGTCCAGAATTTTGAACGAACGGTACGAATTGTTAACCTTCGTTTTAGGGTTTCACAGTTATGTTTTCATTTTGCTTGATTATTACATGCATGTTTTAATCCATGGTTTTTTTTATGTTTACATGTAGTAGGAGCTTGAGGGACGTACCTTGAGCATTTTGTTCTGTAAACTGAAGGAGAAGGATGTGAGACCGGCCGGTGGCGCTCCCAGGAGGCTAGGCGGAAGATGGAACAATGATGGTCGCTTCTGGTATTTTTTTGTTGTTCTTTGAGTGTATGATGATGAATCTTAGCTTCTGAAAACCTATTTGCTTCTGAATCTCCTTTTGTGGATTGCTTCTGATTTTCTCTTCCTCTTCTCTTTGTTACTGATGTTTGATATTGATGAATCTAAAAACTGGTGTTTTGCTTCTGAAAACTCCTTTCTTCCTCTTTGAATGCTTGAATAATGATGATGAAATTGTTCTGAGAATTTGCTATTGTTGTTCGCTTTGAGTTTTTGTTAATGATGATAAAAAGGGAAATCTAAAACTTTGCTTGATTCTTTGTTGTTTTGGCCAGCTTTGAGTAAGTTGCAGTTTTACTATTTGATTTGCAGTTGGTATTTCAGGCTTGTTTTGGTTTTGAGATGCAGGCTGTTAAGTTTGGCATGTGTGTTTGTAGTTTTTGCAAACAGGTTTGAGTGGTTTGATTTGTTTGAGTTGGGGGCTGTAAGTTTTGGTTTTGCAGGCTTACAGGCTAGGCAGTTTGGACAGGTTTGAGTTGTTTTGGTTAGCAGGTTTGCTAGCAGGTTTGCTTGTGTTTTGGTGTAGGTAGGTTTGCAATACAAGCTTGTAGTTTGTAATGCAAGCTAGTGAGTTTTTTCTGGTTTGTAATGCATTTTGAGATGGTTTGGCCTTTGTTATGTTTGTGTTTGTTGAACAGGCAGGTTTGGGCTAGCAGGTTTGGGTTTTTTTCTGGTTTGTAATACAGTTTGAGATGGTTTGGCCTTTGTTCTGTTTGTGTTTATTGAACAGGCTGGTTTGGGCTAGCAGGTTTGGGTTTTTTTTCTTTGGACAGGTTTGAGTTTGATATCTCGTGTAGGTTTTGCAAAACAAGTTTTTAGTTTGCAGCTTACTCAATATTTTTTCTCCTCCCTCTGTGTTGGCTGTTGGACTGTTATATATCTTTTTGGTTATATTTTCTGCCTTTTACAGCCTGCTTTTGCCAAAACTGCAAACCTCTTCACTAGGTCTTCTCTTTCTCTCTCTCTCTAAGCACTTTTGCTTATAATATTTTATTCTGAAAAGTTGGCTGTCTAGAACATGATGAAAGCCTTTGGACAGGTTTTGACTTGTCAAGTGAATTATCTCTTGTTGTCTTGCTTTTGCCTGCTGTATTTTTGTTTCCATGCTGCATTACTATATTTATCCAATTTGTCTTGTGACTTGGTTTTGGGCAATTTGTTCTGTAGCTGAATATGGGACTTTGCTTGTTGTTGTATTATACATTTGTTTGACTTATACTTTGGCAGTTTTGGCGCCTGTTTGTCCCTTTGAATTTGTGACTTAGTTTGGTTTGGCTGCCATGTTTGGTTTGCTTGGTTAGGCAGTTTGTAACTCAGCATGCTTGCATTTTTCAGTTTTGTATTTTAATTTTCTCTTTGTGAACCAAGAAGAGAAATTTTCTTCTGATTTGCAGAGA
The DNA here is from genome assembly GCA_948472305.1 of Vicia faba. NCBI lineage: Eukaryota > Viridiplantae > Streptophyta > Magnoliopsida > Fabales > Fabaceae > Vicia > Vicia faba. The sequence continues at coordinate 174,477,207 of OX451740.1, read as the reverse complement.
GAAAAATAAAGCGTGACGAAAATAAGCAATCTGATTCTAGACGGCCAATTTTAATGATGATTTCTTTTCTTCTGCTTGAAAATTCTTTTCAGTTAATTGTGCTAATTTCTTTTCTTTCTTCTTTTTCAGGTGAATGCATCTTGGGCAATAGCGGAAGCAGTAGAAGCCAAAGATTTTAGGAGATTAGGCTTAGATTTATTTTTTTCATTTATTGTAAACAAATATTATTGTAAATACTGTAAGTTGTAAATTTACAATATTCCGATAAATTTTGTAACAATATTTGAAAATAATAATAAAAAAAAGTCTTTATCAAATATCTTCCAATCTTTTCTTGCATTGTTTATTTAATTATTTAAGACTCTTAAATCAAAATAATTGGAGTTGTATCCCAATAATTTTAATTCAGATAAAATAAATAATCAACAAACTTTGCAGTCTCGTAACCTTGCATTACTCACAATACGCATGGTATTCCAATTAACACACGCATTGTACAGTTAAACAAACAAAGCATTCCAATAAACGACAAACCTTTCACTCCACTTAATCAAGCAACAATGCATTCCAATAAACGATAAACCTTTCACTCCACTTAATCAAGCAGATGCCTTAATGTTCCAAACAAAAGTCTCAGCTCTTATCCCAGATAATTGGGTTTTGCGAAACAACCAGTAATCTTGAACAAGCGTGAAAACAATGTAACAGTTAACTGAATTTCTGAGGATTCAGTTCCTTCCAAGAGATGCGAGCGAAAACCCTAATTCTGGATTGACTGATAAAGAAAAGTCTATTTGACCGATACTTGAGCCAATCTAAAAAAAATCAGAGAAAACCCTAATTCGGGATTGACTGATAAAGAAAAGTCTGTTTGACCGATTCTTGAGCCAATTTCAAAAATCAGAGAAAACCCTGGGATTGTGATTTCTTGTGAAAAAAGGAGGGCAAATTTTTGGGTACAACAGTTGCCCCTGTTCAATCTTCTTGAACCTGAAGAGTTAGATTGGCAATTTTGCTGTTCGCGACTCAAAGGTAAAAGATGATTGGACACTAGAGTGCCCATAAATTTGCACTCGTCAAAGCATAGTTGAGGGAATGGGCTTAAAGATGCCATTTGGAGATGTGACAGAATCTTGTCGGAGATGGGCTTAAAGATGTCATCCGAGAATGTTTATTGAACTGTATGTTGTAGGTGAAAGAATGAGTATCAGAAAGGTATCCGTGTTTGGAACATCTCTGAGCTGGGGGTCTGAATAAGTAATAGATTAGCATCCGTGTTTGGAGCTTCCGTAAACTGTTTTCAAAAGTTAAATCTGAACAAGCGATAGATTGACATCCATGTTTGGAAGCATCCGTAAACTGTTTTCAAAAGTTGAATCTGAACAAGCGATAGATTGACATCCATATTTGGAAGCACCCGTAAACTGTTTTCAGAAGTTGAGGTTGAATAAGCAATAGATTAACATCCGTGTTTGGAGTATCCGTAAACTGTTTTCAAAAGTTGAATCTGAACAAGCGATAGATTGACATCCATGTTTGGAAGCACCCGTAAACTGTTTTCAGAAGTTGAGGTTGAATAAGCAATAGATTAACATTCGTGTTTGGAGTATCCGTAAACTGTTTTCGAAAGTTGAATCTGAACAAGTGATAGATTGACATCCATGTTTGGAAGCACCCGTAAACTGTTTTCAGAAGTTGAGGTTGAATAAGCAATAGATTAACATCTGTGTTTGGAGTATTCGTAAACTGTTTTCAAAAGTTGAATCTGAACAAGCGATAGATTGACATCCATGTTTGGAAGCACCCGTAAACTGTTTTCAGAAGTTGAGGTTGAATAAGCAATAGATTAACATCCGTGTTTGGAGTATCCGTAAACTGTTTTCAAAAGTTGAATCTGAACAAGCGATAGATTGACATCCATGTTTGGAAGCACCCGTAAACTATTTTCAGAAGTTGAGGTTGAATAAGCAATAGATTGACATCAGTGTTTGGAGTATCCGTAAACTGTTTTCAAAAGTTGAATTTGAACAAGAGATAGATTGACATCCATGTTTGGAAGCACCCGTAAACTGTTTTCAGAAGTTGAGGTTGAATAAGCAATAGATTAACATCCGTGTTTGGAGGCACCCGTAAACTATTTTCAGATTCTGGAGTCGAAGCTTGCTAATCTTATCCTGAAAAGGGTAAAATATTAACTGAAACACAAAGTTATGTTGCATGAAATGTATGATGCAATATATGTGTTATGTCAATGTTTATGATATGTGAATGCAATGAATGCGCATGTAAGCTGATTAGCCGTCTTGCTGAGGAAAATAAATCCTGGATAGCTGGAGATAATAAAATCTTTGACCGTTGTTGGGGAAAATAAATCCTTAGCTGCTGTCGGGGATTGAAAATCCCTTGATCGTTGAAAATGAGAAGTCATGGGACCACTGTTGAAGAGTATGTGTGTCTTCAAGCTCTTTGACAACCTCTGTGGGGAGAAGTTATACTGCTGGGGAAAGTCAGGAGTTTGGGTTGTATGCCAATCTACTGAGGATTCC